>CM064973.1:20041374-20207150 GCA_032847665.1 Solanum chilense
TTCCGCGATGCATGATTTTTTGGCAACACATGACTCTCCGCGATGCATGAATATTTATATCGTCTGTGTTGATAATAAAGGCAAAATGACCTCCAAATAATATACCAATTTGATCGATAATAACAAATAATAATAAAATAAGTATCTATTCTGGGGTAATGCATTGTCTTGATTGACAATAATTATCTTGTCTTGCTAACGTAATGCAAATAGCGTCCTCTACAGAAATCGCGAAATCCTCGTTGAAATTCCTGTTTGATTCACCTTTGAATCTGGCTAGGCACTTTTGTAGATTTCATATTGTTGGGAATGTCTTGAAATAAACAAACACATTCCCAATCATCCTGACACAAACAATATGAAATGCCTCCTGCTTTCAGTAAAATCACTGGTTTTGGAGATAGTTTTCTCCTCTTTGGGAGCTCTCTATATTCATGCGTCGGATGAATTCGGCCGATTTCAAAGCAAAACTATGAACCTGCATCCACAGAAAAATTGTCAGTTTTAAAACATACTAATCTGTGTCAATTTCTTCAGCTTTTTGCTCCTCGTCTTGATATCTCCGGTTGATTTGCCGATTTCCCGACTCTTGTTAGATAAGAAAAATATCTTATGCCAAAACAAATGAAACATAAAAGGGAAATTTTAAGAGAAATAAGAAATCTTAAAAAAAATGTCTTGAAAAAGTCACTGCCAAGTCATGTCATATCAGGCTTAACGAGCTCCTATGAGTCCGACATTCGCTGACCAGTTTCAGAGGCACTCCGGACTTGTAGGGAAAACACATAACAAAATTTTGAGGCCATCCTCAAAATTTCTATCCCAGTTTACTGTCCTGCTTATCTTTCCATTGTAACTGAACAGATCGCGGAATTTTTGAGATCTTCTCAAAAATTCTGTCCCAGTCGCAAATCTCAAAACGTCTTTGGTTTGATCCGCTGAAGAGAAGGTTCCTTTTGGAGAATTTTCGAGACCCTCTCAAAAATTCTATCCTTGTTCTATTGTAAAAGGGGAAAATAGAACTTACGAGAGATATGACCGAGCCTTGTGGCGCCTACGTATCCCGTTGAGGCAGGAATCAGGTCAACCGTAGTTGCCCTTAAATATTAAACAAGAATAAAATTTACAAGGAAAACCGACCGAGGCCGACAAAGGCCGCCTACGTATCTCATTCTTGAGAATTCATGTCGAACGTAGTTCATATACAAAGAAATGATTAAAGGGGGTAAATGGGGTGACCGAAGCCAACATAGGCCGGCTACGTATCTCGGTCTCGAGAATTCAGGTCAGACGTAGGTCGTTACAAAGAGGGATAAGAATTCAAATTGAACAAATACAAGCAAACAGAACGATTACAAGTAAATGATAGAAAAATGCAAATCGAAACTTCACGCGTACTATCTTTTGACAGCATCTGAGTTGATAGGCTTGGGCCATACAGCGCCATCCATCTCTGACAGGACCAAGGCACCTCCAGATAGTACTTTACGAACCATGTAAGGACCCTGCCAGTTTGGCGCGAACTATCCTTTGTACTCGTCTTGATGAGGAAAAATACGCTTAAGAACCAACTGACCAACTTCAAAATTTCTGGCTCTTACTCTTTTGTGAAAAGCGCGAGTCATTCTCTGTCTATACAGCTGGCCATGGCAAACGACGACCATTCTCTTCACATCAATCAAAGCTAGCTGATCAATCCATTTATTAACCCATTCGGCGTTACTTAATTCAGCTTCTTGGATGATCCTCAATGATGGTATCTCGACTTCAACAGGCACGAATGCCTCTGTTCCATATACTAGCAAGTATGGAGTAGCCCCAGTCGATGTTTTGACCGTCGTTCGATAACCTAGCAAAGCATATGGCAACATTTCAGGCCAACCTCGCTGTTTGTCGATCATTTTCCTCAAAATCTTTTTGATATTCTTGTTGGCGGCCTCTACAGCTCCGTTCATTTGAGGGCGATAAGCAGTTGACCTTCGATGAATAATCTTAAATTGTTCACATATCTCTTTCATCAAATGACTATTGAGATTTGCGCCATTATCAGTAATGATGGATTCTGGAACTCTAAATCTGCATATCAGATTATTGCGGACAAAATCGGCCACCACCTTCTTGGTTACCGACTTGTAAGAGGCTGCTTCCACCCACTTGGTGAAACAATCAATGGCAACCAAAATGAATCTGTGTCCATTAGATGCGGTCGACTCTATAGGACCGATGACTTCCATTCCCCAAGCTACAAATGGCAAAGGTGAAGTCATAGCGTTAAGTTCGTGAAGTGCACCCGTATCGAATCGCCGCGCACTTGACACTTGTGGCATTTTTGCACGAATTTGCAACAGTCATTCTCCATAGTCATCAAGAAATAACCGGCTCGAAGAACCTTTCTTGCCAAAGTAAGACCATTCATGTGTGTACCGCAAACTCCAGCATGTATTTGTTCAATAAGACTCACAGCTTCGACAACATCCATGCATCTTAAAAGACCCAAATATGGAGTCCTCCTATACAGGACTTCTCCATTCAGAAAGAAATTGAGAGCCATATGACGTATAGACTTCTTTTGATTATATGTAGTGTCTTCTGGATATGTCCCAGACTCCAAGTACCTCTTTATGTAAAAATACCAAGGCAAACCGTCTGGTTCTGATTCAACGTATGAACAATGGACCGGGTGCTCCTTCAACTCTATATCCAGCTGGTCAATGTAATTAGTATCCGGATGTTTGATCATCGAAGAGATGGTGGCCAGAGCATCGGCTAATTCATTATGTATTCTGGGAGTATGTCTGAACTCGATCTTGCGGAACTTTTTGCACAGATTTTGCACATAACGTACGTAAGGTATAATTTTCGGGTTCTTCACAGCCCATTCACCTTGAACCTGATGAATCAAGAGGTATGAATCTCCAATAACCAATAACTCATAGACGTTCATGTCGATGGCCATTTTTAAACCAAGAATACAAGCTTCGTATTCAGCCATGTTGTTTGTGCAATTGAATCGTAGTTTAGCTGCCATAGGATATTGCTGACCAGATTCAGACACTAGGACTGCTCCAATACCTTTACCTTGGTGATTCGCCGCTCCGTCAAAGAATAATCTCCAACCTGGATAAGCTTCAGAGATATCTTCACCCATCAATGACACTTCTTCATCGTGAAAGTAAGTCTTGAGTGGCTCATATTCTTCGTCAACGGGATTTTCTGCAAGGTGATCAGCCAAGGCTTGTGCCTTTATTGCCTTCAGAGTCACATACACGATATCAAACTTACTCAACAGCATTTGCCATTTAGCTAATTTTCCAGTCGGCATCGCTTTCTGGAAAATGTACTTCAATGGATCCATTCTGGAAATGAGATATGTAATATACGAAGACAAATAATGTCTTAATTTCTGGGCAAGCCACATAAGAGCACAACATGTTCTCTCTAGCAAAGTGTACCGAGACTCGTACGGAGTAAATTTCTTGCTTATGTAGTAGATAGCTTTTTCCTTCTTTCCTGTCTCGTCGTGTTGACCAAGCACACATCCAAAGGCACTATCCGAAACAGACAAATACAACAACAAAGGACTCCCTTCTCGTGGAGGAACCAATACTAGCGGGTTAGACAAGTAGCTCTTGATAGCCTCGAAAGCGGTTTGGCACTCATCAGTCCACTTAGTCGGGGCGTCTTTCTTCAGCAACTTGAAAATGGGCTCACATACAACTGTTGATTGTGCTATAAACCGACTGATATAGTTTAACCTCCTTAAGAAACTCATCACTTCTTTTCTCGTTTTCGGCGGAGGTAACTCTTGAATTGCTTTGATCTTTGAGGGATCAAGATCAATACCTCTTTTGCTGACTATAAACCCCAATAACTTCCCAGCTGGGACTCCAAAAACGCATTTAGCAGGGTTTAACTTCAAGTTGTACCGATGAAAACATTCAAAGAATTTTCTCAGGTGTGTTAAATGATCCGAACTCTCGCGGGATTTGATTATGACGTCGTCCACGTATACTTTAATCTCATTATGAATCATGTCATGGAAAATAGTCGTCATGGCTCTCATGTAAGTGGCACCGGCGTTCTTGAGCCCGAATGACATCGCCCTGTAGTGATATACACCCCAAGGTGTAATGAATCCTGTTTTTTCCGCGTCTTCCTCATCCATCAAAATTTGGTGATAACCTGCGTAACAATCCACAAATGACTTCATCTCATGTTTGGCACAATCGTCAATCAAAATATGGATATTTGGCAACGGAAAATTACCCTTCGAACTAGCCTTGTTGAGGTCTCTATAATCAACACAAATCCTGATTTTTTCATCTTTCTTGGCGACCGGAATGACATTGGCCAACCAGGTTGGATACTGCGTTACTTCCACCAATCAATACTCTATTTGCTTGGTAATTTCCTCCTTAATCTTTAAACTCAGTTCATGCTTAAATTTTTGAGTCTTTTGTTTCACAGGCTCGAACCCTGGGTTGATAGGTAGCTTATGAGATACGACATCAGTACTCAAAACCTACATATCACCGACTTCCCAAACAAACACATCACTGTATTCGGCAAGCAAATGAACCAGGCTCTCCTTCTGAGTTTCATTCAGATAGGTGCTGATCTTAACTTCTTTGACACCTTCCGAATCTCCCAAATTCACCGTTTCTATCTCCTCCAGATTCGGTTTACGCTGATCCTCAAACTGTCGAAATTCCTCTGCAACATAATCAGGTTCCTCATTTCTTCTTCATAGTTGTCAACCTTGTCGTCATCTGTCTCATTTTGGTCACTTAGCTCATGACATGACATGACATTGGCAGGTCTGTAACTTACGTTACTGAAATCATAAACAGACAAAATTAGGAAAGTAAAGTATAACAAGCAACTACATAAACAGAGTCAAAATAAGGAGGTCTTCATTTAAAACAAAATGCAAACTTGGGTCATGGCACAGGGCCATGTCGCCTTTTTAAACATCACGACAGAAATTCAAAATTCGAGAAATTAAGAAAAATGCAGAAATGGTGGGTCTCGGGCCTCTTCCGGACGACCACCGATTTTAGTATGCATAAAATAACTCCTTTCTACCACAGAGTTCGGGACATCAAGATTGGTGTGGAAGTCCAATTCTGCAGCATCTCCCCTGCTTCAGCATCACGAATTCCAGCTGGCTCGACCTCCTCCTCGATGATAGCATTGATCTCCTTGAAAAGGTCACAGATTCCTTCTCCACAGTCTTCAGGCTCGGCATGCTCCCGGACTGGAAAGGATTAATACAAATGCGGGATCGATTTAGCCAACTGTTGATCCTTTTCCTTCTTTGTCTTCACATCGTCATCTTTGGGGGTATACCCCAAACCATATTTTGATCCTTTAGCAAGGACCGGAACTGGCTCGATAATCCCTTGGGAATTTCTTCCCAATCTGAAACCTGGTTCGAATCCGTTCTGCAGCATTACCGTGGCGATCATTCTGTTCACGGCCGACATGGGAATCTGTGGGGCCAAATCCTCGTCGGTGGTATTTACCAACTCCACCGTGTAAAAATCTGAACCTTGCGCCGTCTCATCAAAGACCGGCACTTACTTGCCCTAGTGGTTTCTTTCACCATGAATAACTAGCTCTTCATTTTTCCATACTAGTTTCATCATTTGGTGGAGAGTGGAGGGGACAGCTTCATCCATGTGAATGAAAGGCCTTCCCAAAAGAAGGTTATAGCTGGTGTCGATATACAACACTTGGAACTTCACGTCAAACTCCGCGGGGCCCATTTGGATGGTCAGGTTCACCGCCCCTAATGTGTCTCTCTGCACACCATCGAACTCTCTTACATTAACCTAGATTTTCTCCAATTATCCGAGGTCAAACCTCAACTGTTTCAATGTGGACAAGGGGCATATGTTCAAACCAGATCCATCGTCTACCAAAACATGATTGACGACCTTTCCGTGGTATATCAAAGTGACGTGTAGAGCTTTGTTATGGGATCTCCCTTCGGCCGGCAATTCATCATCGCAGAAACTGATGTGGTGTCCCCGAATGACTTGGTGAATCATGGAAGCTACGTTATCGCTGCTCGTACCTGAGGGCACATACGTGTCATCCAGATCTTTCATCAAAGCCTGTCTGTGGGACCAGGAGCTCATCAGTTGGGCTCACACAGAAATCTGGGCCGGAGTCTTCTCCAAGTGTTTGACAATGGAGAAATCTTTAGGCTGCATTCTCCTCCAGAATTCCTCGGCTTCTGCTTCACTTATTGGTCTCTTGGCATGATATTTCTTTTGTCCTTCGAGAGCAAGCTCATCAGGAGTGTAGCATCTGCCAGATCTAGTCATGCCTTAGGCCACAGCCGTTTCTATGACAAACTTGGGTTTGGCGAGAGTCTTCGAGGGCACCAAGGAAACAACCTTCGCAGGTGTCAGAATAATGAACTCTCCTTTTCCCCTGACGCTTAAAGACGCGACAACCTTTTCCAAGTCTTCCTGGGCAACATGAGTAATCCTCTTGGTTTCACACTCATATTCGTCTGTTTATATCATGTTGATGTTCCCACCCCCATTCGGCAACGGATTGGTATTGACGTTTGGCGCCGCAGGCTGAAGGGAGACCACTTCCTGATCGATCAAATCCTGGATCTTGTGCTTAAGATTGATACAGTCTTCAGTGTCATGTCCAACACTGTTGGAATCATAAGCACATCTCTGCTCTAATTTGTAGAATCTGGAGTTGACATCCACGGGCTTGGACCCCACAGGGTGGATGTATCCGGCCGCGGATAATCTTTCGAACAACTTGGTCCTGCTTTCAGCCAGCGCGGTAAAGTTTCAGGAGGGCTTCTTCTCAAACTTGGGGCGGGAATGATCATACCCGCTTTGCTGAGGGGGAGGAACTTGTTGATAATTGCGAGCATTTGGGCGAGGAGCTTGGGTTCTAGGGTAGGGATTGGTCTGGTAATTTGGCACTTGAGCTTGGTAATTTGGGAGGGGGCTTTGATATGCTGGAGCTTGGACTTGATTTGTGGGGGAAGGTGCTCGATAGCTTGGCTGTACGTTAGCGCAGCTGGGAGTGATATTCTGGTAATGCGAAGGAATTTGATATGCTTGGGGGTAATTTGGGTACACGGAGGGAAAATTTTGGAGATTTGGGGGTGGATTTTGATATGACAAAATTTGGGCATTTGGATAAATGGGGGCAGCATTGTAGTTGCCGGAATGATTGGATTGTGGACGATAGGCTTGGTGAGACTTTGGTGGACGCTTGGAGCAGTCTTGAGGACGCGAGGAGTTTCTGGGGACTTTTCTTCCCCCGTACGAAATAGCGGCAACCTCCTCTCTCTTCTTCCTCACCAGTTCGGAAGATCCAGGAGAGGCCGACACTCGGGCTATCATCCCCGACTTCAGGCCATCTTCGATAGTCTCACCCACTTTGACTATCTCGGCAAACTTGGCTCCGATTAACAAGATAATTCTGTCATAGTATTCGGGCTCCTGCACCCGTACAAACACCTCTACAATCTCCTTTTCTGTCATAGGAGGCCTCACCCTCGCTGCCTCTTTTCTCCATCTGTAGGCAAATTCACGATAGCTTTTCATTAATTTATGCTTCATTTTCTCCAAGGAGTACCGATCAGGGACTATCTCGACATTGTATGCAAATCTATCAATGAAGTCTCTAGCTAGTGCGCTCCAACTGGGCCATTGTCGAGTTTCGTGTGACGTAAACCATTCCATGGCCTCGCCGCACAGACTCTGGCTGAACAACCTCATCATTAAAGCTTCATCTTTGCCAACTCCCACGAGTTGGTCGCAGTATGCTCTTAAATGCGCCATTGGGTTGCCCACCCCTCCGAAGGTATCAAACTTCGGGATTTTGAACCCTTCAGGAAGGTTCAAGTCTGGGTGGATACACAGTTCTGCATAACTCAATCCGGCAACGTCTAGAATGCATTGCAACTCTTTCATTGCCCTTTTAATCTCCTCCTTTATGTCAATCTTCGCTTCTTCCCTCGCCTTCCACTCTCTCTCCTGCTCTTCGTAATGATCCAACTCAAAACCGTGCACCTCATGCTCGGCTGGGACGGGGACTTGAAATGTGGTTCTTTTTGGGAGCGAGGGAGCTATGGAAGGGCTCGGGACGTTTTGTGCAGTTTGGTAGTTTTGTGGATAGTTTTGAGGATTGGTATTTTGGGTTAAATGGGGATGCAATGTTTGGGGGTTGAAGGCGGTAGGATTTTGATTCTGATTTTGGGGTGGGGCTGTTTGAGTGTTCTGGGGGTGTGGTGGCATTTGTGGGGGGTTGTTTGGATGCGGTGAGGGAGTTTGATAGGATACTGAAGCGTACTGGGGGTTTTGGGTTGTCATATCTATCCCAGACGGGTTATGCACGGGTGTCGATGGCTGGTTCTGAGTTGGATCCAAGTTGGACGAGGGGAAGTACATAGGTGGTCTTGCGTCGATAAAATTAGGGCCAAATCCGGGTGGAGGCGCGTCATGCCTTCGTTGCATCTCGACCCTCATATCTGCTATCTGCTGCATCAGTTGCGTAATTTGCTCATTTTGTTCTGCCACGGTGGGCTGAGCCACCACAACATCTGTGACACTAACTTCATCATTGTTGTCTCCCATGGCGGTATTTCTTCTATCTGAGTTCGGTTCGGGGAAGGAATGTGCAGGACCTTTTGATCTGGTGAAGTAGGGGTGATCTGCCAGCTTTTATCGACACAGATTAGTTAAAGGTACCTATGAGGTGAAACAACTCAAAGGCAAATTTGTTAGTGCATATTCGGAGCACAAAATACATAATATCGCACAGAAAGCAGATAAACACATAAGTCGCTTTGTTTGAGGATATTTTAACCCACGAATGAGGACGGAACTATATTTTGAACAAACAGGAATTTGTTTGTTTAATGCTATCTCGGGAAGGTCGAATCACGTTGAGCTATGGTCTTCTTGTAGCTGCTTTTCGATGCCCGTTGATCTTATCTTCATATCTTCGTAACATGGAGGAGCATGAAAGTTTTCAGCGATAGGGGCCGGGCTGGGAAAGGCTGCCTACGTATCTCAGAAGGATAATTCAGGCCCAACGTAGTTCGGGATTTAGGATGAAATCTTTTCATTCATTCTTTCATTGCGATTACAAGGGAATTGAAAAACAACACTGAAATTCCTAGAAGACAACATTTTGGCGATTCCTCGTCTTGTGGCTGCATCATTCCTTTCCTTTCAAACAGTCGGAAATGGAGGCTTATAGACGATTTCCTCCTCATCGTCCTCCTCAAATACTTCGTGGTTGGGGCCACTGTTATCTGCTCCCTGGTCACGGGCGAGGTATTTTCCGCATTTTGATTTGCTACGGGTCGTCAATTCCTCATCGAGTGACGCACTTCTGGCCAACAACACGGCAATTTCAATATCAATCTTCGCTTCTCTCGCCTTTCCTTCGTGCACCTCCAAACGAAGCATGTTTAACCTTTTCCTTAGGCTTTCAGTTTCCATCTCAACCACTTTCTTTCTTTTTATCTGCGACGCCAGATCTTCATCCAATGTCGCGGCCGCAGCTTTGTAGATTGCAGTGGTCATGTTTACTTTGAGTCTTCCTCCATAACCTTCTGAATCTCTCGAGTGACTCGCTCGATCTTTCTTCGCAATTCCTCCTCAATGAGCTCCGTCTGGACGTTCATGACTTTGTCCATAGCGGTGATTCATCTTTCCTGAGACGATAGAGCGTTATTTAGGATTTGTGGTATGGGAGATGGATTTTTGCGTGAGAAACTTAAAACTTGGGAATTTTGGTCGGACATTTGTAATAGTGGCTTCCGTATATTCTTTGAAATTTCTGGCTAGGAGTGGGTTTATGACATCCTCATTCAAAGCAACATAACACATAAGCATTTAAATAAACATATATATCGCGTCCTAAAACATGCATGTGACCCTTTATGCCAGGGTAGGCCTAGCGATCTGAAGGATATATTGCGCCATTTAAACGAACAATCGTATCCCCAAAACAGGTTTCACTAGATATCATAGCGTTCATTACATAATCAAAATCAAAGGGGATGCATCTTAGGAAGGGGATGTAGTGCAAATACACATATAAAATCAATCCCACGCAGGGGATTTAAAGGGTTGATAATTCAACTCCTCTTTTGGCCTTCTCCACTTCTTCTCGGATAATGCACTTGCTGGTGAACACGTAAGGCTCAACGAACGCAGCTTTGGAAGATGTTGGTACGGCTCGTAAGGTGTTCATCTGCTCATCCAGAATAATGTCCAAACGCATCAGACAAGCCATTGTGTCAGCTAATTCTTGTGACGTCACAGCCAAAACCCTCTGATTTTCAAATTCTTGAAGCTGGTACTCTCGCTCCTTTTGTTGAAATTCCTGCTCTTTCTTATGAAATTCTTGCTCCCTTCGATCCCACTCTTGCTGAAAATGGTATGCGTGAATCTGAAGCCTTGTCTGCACGTCTTCGATTTTCCAACCCGTAAGTGGTGTTGGATCCACTACACCATGCAAATCATTGTGCAACCATGTCCTGTATTCGTCAACATACCCAACTCCATACCTGTCTTCGGTAACCTCCCACTTCATGTTGACACGTTCGGCCCATTCCTGGAGGATAATTTTAGCGAAAGGTATTTTGTCCTTCTCGTTGTAATCAACAATGAAAGAGCTGGTATCTCCTTAGACGGGTATGATTTGGACTTTCCCAAATTGTCGCATCACTCTCGTCGGGTTGTAATGACGCATTCCTCTGATGCCGGGAAGGACTAAGAATGGCAGTTTGGCCCCTTGTGCTGCTATCATCTGGGACTTGAAGCTTGGTAACACCCACTGTATGTCTCCTTCTTTCGGATCATAAAACACCCTTGCCCACGCATCCCTGGTGGTGTGAATTGGAAATATACGGATACTCAAGTAGAACTCGTAATTATCGAGAGGACTTGTTTGACTTGGTTTGGCCAACTCCTGTGGCTGGGGGTCGTCTCTTTTACATAAATGTTTCGTCAACCACCGTTGGAGTAGGATGTTGCAACCTTGGAAAAATGGGAACCTTTTTTTGCAAAGACTCAAAGATCTGTAAATGTCGGACAAAATGACTGGGGCCAAGCAACATTATTTCTTTTCTTCTAATTTTCTACAGATTCCTCTTAACATGGCATTCACTACCATCACTACCCGGATGTCGATTTCTTTTCCTTCGTCTTTAGGGAACACCATAGTTCCCAAAAGGCATGCGGAGAAAGCGATAGCTTGAGTTTGTCTCCAGGTACTGTAATCATGGAATTCTTCGGGAATAGTCTGAAATAATTGTCGTGCCCCCATCTCTCAAAAAATCTCATTAGTGGAATGTCGTGGGTCTCTAACAAATTTGCATTCACTAGGAATAATATGTCTCTCAGTTCATTCTTGGTTGGCCTATCTGGCAGGAAAATGTGATGATTGGGACATTTTTTCCTTTTGCCACACGTCCCAATCGAGTCAAGGCAGTCTTTGATTTCTTCTAGTGTAGGAGTTATTTCGACATCTTCGAATCGGAAGACCATCTTCTCATCATCCCAAAATCGAGTGATGACCTCGATAAACGTGGGCCATACCTTGAAGTTCATTTTCGAAGGTAGGTGAGCCAAGTAAATCGAGATTTCTCTCTTCTGACACTCTTTGAGATTGCCCCACCATACTCACAGAATATCAGGCGCCTGGGTGACCATTTTGAAATCATTGTCCAAATCATTGTCGTTTGACGGAAGTATGATATGTTATGCATGCAATGACAATACATGAAAGATTAAACAATTCCGCACAAACAATAAATAAAACAAATTAAACAAGTAGTCAAACAATCAAATTTTGTGGTTAGAACTTTAACATCCCTAGCGGAGTCGCCATTCTGTTTTATTTTTTAAAAAATACTACTACTATTATTTGGTTTAGAAATGGAAAAAATATTGATTAGGTTTCGAAAAATCAATTAATCTTATTATTTAAGAAAAATCGACTTTTCAAATTACGGAGTCGCCACTTGATTTAGATAAAATCAAGAAAAATTTCAAAAGATTTAAAAAAACAGATTAAAATCGATTGAAAAGGTTCGAAGTTCAATGTACATCCCGAGAAGGTGTTAAGCCCTCGGGATGCCCGCTAACTTGCAGTTGACCGGCAATTTGACTAAAATGACTTTAATATACATTTTTAATTTTTAAACTTAGCAAGAAATCGTTTTGATATATTCTTTAATTTTTAAAATTTTTATTTCCTTATTACTTCTAAAGGAAAACATTTAAAGGAAAAACTTAAGGAAAATGGTGATAAAATAAAACAAAATAAGCAAATAAAGTGGTAAATTTTAAAATAGTGAAGATTGGCTACCCCCTTAGGGATTATTAAAATTCTACCACAACATTAATTAATTCAAGCAAATAATAAATAAAGAGGCGAAAATTTGAACTTGGGCCTTAGTGCCCAAATCCATTCCATTGGGCTTTAACCCACCTGTCCTAGACTAATTTCAAATATGGACTTGGGCCCTTTCAACAAATTAAAAATCCTGCAAAAACATTTTGGCCCCTTGGGCCTGTTAAAAAATTGCTGAAGGCCCCTGGCCCATTCCTGAAAAAAGGATCATGAAGGGTATACACAAATGTATACATACTGTATACAATATATATTTGACCCATTTTGGACCTCTTGAGCCCTGCACCTGTTTGAATACATATTTTTCGTTACTTTTCCCTGTATTTCCGCATTGCTCTGCGTATTTGTACCTGTATCATTTTTCAAACTTACTTAACAAGTGTATATCGTTGCCCAATAATGTATACTAATGTATACGGGCTGCACCCTACGTCCGCATTATTTGCCTAATCCGAATTTTAATTAAAATAAGCGTCCCTGTACTTTACCCTGCCAATCATATTTTTTAAGCATATCTATAGTTTATCGTTCCCGTATATCTGTGTATACAGGCTGTATATCTGCCTGTTTTTCAACTTTCGGAAGTTGAAAACTTCCTTTCAGGAGTGTAATTTCCCTGTCGTCAACTCAGATTTTGAGTTCGGGCCTCCTGTGGATTTTTGACCTGTATAACAGTGTATATATTGTGTATAAACAAGATACACAACTTCAAAAACAAAAATGACAGCCAAGTGCCTGCAAACCACCACTTCCAGCAGCTCTCTAATGCCGTGTTTCGACCTGCAAATGGGTTTTAAGACCTCCTAGATCGGAAATGGGATGACTCAAGGATCTTTTAACTCGGAGGAATGCGGGAGTGGAGTCCAAAATGGACTCGAATCGATGTCACATGTAAAGAAAAACAAAAGAAAAGGATTAACAACAGCCACTAAAAGTTATCATTAAAATAAGATCCTCAATAAAGCAAGCATTAGGCAAGAACGAGTTCCTTAAACTCTCGGATATACATAAGCATGAAACCTACGGCAAGTTCAAAGATAGCAATAGACAACAACACATAAATTACTGGTAACTAAAGTATGCTTTGAAACAAAGGAAGTCATGCTTTCATTAAGATATAGAAGTCAAAAGAAGAAGAGTTGTCAACATGAAACCAACATATCATCCTAAGCCTAAGAAAAGAAAAGCAATAGTGCCTTAGGCTTATTGAAACAAAACTCAAAACTTCCTAACCAATTTTTGAGTTCAAATAACAAGCTCAAGCAACGTAAGAAACTTATTAAAGAGAACCCAAGCAAGAGAAACAAACATTGGACACCCAACAACCCCAAACAACGCATTAGTTAACCTCACAAATATAAACTCGAGCCAAGGCGTATAACGAGCAATATGTAACGCTAGAACGACCTCCACCATCACATGAATCATGCTTAATGCATAGAGTACACATAGAATCAATATTTTGACGAAAGAACTCTAAAACAGGGCATGCCAAACGACTCCAAAGGGACAACACATTAAAAAATGGTAAGAGAAATTTTCATGAGACACAAAGGAAACATAAAGCGAAAAAAGAAAGATTTGTTGTTTGATATACCGTGGTTTCACGGTATAATTAATATTTTTTCCTTAAGTTTAGTGTGTCCGAAAGTCTTTTTGTGCTAGTTTTTATATAAGTTTCTCTTTGTTTTGCAGGAAATCTGTCCAAAGCTGAATGCGGAGATCTTGAGCGAAGAAATGCAGAAGAGACCACCTACGGAGCTTATGACGGTCCATCGTGCTTGTGACGGTCCGTAGGTGGCAGCGTAGAGAAGCTTCTGAAGGAAGATGGGGAAGGCTGACCAAGTGTGGAATTACGAAGCTTGTGACGGTCCGTCGTGTCTATGACGGTCCGTCCTGCAGGTTCGTCATGAAGTTCAGAGAAGTGATCCAGTACCCAGATTCCAAGAGTTGAAGTGTTTTGAAACGAAGACCCTCAACGGACCATTGTGCCTATGATGGTTCGTCATACTTGCCATCGAGGGGAATGAAGAGAGCAGCATAAAGAAATTTCTAAGTATGGGACGACGGAGTCCATGACGGTCCGTCGACCCAGCCGCGTTTTGGCAGATATCCAGTAATTAGAATCCTTGTTTAATTAGGTTTTTATTTTTTATAAATAGTTCAAAAAACCTCGTTTTTGAGGTTAGACTCTGCTAGATTAGACATCATATTATTAGATGTCACGACCCAAAATCACGAGTCGTGATGGCACCTATATTCCCAACCAATAGGTAAGCCAACCAACATATTTTAACAAACTTAACTAACAAATAAGAGAAAAGACAACAAATTTCCAAATCTCCAACACTGAGTTCTTATAAGTACGAATGTGGAAAACTGAAAAAAAAATACTACCCAAGAAATGGTGTCATGAGTACAAGAGCTTCTAAAATACGATGCAAGTGTGAAACTAAAAAGACAAATCTAACATAAAGGATATCATGTCTGAATGCTGAATAACAGAATAAGTAAAAGATAGAGGGAGGTGTGGGCCACAGAACAGCCAAGAAGCTCACCACAACTCCAAGACACTCCAAACTCGGACTCAAACTGCTCCTCGAGATGTGCTCCTACGTGGAATCGAATCTGCACCACAAAGAGTGCAACAAGTGTAGTATGAGTACGAAACCATGTGTACTCAGTATGTCTCATTGACCGACCACGAAGAAGTAGTGACGGGAGTTTATATACGAAAATAAATTCTTAAATTATACAAGTATATATATATATATATTACACTCACTATTTAAGTTTCGTCAAATAAGGTAATCAAACATCAAGTATTTTCCAAACACCAAACAAAACACATAATCATCAAAATAAATGATGTGATGAAATGCAATATTACACCATGTAATGAATTGTCTCAGAATACCCAGTACACACTCAACCGTATATGCATGATACTCCTCGGAAATACATCGAGAGTTCATGACCCATGGGGGACTCGCGAGGTCCATATACCGACACGGACGATCTCCACGTGTCTGTGCGGACGATCTCAACGCACTATCATAATATCAAACAATTTTCGCAAAGACGGTCTCCACGTGCCCAAATTACAATTTTAAAATCTCACCATCCCTAGCACGGACGATCTCCACGTGCCCAACTTATACTCAGTCTCATGTCTATGCATGTGCACAATATTATTTTAATATAGGGGATGATGATGCATCTCAATCAATCAATATGAACATAATACATAACCACCTCAATAATCACAAATATACGGGTGTAACAAAGAAAACACAATCACACAAGACTTTTAAGTCAATAATACATCAGCTAATGCCCATATGCTTTGGCATTTTCAATTTTCAATCCACATTCTATAGTAGTAACTTTTCCTTTTATAACACCGGTACTCGTACCAATGCCCATCACACAATTGATACGAGATCCCCCATCTTTTGCCCTTACCCATTGTCTATTTCATTTTTTTTATTTAGGAAAACATCCTTCAACAAGTCTAAGAAGTCTTAACATACCTTAAATGCCGAACTTGTTTCACCAATCTTCAAGACTTTTGCTTTCCTTTTCGCAAAGCTTCGGAACATTCCCAATCTACCAATTGTGCAATATTCGTAAGTAAGTGAGTTCGTAGACTCTAAAACCCACTCATATCTCTAATCAAGCTCCAAATCTTGATATAATTTATATGCCAAAATTATCATATTTGCTAAATTTCAAGTCAAGAATTTGAACCTTAATCTCTCCAAAGAAAATCATAATTTTAATGGTATTCATACAACAATATTCAAATAATATTTAATTATCTACCTCAATATATTTAACTCAAATCTTTATTCGATAATTGACTGAAGCAGGTCAATGTTATATCTGCACTACAGGAAGGCAACGTGACAATCTTTAAACAAAAAAAAAAGGACTACCAAATCCCAAAAATTTTATAACAAATGCAAATCATTGGCACTTGCCAAATGATTGGCTTATAAATCTTATTGCCAATAATTAGATCATGATTTTCTCATGATTTCCCACCTCCATTGTTTCTTTATATTAAATAATCTAAAGTGCACCCATTTGGCCTTAATTCCTTTCCTATAAAATTGAATAACGCCATTAACATTAAGAAGGAATAATTCTACTGCCAGTTGCCAACATATATAGCACCGAACAATATTTCTTAGTTCTTCATTTCGACCAGACGAGAACATTCACTTCCCGCACATTGTTTTAATACCTTGCACCAAAATTTATAATCAAGTTCATAAATCTTAGTGTTAACTATACGTGTCAAGTCTCGTATTCCTAAATTTTAAATATAGGTTGAGTCTAACCTTACCAAGATTCATAAATCTCATAGTATTCCATCCAATATAATACAATACAATAAAATATAATGCAATATCTATAGATCTAAGTACCTAATATATTAATAACTAAATCTATACTATAATAAATCATTGATATAAATTGATAGGAGAAACCACTGGTTACAAACCAGTGGTGACCTCAGGGACAACCAAAACACGTTTCCCTTCCCATTGATAAAATCCCATAACCCAAATATTCTTCCTCAACTTCATTACGTACAGCAGCTACACTTCTAATAATAATAGGAACAAAAACAACATACTCCAACTGGCAACCACGAAGAAAAACTATATATATCGTTCCCTGCCAATTTTCCTATCAAAACCCTCATTATAATAAATAGAGAATAAGGGATCAACTTTCTATCTACCTTACATTCATTATGATCCATATAAAAATCAAGAAAATCTCCAAATTGCTTCTTACCTGAAGATTTTGCTGGTTTCCACACGTTCTGTATTCACACCGCCCAGGTAGTTTTCTAACCCTTTTATTTTCTGCCTTTCTAATGTTGATTAAGTAAAATAAATAAACTAATTCCACTAACCTAAATCAATTAATGGGTCAAGTAAAAATGTATTAAATGAATTATGGATATGACCCACTAACTATTAACTATATTAATTCTAATACTCATAGTTTATTAAATAGTTTAAAATACCTCTTGAATTTTCAAAAGGAGTCGAACTAGTCCTAGTTCTCAAAACGACCTAGCGGGTCGTTACATCACCTACCACTTAAACAAACGTTCGTCCTCGAACGGGAAAAGAAAAGAGCTAACCTGAACGCTAAAAAAGATGAGGATATTTACTCCTTATGTCTGACTCTGTCTCCCATGTAGCCTCCTCCACTGGACGATGCTTCCACTGAACCTTTACTGAAGCAATCTCCTTGAACCTTAGCTTCCGAATTTTCCTATCCAAAATGGTGATCGGCTCTTCCTCAAAAGTCAAATTCTGATCAAGTAACACTGAATCCCATTGAATCACATGATCACCACCCTGATGATACTTCTTAAGCATTGAAATATGAAATACAGGATGGACACTTGACAAACTAGGTGGCAAAGCCAACTGATACGCCACCTCACCAATACGCTCAACAATCTCGAAAGGACCAATATACCTTGGGCTTAACTTGCCCTTCTTTCCAAACCTCATCACACCCTTCATGGGTGAAACCTTCAATAAAACCCTCTCTCCAACCATAAACTCTAAATCACGACTCTTTCGATCTGCATAACTCTTTTGCCTACTCTGAGCCATGAGAAGTCTATCTTGGATCAACTTGACCTTGTCCAAGGACTCCCTCAACAAATCTGTACCCCATGGTCTAACCTCAAATGCATCAAACCAGCCAATTGGAGACCGACATCTCCTACCATACAGAGCCTCAAATGGTGCCATCTCAATGCTCGAATGATAACTATTATTGTAAGCAAACTCCGCTAAAGGCAAGAACTGATCCCACTGACCACCAAAGTCAATCACACACGCCCGCAACATGTCCTCAAGAACCTGAATAGTCCGCTCAGACTGACCATCAGTCTGAGGGTGAAAGGCTGTACTAAGATCCACCCGAGTGCCCAACTCTTTCTACATAGACCGCTAGAAATGAGATGTAAATTGGGTGCCACGATCTGAAATAATAGATATAGGAACCCCATGCAAACGAACTATCTCTTGAATATAGATCTTGGCTAACTTCTCTGAGTTATAGGTAGTCTGAACTGGTACAAAGTGTGCAGACTTAGTCAGTCGATCCACGATGACCCATATAGCATCAAACTTACCCAAGGTACGTGGCAACCCTACCACAAAGTCCATAACAATGCGCTCCCACTTCCACTCAGGTATGGGCATCCTCTGAGTCACACCTCCAGGCTTTTGGTGTTCATACTTCACTTGCTGACAATTCAAACATCGAGATACAAAATCTACTATGTCCCTCTTCATATGACACCACCAATAGTGTTGCTTCAAGTCACGATACATCTTAGTAGCCCCCGGATGAATAGAGTACCTCGAACTATGGGCCTCCTCCATGATTAATCTAGTCAAATCACCTGTATGAGGAACACAGATACGACCTTTAATCCTCAAAACTCCTTCACTATCAAGAATTGCAGCCTTGGCTTCTTCTTTTAACACCTTTTCCCTAATCTTACATAAATCACCATCATCAAATTGTTGAACCCTAATCTGCTCCAACAATGATGACCTAGCCTCCATATAAGCCAACACCTTACCAGATTTTGAAATATCAAGTCTCACAAAGCTATTGGTGAAGGATTGGACATCCCTAGCTAAATGACGCTCGTCAACCTGTAACGTGGCTAGACTGCCCATACTTACCGCCTTTCGACTCAACGCATCTGCTACAATATTTGCCTTGCCTGGATGATAAAGAATAGTCATGTCGTAGTCCTTGAGCAACTCCAACCATCTCCGCTGCCTCAAATTCAGATCTCTCTGATTGAATATATATTGGAGGCTACGATGATCCGTGAACACCTCACAATGCACGCCATAAAGATAATACCTCCAAATCTTTAATGCAAACACAACAGCCGCCAACTCTAAATCATGAATAGGGTAGTTCTTCTCATGAACCTTTAACTGCCTCGAAGCATAAGCTATCACCCTTCCCTTCTGCATCAACACATAACCAAGACCAATCCGAGAAGCATCACAATATACAACAAAACCCTCTCCCTCCACGGGTAGGGTCAAAATCGGAGCAGTAGTCAATAAAGTCTTGAGCTTTTTGAAACTAACCTCACATTCATCAGACCACTGAAAAGTCACCTCCTTCTGTGTCAATCTAGTTAATGGAGATGAAATGGATGAGAAACCCTCAACAAACCGTCGATAATAACCTGCAAGGCCCAAGAAACTCTGAATCTCAGTAACTGAAGTAGGTCTGACCCAATCTTTAACCGCCTCAATCTTCTTAGGATCCACCATGATACCCTCCTTGGACACTACATGTCCTAAGAATGCTACCAAACTAAGCCAAAACTCACACTTTGAAAACTTTGCATAAAGCTTCTTCTCCTTTAGAATTCCAAGAACAATCCTCAAATGATGCTCATGTTCCTCCTTAGTGCGTGAGTATATCAATATATCATCTATGAAGACAATAACAAAGGAATCTAAATACGGTCTGAACTGTCCATTCATCAAGTCCATAAAAACTGCTGGGGCATTAGTCAATCCGAAAGACATCACCAAAAACTTGTAATGACCATAACGTGTTCGAAAAGCCGTCTTAGGGATATCCTCCGCCCTAACCTTCAGCTGATGATAGCCAGATCTCAAGTCAATTTTGGAGAAAACAGAAGCACCCTGTAACTGATCAAATAAATCATCAATACGAGGTATCGGATACTTATTTCTGATGGTTACCTTGTTCAACTGCCGATAGTCAATACACATACGCATAGATCCATCTTTTTTCTTCACAAATAACACTGGAGCACCCCAAGGAGATACACTCGGTCTAATAAAACCTTTGCTCAACAAATCCTGCAACTGTTCCTTCAACTCTTTCAATTCAGCCGGTGCCATACGATAAGGAGGAATGGAAATAGGCCGAGTGCCTGGCTCCACATCAATACAAAAATCAATATCACGATCTGGTGGAAGACCTGGCAAATCGGTCGGGAATACCTCTGAAAATTCACTCACCACTGGAATAGACTCAAGCATAGGAGTCTCAATACTAGTATCTCGAATGTGGGCCAAGTAAGCCAAACATCCTCTCTGTACCAACTGGCGAGCCTTAAGGAATGATATCACACCCTTAGAAGGGTGACTAAGTGAACCTCTCCATTCTACTATAGGAATTCCAGGCATAGCTAAAGTAATGGTCTTGGCATGACAATTTAAAATTGCGTGGTAAGAAGATAACCAATCCATACCGAGAATCACATCAAAATCTATCATATCTAAGACCTTTAAATCTGCATGAGTGTCATACCCCATCAAGGTAACGGTACATAATCGATACACCCGATCTACAACCACAGAATCCCCGACAGGAGTAGAGACACGTATCGGCAAATCAAGAGACTCACATAATATATCTAGACTAGGAGAAAAATATGTGGACACATAAGAATAAGCAGAGCCTGGATCGAATAATACAGTAGCTGATCGATGACAAACCAGAATAATACCTGTGATAACAGCATCTGAAGCCTCAGCCTCTGGCCTACCTGGAAAAGCATAGAAGTGAGAACGACCTCCATCAGATTGTGAACCTCTACGACCACCACCTCGACCAGAAGGAGAGCCACCTCTACCTGAATGAGAAACACCTCTACCATTTGGTGCACCACCCCTAGCTGGAGGTTGTGCAGCCCTGGAAGTCGAAGCCTGAGAACTCTGATGTAAGCCACCGCGTCTGGTCCTAGGGCAGTCTCTCAAAAAGTGTCCCATATCACCACACTCAAAGCAGCCCCTACGAGACGCAGGCTGATGAGAGGAACCTGAATGACCAGAATGCCCTCCACGAACTACAGATCTAGAAGATGAACCCTGCGAAGTATGCACTGTGATCGAAGAGTTATGCCCAGCGTAACCAGCCTCAGACACTGGTATAGCAGCATGAATGGGTCTGCTGGACTGAGGGTGATAACCTCTACCCAAGTAACCCCGACTCCTAGGCGGAGCACCACCATAATCACCTGAATAACGAGTCCTCTTGCCCTCTCGCTGCTCAAATCCCTCACGCCGAATCATCTCCAACTCCTTAGCAGCATCTACCACTTTCTGGAATGGAACACCAGAAGCAGCAACCTGAGAAACTCCTAGACGAATTGGAATAATCAGCCCCTTAACAAACCTCCTCACTCTCTCAGCCTCTGTGGGAAGTATCATCGAAGCATGCCTAGTCAAGGCATGAAATTTACCCTCATACTCTGCAACTGACATACCATTTTGCTGCAAACCCTCAAACTCGGCCCTCTTGCGCTCCCTCTCACTGCGTGGAACAAATTTGGATAGAAATACCTGAGTAAACTGAGTCCAGGATAGTGGATGGGATCCAGCTGGCCTACTACTAATATAATCCCTCCACCACTGCTTAGCAGAGCCAGTCATCTGAAACGCTGTGTTGTCAACTCCATGAGACTCCACTAATCCAAGATTATGCAACCTCTCATGACAACTAACTATAAATTCATATGCATCCTCAGCTAAGTCACCAATATAAGTAGGAGGATTCATTAGTCTGAATCTCCCAAACATCTTTTGCTCATCAATAGTCATAGAAGGTCTATTCACCAAATGTGATGTCATATCTGGGAACTCCATACTATCCAAACGAGGAGCTACAGCGGCAGCTGGCTGAGCCCTGGGAGTATGAGAATCTGGAGCAACTATCGGGTCTGAAGTTTGACCTCCAACACGGGTCTGTGAGCCATCAGAAGTGATAGGCAAAGCTCCTGCCTGGGCTATCCCCTCTAAGATTCCTAACATACGAGCCAAGGTATCTTGAAGCACCGGGGGGATAATAGTACTGGGTGGATCCTGAGCTGGCCCATCCCCCTCGACACGATCTTGCACATCCCCATGAATAACCTCTGCATCAGGAGGTACGGTCCTATGACGACCCTGGGTAGCTATTGGTACTTGACCATCCACAGGTGCTGCAATACGGCCCCTACCCCAACCTCGAGCTCGTCCCCTACCTCTACCTCGGATAGTGTTCCCAGAAGCAGGCGCAGGAACACGATCCTGACCACCACTTGCCGATGTACGATTCCTCACCATCTGAGAGAGAATGAGATATCAAGATTAGAATTTCTACAAGGTCAAGTGTGCACGATAATGAATAAAAGAACAGAATATTTCCTAAATGTCCTATAGTCTCTCGAAGATAGGTATGGACGTCTTCATACCGATCCGCAAGACTCTACTAGACATTGCTCTTGTACTCTTGAGACCGATGAACCTAGAGCTCTGATACCAAATTTGTCACGACCCAAAATCACGAGTCGTGATGGCACCTATATTCCCAACCAATAGTTAAGCCAAACAACATATTTTAACAAACTTAACTAACAAATAAGAGAAAAGACAACAAATTTCCAAATCTCCAACACTGAGTTCTTATAAGTACGAATGCGGAAAACTGAAAAAAAATACTACCCAAGAAATGGTGTCATGAGTACAAGAGCTTCTAAAATACGATGCAAGTGTGAAACTAAAAAGACAAATCTAACATAAAGGATATCCTGTCTGAATGCTGAATAACAGAATAAGTAAAAGATAGAGGGAGGTGTGGGCCACGGAACAGCCAAGCAGCTCACCACAACTCCAAGACACTCCAAACTCGGACTCAAACTGCTCCTCGAGATGTGCTCCTACGTGGAATCGAATCTGCACAACAAAGAGTGCAACAAGTGTAGTATGAGTACGAAACCACGTGTACTCAGTATGTCTCATTGACCGACCACGAAGAAGTAGTGACGGGAGTTTATATAAGAAAATAAATTCTTAAATTATACAAGTATATATATATATATTACACTCACTATTTAAGTTTCGTCAAATAAGGTAATCAAACATCAAGTATTTTCCAAACACCAAACAAAACACATAATCATCAAAATAAATGATGTGATGAAATGCAATATAACACCATGTAATGAACTGTCTCAGAATACCCAGTACACACTCAACCGTATATACATGATACTCCTCGGAAATACATCGAGAGTTCATGACCCATGGGGGACTCGCGAGGTCCATATACCGACACGGACGATCTCCACGTGTCTGTGCGGACGATCTCAATACACTATCATAATATCAAACAATTTTCACATGGACGGTCTCCACGTGCCCAAATTACAATCTTAAAATCTCACCATCCCTAGCACGGACGATCTCCACGTGCCCAACTTATACTCAATCTCATGTCTATGCACGTGCATAATATTATTTTAATATAGGGGATGATGATGCATCTCAATCAATCAATATGAACATAATACATAACCACCTCAATAATCACAAATATACGGGTGTAACAAAGAAAACACAATCACACAAGACTTTCAAGTCAATAATACATCAGCTAATGCCCATATGCTTTGGCATTTTCAATTTTCAATCCACATTCTATAGTAGTAACTTTTCCTTTTATAACACCGGTACTCGTACGAATGCCCGTCACACCATTGATACGATATCCCCCATCTTTCGCCCTTACCCATTGTCTATTTCATTTTTTTTATTTAGGAACACGTCCTTCAACAAGTCTAAGAAGTCTTAACATACCTTAAATGCCGAACTTGTTTGACCAATCTTCAAGACTTTTCCTTTCCTTTTCGCAAAGCTTCGGAACGTTCCCAATCTACCAATTGTGCAATATTCGTAAGTAAGTGAGTTCGTAGACTCTAAAACCCACTCATATCTCTAATCAAGCTCAAAATCTTGATATAATTTATATGCGAAAATTATCATATTTGCTAAATTTCAAGTCAAGAATTTGAACCTTAATCTCTCCAAAGAAAATCATAATTTTAATGGTATTCAAACAACACTATTCAAATAATATTTAATTATCTACCTCAATATATTTAACTCAAATCTTTATTCGATTATTGACTGAAGCAGGTCAATGTTATATCTGCACTACAGGAAGGCAACGTGACAATCTGTAAACAAAAAAAAGGACTACCAAATCCCAAAAATTTTATAACAAATGCCAATCATTGGCACTTGCCAAATGATTGGCTTATAAATCTGATTGCCAATGATTAGATCATGATTTTTTCATGATTTCCCTCCTCCATTGTTTCTTTATATTAAATAATCTAAAGTGCACCCATTTGGCCTTAATTGCTTTCCTATAAAATTGAATAACGCCATTAACATTAAGAAGGAATAATTCTACTGCCAGTTGCCAACATATATAGCACCGAACAATATTTCTTAGTTCTTAATTTCGACCAGACGAGAACATTCACTTCCCACACATTGTTTTAATCCCTTGCACCAAAATTTATAATCAAGTTCATAAATCTTAGTGTTAACTATACGTGTCAAGTCTCGTATTCCTAAATTTTAAATATAGGTTAAGTCTAACCTTACCAAGATTCATAAATCTCATAGTATTCCATCCAATATAATACAATACAATAAAATATAATGCAATATGTATAGATCTAAGTACCTAATATATTAATAACTAAATCTATACTATAATAAATCATTGATATAAATTGATAGGAGAAACCACTGGTTACAAACCAGTGGTGACCTCAGGGACAACCAAAACACGTTTCCCTTCCCATTGATAAAATCCCATAACCCAAATATTCTTCCTCAACTTCATTACGTACAACAGCTACACTTCTAATAATAATAGGAACAAAAACAACATACTCCAACTGGTAACCATGAAGAAAAACTATATATATCGTTCCCTGCAAATTTTCCTATCAAAACCCTCATTATAATAAATAGAGAATAAGGGATCAACTTTCTATCTACCTTACATTCATTATGATCCATATAAAAATCAAGAAAATCTCCAAATTTCTTCTTACCTGAAGATATTGCTGGTTTCCACACGTTCTATATTCACACCGCCCAGGTAGTTTTCTAACCCTTTTATTTTCTGCCTTTCTAATGTTGATTAAGTAAAATAAATAAACTAATTCCACTAACCTAAATCAATTAATGGGTCAAGTAAAAATGTATTAAATGAATTATGGATATGACCCACTAACTATTAACTATATTAATTCTAATACTCATAGTTTATTAAATAGTTTAAAATACCTCTTGAATTTTCAAAAGGAGTCGAACTAGTCCTAGTTCTCAAAACGACCTAGCGGGTCGTTACATTAGACTGTGTGTATTAGTGTTTGATTTTTGGAGATTCTTACAAGTGATTTTTGGTGATTAATCAAGCAAACTTTCGGACTTTATTCTTTCTCATTGAAGTAAGTACATGAATTCTTATTTAATATATTTGAATATTGTGTTTATCGCTATGAGTAACTAAACTCAATAACTAGGGTTGTGGGAACCATAGGCAAATAATGAGATAAACCCTAGCTAAAATAAAAATTCTAGAATAGTGTCTTGCATGTATTAATAATTCTTTCGCTTAGAAGTCTTTTTAACGGATGATCAACGTTAGAACTCGCCTTAATTCTACTTGCCGGACCAAGGAGGTAGATAGTAGGAAAAGAATTATTGACATAGATTTAGTGTATACTATCTAATAGGTTAGTATTGATTGGTACGAGGTAATAACTTAGTCAAATATCGAATACGATGCTTAATATGAGGTAAAGATAAGGGTTAGGAAAGCAACACACGTAGCCGGACCAAGGTGCGGAGTGAGATTTTCTAGATGCCGGACCAAGGATTTAGAAATACATAACTTATCACTTTGCATGCAAGATACTAGGAGAGAGTTGTTATAGTTAGAATTATCAAGTTATGAACCTGTGGGGAACACGTAAACCCTAGTTACTTTGATTAGTTGATTAAAATTCAACTTTGAAAACTGTTAAGTGTCTCTTTCAATTTCGTTAGTTATTTTTACTCATTAGGAAATACAAACCCCCCTTTTTATGTTTTTACTTTCTAAGGAAGTCATCAACCGAACAATAGTAATAACAAGTTGAAGTTAAGTCTAGACTATTTTCCTCGTGGGAACGATCCCAACCTCACTAGTTGGGTTATTTACTTGACGCGACCACTGCCGGGGAATTTAGCTTTTAGATTAACTTGAACTTAGTACTAAAGTTTAGTTGTTATTTTCTTGATTTTACTTTGTTTTATTGTTTTTGATTTCCTTTCAGAACTATCCTCCTTGTATGTCAAATACACGGCGAGGAAGAGAACCCTTGTTTCCCTACGATCACGAGCTAGAGCGTACACTGCGCAATATGAATCGAAACTTGGGAATAGATGATGAGGATCCAAACCAGAACATCCCAGATCTAGTGGATGTTCACGGTCAGATGATACCCGACGCTCCGGGTGAACATTAACAGAGGGGACAAAATCCCGTTCCATGGCCCCAAGCATACTACAGAGGATATGATAACATAGCAGACTCGGATGGCCACTTGTCTTGCCCTCTCTACCCACAGGCCACACTTTTGTGGTAACTAGTATCCTGATGCAAATGCTCACTGCGAGAGGTTTGTTTTCAGGGCTACCTTCTGAGGATCCACATGCCCATATAGCTAAGGTAAGGGGAGTGTGTAAAAGTTGTGTGGGGAGGCCTGATTTGGATCTAGATGTAATAGGTATCAGAGTGTTTACTCTCTCACTGACGGGAGAGGCTGCTATGTGGTTCACTGAGCTCCCATACAACTCCATCTTCACTTGGAACCAACAAAGGGATGTTTTCTTAGCACGCTACTATCCGGTCTCCAAGAAATTAAACCACAAAGACAGGGTGAACAACTTTGTGGCACTACAAAGAGAGTCAGTTAGTAGTTCTTGAGATAGATTCACCTCATTCTTGAGAAGTGTTCCAAATCACCGTATAGATGATGAGTCACTGAAGGAATACTTCTATCAGGGACAGGATGATAACAATAAAGCGGTGTTGGACACTATAGCAGGTGGATCTTATGGAGAATGCCCTTATGCTGAGATTGCAGAAAAACAAGAGAAAATCTCCCGAAATAACAAAGCTTGGAGTACTACGAAGTCCGATACAGGGAGAAACACCTTCGCAGTGCAGTCCACTCACAACCCATCCACAGATGAGATTCGTGAAGAAATGGCTTAGATGAGAACTGAGCTTGGGTTGGTACTAAAACATGTCACTGGGGGTGCAGAAAAGATAAATGCAGTCAACTATTTGGCTAAACCACCACCTCCTAATGATGAATTCTATTATGCGGAGGACACCTATGCAGTAAATGAGCAGATGGGGGGTTTCCGACCAAGCGCCCAAGGCGCAAATCAGGATAATTGGTGCCAAGGTCAACGGAACCAAGGTCGGAACTATGGTAATTACAACCGTGAGGGTCATTATGTCCGAGATGGTAACCGCGACAACTACTTCAATAGGGGTAACTACGGTAACAGAAATGATAGGAATGGGCCCTATGTCCCTCCCCAAAATCGTGAAGTTACTCCTAGGGATGGTGGAGATAGTATGGCGCGAGTTGAGGATATGTTGCACAAAATGATGAGGAGATTTGATGCTAGTGATGAGCACATCAAAGAGTTAAGGGGTGACTTACCTAGTATTGGGCAAAAATTTATACACATGCAATTTCGATTAAGCAGATTGAGTTACAAATGGCCCAATTATCTGCGACAGTGAACACACGGCAACCGGGCACTCTTCCTAGCAACACTGTCCAATATCCAAAGAATGATGCACACTGTATGACAATCACTACTCGGGGTGGTAAGCAAACCATTGACCCACCTATGCCATTTGCTGAGGAAAATGTGACAAAGAATAATGATAATGTGGAGAAGGGTAGTGGTGAAGCAGAGGAAAGTAATGGAAAAGATGCAGAAGTACCTTTGAAGGTAATCCCCATGCCTAGGCCACCACCACCTTTCCCTTAGAGATTAGTGAAAAAGACCGAGGATGGTAAATACCGGCGCTTCATAACAATGTTGAAGCAGCTTTCTATCAATGTCCCTTTGGTAGAAGCTCTAGAACAAATGCCCGGTGCATTCACTATACCTTGTACAGTTGGGTCATTACATTTTGCGAAAGCATTATGTGATCTGGGGGCAAGCATAAATCTCATGCCCCTCTCAATTTACAAGAAGTTGGGTTTGGGGGATCCAAAACCCAGTGCGATGCGGCTACTGATGGCTGATCGGACAGTGAAACGGCCTATAGGGATACTCCATGATGTGCTAGTAAAAGTGGTGTCATTCATCTTTCCGGCTGATTTTGTTATTCTTGATTGTGAGGTCGATTTTGAAGTGCCTATCATTCTTGGGAGGCCATTCCTTGCTACAGGTATAGCCTTAGTTGATATGGAGAAGGGACAGATGACATTTCGGTTGAATAATGAAGAAGCGACCTTCAACATTTGTAGGACCATGAGGCAGAGTGGTGAGCTCCAATCGGTATCTGCCATATCCCACAAGGAAAAGATGAAGAAGGGGAATGAACAAAAAACTGCAAAACAAGAGTTTATGGTTGGAGACTTGGTGCTTGTAGACAGTTCTGGGTCACCTTGTCTTCCGGGCAAGTTCAAGTCCAAATGGGATGGCCCTTACTTGATTACCCAAGTATTACCTCATGGAGCAGTTGAGTTAAAAGCCAAGGAGGGAGTGCGGTTTAAGAGGGATAGATATAGAATAAAACTCTATTTTGGCATAAAGCATCGGGGAATGAAGCGATAGAGACATACCATCTTGATGAAGTCTGAGTAATCAAGGGTCCCCAGTCGTGCCGCGACATTAAATCAGGTGCTTGTTGGGAGGCAACCCAATACTTATCGTCTTTTTAGTAATGGTAGCATTTTTCTATTAATGGGTTTTAAATTTGCAGGCACATCACCAGGAAATTCTGTAGAAAGTTACTCTGCAGCAGTCATTGACGGACACATCGACGGACCGTTGCACCTGTGACGGACCGTCGTATACATCCATCGTACCAGGTACGCTTCTCTGCTATTTTGAAATTAGGGTACACATGACGGAACCAACGACGGGTCATCACAACTGCGACAGACCGTCGTCGGGGAACCGTCACGTGATTAATGAATTATACCGACCCGACCCGGCTGGACCCTTTTTCAAAATCTGACCGTTTAAACACCCCAACCCCTTATTTTCACCCCATTCATTTATTATTCCTCTCATCTCCCCTCTCTTTTCAACTTCCACATTTCCCCCTCACTGATCATTACCCCCACAATTCTCCAAAGCCTTAAAACTATCATCTACTAGTTGGAGCTGCTGCTGTAGGTGTCTACCCTGCCAACTGAGTCATTGTCCATTTGCTTTTTCTCCATTTCTAAGGTATGTGTCTCTAAATTTATACTCATTTATCTTGTATATTTGTTTATTAGTTAGTATTAGCTTAGTTCTTAGTCTTATATTGTTTCCTTTATATGATTATGTCTAAACCTAGGCTCAAAATGTTCGAATTTGCCATGTTGACAGCCCTAGACATAGGTGATTTTGCATTAATAGTTTCCTAGGTAGTTGGGATAGACACATATAGGTCCACAACACTACAAGACCATGTGGGTTCATCGGGGTTGCTTAGGGTACCTACAGTTCTGTCTCTGTCATTCAGAACGAGACCCCGATGACGGACCGTCGTAGCCACGACGGACCGTCGTAGGGTCCGTTACACAAGCCCTAGCACCCCTGTCCTACTGGACACATGTGATGGATTTTCGTCCTCGCGACGGTCTTTCCTGCATAACCGTCTTGCTAGACAGAGACCCTGTTTTCAGGGGTCTCTCATTTTTTTTACAAGTGTCCTTCAACGGACACATGTGACGGACTGTCGTACCCACGACGGTCCGTCCTGCATGACCGTCATACCGGTCAGAGACCCCTCTCCTAAGGGTCTCTATTTTTTTCCAAGTGTCCTTCAACGGACACTTCTGACGGACCGTCGTACCCACGACGGTCCGTCCTGCATGACCATCATAGCAGTCAGAGACCCCTCTCCTAAGGGTCTCCATTTTTTTCCCAAGTGTCCTACGACGGAAATCTACAACGGACCGTCGTAACTGTGATGGTCCGTCCTGCACACACCGTCATGCTAGTTAGAGACCATCTTTCAGGGTTCTATATTTATACAGAGTCCAAGTACACCACGACGGACCTCACGACGGTCCGTCATAGTCACGACGAGCCGTCACCAGGCCTGTCGTGTGTCACTGTTTATACAACATTTACATATTATTTTCACTGTTTTATATCGTATGGTTTCGCTTGTCTTGCTTGCCACTACTCGTACTAATAGTGATCCTTTGCAGGTACTATCTACTATGGCACCCAAGCAAGACCAAACCTACGCACGCGGGCGATCAAAGTCTGTTTCCCCGTCTGCATTCTTGATCATCGACTCTGATGATGAGCGGGACCCTGAGTATGTGCCCCCACGCACTTCCGCCCCTTCCCGTGCTGCACGTGCTCCCAGAGCCACACCCAAAAAGGTGGCGTCTGGCGTAGTCACTGCCTCCCAGTCTGATGAGGAGCGCACACTGACCGGCACACCCTCTGGGTCAGCCACAAATGAGGAAGGAGCGTCTGGCTCCTTAGGAGTATCCTGGTCCGAGGAAGCCTCTGGCTCTGCTGAGGTTCCCTCACCCGCCACTGCTGCAGCGTCGGCCTCGTCTGATGAGGCTGACAATTCAGACTCTACATCCGGCGCACCAGCCCAGGTCCCCACCCCAGCCTTTGACCAGCCAAACCGATGGTGTGTCGACGGCCAGTTTCAAGTTTACTCCGACGCCAAGTTCCTGACTGATAAAGGAGTAATGACTCAAACACTCACCTTGGAGCAGCGGGTACTTACAAGGAGTCTCCCAGCGATGCCGGAGATCCATAACCTCTTCACTAGGCATCGCTTAGAGTGGACAGCACATCCGTTGGGACGATACAGCGAGGAAATAGTCTGAGAGTTCTATGCATCCTACGTAGTGACTCTCCTATCACAGATCGATAGGCGGGCTGCTCCCGCTAAACAGGCCCCACTGGAGCAGGTTCGAGTCTGGGGCATGTAGGTTGACATTTCCCTGCCAGCCATCCTCCAGTTTCTATACGGCGAGAGTGCAGATGCTGCTCGGACCCCCATCACTGCCGAGTTTGATTGCCGTTGGCAGATAGTAAATGATGGACCGTTCTTGCGCGAGCCAGCATTGAGAGAGACCACCAAGAGGTGGATGGCCCTGCACCTGTCAGTAGATGGAGAGGGTGCCGATTGGGTCACTGAGCCGAAGGGGGCCATCAAGAAGGCCAACCTCACGTTCATAGCAAAGTTCTTGTGGCTGCTCGTCCGTCACTGCCTTTCCCCCACAGCTGCTGATAACATCGTTGCTTGGGATCGAGCAGTGTTGATGGCGGCGATGATAGCTGGATTCGAGGTGGACTTCGCATGGCTTCTCACGGCATTCATGCACGAGAGGGCATTCAAGGTCACTACTACCTACCACTTCCCGTGTATTATCTTTGCCCTTTGCAAGTCCGCAGGTGTGCCCATATGGCACGTAGATCAGCTGAAGACCTCGCAGGGCACCGTTGATGTCGACCTCATCAGAGACGAGGCCAATGAGTTGGCTCCACGTAGAGGGCCCCGTCCAGAGCTGCCCCCACTTGCTGATGATCTTGCGGATACGGTAGCCCAGGACCGCACCGCTATACAGGCGTCCACTGACACTACCCCAGTCGAGTCTAACCCGGGTAGTAGCCCAGCCCCGAGCTCCTCTCGCACAGCCCCTCTACCGACACTGGTCCTGCTTTCTAGGGTCCAAAAACTAGAGACACAAATGGCCACTCTTCTGCATCATATCCAGCCTTGGATGCAGAAGTCGATCACTGAGTCTGAAGAGCGTCTAGAGAGGAAAATGCAGCAGTTTATAGAGCGGAAGATTGCTGAAGTTAACCAGCGCCTAGACGCCTTTGAGTTGAGAGTGTTAGCCCGACCAGCCCCTCCGGTGGATGTGTCGACTCTTCAGGCTGCAGTCGACAGTCTTCGTGCAGACATCGACACGATCCTAGAGGCGAGGGTGCCGGAGTCTGTCGAGCCTGCTGAGGACACTGTATTGGCGGCCCTGTTTACCACTTCAGAAATTCCTCCACCTCCCCCTCGAGAGAGTGCCAAGAGGCGTAGGGGTCGAGCAGAGGATGAGGCTCAAGCAAGGAAGAAGGAGCGCCGAGAGATGGAGGCTGCGAGGAGAGCCTCACTTGCTGAGGCGGAGGCACACCAAATCAGAGCATCGCAGATAGCGGTTGGGGCGTCTAGCTCCCGTACTTTAGAGACATCAGGAGGCACTACTGATTGTGCGGTTGTTGCTGAGGACACCACTGAGGGTGTCCAGATTGCAGAGGACGTGGGTTCCGGGGAACCGGACCTACCAGCTTGCTGATCGACGGCGCTATGCGCCACAGGTTTGCTTTATCTACAACTCTAATATTTAGATTTTTTATGCATTGGGGACAATTGCATGCTTTTTTGTTGGGGGTGGGGTAAATGGAAAGTGAGTGTTAGGGTGAAGTGTAAGTAGCCCAACTCACTATCCTCTTTTGGGGTTTTCTTGCCTGTGTTCTTTTTCCCCAAAAGACTGATTACTTTTTCTGTTGAACCGGCACGTTACATCTTTTGTACATAGTTTAACTCTGAAGCATGATGGCTAAAATGATATCCTGATAAAACTGGAAAATGTGGCATGACTAGGCATATTAAACTGATAATTGTGTGGCTCTAAGCATGAAATAGAGTTACACCATTGCATTACCCTAAGTCTTCAATTCGAACTAGGTGTCTAATAATCTGGTATAGTGATGAGATGTCAAGTGAGTGTGAGGAAATTTGAATAGTCCACTATTGGTACTGAGCTAGAACTTGCCTGGTTAGTCCTGCTAAAAGTAAGCTGTAACAGACAATTAGGAAAGGATCATAGGCCCTTATTCAAGATAGCCCATTTCTAGCCTAAATAAAAGAAACCAAATGAAAGTTATCCTTCTTTGATCCAAATAATCTGAGCTTAAAACTAGACCTTTCTTTTTCACCCCAACTGATCTTTTCTGGGAACAATATGTTGGCCCTGGTCCCTCCTTGGACATGTGCACCTCAGCTTATGCCAAAAGCATAAGTTGAGGGTGTCTAACGCATAAACAACCTTTGTTATGGCCCTGAACCAACTTTGGGTATTGTGTACCTTGACTCATGGAAAAGCAATGAGTTGAGGGTGGCTGTTTTGAGGAATGCTCTGGAAAGTGGGGTTGAAAGAACAAAGAGAGAGAAAGAACAAAAGTAAATTGACTCAAGAACTTGTTAAAAAAAATAAAAAAAATATAAATGAATAAATAAAATAAAAAAAAAAAGAAAAAGAGAAAAAAAGGAAAAGAGTCACTTACACAAATGAAGAAAGAAGGGAAAATAGCAAGGTGAAAGAATGGGAGAAACTGGGCGAGATAAAGTGATAGACAGTGTAAGGTTTAGCCGACATGTCAAGGAGGGCAAAAAGTCACTAAAGTATAGCTAAATATACCCTACCTGACTCTGAGCCTATGTTACAAGCTAAGAAAGTCCTATCGTGATCCTAAGGGTTGTATAGCGAACTTAAGGCAGTGAAAATAAGGGCAAGCTTATGCCAATAAGTATGAATGAGTGTGACTTTGTTCTGAGAGCGAGTGTTGAAAAGTAATCTTTATACTCAAACTGAAATCATTGTGTGAAAAATGAGGATTTTGTTTTGAACTGAGGACACTAGTTGCAATACCAAAATTGTTAGCACCTCGGTGAGAAATTGAAGAGGATAGGTGTTAGTGCATGGTGAGTCTGTGTCATGTTCTAATCCTACAAAATTCAAGCCTAATAGTGATAGCATGCATAGATTTGATGAGATTAATCGGGATTGATAGCCAAATGATTGCAAAGGATAAAACATGAATACTATTGTACAAAGATTGTGTAGTGAGTCATAGTGCGTCGCTTGAGGACAAACGACGAATTTAAGTTGAGGGTGTTGATATACCGTGGTTTTACGGTATAATTAATACTTTTTCCTTAAGTTTAGTGTGTCCGAAAGTCTTTTTGTGCTAGTTTTTATATAAGTTTCTCTTTGTTTTGCAGGAAATCTGTCCAAAGCTGAATGCGGAGATCTTGAGCGAAGAAATGCAGAAGAGACCACCTACGGAGCTTATGATGGTCCGTCGTGCTTGTGACGGTCCGTAGGTGGCAGCGTAGAGAAGCTGCTGAAGGAAGATGGGGAAGGCTGACCAAGTGTGGGATTACGAAGCTTGTGACGGTCCGACGTGTCTATGACGGTCCGTCCTGCAGGTTCGTCATGAAGTTCAGAGAAGTGATCCCAGTACCAAGATTCCAAGAGTTGAAATGTTTTGAAACGAAGACCCTCGACGGACCGTTGTGCCTATGACGGTCCGTCATACTTGCCGTCGAGGGGAATGAAGAGAGCAGCAGAAGAAATTACTAAGTATGGGATGACAGAGTCCATGACGTTCCGTCACGACCACGACGGTACGTCACGAGGTCCGTCGACCCAGCCGCGTTTTGGCAGATATCTAGTAATTAGAATCCTTGTTTGATTAGGTTTTTATTTTTTATATATAGTTCGAAAAACCTCGTTTTTGAGGTTAGACTCTGCTAGATTAGACATCATATTATTAGACTCTGTGTATTAGTGTTTTATTTTTGGAGATTCTTACAAGTGATTTTTGGTGATTAATCAAGCAAACTTTCCGACTTTATTCTTTCTCATTGAAGTAAGTACATGAATTCTTATTTAATATATTCGAATATTGTGTTTAGGGCTATGAGTAACTAAACTCCATAACTAGGGTTGTGGGAACCATAGGCAAATAATGAGATAAACCCTAGCTAAAATAACATTTCTAGAATAGTGTCTTGCATGTATTAATAATTCTTTTGCTTAGAAGTCTTTTTAACGGATGATCAACATTAGAACTCGCCTTAATGCTACTTGCCGGACCAAGGAGGTAGATAATAGGAAAAGAATTATTAACATAGATTTAGTGTATACTATCTTATAGGTTAGTATTGATTGGTACGAGGTAATAACTTAGTCAAATATCGAATATGATGCTTAATATGAGGTAAAGATAAGGGTTAGGAAAGCAACACACGTAGCCGGATCAAGGTGCGGAGTGAGATTTTCTATATGCCGGACCAAGGATTTAGAAATACATAACTTATCACTTTGCATGCAAGATACTAGGAAAGAATTGTTATAGTTAGAATTATCAAGTTATGAACCTGTGGGGAACACGTAAACCCTAGTTACTTTGATTAATTGATTAAAATTCAACTTTCAAAACTGTTAAGTGTCTCTTTCAATTTCGTTAGTTATTTTTACTCATTAGGAAATACAAACCCCCCTTTTTATGTTTTTACTTTCTAAGGAAGTCATCAATCGAACAATAGTACTAACAAGTTGAAGTTAAGTCTAGACTATTTTCCTCGTGGGAACGATCCCAACCTCACTAGTTGGGTTATTTACTTGACGCGACCGCTTTACTTCTCATTTGAGAAGTAAGTTTGAGCGTATCACTGTTGAGAAATCAAATTAGTGCTAGTGAATACTAGAGGTAACTATTGTCATGCTAACTCAAAATCACATCACCATATGAACTACCAGCAGAATCCAACCAAAAACGAACATAACAGGCTTTAACGACTAAAACAAAAAAAGCCAAGGAACTCCAGACAAACTAAGATTATAGACTAGATGCAACCATACAACAAGAAAGCAACAAAAAAAACAAGCTGGGGAATGAGAGGGTTACCTTTCTCCGTTGAGCGAACGGAACAAGCGAGCAAAGGAAGGATGATCCTCACCCTCGAGTGTCGATACCAACAGCAAACCGGACAGCTTTGAAAGAATATGAATCGCTGAAAAAACTCGAATGACTAGGACAACTTGAGTTGTTTACATCAAGAACCTTTCTAATACGGATTAAAAAAAAACTCTTCTGAAAATTTGGACAGAAGAAGAACAGTAGAAGATCTTTGCAATGAAAACTAAACCAAAATTTTTCTACCCTTGTAATCTCCCTCAGCACTTCCGAAATAAACAAGAAAGCCAATTTTTTTTTATCCCCTCCAAAAATCCCAACAATCGATTAGTGAAGAGAAGGAATTATTTATAGAAGAACGGTAGGGTTTTTTTACAAGGGAAAGGGCTCAAGGATTGAATTTCAGGCCCATACCGAATTTGAATTTCAAAACTTAAATCCTATCCAAACTGAGAATATGCCGATTAGATGCCAAAATCTCCAACGGATTGAGGTCGAGGTGGAGGGACGAGATCAAATCGTAGTACTGGTGGGTCGACGTGGAGCCATCTCGTGCTGCAAGGATGGAAAGGCGTCTGGCAAAGCTGTAAAATCCAGCATGCCCTGCTGCGAGGCGTACTTGCAAGGGAGAGAGGAATAAGAGTGTGACGAGACGCGGGGAGAGGAGTGAGAGAGGAGGGAGAGAGCGTGGGGGAGACGCGGGTGCTTCTGCTGGGAATCGCCTCTTCGTCCTGGAAATTTGGACGAGGCAGAAGGGAAGAAGGATTGGGGGGGGGGTCGCGTGAGTTTCTGTTTCTGAAAAAAAAACGTGAGGAAGGGGGGAAGAGGAAAGGGGAAATTGGGCCGGGATATTGGGTTTGGGTTGGGATTTAATGTGTTGGGATTAATGGGCTGGAAGAGGAATGGGCCTGGGTTAAATGAATGGGCTGGGTATCAAAATGGGTTCAACAATATGCAATAAAAAATAGAATAAAACCAACTATGACACTTGATACACTTAAATTACACCTCCCTAAAGTAGAATAAGTGATCGTTATCAAGTAAAGGACCCAATTTGTAGGTTGGGGTCGATTGCACGAGGAATATGGTCTAGACATAAATTTAACTGACGATTATATTCGTTTAGCCTAAATATTTATGCAACAAGTAATTAAAGGGGGGATTTGTGAAACAAATTTAGAAAATTAGTAAGTAATCAATGAACGGTTTCAAACTTTATTTGCAATAAAGATGAAAAATTAACTACGGTTTAAGTGTTCCCCATAAGCTCATAACGTAGTAATACTAGTAATAGCAATTCATTTCTAGTGTATTACATGCAAAGTGATAAGTTAGTTAACATAAAATCCTTGGTATGCAACTACAACATTTCACCCCGAACCATGGTACGACTACGTGTGTATAATTTACTAACCCTTATATTTTCCTCTTAATAGGCATCACATAAATGTATGTCCTAGTTTTCATCCTCGTACCAATCGACATTAAACTATTGGATAGTACCACAATAAATTTATGTTGATAATTCTTTTCTTATTAATGATCTCTTTAGTTCAAAAAGTATAAAAAATGCAAGTTTTAACGTGGACTCATTAAAAAGACTTCTAAAAAAAATAATTATAAATGCATGCAATAACACTATTCAAGAATTGCTTAATTACTATTCATACTTTGTTAATCGATCATGGTTTCCACAACCATAGTTGTTGATTTACTTACCAATATTAGCAAGAACGCAGTTCATATATTTAGATGAAAGAATCATGACCTTAAGTAACATGACGATTAAACCCATAATTTCAACTGGAATTGTAAAGTCAAAATCCTTAAAATGTGCTTTCGAAATAAATAATAGCTAATGTTTTTCAAATTAATCTCCAAAGTAAAGAAAAAGAACAAGAATAATATATTATACTCCCCAAAAACAATATTTACATGCCCAATATATCAAAAAAATAAGTTCTAATTGAAAAGGAAACAAAATAAGGAAATAATTGAGCACGTGTGTTTGATGTACCGAACTGACTTAAGGTTTAAAACCCACATCTTTGATAAACTCAATGGATTAACAATATGGACGGTAAATCAATCTATGGGTCGTGGATCATCCTTCATATCTCCATACTTAAGATGTTCACTATTATGTACTTGAACAAACTCTCTGACTGATTTGATGAAGCAACTGTACGATTTGTAGATCACTCTGTGGTCCATAGGTTACAACTGTGGTTCACACTTTGTCAAGAATTCCTGCCCATCTACGTTCATAATCTGCGGAGCGTGAATGGACCTACAGTTTGTAGATCACCTCTTTCGATGCTCTTTTCAGCACTTCTTTCGGCTGTGTCTCCAAGTTTTTGCGTTTGAACATATTTCCTGAAAACATAAGAAAAACACATAAAACCAATACAAAGTTGCCCTATACACGTACAACTCTTAAGTGAAATATAGCAAAAGTATAGTAGACTCACAGTACATCAACACCCTAATCATAAATTCATTGTTTGTCCTCAAGAGACACACTAAGACTCTAACAACACTTGTATATAAGCAAGAAATTCAAGCTTAAGAAATCACATGGCTCTCCATACCATATCACTTCTTTGGTGCAAATATTTTCTTAGTAGTGCTCACATCTTTCATCACGACACCATAATTACTGATCTGTTTCGATCTCACCTCACCATCAGTGGTGTTCACGTCATCCACCACTATAGGCAGAACCTCTGTCACAGGCGTAGAACTCGATGCCCCAACAAAAATCTCACAGACCATCTGTTGTTGCAACTGCTCATCTATTGTAGAGGCCTTTTCACTTGTTTTTGTTGCTTGCGTACCTTCTTCTTGTATGTTTACTCCTTAGTGGCCTCAATAGTGCGGCTACATAGGTGCATATTACTTTTGTTACGTGCGGGTTCGGGCACCTCCTCTGCGTCTCTACTGAATAATGCATCGACGACCATATCATCACATAATGCGGTCGGTGCAGGCTGTTGCTCAACTGCAGGTATGGCAATATTTGCATCGATATCAACCTGGAGGCTAGCTAACTCATCCCGGAAGGAGGACATATCTGTAGTATGGGTCTATCGCTCCAACATTCTCAATTCAACGGCATCCAAGCGCTTGTTAACGGCTATGCGGTTGATTCATACGTGGACAGAAATGATGAATCAATGTGGTCATCTAGGCCTCTAATTTTTGTACCCTAGGCAAAGGCACAACAATAACTCATAATGGTGGGGTGAGTCTGGAGGAGCTACGAGCCCGAATAGTGGCACAAATGAAGGATGTAAAGGAAGCATCAATGTGGGATAGAGGGGTAGGGTCATCACCCTGTAAATTATCCAAAGAATCAATGAACGTTGCTACCATGAAGGGTACCTTAACATGCGATTCTTTTTGTGGTGCTACCACAATTGCCTTATCTTGTATGAGGACTATGTGTAGTGTCCTCATAGGTCGGATCAACTTATCATAGTGCCAGATCGACACTCCACCATCCCTGCATAATTATAAAATAAGACAAGCAAATGGGTAAGTGGTAGAGGCTTTGAAAGCCGTCTCATGTATCTCTGCAATGAGAATACGGGAAAAATTAATCTTAGATCCCGCCACCATTGCTGATTCCATCAGCGCTCGGTACCAAGATAGTGCATTATTGTCCTTCATGGGCGAAATCCAATTTTGAACCAACAACTAGAAAAAATTGTCGACAAATGAGAGGGTGTCTTTCTTGATACTTATGCCCCGAGTGTTCACCCACTTAGCTCACTCCCTCTCGGTAGCAATCTGACTATCTATCAAGTGTAAATCACCTCTCTTTTCTTGATGCTTCGCTGAAACTCTCATGTCAGAATGTCACATCTTTATTCTAATTCCATTGTGTTGATCGACCAAGAGTTATTAGGACATGTAACCTACTGAAAGCGGTGGACGGTACTCTCAGATATATCGATAGAGATCCCACGAACTAGTGTCGCTGTGAGGGGCTCATGGGAAATGGTTTGGGAATTCTTATGTATAAAACCTCATAGAGTAGTCGCACAGGAAGCATAGAAATCTGTCACAATCTCCTTCCTGTAAGATCCTGGGTCTCAAGCCATCCACTCAAAATTGAATAATTAAAAGAGCCGATGGATCTCAGGTACGGTGTATATGCTGGTAGTTAGGACTCAACGTTCCTCTGTAATAAGCTTGGAAATTTTATTTTTGTTGTTTTGAATTTTGGCATTTCGATAGTTGTGTCATTTCTCCATGGCACACCATCTGTTCAACTCTTCTTCCATTAGAGTAGGTTCAATAATTGGTGGAATGGGCACATCTCCCAAATTGGTGGCCTCATCAGAGTAGGAAGCCCCATCATGTGCACTGGAGCCGGTGGTGGAGCCGAAAGCAAAACCTACAAGAGAAACGGACTTCAAACAAAAAGCAGACCTTTTAGGTGATCTGATCAGTTTATATTCCTCATCAGATTTGGAGGCAATGACTATGTCGGTGTCCACCTAGATTGCTTGGTTCTGAGTCTTATGGAATCTTAAGGGTTGTATTATTCCAGTTCTAGGAACATACTCTAGGTCGTTCTCCACTTCGATGTTTGTGTAGATTAGTTTATAGGAAGGTCCAGTTGATTTAGACCAACTTCTTTTTGTGACAATTTCTTTCTTGTGGTTTATTGTACTTTTGGAGTTGTTGTTAGTATAAAAACTAACCAAAAACACACTCGAAATAATTTTATAACCATGAACGAACAAAATAAAACATTAAAATTAGACAGTAAGCTACAGTGGCCACTGATGGTGCGTGGAACCCCTTTGTAGATCCAAGATTGTGGTCTCTCATTGAAACCAAAAATGTGCAGGATGGTCGGTAGAATGAACTACATTCCTTTGATGGGGAATGCAGACCTCTACACTAAACATTTTTCTGCAGATTTTTATTCTTGTCCCTCCACGTATAGAAACCATTAGGCAATTATTTTACATTTTTTGGACACTTTTTCTATAGGGACCCTATGTTGTATATAGCCAACACTAAAATTAAATTAAAACACCAATCTTAGTGAGTACAGAGAAATAAATATAAAAAGAAAATTACTAACGAAAAAAAAAAACCAATCATTGGCTAGATTTTACACTTTGATTTCCTCCCAAGAAACACTTGGTTTAATGTCACTGCAAGACACATGTTTCATTATTTCTCTGGATTCATCAAGCTAGTATGTCTTAATAACTTCTTGCACAGACTCCGTGTTTCCTAGATATAGATTTATCATGTGCAGGGTTACCTAGAACCTTGTTCCCTCACTGTTCAAAATCTCCTCCGCTCCATGTTGGAAAAAACTTGCTTGAGTAATAATGGCTCAGTCCATTTGGACTTGATCTTGCCTAAAAACAAGTCCAACCTAGAGTCTAATAAAAGCACAAGATCCCCCAAAACAAAATCTTGATTTTGAATCCTTTGATCGTGGTACTTCTTCATCTTTTCTTTGTATAAAGCTTCACTTCATAGAAATTTAGGAGAAAGTCATCACACATATTCAAGTTGTTCACTAATCGATTAGATATGGAGCCTGAATACAAATTTAGCTTTTTCATTGCCTACACAACCTGATGCGTTATCTCTATCGACAAATGGCAAAACTTCCGATACATAAGTTGGTATGGTGACATATCTATGAGAGTCTTGTATATTGTGCAATAGGCCAATAGAGCATCATCTAGCCTTCGTGACTAATCCTTTCTATTGGCATACTCATTCTTTGCCAAAATATTCTTGATCTCTCCATTCGACAACTCAATTTCACCACTAGTCTGTGGATGGTAAGAAGTGGCTACATTGTGGCGGACACCATATTTATCATGTAGTGCCTTGAACAACTTATTGCAAAAGTAAGGAACATCCATCGCTCATAATGGAGAAGATACTCTTTTTTCAAGAATGCATTTACACTTTACCTTCATTTGTTTGAAAGTGTGATCGGTTGCACCCACTTTGACACATAATCAACTGCAACAAAAATATACTTCATCCCATGTGAGCTCATAAATGGTTCCATAAAATCAATTCCCCAAATATCCGAAAACTTGATCACCTATATCGGAATAATAGGGAGCTCTTGCCTCTTTGAAATTCCTTATTCTCTTTCCGAACAATCACTAGACTTTGAGAAATCATGAGCATCTTAGTGGATGGTAGGCTAGTAATTACCCACAATAAATGATTTTATGTGCAGTCCAGAAACCACTATGATGCCCACCAACAGGTGATGAATAGATCGCCTTAAGTATACTGAACTTCTCAACCTTAGGTACACAACGACAAATAATTCCATCAGCACAACTGCAATACAAATAAATTTCATACTAGAAGAACTTCTTCATATCATGCATAAACCTTTTCCTTTGGTGAAATGACAAGTCCGGAGGCACCAACTCGCTTGCCAAATAATAAGTAAAACCAACAAACCAAGGGATCTGATCTGGATAAGCAACCAATACCTGTTCATTAGGGAAAGAACTACTAAATTTCAACCATATCACCAAGCTTTAGCATATACTCTTCCTCAAATTTGCACAAGTGATCGACAACATGATTTTCAGTCCCTTTTATAAATTTCACTAAAAATTCAACATCTTGCAGAAACAATACCCATCGAATCAACCTCGGTTTTACATACTTATTTGCCATCAATTAACTCAATATTGAATGGTCAGGATGCACTACGACCTTAGACTAAGCAAGTAAGACTAAATTATTTGAATGCAAAAACAATAGCAAGAAGCTCTTCTTCCGTCACAGTATAATTCTTGTGGGACATATTTAGAGTTTTTTTAGCATAGTAAATAAGACGAAGAATCTTCTCTTGCCTTTATCGTAATACCACACAAACTACCACTCCAGTCGCACCACACATTACCTAAAACCATTGTCCCAATCCAGTGAAATAATGTGTCATATCCGGGGAGCACCCCCTAGAAGTAACTGGTGTCGTCGTCCTCGAAGAAGACTAAGACTAACCTCTTAGCATTTGTCATTACATTTCATAGGTTAAATTGCGGAAAATTTAAAAACTTTTTATCCACTTATACATTGAGGTTTACATAGACTCTCGCTTAGACATAATGTATTGACATAGGGAGTATACATAGACTCCCACCATAGGAAGAAATACATAGGTTCTTTTTTTATTTTTTCACATATACAATATAGCAAAATCATCTCATAAGAAGTCTAGAATACGTCTCATATTGAAACTATATAAAATGAATACAACATTGGACATAGCCCATACATCATTAAAATAAAAGCCACATATAGGCATATACAACATTAGTATTCAAATGAAAAAGAATTAGCGAAAGCATCTTTAAGACTAAACAATATCTAATAGTAAGATAGTGGCATCGTCCTCAGAAAATGAGGACCTACCAAACTTGGAGAATAGGATTTCAAGCCTTATTCGATGGCCCTTTAAAAGCTCAACAACCAGAACCTAAATTTTTGTAGTAAACATAGAAACAATAGTACACCACTTGTACTAAGTATGGGCATATACATATAAAACAATTGAAAACATGCATGAGAAAGAGAGATTTACTTTCAAAGACACGCCAAGTCATTTGAAAGCCTTTAATACATATTCAAGAGTCCATATAAGATAATAATCATATATACATTAAGACAATAGAATGTTCGACACAAGACCAACATCATCAAGCATAATTAAGTCAAAATGTATATAGCGTACTAGAACCATAGACAAAGCAACTCCAACAACATGTTATAATAATAAAACATGTATAAGAGTTCATAACATTACAACATATACCAAACCCTTACTCATAACCAACCATCAAGTCCACAAGTGCAATAACCAAGTAAAGCCCCTCAACCAAGTAAACCCAACAAAGGATCATAAGCATTTCCTAACATCACATAATATAGCATCAAGAGTAGTCATCATCATGTTTAGCAATATAGACCATTAACATGTTCATACATGACACCAACATCATATAGTATCATCAACATTTAAAGTCAACGTATGTAAATAATTTACTTTATAAGAGCATAAGAACATAAGTACATCTTTCTAAGACTTCCCCCAAGGTCAACTAGTGAAATGTATCGATAGAGTCCCATACCCCTACCTATACTAAGCAAACCCCTTAGGTCATCCTAGTTAGAGTCCACCTTATTACTTCATTTTACTTTCAGGAACATCTTTCCTTAACCGACATAGACCAGATGAGCTAATTTAGAATCCGGTGTCATGAAACCCTATACCGAAAGAAGGCGAACTACTTGCCAAGGTAGCACCAAGACATAAACATAGCATATAGGTGGATCCACTAGCTTGTATTCCTATGGGGGAAACATAGTTCAAGAACTAGAAAATATTACTTGGGACTCTCTTTATGCCTTTGACAATATAGTGTCTAATCTCTTGAGTACAATAGTGAAATTACCTTCGCTACTTGGGAAGGGACATTCGTCACTACTAGTTCAGTCAGTGCTAAGCCTAGAGTCCATTTTTAAATGTCTTTCTTTAAAATTCATAACTTAGCTTAGGTCATAGGAGAATAGCTCCTTGTATAATCATAGTCATTATCTCAACAGGAATTGCATGAGAATACCTTTCACTACAACCCTAGTATGTGAGATTAGCACATTAACATCATTATATCATAGTAAGGCACATAGGTACTTCATGACCAACCTTATGTCATTACATCTTAAGCATAATCTTACAATCACAAAATCAAGATATTTCAATTGCACAATCATACCATACCTACTTAATCGAATTACAAGATATACTTCAATTGAACTTCATAACCAAGTACAAGACATCATACTTGAAGTAAAGGTTTAGGATAAAAAAGACTTACCAAATCTCCTTAAATAGTAATCATCGTTGTCTTAACATCAACAAACTAATTCCATACAATAATAGGTGTAATAACATGATCAGTAGTAAATAACACAATACCTAGGTCAATTTCATCATGACTATCCCAACTAACATCATTTCATAACCTAGGGTTAGGGGGAAAGGGTTCATCATGAATTCATCAATATTTAGAACCAATCCCAACGATAAATTACCCTTGGATGTCTATAAATGATTCAGAATATATAGACTTATCTAACAATCAATACATTCATTAATTTCCATGAATTTATAACTAAGATCTAAGATTTGGAGAAATTGGGGGAAAGGGACATGGTCCATACGAAATTCCCCTAATTAAAATAAATTACTCAACAACATACACTTAACTAGTCAAAGGTAATCACAATTAGACATAATCAATCATCAATTGCAAGTTTAGAAGAAAACCCAATAGAAGAGGGAAACCCTTGGAATTGGGATATTTAGAAATAAACTTAGAAAGGACTTCTTCGGTAAAGGAATCCCTGAGTGAACAACCCATAACTTAATAGATCTTAATACACGAAAATCAAGTGAAATCATAGAGAAATTGTCCATCTTCTTCAAGCTTCCTTCTTCATTCAATGGAGATTAAATAGAGAGAGAAAGTAGAGAGAGGTGAGAGCTTTTGAATTTTGATTTGGGGATTTTATTTGAGCGAGTGAATGTGAGGAAAAACTTATTTAAAATCAATATATAGACCTCCTATGAAATACCCATAAAAATCCTTACTTAAATTGACCCTTTAATAAAGTCAAACTTGAATTAAAAATTTAAGATTTTCGTAGGGGAACAAGCCTGCGACGCGGAGCTGCTCCCGCATGATTTTCTAAATTATTTTTCGAGGCAGTAGAGTACGCTGTGTACTTGATTCTTGACCTAAGGACCACCAAGTCCGCGACTTGAGGTCTAAAATATGCATGACTTTCATGTATGTGAATTTTGGCTGCTGCATTGGCAGCTCGCTTGGCCAAGTTTGGGTTCCCTTAGTGGACCCCTAAGGCTACCCTGAGGGGGTAAGACCTGGACGTTTCCACCCTATATAAATGGTATTACATATTTAAAGTCATTTTAAAAATTTTATACCCCATACAACACCTCTTAATCTATCCAATACCTAAGGATGTTTCTCTAGTTAAATTAGCCTAGCTTCCGGATGTCTTGGACGTTTCTTGACGTCTTGGCTCTAAAACTTCTTAAATGGTTTATAAACATTATGTTAGGCTTAAAAACGGTTATTTAAGGTTTAGTTTATAATGTGAGACTCTATATTAGGTCATAGACCTTCGGAATGTTACATTATCCCCTCCTCTAGGAACATTCATCCCCGAATAACCCTAAAACTTTTTGAAGGGAAAGGATCGACTCAATACTAGAAGTCCAAAAAACAACACACATTGTAGAGAAGATTTACAACTCAAATCAACATAACAAAATGACATTTACATATAACAACTCTAAGCATCATTTACTTCATATAAGAGCTCAACATCACAACATGAGGAATTTTCCTTCTAACATCAACAAGAGTTCACATGACATCAAAGAGTCATTTATGCCAAAATTCCTTTCAAAACACAACAATATGCTCAATATCACTTCATGAAGGCAACAACGTACCAAATAAACAATATAAGTTCAATCAAGAAAAAGAGCATTTTTTTCATGATGACTGATTTTAGCAAGACCTTTTTGCCGTAAACATGCATACCTTTTAATAAACAAGTCAAATACTAATTAACATATTATTTTCACTATTCATAGGAACAAGTAAAATTAATTAAAAAATAGATGAGGATAATGTGACTTCATATCTGCCTCGGCCTCCCATGTTGCTCCCTTAACTAGGTGGTTTCTCCACAACAACTTTACGGAGGCCACCTTTTTGTTCCTCAACATCTTCATTTGTAGATCAATGATTTCCATTGGAACCTCTTCATAAGAAGAATGGAATCAGGATCAGTGATGCACTTCTTAAACATTGAAACATGGAACACCAGATGAACCAAAGCTAGTTCACTAGGGACAACATCCACTGTCTATTTATAAAGTACTAAGATGGAATGATTGGTGTAGCATCATCGATCTCAAGAGGACCTACAAAAGTCTGGAGATCGCTGATCCAAACCGCTTCAATGAGTCTTCAATCTTCTCTCTAACCTGAGCCTATAAAATAGTAATAGTATAGTTTAGTGCACACTTGTACTAAGTATGGGTGTATAAACATTTACACGTAAGGACTATGCATGATCAAGGAAAGCTCTTCTAACAACATGCCATTTATGGAAAATGAAGTCGGTAGACATTCTAAATTCGTTATTTGTGACTTATGGTATGAATATGACATATTTTAATGCATTCAAAGATCACAAATAATATTATATATGAACATAAGACCTTGGAATCATGAATATAATTTTAGAACACTCGAGAGAAAATTTTGAAATTTGATACCTCAAACCCGAGATCTCCTCTCTTTGTACTTAATTTATTTTTCAGCCTTTTTCTTTTTCTTATTGTGTAGTTCAATGATCTCCCTTAAGCCTATGTTTTACTTACAAGTGAAATGATTCATTGTAGTCCCATACCTACAATGAATCAATTAAGTAATTCAAAGGACTATGAAAATGATTTAACTACAAATTGGGCATAAAATCTTATTAAGCCAACCTTTATTGGTTATGCATATTATGTGATTCTTTACATAATATAAGAAATCATTATAAGCCAATATTATTTGGCTATGATCATGTGCACACTATAATAAGTCATTATAAACCAATCTTATTCGGATTTGATCAATTTCATAATAAAAGAAGTCATTATTGGCTATGCCCATTATTTGCTAAAAACTTCATTCTTATCAAACACTGACGATTGATATTCTTAAGCTCTTACTTTCTTAGCTCACTTTGAACATATGTATCTTCTTCTTTATTTCTTGCTTTCTTAAGGGACATCTTTAGAAATAAGATCATGCAAGCTAACATGAAATCAAGTATGTGCCCCACATCGAAAAGGGGTAATTAACTGATCAAAGTGAGCTAGATCATATGAGATAATATGAAATCCAGTGTCTGCCCCACACCAAAAAGGGATGGTTCACTGGCTAAAGTGAAACCAAGTTCAGTGTTCTCCCCTCACCAAAAAAAGGTTCACAACTAAAGTGAACCGAATACTTTCTTTGAGCGTTTAACCGACATAGATCATGTGATATAAACATGAAATCCAGTGTTTGTCCCACAACAAAAAGGGGTGTTTTCACCATTCAAACTGAAACCACATCATACCTAGCTCTCTTAGGTGGAATCCACTAGCTAGTTCCTATGCTAGCAACATAGTTCGAAGAGTAGGAGATATAAGGAGACTACTTATCCACCTTGGTGGTTGCCTCATCTCATGAGGCAAACATGTGCTGGAAAAAGCTCATTGCTAGTCAATCGGTGCTTGTCTCAATTCTTTTTCTTTACATCTTTTAGAGTAGACTCAAACAATGTGGAGGCTTGCTTCTAGGTTTACTTAACTCTTGGGATAACCGGTCATCCCTTTATTTACTTGATGAAATGTGAAATTTAACCTTACATTATCATCTTGGTGTTAATGAGATTTGTCTCACGATTATTAACCCCATCTATTGTGACTATCTTTAACATAGTTTTATTAGGTTTAAGTGAGACTTGTCTCACTTCTTTTATCACCTCATTCTGGTCCCTTTCATAAATTTAATGACTTTTAATTATGTTATTACTCACCTTAACTCATTTCATGTCTTTTGACATCTTTATACCATTTATTATAAATGTTAAGAACTTTGTTCAATGTAGTTACTATGTTCATAGTTCATTTGTAAAGAGTATGTTGGGACTTGTCCCAATGATTGGAATACCCTTGGTTATGAATTAAAAGTTATATTAGTCATGCCTGATGGGGTTTACATTAACCATTAGAAAATCTTCTCATCATATTTCGTAAGCAATATTGTAAGACAATTTAATTAAATTTTTTGCGTAAGACATTGTTAGCCATTTTATTGGCATAACCCAAACTTTCACTTAAACAACTTTCATTATGTTATCCCATAAATGTACTATACTGATCCCCTCAATAGGAAGCAAGTCGAATTCAACAGTAGTTAACTTCATAATCGACTTTTAACACTTCATATTCTCGAACACAATTAAGAATTACATCATTTTTATATAATAAAACTAATACCCTAATCACATGGATCAAGTATATATATGTCTCATTAGTCATTAACTAATCAAGGACCTATACTTAATGATCAGTTTGCACCACATACCAACAACATGTTCAATATTACTTCTATATACTTAAAGAATCAAAAACAAGGATAACTAGGGAAATGGATGTTCAATAATATCTTTGGGGAACAACCCTAGTTTTGAAATTCATGAATTCAAACATTTGAAAAGTCTCTTGGAGAAAGAATACCATGAGATAAAAATACATATATTATGTAGAATTTAATCTATGAATATCACCTTGCATGAAAACTTAATGAAATCCTTGAAATCATCTAAGAGAATCGAGAGAAACTTTCTGTTTTTTTTCTTTTCGTTTCACTGTTTTGCATCGCGAATTTCTTTGTGTTTGAACGTGAGTCTATGTATTAGGAACTGATATTGACTCACTAAGCTTAGGATAATTAAGTAAATTAATTAGTTAATTACTAAAACGCCCATGCTAAATTGACAAAACATAAGAAAACATTTACTTAATCAAATTTGAATTTTTTCCTAAGTGTCTAGGCATAGCTAGTGAATTTTCCTTAATTAATTAATTCATTGGTTTAACTAATTAAGGTACCTAGCATAATTACTAAAGTTCCCTAAGACATTGGGACCATAACTAACCCTTTTTGACCATCATAGGTTAGGTACTAGGTTGTCTCTCTAACTAGTTACTAGGTTAGTGTCACCCAATTAAGTCTTAGGTTGTCGGGTGCACTAGATGGTTTATTTCGGTTAGTCCTAGGTTAGTTAGGTAGTTATGTCAGTTAGCTAGAGTATAGAGTTTTTTAGGGAGTTCGGCCTCACATGGAGGAACCCTTGCACACGCTTGCCCCCTAACTACCCTAACTGAATTCGATTAGGGTGGTCCCCTCCCTTGGCCATTTCCTCACATGTGCTTGCACATGTGTTGCTTGTACTTTTCTAACTAACTATTCTTGATGGTTAATTTGTAATGATTACTTATTATCCTAATGATCCTCACTATGTCCTTGGGAACTGCTTAATCTACAGGACCATTTTAATTGGTCATGTGCTATGGTGCATAGGCTTGACACAAGGATACCTCGCAGTTATTTGCAAATGCTAGAAAATATATGGTTTTAGCTTAGGGTCTTCATTGCAGGTACATTTCTTAAACAAGATCATTAATGTTAGAAAATAGGCGAATACCCTTTAAGACAATATGCCCAATATTTTACTTATTTTGGTATTATATAGAAATTGGCTAATACCCCTTAGTGAATTTTCTATACAATGTGCAATATTTCTTAATAATATGTATTGAGATGCCTATGTACCCCCAATACACATTCTTAAAGAACTATTGGGCTCTTCACTAGACATGTAATTTTCCAGAATGTTACATTATCCCCTTCTCTTACGAACATTCGTCCCCGAATGACACCACATATCGTATTAAAATAAAGAGGGCGATTTTGAAAAATCGTTAGCATACTTGAAACTTTACTCTCGTTGATTATCTGATTCACACTTTCTCTGGATGATGCATATTACTCAAAGCTTATCTGAAGCTTCATATTTACATTGAGGAACTTCCTTCTCAGTCACACTAAACTTAATGCACATCACAAATCATGCTACACAAAAATCATGTCTACGCTATACAAAAACAAAAATATGAATACAAGCATGAACTCATTTTAACTCATATAGTGCAAGTGTAAGACACACAATTATGGACCTAGAACACCAAAAAACTGCCTAATGCACTAAGATTTGGAGTTTCATTAACAAAATTGGAATAAGGAAGAGTATATCTACCATCAAGAACTGAACAAGTGAAGGTAACAAGATCTCATATCGGCCTCGGCCTCCCATGGTTCTCCCTCAACAAGGTGGTTCCTCCATAATACCTTTACGGTGGCACCTCCTTGTTCCTCAACCATTTAACTTGGCGATTTAAAATTTCAACGTAAACCTCTTCGTAAGAAAGGTTCTCATCGGCTACTAACCCCTTAGATAACATCTTGTTACCTTTAAGATTAGAAACTATTTGGCTTATTGGATTTGAACCACGCCCTTACCATTTCAACTCAACTCATTTGGCAACTAAAATCTTACTACAGTGTTTTGATGGTCTATGGTAGCATAGCATTTATGAAGCCAATCCATACCCAAAATTATATCAAAATCAGTCATGGTAAATTCTATTAAATCAGCATGAGTAACTTTATTGAGAACAATTATCGGGCAATCTCTATATACTCTTTCTGCCCTAACACTGTCTCTTATGGGAATTTTTACTAGAAGTGGTTAGATATCAGGAAGTGAGTCACATTTACTTGCTACTAAAGGAGTAACAAATGACATAGTGGATCCTGGATATAACAATGCATACACAAGAAAACGGAGGACATGCAACGTACCAGTGACCGCATCAGCTTACTTCTCTTTCTCTTTTCTACCTTTCAAAGCATAGAATAAATTCCTCTTGGGAGGTTCGGCTGCAGCAGTAGGATTAGGCCGAGGCTGAGCATCTGTTCTTTCCTGATTCCTCATCTGTGGTCAATCCCCGACCATATGCCCACTCTTGCCGCACCCATTATATATATTAGTACCTACCAGGCACTCACCTCCATGCAAACGACCACATTAATAACACAACTTTCTATCATGCTGGGAATTTCTATCATTGCCCTTCTTGAACTTGGCCCTATCCCAAACGCCAAATGAATTATTACCATCGCTCGAACCCGACTGATAATAGGACTTAGATTTCTTGGTCTCTTAGTCTCTCTTTCTCCGACAACTCTCGTCCACCTGCTACGCATGTACCATCAACCTACCAAGGTCCATGTTACCATGCAACATGGCATCTCAACATTCCTCCTCCAAATCCTCCGACATAGCAGTCACAGAACTGTTCATCTCATCCCCACTATTGCACACCAAGAAGAAGCATATTTAGAAAGCTTAACAAACTTCAAGGAGTACTCCCTAACTGACATACCTCCCTGTCGTAAGTTGATAAATTCCTAAACTTTAGACTCTCTATGTTCTATGGGAAAAACCTTTCCAGGAATACAGTCTGAAGAACGTCCCAAGTAATGGGAAATTCTCCTGGTGCTTGGACATCTTTCCACATCCAGTGCCATATCTTTGAGTTGGTCAGCAGCCAACTCAACCTTTTCCTTTTCATTAGTGTAACATTCATGAAAATATACCTGTCTACTGAAGGGCCTATTATATTTTATGAATAGGTATTGGGGGTAAATAGGCATTCCAATGACCAATATTTACAAATATTGGGAACATTAGAAAATTATGGGCATAGTAGAAAAAATTGGCTTAAAGGGTGTTAGCCAATTTCTTAAATTAACTAAGATTGTTTGGGAAATGTACCTACAATAATGACTGTAACAAAAAAATCAAGTTGCATAATAGTAACACATTAGGTACTAGGCATCCAAGTGTCAAGCCTAGTACCATATCACATGACCATTTAAAATAATCATGTAGATTAAGTTGTGCCTAAGGACATAGTGAGGATCCTTAGGACAATAAGTAAACATTCCCAAATGAACCATAAATAATAGTTAGTTAGGAAAGTACAAGAAACCCATGTGCAAACAGATGGGGACAAACGGACAAATGAGGACAACTCTAACCGAATTTGGTTAGGGTAGTTAGGGGGTAGGCATGCATGGGTTCACCCATGTGGGGCCTAGCTCTATAGCTAATTATCGACTCTAAAGTACTGACCTAACTAACCAAATAACCTAGGACAACAAAAATAAATTATCTAGTACACCCGATAACCTAAGACTTAATTAGGTGACACTAACCAAGTAACTAGTTAAAGAGACAACCTAGTAAGTTACCTAGGGTTATTTAAAAGGTTGTTTATGGTCCTAAAAACTTGTGGATACTTTAGTAATTACCCTAGGATACTTAAATAATTAGTTTAGAAACTTAATTCATTAATTTAAAAGGGTAAAACCTAAATCACAAAAGAATTTCCAAATTTCGGTTAAGACAAGAAAAAAACAACCTAGTACCTAACCAAGGATGGTTTAAATGGTTAGTTATGGTCCTGACGACGTGAGGGTACTTAATTATTACCCTGGGTCACCTAATTAATTAAATTAGCAAATTTATTCATTAAATTAAAGGGGCTAAATTGAAATTCTTACACTAACCCAGTACAACTCTAGAAACATCCTAGTACTCAACCTATGATACTCCAAAATGGTTAAATATGGTTCCAATTATTTAGGGGTACTTTATTAAATACCCTAGGTACCTTAATTGATGAAATTATACATTTAATTAATTAATTTAAAGACGCAAAATGAAATTCTTAGGAAAAAATTTATATTTGACTAAGTGTTGTGTTTTCTTATTTCTAGTCAAACTTGGAGGGGCTTTTTAGTAATTAATTAATTAATTTATTTAATTAACTTATTAAAACTTAGTTTAATGAGTCAATATCAGTCCCTAAACCTATAAACTCACGATCAATCACTTAGAAAAGTCAACGCAAAACAACAAGAAAAAAGGCAAAAAGTTCATCGACATTCTTAAGTGAATTCAAGGTTTTCTTGAAGGTTTAGTGCAAGGTGGTCTTCGTAGATTAATTTCTACATAATGTATGTGTTTCTATCCTGGAATTCTTTTTCCAAGAGTAATTTCCATCGTCTTGAATCTATGTGATTTCAAAAATAGGGTTCTTTCCCAAGATTCTTGTTGAACGTCCTTTTCCCTACTATCCTTGTTCACGATTTTAATGATGTGTAGTTTAGTCTTGATCATGTTGTTGGTCTGTGGTTCTGGATGATCTTAATGTGTAGGGTTCTTGATTTGTAAATGTCGAATGAACTTATTAATTGTACTCGCATGATGTTAAGTGTTCCTTACGTGATATAAAGAACTATGTTGCATCAACTTTTGTTCGAAAATGCTAGTCTTGAGATGTTACAGTTGTGATGTGTATACTTGCTGTTAAACGTGACTTTATAAAAATGTTATGTTGATTAAAGTGTTCATATAAGACTGTTCGAAATGCCTACTAATGTGATGCTTGAACTATGTTATAAGGTTGGTTAAGAACATCTCCATGAAATCATACTTAGAAATGTTTGGCTAATGCCAATAAAATGGCTAACAATACATTGTTAGCAATTTTATTAAATGGAATTGGACATAATGTTATCTTTAAATAATTTAAAATTTTGAATGTATAATGTACCCCAAATTTAGCATGAATGAATGTAACTTGGGCTTGTGCCAATAAATTGGCTATGAATCCATTTCCAAATTGTTTAGGCCAATACTAATTTAATGCCAATCACATATATACAAAATATTGTAAGGACCACTTAAATACATCTTATAAAATTCAATGAATCCATATCCAAGGTCATGCCAATCATTGAGAAAAGTCCCAACATGCCCTAAACAAATGAACTATGAACATATGTAACTTATTGAATGAAGTTCTCATCGTCCATAAAAGATGATATGAAGCGTTCAAATAAACGTAAACAAGTAAGTGGGTATTAAAATAATCACATATGTCTAAGTTAATAAAGTGACTAGAATGAGGTGTTAAAGGAAGTGAGACAAGCCTCACTTACACCTAACCTACTATCCTAAAATACTCACGAAAAATGATGTTAGAACATGTCAGGCAAGTTTGATTATCACCAATGATGTTATGTAAATCATTTTCTATATGAACATAAGACCTTGGAATCATGAATATAATTTTATAACAACTCGAGTGAAAATTTAGAAATTTTATACCCCAAACCTGAGAGATCCTCTTTTTATAGTTAGTTTATTTTTCAGTCTTTGTCTTTTTCTTATTGTGTAGTTCAATGATATCCCTTAAGCCTATGTTTTAATTACAAGTGAAATCATTCATTGTAGTCCCATAACTACAATGAATAAAGTAAGTAATTCAAAGGACTACGGAAATGATTAAACTACAAATTTGGCATGAAATCTTACTAAGCCAACCTTTATTGGTTATGCCTATCATGTGATGCTTTACATAATATAAGAAATCATTATAAGCCAATCTTATTTTGATATGATCATGTGCACACTATAATAAGTCATTATAAACTAACCTTATTTGGCTTTGATTAATTTCATAATAAAAGAAGTCATTATTGGCTATGCCTATTATTTGCTGAAAACTTCATTCTTATCAAACACTGACGATTGATGTTCTTAAGCTCTTACATTCTCATCTCACTTTAAACATATATATCTTGTTTTTTTCTTTCTTGTTTTGTTAAGGTAATCTTTAGAATTAATATCATGCGAGCTAACATGAAATCAAGTATCTTCCCCACACCGGAAAGGGATGATTCACCGATCAAAGTTAATCTAGATCATGTGAGCTAACATGAAATCTAGTGTCTGTACCACTCCAAAAAGGGGTGGTTCACCGGCTAATGTAAACCCAAGTTCAGTGTTCTCCCTACACCGAAAAGAGGTGGTTCACGGCTAAAGTGAACCGAATACTTTCTTTGATCATTTAACCGACATATATCATGTGAGTTAAAAATGAAATCCAGTGTCTACCCCACACCGAAAATGTGTTGTTTCAACGACCAAAGTGAAATCACATCATACCTATATCTCTTAGGTGGAATCTACTGGCTAGTTGCTATGCTGGCAACATAGTTTGAAGACTAGGATATATACTGAGACTACGGATACACCTTGATGGTAGCCTCATCTCATGAGGCTTATATCTGCTGGCACTCTAGTCTATCGGTTCTTTGCTCAACTTTTTTTTCATTACATCTTTTAGAGTTGACTTAAACATTATGGAAGCTTGCTTCTAGTTATGAGGTTTACTTATGTCTTGGGATAACCGTTCATCTCTTTTTTTACTTGAAGAAATATGAAATTTAACCTTACATTATCATCTTGGTGTTAATGAGACTTATGTCATAGTTATCAACACCATATTTTTTTGAGTATCTTTAACATAGTTGTCTTAGGTGTAAGTGAGACTTGTCTCACTTCCTTTAACACCCCATTATGGTCACTTTCTTAATTTAAACAATTTTAATTATGTTATTACTCACCTTAACTTTTTTCGTGTATTTTGGTAGCTTTTTACCATTCTTATAAACGTTAAGAACTTTGTTCAATGTATTTACTATGTTCATAGTTCATTTGGAAAGGGTATGCTGGTCCTTGTCCCAATGATTGGCATACCCTTGGTTATGAATTCAAAGTTAGATTAATAATTATTAATTGGGTTTATATTAACCATTATCCAATCTTCCCATCATAGTTTGAAATCAATATTATAAGCAAATTCCATTCAACTTGTCGGGCAAGAAATTGTTAGCCATTGTATTTGCGTAAACAAAACTTTCACTTAAACAACTTTCATTATGTTATCACTAACCACATAATTAATCCCATAAATGTTTTATAATGATCCCTCAATAAGAAGATATTTGAATTCAACAGTAGCTAACTTCATAATCGACTTTTAGCACACTTCATATTCTCGAACACAATTAAGCATTACATCATTCATTATTTCATATAACTAGTACCCTAATCACATCGATCTAGTATATATATTCCTCATTAGTCATTAAATTATCAGGAACCTATACTTAATGATCAGTCAGAACTACATATCAAGAACATGTTCAAGATTACATTTATATATTTAAAGAATCGAAAACAAGGATAACTAGGGATATGCACGTCAACAATATCATTGGGGAACAACCCTTGTTTTGAAATTCATGAATTTAAACGTTTGAAAAGTCTCTTGGAGAAAGAATTACATGACATAAAACCCATACCTTATGCAGAATTTAATATATGAATATCACCTTGCAAGAAAACTTGAAGAAAACCTTGAAATCGCCTAAGAGAATCGAGAGAAACTCTGTTTTTTTCTTTTCGTATGTTCACTGTTTTTCATCGTGAATTTTATTGTGTTTGAACGTGAGTATATGTCTTAGGAACTGATATTGAATCACTAAACTTAGTATAATTAATTAAATAAAATAAAATAATTAGTTAATTACTAAAATGCCCCTCATAAGTTGACTAAACAAAGTAAAATATTTGACTTAATCAAATCTGGAATTTTTCCTAAGTGTCTCGGCCTAGCTAGTGAATGTTCCTGAATTAATTAATTCAATAATTTAATTAATTGAGGGACCTAGGGTAATTATTAAAATACCACAAGTCTTTGGGACCATAACTAACCCTTTTGGACAATCCTAGGTTAGGTATTAGGTGGTCTCTTTTACTAGTTACTAGGTTAGTGTCACCCAATTAAGTCTTACGTTGTAGAGTGCAGTAGATGGTTTATTTCGATTAGTCCTAGGTAAGTTAGATTATTAGGTCAGTTATTTAGAATCTAGTTTTTGTTAGGGAGTTATACCCCACATGAAGGAACCCTTGCACACGCGTGCTCCCTAACTACCCTAACTGAATTCGGTTAGGGTGGTCCCCTCCCTTGGCTTTTTCTTCACATGTGTTTGCACATGTGCTACTTGTACTTTACTAACTAAATACTCTTGATGGTTCATTTGGAATGATTACATATTGTCCCAAGTATCCTCACTATGTCGTTGGGTACTGCTTAATCTGCATGACCATTTTAATTGTTCATGTGCTATGGTGCCTAGGCTTGACACATGTATGCCTCACACTTATTTTCTAATGCTAGAAAATATATATTCTTATCTTAAGGTCTTCATCGAAGGTACATTTTTAAGCAAGCTCATTAATGTAAGAAAATTGGCTAACACCCTTTAACCAATATTTTTTAATATGCCCAATTTTTTTTTCTTATTTGGGTATTATATAGAAATTGGCTAATACCCCTTAGCCAATTTTCTATACTATGCAAAATATTTCTCAATATTGGGCATTGAGATGCCTATGTACCCCCAATACACATTCTTAAAGACCTATTGGGCTCTTCACTAGACATGTAATTTTCTGGAATGTAACAAGACTCAACTTCCTTTTGTTGTCCAATCTTGTCACCCCTTTTATGGGTGAAATTTGTAAGTACACCTTATGACTTTCTTCAAACTCTTACTCTTTTCTCCTATTGTCAGCATAAGAATTTTGCCGGCTATAGGCTGTTTTCAACCCGTTCCTTATCATATCAAATTTCTCCAAAGTTTTTAAAATAAAGACGTAAATTGAGCACCTCTATCTTAAATAATGTACAAAGGGATACCATGAATGCTCACAATCTCATTGATATTGATCCTTGCATACTCTACGCTGAATAAGTAGATTTAAAGGGGATAAATGGATTTTGTCAATGTATCCATAACCGCCCATATAGAGTTTTGTTGCCTTCGTGTCCGAGGCAAACCCACTACGCAGTCCATATTAATGTCTTACCACTTCCAAGTAGGAACTTGTATTTATTGGAGTAAACCACCTGACTTTTGGTGCTCGGCTCTCACTTGTTGGCAATTTGGACACTTTGCAACAAATTCTCCTAAGTTCTTTTTCAAGCCATCCCACCAAAACACTTCTCTAAGGTCCTGACACATCTTACTAGAACACCAATGAATCGAATAATTAGAACCATGAGCTTCTTCAAGGATCCAATTTCTCAAATCTTTCCATATTTGGCACAAACAACCTTCGTTGATACCTCAAGACACCATCCCCCCAAAAGAGAATGAATCATTAATATTACCAAGGACCGATTCCTTCAACACCTTTAAATATCGATCAAGGTATTGCATAGACTTTACCATAACCACCAGAGATGATTTATATTTATGATGGACCATATAATCACCATTTGGAGAATCTTCCAATCTAATACAAAAATGAGCCAACCTATGATCATCTTTCACTAGGTCTTTCTGGGATTTTTCTATATAAGACACACTATCCATGGTCATATGACTTAGAGTATCCGCAACCACGTTGGCCTTGTCGAGGTGGTATGGAACACTCATGTCATAATCTTTCAACAATTCCAATCATCTTCTTTGTCGACGATTTAAATTTATTAGGTAAACACATATTGAAGACTTTTATGGTCGGTATACACATCAACATGAACACCATACAAATAATGTCTCCATATTTTCAAGGAAAATACCACGGCTACTAACTCATGATCATGAGTTGGATAATTATTCTCATGCACCTTAAGTTGTCTAGCGGCATAGGCTACTACCTTTCCATGTTGCATAAGCTCACACCCCAAGCCTAACGGGGATGCACCATAATTTACAATAAATCCATTGGTACCCTCCGATAGAGTCAATATGGAAGCGGATGTAAACCTATCTTACAAAATTTGGAAGCTTTTTTCACATGCCTCTGACAGCTCAAATTTCACACTCTTTTAGGTCAAGGTAGTCAAAGGAGAAGAAATGGATGCAAAACCTTTTATGAACCTCGTATAATATCCCTTTAGACCCAAAAATCTTCTAATGTCGGTAGGAGTCAGTGGTCTTGTCTAAATTTTCACCACTCGATTTTCCTTGGATTAACCTCAAATCCCTCACTAAAGATAATAAGACCTCGAAACGCCACCGACCATAACAAAAACCCACATTTGCTATACTTAGCAAATAGTTGGGTTTTTAAGAACTTACAACACCACTCTTAAATGGTCCATGCGTTCACCCTCATTTTTAGAACATACCAAGATGTTGTTAATGAAAACAATGACAAATAAATTTAGGTAACTTCAAAAACCCTATTCATTAGGTCCATAAACACCGATAGGGCATTAGTGACACTAAAGGACATTATTAGAAACTCATAGTGATCATATCTAGTTCAAAATGCAATTTTTGGTATATCTTCACCTCTCCCCATAAGTTGGTGATATACCGATCTCAAGTCAATCTTAGAAAAGTATCTTTCCCCTTAGATATGATCAAACAAATAATTAATTCGAGGGAGAGGATGCTTATTCTTAATATTGACTTCATTGAGTTGTCGATAATCATTGCACATTCTAAGGGACCTATCCTTCTTTTCCTCAAAACAAGTGCACCCTATGGAGAAATACTAGGTCTAACAAAGACTTTGTCTTGTAAGTCTTTGAGTTGAGCCTTCAACTCTTTAAATTTGGCCGGAGATATTCGACAACGAGGAATTAAAATGGAGTTTGTATCCGGTAGCAAGCCAATACCAAAATCAGTTTCAAGTTTGGGAGGGATTCCGTGAAGATCATTAAGGAAGACCTCCGGGAATTTTGTCACTATGGGGACTAACTTAATGAGAGGATTTTCGGAGTCTAAATCATTAAATCTTACATTATGTTACAGTCATCCTTTTGAGATCATCTTACAAGCCTTTAGACAAGTAACGATATGACCTCTAGGAATAGAATTTCTCCCTTCCACTCTAAGACGAGTTTATTTGGAAAATTGAACTTAACAACCCTTATTTTACAATAAATGAAGAAAAAGAATCATGCAATCAATCCATACCCAAAATTAAATTAAAATCAACAACATCAAGTTCTACTTATTCAACATGAGTAACTCTATTGGGCAACATTATAGGACAATTTCTGTATATCCTTTTTGCAACCAGCGACTCACCCATCGTGGTGGACACCATAAAAGGTTCATTCAAGATGTTGGAAAAAATATCAAAATTTCTAGCTACCAAAAGAGTAAAAAAACATAGTGTAGCACCCAGATCAAGTAAATCATAGACATCAATATAGAAGACTTTAATATACCAGTTACCACATCAAGAGAACTCTCTTGTTCACCCCTTGAGCGAAGAGCATAAAAGCGATTATTCTTTGGAGCATTAGCATTACAACCACTAGCTTGAGCTTACAAACTATTCTTGTATTGCCCCTTCACATTAGGGCAATGCTTGACTTTATGACCCTCTTTTATAAAACTATAGAAATTTTCTGTCCCAACTAGACACTGACACCAATGCTTCTTACCGCGCTTGGAACAAGTTTGTTTATCACTTGGTTACTTTACACTTCTATTTTTTTGGGACTTGGTTACACACCCTATTATCATGAGCCTTGGGAAATATGGAAGGAACTTGATTGAAGAACCTCTTCTTGACTTTAGGCTTATCTTGAATTTCCAACCTCCGCTTTGAAGAACCCCCTTCAGAAGACTTGTCCCTCTTGGCCTTTCTATTCTTCCTCCTTAACCTACTGTCTTCCACTTGTTAAGAATTAACCATTAGATGAGATATATTCATATTATCTTGAAGCATAGCTGAACGAAATTCTTCAAAAAGTGCCATAAGAAAATGACTCATCTAATCACTTGGGGTATGAAATCAAGGATGGAACACACATTGATAATTTAGTAAATTTCAAAGAGTAGTAAAGTACACTCATACCTCCTTAACGAAGGTTGATGAATTATTCCACCTTATCTTCCCTCAATTCTCTAGTAAACAACAGAACAAGGAAATCTTTCTTGAAGATTTCCCAATTCACAAGACCACCTCCTAGCACCCTATTATCCCTCCATTGTGTGTACCAAGCTTGGGCCACATCTTTGAGCTGATAGGATGCCAACCCAGCCATATCTTTTGGAGTCACACACAAATAAAATAGGATATTATAGACCTAAATTAAAGATGTCTTGAGGGTCTTCATCCACATTTGACCCGAAGAATATGTGTGGATTTATCCTAGTAAAGTCTCTCAAACGAGATGCCATAGTGCTAGCATGATTAGGCACACGGGGTCCAACCTCCCTATTCACTTGGGTTGTCATAGCTTGGACTTGAGAAGTAACGACATTATCTTTAAAGTTCATGGTTTGAGCCAAATTGAGAAAACTTTCCCTTATCTCTTCATTGTTTATCGGTGGAGGAACCCATAGAACCTTCTTCAAGTGGAGGGATTTGATTGTCTTGTTGAGGAGCTTGGTTGTCATGAGCCCCCGCATTAGCGATACCTTCCTAGGCCTTTCGTGTAACTGCCCTTCGAGTATTCATACATATAACCACGATAAAAGGTTTAGGTGAAAGCACATATTAAGACTCTTGAGGCACGACATATGAATGGAAAAAGATGAGAGTTTCCTAAGCATCACTAGTCTCTCATTCATAAGTGTGGCACGCTTCATAACTATGATTGAGAATCTACATAGACATGGTTTAATGAGACATTGATCCTAAAAATCTTGAATCTCATGCTCTTATAAAAAGTTTTTCACATCCGCAGAGCACCCCTAGAAGTAACGGTATCGTCGTCCTCGAAGAGGACTAAGACTTACCTCTTAGTGTTCTTCATTACATTTGATAGGTTAAACTGCGGAAAATATAAAAACTTTTTATCTACTTCTATATTTAGGTTTACATAGATCTCTCGCTTACACATAATATATTTACATAGACTCCTCTTATATGAAGCAATACATAGGCTTCTACTTTAATTTTACATATATACAATATAGAAATATAATCTTATAAGAAGTCTAGAATATGTCCCATATTAAAACTATCTAAAAGGAGTACAAAATTTAATATAGTCCATACATCATTACAATAAAAGCCACATATAGGCATATAAAACATTAGTCTTGAAATGAAACAAAATCAACAATAACGTATTTAAGACTAAATAATATGCAATAGGAAGATTGTTGCATCATTCTCGAAAAGTGAGGACCTACCAAACTTGGAGAATAGAATAACAAGTATTCTTGAATGGCCCTCTAAATTCTCAATGACTGGAACCTTTATTTTCGTAGTAAAAATAGAAACATGGGTTAGTACACCACTGTACTAAGTATAGGCATATGCACATAAAACATTTGAAAACATGCATGAGAAAGAAACAGTTACTTTATAAGACATGTCAAGGCATTTGAAATACTTTGATGCACATTGAAGAGTCTATATAATCTAATTATCATATATACATTAATACAATGACATCTTCAACACAAGACCAACATCATCAAGCATAATCAAGACAACATGTGTATATCATAAAAGAACCATAGCCAAATCAACTCGAACATCATGTTATAATAACAAAGAATGTATAAGAGTTCATAACATTATATAATATACAAGAACAATACACATAACACACCATCAAGTCCACAAGTGAAATGACCAAGTAAAGCCTCATAACCTTACTCAACCAAGTAAACCCAACAAAGTATCATAAGCAATCCTAACATCGCATAATATAACATAAGTAGTAGTCATCATCAAGTTTAGCAATATAGACCAATAGTATGTTCATACATGAAACAAACATCGTATAGTATCAACATCAACATGTAAAGTCAACATATGCATATCAGTAACTTTATAAGAGCATAAGAACATAGTAACATCTTTGTAAGACTTCCCTCAAGTTCAACTAGTGCAATGTATAGGTAGAGTCCTATACCCCTACCTAGACTAATTAAAACCCTTTAAGTCATTATTTTACTTTAGGGAACATCTTTCTTTAACATACATAGACCACATGAGCTAATGTGGAATCCGGTGTCATGAAGCCCTACACCAAAAGAAGGCAGACTATTTGCCAAGATAGTACCAAAACATGAACAAAGCATCTAGGTGGATCCACTAGCTAGTATTCCTATGGGGAAAACATAGCGCAAGAACTAGGCGGTTTTATGTGGGACCCTCTTTATGCCTTTGGAATTATAGTATCCAATCTCATGAGTAAAATAGTGAACCTACCTTCCTAACTTAGGAAGGGACACTCATCACTACTAGTTCACACGGTGCTAAGCAAGAGTCCCTTTTGAAATTTCTTTCTTTGATAATCATAACTTATTTTAGGTCATAGGAGAATAGCTCCTTGTATAATAATAGTCACTAGGCCAATATGAAATGCATGAGAACACCTTTTATTACAACTCTATTATGTGAGATTAGCACATTAACATGATCATATCATAGTAAGGAACATAACTACTTCATGACCAATGTTTTATCATTACATCTTCAGCATAATCTCACAATCACATAATTAAGACATTTCAATCGAATCATCACAACACACCTACTTAATCCAGTAAAAAGAAGTACTTCAATTGAACTTCATCACCAAGTACAAGCCATCATAATTGGCGTAAAGGTTTAGGATAAAAAAGACTTACCCAATTTCCTTCAAAATCCATCATTATGGTGTTACCATGAACCAACAAATTCCATCAAATAATAGGTGTAATAACATCATTCAATAGTAAATAATACAATAGCTAGGTCAATTGCATAATAACTATCCCATTTAACATCAATTTATAACCTAGGGTTAGGGGAAATGGTACTTCATGAATTCATCAATATTTAGATCTAATATCAACAATACATTACCATAGGCAGTCCATAAATGAATTGGCATAGATAGAACATGTCTAAAATTCAATGCATTCACGAAAGATCTATGATTTGGAGAACTTGGGGAAAGGGACATGATGCACATGAAATTCCCCTAATTAACATAAATTACTCAACAATATACACTTAAATAGCCATGGGTAATCACAATTAGTCATAATCAATCATCAATTGCATGCTTAGAAGAAAACCCATTAGAAGAGTAAAGCCCTTGGAATTAGGTTATTTAAAAATCAACTTTGAAAGGACCTCTTCGGGAAACAAATCCAAAGAGTGAAGATCCCATACCTGAATAAAGATTAATACATGAAATTCAAGTGAAATCCTAGGGAAATTTGTCTTCTTCTTCAAGCTTCTTTCTACCTTCAATGGAAGTTCAATAGAGAGAGAAAGTAGAGAGAGGTGAGATCTTTTGGGTTTTGATTTGAGGATATAATTTGAGTGAGTAAATGTGAAGAAAAACTTATTTAAATTCAATAAATAGACCTCCCATAAAATATCCAAAAGACCCCTCACTTATATTGATCCTTTAATGAAGTCAAACTTGAATTCAAAATTTCAGATTTTCATCATGGAACAAGTCTGCGACGCAGAGCTGCTCGCACATGATTTTTGAAATTATTTTTCAAAACAGTAGAGTCCTCTGTGTTCCAGCGACGCAGACTTGATTTTACCAAACACCCACAAAGTCCATGATGCGGACTCATTTAATCTATGTATATTTTTGTTGCTGCTTTGGCACCTGGCTTTGCCAAGTTTGGGGTCCTTTCGTGGACCTCCGAGGTGACCCTTTGGGGTTGGACCTTTACGTGTCCACCATATATAAATGGTTTTACCTATCTAAAGTCATTTTACATGTTTTAGACCTCATACAACATCTCAAAATTTATTCGAAACCTAAGGACGTTTTACTAACTAAATTAGACTAACTTCTGGATGTATTGACTCTAAAACTCCTTAAATCATTTATAAACATTATTTTAGGCTTAGAAACAATGTTTTAAGGTTTATTTAATCATATAAGGCTCTATCTTAGGTCATGGACTTTTGGAATGTTACATAATAATAGGTGCAAACACTAGCTTCTCCTTCAACTCTCCAAATGATTTTAGAAAGGCATCACCAAATAAAAATTTGATCTACTTGTCAAGAAGTTTGAACAATGGATGTGGAATTTTAAAGAAATCATTGATGAGCATCATATAAAACCTTCATGCCCAAAAAAACTTCTAATACCCTTAATAGAGATAGGTGGTGGAAGGTTTTCAATAACCTCAAATTTGGCCTGGTCCACCTCAATACCTTCCTCAGAAATTTGATGACCTAATACTATACCTTCTTTTACTATAAAATGGCACTTATCCCAATTTAGCTCCAAATTACAATTTTAGACCTTTTAAGTACCTCAGGAAAATCATCTAAGCACCTATAAAAATAGTAACCTACCACTAAGAGATTATCCATGAAATACTCGATAGTGTCCTCCATCATATCACAAAATACTGGCATCATACAATGCTGGAAGGCCGCTAGAGCATTGCAAAACCTATTTGGCATGCATTTAAAAGCGAAGGTCCCATAGGGACAAGTGAAGGTGGACTTCTCTTGGTATTTTTGAGCTATAAAAATCTGATCTTAACCTAAATATCCATCAACGAAGTAGTACCAAGACATACTATCAAATATTTGGTCTATAAATGGCATAGGGAAGTGGTCCTTTTTCATCCAAGTGCTCAACTTCCTTTAATCCATGCAAACTCTTCATCTGGTCACGAGCCGCATCGAAAAAGGATTTTTTCATTCAATAGAACCATCATAATACCACCCATATTGGGACCATACTAAACATGACACACCCAATTTCTATGTTCAATGGGATAAATAACTCTAACATCCAACCATTTCATAATCTTCTTTTTATCCACCTCTTTCTTAGTAAGATTTATTTTTCTCTAGTGCTCTATACAATGCTTATGATCGATAATGAGTTGAATCTTGTGAGAACAAATACCATGAGGGATCCTAATAATATCCATAATATTCCACCCAATATCTCAGTTGAACCTCTTCAACACTGATAGCAAACACTCTACTTGGCGCCCATTTAAATATACGGAAATAATGGCTTGTAGAGTCTCATCTATACCCAACAATACATACCTCAAATGTATGTACATCCTTGAGCTCCTCAATAAACGTTGTCGGGGGTGGGGACTCACGATTCTTCATCTCTAACTCAAACTTCTTTGGCTTTAGACAACATTCGCACCTATCAAGTGCGGCAACCAACTCATCATACTCTTCAATAAAATAATTCTCAAAGTTCATCATGAATGTTTATAAGGCCTCAACTCCTAGTCTTTATTTAATCTTCACATCATAACAACTCTTTATAATCAATATGTTACAGCAGATACCGGTTGTATCTCACCACTCTGTTTCATGGACCTACCAATACTGAAATTTTCTTCTTCATTGTTGAGTATGAACTTTATTTTCCCTTTCTCTAAAACAAACAAAGCACGCCCAACAATAAGGAATGTTCTCCAAAGAATGATGGAAATCTCAAAGTCTACCTCATAGTAAAGAATAACAAATTGGTTCGAAAGAAGAATGACTCTACTTTCACCACCAAATCATGGAGTACACCAATAGGCCACTTCACAGTAATATCTGCCATGGTAATCACATTGTAGGTTGTTTGGGCGTCCCGATCCCAACTTCTTATAGGTGGACAATGCCATAAGATTTATGCTAGAAGCAAGATCGCAGCATGCCTTAGCAAATCGCAATAACCCAATGGTACATGGGATAATATGAATTTTTTTATAATATGAATTTAAGTGTCTAGCATATGATGTGTTATAAATTTTTTTTAAATTTTCCGCTAAATTACTATGAAAATGAAATGAATGATAACTATGGGCCTATAGGACCTCAAAAAGGTCAAGTACGTCATGTTTCTTTTATGGGTGCTCCCTGGATGTGACGTACATGGTATCAGAGCACTAGGTTTGTAAAAGTGGTTTAGGGTCCAAGAAGTCTCGTATTTCGATATATAGTAGAGTCTTGACACAAAAAATGATACGAGAGACCACAGGACGGTAGAGTTTCCCTTTTTAATCATTCACATATTGTGCCATAGAACTTAACTCTATAAGATCTCTCTCCTACTTTTTCTTGTCCGGTGGTCTTTTTGATGTGATTGATTGGATGAGATTGTTCTCTATGTTTCATGGAGAAAAGGTGAGTTTAAATGCTTATCTTGGTTTTATGGTTTGAATGAGTATGTGTGAAGTTGACTTTTGGCATATATGATGATGTGATGCCTATTATGTCTATATATGAAATATTTGTGAAATAGCATGTTATATTGAGAAATTAATGTTATGATATAGTTAAAACATGTTAGATGTTATTATGGTTAAAATGAGTTCTTTTAGAATAATGTGTTACTATATGGTTTTGCATGATAGTAGCCTTATGATATGTTTTGAACTTGAAATGCTTAGTGACTACCTATGGAAGCATGCTACCCTAAGAATATGTGCTTTAAAGTGTTCAATATTTCCTTTTGTATACATGTGACCCTTGATAAGTCGCCTAGTATGGATTGGAGTTCTTTGTATAGACTTGATCCTAGGTTTGATGATAGTATGCTTGTCTTAGTAAATTCTTGTATCTCATTTTGTCATGCTTTTTCCATCAATTACCTAAATGTTGCATTTTTGGATTTTTGAAGCATGTTCACTGTGATGCTAGACAACTCACTTTAAGATTTTTTGGGAAACCAACTAAATTGTTCTTTGATTGGAAGTTATTGAAATATATGTAGAATTGATGCATATGAACTTGGTAATGAAAGTAAAAAGGAGATTTGCTATTTAGTATAAAGAATGAGAGTCTTATGGCATGATGAGTCATAGATTTGTTTGTAACTTCTTCTTTTTTTGTGAGTCCCTTGATGTTGTGGAATTCATGTTCCTCTAGAATAAAGGGTATTATTGTTATCTTTGTAGGGTGATTATGTGGGTTTGATTGACCTAGAAGTTATCTTACTTTAATGTTCAAAGAAAAGAAAGAGTCCTTAAGGCTAAGTCTCCTCTATTGTTTTCCCTAATAATGTATGACCTTGGTGTCTATTGTATTGTTGAAGAACTTATGTAGTTAAATAGTTTGACATAACTTGAATGTTTGGGGAAAAATTTCCTAGGTACTAATGTTTAGAATGCCTTGGTTAACTTACTGTAAATCCTTTTAAAGTGGTAATCAATTTTATGTGACGAAAATCAAGGTTGCTTACTTAAGATCCTCTTTAAAATGGGTTAAGTTTCTCTTAATTGGGTTTACCCTAAGTTTCGGGATGGTGATGGAGTATTAAGGTTGTAGATATCATTCTTGGTTCTCCTTCTATTTTAATTGAGCTTGAATCTAATGAATGTTTAGTAAGCTTGTTCATGAATAGAGTTTTGCATAAAGTATGAATTACATGACCTTTATATGTTTGGTATGCCAGTTAATTAAGTTGGGTTGACTGATGTTGAGGTGCGGACAACTTTGGCACATATTGCTCAAGCCATCACTCTGAAGGCTCAGGCTATGATGGCCATGGCAAACAGGCAGGAGGCCTAGCGGGAGAACCCACCATCCCACAACATGGCGAACATGTTGCGAGATTTTTCGAGGATGAATCCTTCAGTCTTTACAGAATCTAGGATTGCAGATGATCCTCCTGATTTGGTGGAAAAGGTCCAGAATATTCGTCTGGCGATGGGATCCACGGAGATTGAGAAAGCTAAGCTAGCCTCGTAAAAGCTAGAAAGCTAAGCTAGCCTTGTAAAAGCTAAAGGATGTTGCACAGGCTTGGTGCAAGATGTGGTAGCATAGTAGGGCATTGGGCGGAGTTCCGATCACATGGGAGCTGTTTAAGATATCCATTCTTGAGATGTTTTTCCCCAGAGAGATGAGAGAGGCTAAGGTGGTGGAGTTCATCAACCTTAAGCAGGGCTCCATTAATGTCAGGGAGTATTCCCTAAAAAATTTTAAATTGTCCACGTATTCCACTTCTCTTGTGTCAAACACCAAGGACCAAATGAGAAGGTTCTTTACAGGAATCATAGTGGAATTTGAGGATGAGTGTCGGGCGGTTATTCTCCATGACAACATGTATTTGTCCAGGCTGATGGTGCATGTCCAACAGGTTGAGGACATCAGGAAGAAGAGTAGAGTGCGTGAGGTCAGCAAGGCTAACCCTTCTGATAAAATAGGTTCCGATAGAGGTGGTGGAAGGAGCACCTTTAGAGTTCGTGATCAGCCAAAATTTAAGTAGGGGAATGAGATTTCAGGGAACTCTAACTCTCAAAGGAGTGCATCACCCAGAGGAGGTAGAGCCAAGACCAAGAAGGGCAATGAAGGTGACGTGCAGCGTCCTAGAAAGGAATGTGAAAAGTGTGGCCATATTCACAGTAAAGAGTGCATAGTAGGCACATATGCCAGCTTCGGTTGCTCAAAGAGCGGACAAATGTCAGGGATTGTCCACATAATAGGGGTCAGGATGGATGTAATGCTCATCCTAGGCCTAGTCCCCAAAATGTTATTGCAACCGAGCCATCTAAGAGGAAAAAATTGTACGCCTTGAAGGGCAGGGAGGAGCAGGACAAGTTTGCTGATGTGGTCATAGGTATGGTGCAAGTTTTCTCAACCTTTGTTTATGATTTACTTGATCCAGGGTATAGTCTTTTTTTTTTGACTCCCTTTCTTGCTCTTACTTTTGAAACACTACCTGAGGTTTTGCATTATCCTATCATAGTTAGTACTCCCTTAGGAGAAAATGTTATAGCTGATAGGGTTCATAAACACTGCCCAATAGTAGTATGTGGTATGACTACGTGTGCAGACCTTGTTGAGTTACCCATGAATGAATTCAATATTATACTTGGTATGGATTGGCTCCATAAATGTTATGCCACCATGGATTCCCGTAGTAGGAAAGTGAGATTCGTTTCACTAATGAAGTAGAGTTGGTCTGGGAGGGGTACAATTTGAGTCGTTCAAGTCCCTTGATTTCGAATCTAAAAGCTAATAAAATTCTATCCAAGGGATTGTTATGCCATGTTGTAAGTGTCAATGATATAGAACATGATGTTCCTTCCATATACTCTGTTCATGTAGTGAATGAGTTACAAGATGTTTTCTCCAATGATTTTCCTTGAGTCACTATCCCTCGAGAGATTGATTTTGGTATTGACCTAGATCCCGATACAAAACCAATTTCAATTACTTCCTAAAGAATGGCGCTGGCTGAACTCTAAGACTTTAAGTTGCAGTTAAAAGATCTCACTGATAAAGGCTTCATTCAGCCGAGCATATCCCCTTTGGCGCTCCAGTGCTATTTGTGAAAAAGAATGATGGAACCCTTAGGATGTGTATCTATTATAGATAGCTCAACAAAGTCAATATAAAGAATAGATATCCACTTCCTAGAATAGATGACTTATTTGATCAGCTCCAAGGGTCTAGTTTCTTCTCGAAGATTAATCTTTGTTTTTAGTATCATCAGCTTAGGCTTAGGTATGATGATATCCCAAAGATAACCTTTCGTACCCGTTATGGTCATTATGAGTACCTAGTCATGTCATTTGGTCTCACTAATGCACCAGCTGCATTTATGACCTTATGAACCGAGTCTTTCGTGAATACCTTGATTCTGTCGTCATAGTATTCGTTGATGACATCCTCATCAACTCTAAGACCAAGGAAGAGCATGACCAACATTTGGGACTAACATTGCAGATACTTAGAAAACATTAGTTGTATGCAAAATTCAACAAGTGTGAATTCTGGCATAGACCAGTGACCTTCCTGGGTAATGATATGTCCAATCAGGGTGTGATGGTGGACCCCAGGAAGACCGAGGTTGTTAAGGACTGGGCAAGACCTCTAAGTCCCACCGATATTCATAGCTTTTTGGGATTGGGTGGTTCCTACCGCAGGTTCGTGAAGGATTTTTTCCCAGTGCTGCCCCATTGACAACTTTGACTAAGAGGAAAGCCAATTTCGAATTGGCGGAGACTTGTGACAAGATTTTCCAGGAGGTCAAGAAAAGACTCACTTCAGCCCAGTTCTTATGTTGCCTAAATGTGGTTAGAATTACACTGTTTATTGTGATGCATCTAGGGCTGGTTTTGGTTGTGTTCTTATGCAAGGTGGTAAGGTGATAGTTTATGCGTCCATACAGCTCATGGTTGATGAGAAGAATTATCCCACTCATGACCTAGAGTTGGCAGTTGTGGTGTTTGCATTGAAGATGTGGAGAGGTTACTTTGAAGGGGAGCATGTGGATGTGTTCACAGACCATAAGAGTCTCCAGTACGTGTTCACACAGAGGGAGTTGAATCTACGTCAGCAGAGATGGTAAGAGATGTTGAAGTATTATGACATGAGTTTCCACTATAATCTAGGGAAGACAAATATTATAGATGATTCTTTTAGAAGGTTGAGCATTGGGAGTATAGTCCACATTGATGATGGGAAAAAGAAGTTTGTGAAGTATGTACATAGACTAGCCAGACTGGATGTGCGGTTGATGGGCTCTAGTAGTGGGGGTGTTCAAGTTCATCCTAGTTCTTCATTATCCTTGGTATTTGAATTCAAGAAGAGTCTGCATCTTGATCCTGTGTTGATGGAGTTGAAGGACTCAGTGCTGATAAATATGAATGAGTCATTTACCTTGGGAGGTGACGACATACTAAGGTACCAAGATAGGCTATGTGTACCTGACGTGGATGATTTGTGGACCAAGATTGTCGCAGAGGCCCATGGTTCAAATTATTCGATACATCTAGGTTCCACCAAGATGTATCATGAACTCATGTAGATTTATTGGTAGGATGACATGAAGAAGGACATCGCTGAGTATGTGGCCAGGTATCCTAATTGTTAGCAGGTTAAGTCAGAGCACCTTAAGCCTATGGGTCTCACTCAGATGATTGACGTTCCGACTTGGAAGTGGGAGGAAATTAACGCGGAATTTGTGGTTGCTCTTTTGAGGACTAGGAGGAAGCATAACTCCATATGGGTTATTGTGGAAAGGATGACTCTGTCTGCCCACTTTATCCGTGTGAAGTCTACTTACTTACTAGGCCAGGGATTATGTGCTACTCTACATTGATTAGATTGTGAAGTGGAATGGGATTGCTTTGGCTATAATTTCAGATAGGGGAGCTCAGTTCACATCGTATTTCAGGAGATCCTTCAAGAAGATATTAGGATTGCAGTTAAAGCTTAGTACTGCCTTCTATCCTCACATTGATGGGCAGGTAGAGCGCACCATTCAGACATTGGAGGACATGTAAATGAGAAGAAGGTCTCATGTTAGTAAGTCGGCCTCCTACATAGGTTCCTCAAGTTAGTAAGTCCGACATCCTGAATTATGTGTTGTCTCATGAAATTGAAACCTCCAGGTTAATAAGTCAAGGTTTCTAGAAACAATCTTCTTGACCCTTAACTATGTGCCCACATAAGACTCTAGCTTAGTGGATCCACCTAGATAGATATGTATGAATGGTTACACCTTAGGCAAGTGTTAACCATTTTTTTTCGGTGTGGCAGTAGAATACTAGATTCCATGTAGCTCACATAGTCTTATGTCTGTTATTGCACTTCTTTCTCTAATGTAAAAGTAAATGAACAAGTTAAGTATGTGAAATCTTATTAGGGTTGTCATGAAGGCAACTACATAGGGTGAGGCTATGGGACTTGTATTACTCATTTCTTATGTGGGATCCTAAGAGATGGTTTTAGTAATGTTCTTTTATTATTATGATTATGATTAGGTGATAAGCTATGAGTAGTGTTGATGTATTAAGCATGTTATGACAAATTATGAGAATCTGTTGTAAGTATGAGTTGTTTGTTTAATGTGATACTTAGCCTTGGATAAGATTATGGGGTTTTATTCTTGGCATTGCACAAATGTTACTTGAGTCACTTATATGTTGATATGATTATGATGTTTCTTATATTTGTATATTAAGCTATTGGACATTATGCATACTTTTGACTAAATTGTGCCTTTTCTCATGCATTAATGATTTTGGTGCATAGAAGTCATACTTAGTACATGTGGGTTGTACTAACCCACATTTCTCCGTTTTTACCAAACATTTAAGGTTCCTACCATTGAGGGTAATTGTAGAATAAGACTTGGATCTTTCCAAAGTCAATTGGTGAGTCCTCATGAGTAATTAAAATAGAGCCATTTATCAAGCCTTATTAGTTTCCCCTATGTTTTGACACAATTATTCCATTCTCATGTTTAGGCTTCGTTGTAGCCTATATTACTTATTGTAATAGATTAGGTCTATGCCCTACCTATTGTGATTCATACTTCTGTAGATGGTTTATATGTGAGATGAGACTTTAGACTTCTATATGATTTGTTATGCTAAAAGAGAAGTCCATGTACACTTTGTATGTGAGGAGTCTATGTGATCTCCATGTGTAGAGTTTTAAATTTTTCTGCATTTTTTGCCTATGATGTGCTATGATGTATTATAAGGGCTTGTCCTAGACCTCTTAGGGGACGCCGACGCCGGGTACGCCTGATGGTATTTGGGTCATAAAAAATTTGGTATCAGTGCATGAGGTTGAGTAATCTCATAATTGATGTTTCACTAAAGCATGTCTGTGTAGTGTTTTATTAATAATTGTGAAGCGCCCCACACTTATGAATGAGAGACTTGTGATGCTTAGAATCATTCACTCTTTTGTTTTTCCATAGTCGTGCCTAAGACTCTTAAATCTATCTAATCCTTTCTTTTAATCCCTTTATTGTGCTTATAGGCAACGAACACTAGGAAGAACAACTCTCGAAGGTCTAAAGAGGATTTAATGAGGCGGTTCCCCCTCAAACTCCTCAAAACAATCAAGATGTTGAGATAAGTTCGGTCATTCATAGCTTGACTCAAGTGTTGGAAACCTATGTTTCTACGGATAGAAGGGTGCAAGTGAACCCCAATGCTAATAACACCACTTTAAGAATTAAGGATTTCACAAGGATGAATCCCCCTACTTTCTATGGTTCTTAGGTGGAGGAGGACCAACAAGGGTTTATTGATAAAGTGTTCAAAGTTCTTGATGCTATGGTTTTTTCTTCTCAAGAGAGGGGAAAACTAGCCGCCTACCAACTCAAAGATTTAGCTCAAGTACGGTATGAGCAACGGAAGGAATAGGCAACCTGTCCCTAATCACCCTGACCTTCTCTAAGTCCTCATGAATGATCTCAAGACCCAAAATGGATGAATCTCCAACCTTTAACAACCCAACTAGAGACCTACATATTCTACCATACAGTGCCTCTGAAGGTTTAATCCTAATGCTGGAATGGTAGCTTATATCATACGAGAATTCTATCAATTACAAATGGTCATCCCAAAAACCTCTGATGTCGATCACAGACACCCTAAACATCCCCTCCAATGTCTTAACTGTGCACTCTACCTACCCATCTAGGTGAGGATGGAAAGAAGTACAGAGCTTTACCTGTGTGCCAAAGATCATCTGGAACATCTCCAGAAATGTGATGTGAACTAAGCTCCTCTATCAGAAATAATAGACAAAGGAATCCCATGCCACCTCAGAATCTCATCAATGTAGAGTCTCGCATACCTCGTCCATGTAAGTAGACGCCATAGTATTAAAGTGGGCAGACTTAGTCATTCTGTCAACAATAACCCATATAGAATCATGTTATCTCCAAGTCCTCGGAAGACCAACCATGAAGTCTATGTTAATGGCCTCCCATTTTCAAGTTGGAACCTAAATCAACTTAGTGAGACCACCAGGATTAAGGTGCTCCTCCTTAACCTGCTAACAATTACGACACCTGGCCACATATTCAGCAATGTCCTTCTTAATGCCATCCCACCAATAGATCTTCTTGAGGTCATGATACATCTTGGTTGAACCTGGATGTATCGAATACCTAGAATCATAAGCCTCTGGAACAATCATTGTCCGTAAATCTCCATATATTGTGCACACAGCCTGTCCTGGTACCAAAGTATGTCGTCACCTCCCAAAGCAAAGGACTCATTCATCTATATCAGCAGATAGTACTTCAACTCCATTAACACAGGATCAAGATGTTGATCCTTCTTAACTTCAACTACTAAGGATGATTCAGAACTAGGATGAACTGAAACACCCCCATTAGTAGAGTCCATCAACAGCATACCCAGTCTGGTCAGTCTATGTACATCTTTTACCAGCTCCTTCTTCCCATCATCAATGTGGGTTGTACTCCCCATGCTCAACCTGCTCAGAGCATCGGCTACAACATTTGCCTTTCCTGGATTGTAGTGGACACTCATATCATATTCTTTCAAGCTCCAACCATCTCTGCTAACGTAGATTCAACTCCCTCTGTGTGAACAAATACTGGAGACTATTGTGGTCTGTTAACATATAAACATGAACCCCGTACAAGTAATGTATCTAAATCTTTAATGCAAATAATATAATTCTTCTTATGAACCTAGAGTTGTGTGGACGCATAGGCTATAACCTTACAACCCTGCATAAAACACAACCCAAACCAACCCTAGATGCGTCACAATAAACAATGTAACTCTCACCATATTTAGGCAACGTAAGCATTGGGGCTGTAGTGAGTGTTTCCTTGAGCTCCTAGAAATTCTTCTCACAAGTCTCCGCCCATTAAAACATGGCTTTCTTCTTAATCAAAGGTGTAAGTGGGGCAGCAGCCAATTTCATTCTTTTAACTAACTGAGGAAGAATTTGCAAATTGATAAAACCTGGTGGGCGAATTTTCCATCTCCAAGGAAAAACGCTCTGATCTCCTATCAGAAAAATCCCCAATTCTCCTTTTAGGGCTTCAACTCTCACATAAAGTTCTTGTTTCGACAATTCAAAAGTTGGAGAAGGCTTTTTACTAATAAACCGATATTCAAAATCATTCCATTCAGGATCTTTTAATCTGTCAAAACGTCGCACTAAAGAAAACCCTCCACAAACCTACGGTAGTAACAAGCCAATCCCATAAAGCTACAAATATCGGTGGGAGTAAGAGGTCTTGGTAAGTTATTTACAACCTCATTCTTCCTTGGATCCACCTACACATCCTGATCAGACATAAAATGATCTAGAAAGGTGACTGATCTAAGCAAGAAATTCACACTTGCTGAATTTAGCAAATAACTGATGATGTCTAAGTATATGCAACGTTAGTCACAAATATTGTTCATGATCTTCCTTGGTATTACTGTAGATGAGGATGACATCAATGAATACTATGACAAAAGAATCAAGGTATTCACAGAAGACTCGGTTCATGAGGTTCATAAATGAAGCTAGTGCATTAAAGAGACCAAATGACATGACTAGGAAATCATAATGACCAATATAGGTTCGAAAGGCTATTTTTGGGATATCTTCATTCCTAACCCTAAGCTGATGATACTCAGAACGAAGATCAATCTTTGAGAATAAACTAGACCCTTGGAGCAAATCAAATAATTCATCTATTCTGGGAAGCAGATACTTGTTCTTTATAGTGGATTTGTTGAGATGTAGATAATCGATACACATCCTAAGGGTTCAATCTTTCTTTTTCACAAACAACACTGGAGCACCCCAAGGGGATATATTTGGCTGGATGAAACCCTTATTAGTGAGATCTTTTAACTTTAGCTTCAAATTTTTGAGCTTAGTTGGATTCATTTTGTAGGAAGAAATTGAAATTGGTTTGGTATCGAGATCTAGGTCGATACTAAAATAAATCTCTTTAGGGGGAGGGACTCCAAGCAAATCATCAGAAAAAACATCTTGGAACTCACTCACTACAGGAACAGAGTCTATGGAAGGAATATCATGATCTAGATCATTGACACTCACAAGAAGGCATAATAATCTTTTGGACATCATTTTATTAGATCTTAGGTTCTAAATCAAAGGGCTTGAATGACTAAAATTGTACCCCTCCCGGACCAGCTCTACTTCATTAAGGAAATGAAATCTCAAAACCCTACTACGACAATCCATGAAGGCATAATATTTATGGAGCTAGTACATACCAAGTTTACTATCGAAGTCATTGATTGGTAACTCAACAAGGTCCGCACACAATCTTTCCACATACTACTATTGGGCAGTCTTTATGAACCCTATCAGCTCTTATATTTTCTCCTAAGCGAGTATTAACTACGATAGGGTCATGCAAAACCTCATGTAGTGTTTCAAAAGTAAGACCAAGCAAGGGAGTCACAAAATAAAGTGTAGACCCTAGATTAAGAAAATCATAAAGAGAAGTAAAGAAAACTTGTAACATACATGTGACCATATAAGTAGACTTCTCCTGCTCTTCACTGCCTGCATGGCGTAGAATCTGTACCTCTTAGAAGGCTCGCCTGCAGCAACATTCTGGGGATTAGGCCTAGGCAGAGCATTACCTTCAGCCTAAACTCTATTCTGTGGACAGTCCTTCACCATATGTCCGTTCTTCCCGCAACTGAAGCAGGAATTTGTGCCTAGTTTGCACTCACCACTGCGAATATGACCACACTTGCCACTTTCCTTTTGGCGACTCTACACATCACCTTCATTTTAATTCCTGAGTTCGGGTCTCCCGGCTCTGGGTGCTGCACTACTATTAGAGTATGAGTTCCCTTAACTGTGATGCCCTTTCTTACATATAGGCTGATCATGAACTCTGAAAGTGATCATCCCACCTCATTTGCTGGGTCCTGTAAGGTCAGAAGGGTTAGGCTTCCGAACCACATGGACTCTCCTCTTCTTCTTATTTTCTCAAACAACTAGTCATGCACCATCAACCTAGACAAGTCCATGCTATCATGGAGCATCGCAGCCTTACACTCCTCCTCCATGGATTTGAGATTCCTGTAAGGAACCTGCTCATCTCATCCCTGCTGTTCGACAAAATTGAAATGGCATACCTGGACAATTTTACGAATTTCAGGAATACTCCTTGATAGTCATCGAGACCCGCTTAAGGTTGATGAACTCCACAACCTTATCCCCTCTCATCTCCATAGGGAAGAACCTATCCATAAAAGATGTCTTAAACAGCTCCCATGTGATCGGACCTCCGCCTAACGCCTTACTATCCTACCACATCTTGTACCAAGCATGTGCAATATCCTTCAACTAGTACAAAGCCACTCATTCTCCGTGGCCCCAATACAACTAGAATCTTTTGGACTTCCTCCACAAAATCCTGAGGATCCTCTATAGTCTTAGATCATGTAAGGATTGGAGGATTCATCCTCATAGAATATCGCAACTTGTTCGCCATGTTGTGGGCTGGTGGATTTTCCCTCCGAAGCTCCTATCTGGTGTGCTAGGCAGTAATAGCCTGAGCATTCACTGTGATGGCTTGATATATTTGTCCCAAAGCGGTCAACACCTCCGCATCAGTCAACTGAACTTTGTTAACTGGCATGGAAACTCCTGCAGCTGGAGCGTGGGGTGGAACTTGGTTACCCCAAGCAGCTTCTTCTACTCTTCCCTGACCAACATTCCCTCTTGTGTTCATTTTATGAAAAAATAAGAATTGATGTTAGATACGCTATTAACACCAAGAAATCATACATTAAGGAAAGCACAATAAGATCAGAAGAAGGGAATTTTCCTAGGCATCATCCAGTATCTAATTCATGGTAGTGGTGCTCTTCACTATCATAACATAGAAACTACGTAATATGGTTGATGTGAACATTATTATTTTTGAAATTAAAACTAATACTATGATGCCATGTTTGTCATGAATAAGGTCTAGACCTTAACGGAAACCGGCGTCATTGACCTCTCGGAGGTCACAGACAAGCCTACATACGTCCTCATTACCTCATATAGGTTAATTTTAGCGGAAAATTTTAAACTTTAGTTTGGTTTGAAATATACATAGGCTTCATAGTAAGAATTGCATTACACAACATCAGTTCACAACAACCATCTAAGAATAAGATATTCAAATGAAGGAAATAGCTCATAACTGCATTAATATAAAGTTGCCAAAATTGCACCAACACGATGTTTGAAAATATGTAAGAAAGAAATGCTAGTGGAACATCCTCCACTAGCTCATACCTACGTCGAAGCTACAACATAAAATATAGTCATCCTCGAAAGCATGAGGGACTTCTAACTACGGATGAATTCTCCACGTTCGGATATCTTCAACGTAGTCTCGTAAGCTCTAGCGTCCACCTGCAACTCCACCTAAAAGTAGAGAATTGTATGGAATTGGTACACACTTGTACTAAGTATGGGTGTATGCAAGTACACACCAAGGTTGTGCATGAATAAGAATAGCTCTCTCCTAACGATATGAATTATGGAAAGCTAAGTCAATTGGACTTTCCAGATCAGATTAGCAAAGTCATGCTATGAGAATAACATGCATTACGATTGTTTTCATATTGCACACAACACATAACATATATGATATAGCACACACACATATTACATATCATCCATTCTATACCGTGAGACCTTGGAATCACGGATTTAACGTTAGGACTTAACAAGTGAGGGCTCAACATATGGGACCTCAACTTGTGAGCCTTCTTTAGCGTACACATAGTCTGCTTCATTGATTCATAAGTACTTCATTTTCATGCATTCATATACCTAGGATACTATTTAAGACTTTCATCGGGTTCATTGTGAAATGACCAAGAATGACCTAGTGTCATTACATGAGTCTAGTTCAGCTCTTGATTATCCAATCCAAACACCTTTGGTATCTTTCATTTCATTGTGTGCATTACTTGAGGCTGGACTCATTCTTTCTTTGGGAAACTTAACTTTAACTGACACAGATCATGTGAGCTCCATGAACTCAAGTGTCTACCCCATACCAAAAAGAGGTGGAATCACTCACCAAAAACATGCTAGCGTATATAGGGAACTGAACCTGCGATAACCCTATGTTGGATGCAAAGGTTCAATGACTAGGAGATATAGGGAGACCCATAACCATCAAAACAGACAGTCTCATCTCATGAGATTTACACAGACTTCTGCCTTCCCAAAAGAACAAATCATGACTCATAGCTAGCCTATCAGTGCCCTGTATAATTTTCCATCACATTCATCTAACACAGAATAAAAGTTGGCTTCTAGCATGAGGGAATCATTGCTCATTAGATGATTTACCATGTAATCATTAATATTAAGTGTACATTAATCTCAATACTTTCATTAGAATGTTCTTAGAGACTGGTCTCTTTATTATTCTTACACTCTCATAGGTGAGTATGTTTTTGGTAACATTTACTTAGGCTCATTTGAGATTGATATCGTCTTTTATATTACAGTCTTATAATGTTGTCACCACATTCATTAACTTTAACATATTATCTCTTCATAATTACCCACTCCTTTACGTAAAAGTTCATTTCTTCATATGCCAATGCACATGGCCTTTTATTGAGTTCACACTCTTACTAACCCTTCAGGGGTCACAACATTCATCACATATATCTTAGGTTCACTTATTTCTAAACGTATGCTTTACTTATGAACCCATATGTACAATCCATGAGGCTTCATTCACATATTTACTCTAAGTGACTCAAACTTACCCAGGATTATGTGGTAAAAGACTTATGCATCTTGTAAGTATGCAAGGGTCTCGAGTTCGATCCCTTTGGGTGGAATTCATTAAATATTTTTTCACTAAGACTTATGTATCGACAGGGACTTGGGAAAGGGAACCCTATTTCAAATCCCTTTGAGCAACACTTAGTCTTGTATTAATTTTGATTTAAAATTTCTGCATTGGGGGACCCGAGGTCGATCCCGAACACCTACACTTCCCTTTTTTTATTTTATCTCCATTTTAGTTTGAGACCAAGAGGGTGTGGGATCGATCCCCCACAACCTCATTTTATTTTCCTTTAGCTTTTCTACTAATTTTCTCACTTACCTGAGAGGTTGTGGGTTCGATACCACACACCTCATTTTATTTATTTTTATTCTTGCATGGACTGATCTTAATTTTATCTAAGGACACATGGGTTCGATACCATTTGTCTCATTTCTTTTAACTTATTTTCTATGTTCTCTTACTCGGCTAAAACCCAAGTTCGCTTCCTCCTAACCTCAATTTTATTATTAAATTTTCAGTAGCTTGCATAAAGTGAGGTCTTGGGTACAATTCCTAATTACGCCACACCTACAAAAAATTAAAAATTACCAAAAATTTCATCCATGCTTAGTAGAGACCAAATTTCTAGATTTTTGGAAATTTGGTCGTCATTTCTAGTCTAATTTTCTTAATACTTTGTACGTTAGCGTTTTATGAAAATTTGCTGGACATTTCGTACGTTATTACATGCATATTTTACAAGTAATTTAAAACAAAAACACAAGGATTTAACATACCATTTTCATACTCCAATTTTAACATTTTCATGCTATATTTTGAGACCAAGCGACACGGCCACACACACACATTGTACACTTTTATCATCACATAATTTCAATCATACATACATGAACATGATCATCTCAAGAAAACGTTGCATTCCTCCATTCTACCAGCAAACCTACCCAACCTACAACAATAGATGGGAGTTACTGACAGGTACATGCAAAGGGGAACATTCATAGTTTTCGGATTAGAATTCGGCTTAATATTAAGGGTCTATTTGGAAAGGCACCAAGAGGAATAAAGAACCTCTCACGCAAACCATTTGAAAATTTTATTGCTTTTCGTTTTTAGTTTAGTTTTTCCTTTAAGTTTTAGCGTACAAGTTCTTCAAGAAGACTTAGTCAAACTAGGACTCTTTTAGATTAAAAAAATCTAATTTTTCCCTTACTTAAACAACCAAATTAAATACCAACTAATTCAACTTGATATTGCTTCCACCAACGATCTAACCTGGATGGAGCTCAGCTAATGAAATAGGATCAATTTGGGTCAACCCTACCCGAAATCTCTACTATATTAATTAATTAATTAATTAATTAAATACTTCGAGTAATTACAAGACAACCCCTATCCTGGAAAATAGCATTTTATACCTAGACCCTCCAAACCTAATATTACCCCTTTAAAGTAAGGTTAAGACTCATACGGGTGAATCTTAATATTCGGGTACCCTACATTGCGGGACTCACCAAGTTTGTTGGCTTTGATGGTACATGGGTTCAGAGGTCTGGTTCCACGCGCATCAATCTGTGTGATTCCGGTATTATCTAGGAATTCTAGGTATGTTTAGGCATTACTTAGAATAGTCATTTTTGGGTTGTTAACAATAGCTTCCATTTGAGAATTTAGATTGCCCCTTATGAGGAATTGTATGTGCGTAGATGTAGATCTTCTGTTTGTTGAAGTTGATGAAACAACTTTGATAGGACCAAATTCAATCCATTATTCTATGAATAAATTGCAACTCATTAGAAATGGACATAAGATAGCCCAAAGTCGTCAGAAAGCTTATACAGATGTAATGAAAAGGGAACTAGAGTTCAAAATTGATGATTGAGGTTTCTTTAAAATGTATCCTATGAAGGGGGTGAGGCTTATCACAAAAGGGAATTTTAGTCCTAGATATGTAGGCCCTTACAATATCTTGAAAAGAGTAGTCAAAGTGGAATATGAGTAAGAGTTGCCAGCAGAACTAGCAACAATGAACTAGCAACAATGCATACAGTCTTCCTTATCTTACTTTTGAAGGAGTGTGTGGGTGATCTATCCTCTTTAGTGTCATTAGAGAGTGTGTCTGTGAAAGATAGTCTTTCTTATAAGGATGTTATAGTTAAGATCCTTGACCTTCAAGTTAGAAGGTTGAGAAATAAAGAAGTGTCTTCAGTCAAGGTTTTGTGGAGGAATCAGTCTGCAAAAGGAGCTACTTGGAAAGCAGAAGCAGCCAGGAAAACAAAATATCCTTAACTCTTCTTTTTTTATTCCATTCCAGATCAAATTAATAGTTCCTTTTCATTTTTTCCTTCATTCATGTATGAGGTCAATCTTAGAGTCATGTTCTCTCAGTTTGTACTTGCATTACTTGCATTTTCAACATATTTGCATGTTCTTGGTACTCAGTACATTCAGAAATTCAATTCTTAGTGTTTAGTGGTAGGGATCACAACATTCTCCCTCCCTCTCATCTATTTTATTTTTTATTCAACGATGAAAGGTCCCAAGGAAAGATAATTGAATAACCCGTATCCAAAAAAGACCAAAAATGGAGATTTTCATAAGTTGCAGGTTCTAGCAACGGAGGTACCTACGGATTGTAAGTCGACTAAAGGTCCGTCTTTCTACTATATCGATAATCCAGTCAACTTTTACTCCATAGTCACAAAAGACTTTTTGACAAGAACGGATCATCAGTTGACTTCTAGTACATTACTTTTATCTGTCGATTGGCCAACTAACTTATAGTTTACAATTGCGAACGAATGCTGATTAGTGCAGACCTTCAGTCGACTTACATTCCAGTAGTTGACTTCATCAATTGTCCTGATAAATTCCAATTGTCAATCATGAATGATGGTTAATCAATACGGTACGTCAGTCAATCTACGGTCCATCAATAGTCTCCGTGGATTTGCTAGCTAACTTTTAGTTCTCAGTCACAAACGACCATCGACTAGTACAGACCGTTAGTCAACTAAGTTATTAATTCGACAACTTATAAGTCAGGGGTCTTTTTGTCTTTTCCTTCTTAGTTTGGCCCCAAAGTTACGTCCTATACACCTTAGATAATGATGTTTTCGTCAATATAAGCTTACAAACATAATGGAAGTTACCTAAGTCAAAATTATTAATAAAAACGTAGAAAATTAGAAGCAATAGTGGAGAGGAATGTGAAGAACCTTTATTTAAGAATCCACAAAGTTTCCATCAATTCCAGCCCCAAAATCGGAAGATTTTTCCATAAAATCCATAACCATGTATGTGAGATTTCACTAGTGGGTTCATTTCACCCATTAGGTCCTTAGAATTCAGTCAGTTTCTTGATTCCCTTACTATTAATAGACACGGGGTTTCTAGAACTTCTGTGTAACCGAATAGCCCCAGAACTACTAGCCAAGTAGCTTGTAAATTCCCTTTGTGGGTATCAGTTCTGTGATTACGCCATCATGCCTCTATTCCTTTGGTAGGGCATATTTGGTCCTCTCGGTAGGGCGTATAATTTGGACTCCACGTTTAGATCATATGATTTTATTGGCAGTTATTATTATCTCCCACAGTTCATCCATACTATTTTGAATTGACCATATTTATAGTTCTGTCAATATTCAGTCTAAACATGTTATAAATTTGGTCATTGCATCCTGCTAGATAAGCATTCAGTATATCATGTTCAGAATATTATACTTGCTTTTGTTCTTGCTCAGTTATGTATTATTTCAACTTTACTTTATCCTGCATGCTTTGTACCTTTCAAGTACTAATGCCTACGGGCACTACATCTTCTCGTGATATAGGTTTAGCTTATTAGCTTCCAGATCACATTTGGATCGGTTCCGGATCTCCAATTTAGCAAAACCATTGGTGAGTCTTCATTCTATAATGACAATAATCATAACTTTCTCTTTTAGTTTTTTTAGTCCATTAGTTTTAATTTTGCCACATCCGGGGACTACCACCAGACGTAAACGACATCGTCATCCTCGGAGAGGAGTAAGACTAGACTCTTATCATTCATTGTTATATTCATAGGTTAAAAAGTTCTGAAAATTAAAACATGTCATGTACATCTACATCATGAGGTTTACATAGACTTCTCGCGTACACAGTATATAGATAAGGAGTTTTACTTAGACTCCTCGTAATAAGAATCTTACATAGTCCTCTACTTTTATGTCACATATAGACAACATACACCATATAGTCTTAATAGGGATGTCTCATATTAAACCATCTAAACAGAATAGAACAATATGGGCATAGCCCTTAGACAAATGTATAAATGCCACTCAGGACTTAGAACAATGTCTTAAATAACAAGGGTGAAAAAAATGTTCATAGACTATAGAAGTTAAGTAGGTATAATGAGAAAGGCATCATCCTTGGATCTTGAGGACATACCCACACTTGGATAAATTATCCAAGATTTTCTTGACAAATGGTCACAAACCGTTTAACGACCTGAACCTAAAATGTTGGGGTAAAAGGGAGAAATACGGGTTAGCACATCACATGTACTAAGTATAGGAAAATGCACATAAAACATAAGAAATCATGATAAATGGGGGAATTTAATAAAAGGCATACTAATACATTTGTAAAGCCTTATGCACTACTAAAAAACCATACAATCCAACAACCACATAATCATAAAGTTATAACCATGTACAACACAAGACAAACCATGATCAAGTATAGTCAAGTTAACATGTATAATAATTCTTAAAATTATAACATAAGCACGACCTTTACTCATAAATCATCACTAAGCCTATAAGTGCAATGACAAAGAAAAGGTCCACAACCTTAATCAACCAACTTAACGCAGGATCACAAGTAATGTCTAATTCAACATAGCATGGCATCAATATAATTCATTACCATATTTAGCAATATAGACCAATAGCATTATCATAAATGAAGCAAACATCATATAGTATCATCAACATGTAAAGTCAACATAGATAAAGCATTTACTTCATATAGAATATAAGAAAATCCTTCTTGGACTTCCTTCAATGTCAACTAGTGCAATGTATAGGTAGAGTCCTATTTACCTTGACTAAGTCAAACTCTTTAAGTCACTGTAGTTAGTGTCCACTTTATTACTATTTTTACTTTTGGGAACACTTTCTTTCACCGACATAGACTATATGAGCTAAATGTTGAATCCAGTGTCATGAAAACCCTACACCGAAAGAAGGTGTTCTACTTGTAGAAGTAAAACAAAACATGAACAGAGCATCTAGGTGGATCCACTAGCTAGTATATCTATGTAGGCAACATAGTTCAAGAACTAGGGAATATGCTTGGAACTCTCTGTATGAACCTTGAATTATTGTTTCCAATCTCATGAGTACAAAAATGAACTTACATTCCCTAATTAGGGAGGGACACTCCTCACTACAAATTCACTCGGAGATAAGATATAGTCCCTTTTTGAAATGTCTTTCTTTAACAATCATAGCTTAGTTTAGGTCATAGGGTCTACCCCTTATCTATTTATAGTCATGATGTCATTAGGTATAGCATGATAAATCCTTTCAATGCAACCCTCACATGAGAGTTATCATATTAAAATCATCATATCATCATAAGGCACATAGGTAATTCATAACAAATATTATATCATTACATCTTAAGCATAATCCCACAAGTCACATAATAAAGAAATTTCAATTACCATCATCACACCAAAACCTATCTAATTTGAATCACAATACATGCTTAAATTGAACGTGATCACCAAGTAAAAGTCATCACAATTGAAGTAAAGGTTTGATATCACAAGTCTTACAAATTTCTCCTTCAACATCCATCATCATTTCTGTTACCCTCAACCTCTGAAATTTCATCAACAAATACATGTAACAACATCATTCAATAGTAATTAACACAATAAGTAACTCAATTGCATCAATACTACTCAATTCAATAAGAGTTCATCACATAGGGTTAGGGATTGGATCAATTCATGATCTATTCTACACACTAGGTTAACTATTAAATAAACAATGTATTTAAAAATAATACAACATCATATAGCCAGAATAACCAAAATAAACAATAAACAACAATTTTGAAGATCAAATTCGCATTAGAAAGAAACTCATATGAAATCATCATTTGAAAACCAATTTTTCAAGTACCTTTTGGGGGGGGGGGAAATCCCAAAGGTTAATAGTTGCCATGCCTTGATATTTGTTGAAGATTCATGGAGAAAATTAGTCTTCTTGCTGCCCTAAAACCCTTAGAATTTCCCTTCTATGGAGACATCTTCGGGGAGAAACATAGTAGAGAGAAGGAAGATCAATTTGAGTTTTGAAATTGTGAGGTGTTAAAATGGTTTTAGAATGAGGGTACGTTATATACTTACTTAAAAAATATAATTAACCACCCCTAATTCCTAATTAATACCCTTAATAAATAACTTAATTTAATGAACCAAACTAAAACTTACCAGTAAAGTGCAGTCCTTACCTACGAGACCTCGACCTACGGGTCGTAGGTTAGTCGACGACCATGCATCCCCACCATACTGGAAACCGTCATTTAGATCAGAGAAAATTCTTTTGGCCACTTTTTAAACAAAATTTAAGTGACCATCGACAGAGGCAATCGACGCCCCATCATCTGCCACCGTTGATAGACACTGTCTATTGACAGCTTTTTGGGGAAAATGGAAGGATCCTTTTTAAGGACCCTTTGGTTGGTCCTTGAGGAGTCGTACCTGAACGTTTCGAGACTATGCACATTTTCGTACATGTTTAACACCATCCCACCTAATTTCATTCAATTCCGACTCCTAAAACCCTTTCAAGTACACTAAGGCACACTAGCACTTTTTTCACTAGTCACTAGACGTCATGACGTTCCTTAAAGTTTTGACTATAAACTTCCTGGATTACTTAGGCACCTTATTTAGGTCATTAAAACAGTTTTATCACCCTTTGACACTAATGTGATGCTCTAGATTAGTTTTTGAACTTTTGGAGTGTTACAAGTTTCGATAGACTTAGTTGAGACAATGTCCCACCATTTCTAGTTAGTGAGAGGCTGTTTTCAGTCATATTTAGTTTCAACATAGTATTAAGTTAATATCTTATGTGTATTAAACTCCTTAGTTTTCATACATCTCAGTTATAGTATATGGGTATTCCCCATCTTTTCATTTAAATATGATTTAGCATCTCACTACTTTATAATCTTTATTATGCTTGTGATCATGCCAACTGGATTAGTGTGGGAACACTTGTGGTTCTAGTTCATGGCTCCCATGTCTGCGTCTTAGGGTTAGCTCGGGGCATGACATTATATATGTTCTTGGAACGTGCATAAAGGCATTTTAAGTGAACTTAGAGTGCTTTTTAATGAAATGTCCTTTTGTACATGTTTTAAAATGTTTTACGTGCATATGTTTCCATACTTACTAGTTTTTATTAACCCATAGTTCTTCTATTTCTACAAAAATGTTGATTCAGGCCATTGAGATGCTTCAATTCCATTGTCAAATAATCTTGTATTGTTCCCAAGTTGGTGAGTCCTCAAGTCCGAGAACGAAGCTTATAAAGCTAGCTTTTATCATTTTTACTATGTTTAATGAAATTATTCTATTTCCTATCTTTTATGGACTATATTTAATTCTCTTATGAGTCATATTTTAATGATGTAATGGGTATGTAACAAATATTGTACTCTTATGTTATATGGTCGTGTGAGACAATTGTAGTCTATTTTCGATATATGTGAAGTGAAGTTGAACTTGAAAGAAAAGTTTTAATTTTCCGTATTTTATTTTACCTATGATGCTATAATGTATGCTAAAGGATTGTCTATGGCCTCTACGAGGATGACAACGCTGATTACGAATAGGGGGTACTCTCCGATTGTGTCAGTTAATCAAAGCACACATGATCTATGGACTATCATTTGAGACATTGAAAAGTGGGATTGGGGCACCAAACTCATAATGAGAATTAATAGTGTATAATTGATATGCGTGGTGACACAATATAAACGAACCACAAAGAATAGTCAGGTGAATATCATATAATGCATGTTTCGAAAAATATTCAAATGAATATTCAAAAAAGGATAAAAATAATATTATGTTTGGGCATTTTATTCAAGAGAAAAAGGAGGATAAAATTCAATTATGTGATGAAGATAACATTTAATATGTTAGAATCCCCACGGTGGAAAGGTCAATCATTTGTTTGGGTTATGACCACGTATACATTTTTTTAACATGAGTAATCTTTAATCATGCTTTTGCACAAATCTTCCCTATTCTGAGTGATGTTTAGTTTTTGTTCCTTTTTGTTCATTTAATGAAAAATGTGGGTCAAAGTAACTTAGACTTGATTTTGCAATGTAGATCTTTATATAGAATATTTTAATTTGGACTATGTTTAGTACAATATAAATATTCAATTAGATAACTTTGTCTAGGGCATAAGTTAGCTTGTTTCATGGAGAATAATTTCAAGGCATAACTTATGCCACTGAATTTATGCCTTGTGGCATAACTTCTGTCATTTTACTTTTGTCATGCGATATAATTTGTGCCTTATAGCATGACTTGTGCCACTAAACTTTTTTCCTATATTGTAATGTAACTGAAGTTATGCCTTACAAATTTGATTTTTCTATCAAAGATATTTTTGGTCATTTTTTTCATAATTAAATGCTCTATAAAATAAAAATCAATTCAATAATTTTTAAGAGAACAAATTAAAAAACACCTCATAATAGGAATATTTGTGAAAATGACACTATCATTTTGATAAGATGGACTCAACACAACCTTATAACTAATAGCTCCAACCCATTTCCCCTTCCTGTCCCCTTGTTCTTCCTCCATTATCACTTTCTTCATAAAAAGGAATATTAAAACTTATTCTTGTAGTAATATATTAGTTAATATGGACCGAAAAACCTTTTGTAGTCATTCAAATTTTTTTCAGACAGTTTTATCTTCAGGACATGTCGATAATTATTTAACGACTAATTTTTACTAATGAATTTGTGTTACTCCAATACTATGGGAAATTGTTAGAATTTCGTACAACAGGAACAAAGTTATGTACATGTTGACAACAACAGAATGCTAATCGGAAAAAGTTGATCCAAATCCAACCTTTAATCACCATCAAACTAAGGATGAATTTCACAAACAAAATGTATGTTTTTTTTGGTTGTGTATTTCCTCTTTTGTTGTTCTGTATCTTCATACTTGTCTTATTGACCAATTTAAATAGAAATACGGGACAATACATATAAAATAAAGTCTATAACTAATCCCAGTCTTTTCAGTTTTAAAATTTTTCCCTTTTTTATTTAAATAAGATTATATCTAATCTAATTTTTTATAATAAAACAAAATAGGTTGTGTCAGGGTGAAAATGATTAAGGTCAAGTCAGTTCACATGTGTGACCCATTAACCACAATATCCAACATCTTCCACTTCATATATAGTTAACAAGACTCAAGTCAATATACAATTAACAACACAATCAATTCATACTACAAAAAGTTCGTACCATATGTTAGCATGAAGAGATTAATGTATAAGGTTTCATGAGCTACACAAAGGAATCCAATCACATATGGAAAGAGTTCTCTATAAATATGAGGATACAATTACTCACAATACTCTAGAATTCATTTACTATTTCTGTAGTTATTTATTTGATCTTTCATCCTCTTAAAGAAGTGAACTCGAGTTCAAAATTAAACTTTATATGCACAATAACATTACATCTATATGGTAAGTGTAATAGCTCTCTTGTAAATACAAATTAGATGATTTTTAATTTGAACATCTTTCTTCTACTCCAATCTATCTTTAACAAATCAAGTGCTTTCCTAGACATGCACTGCATTGCAAAATTATTCATGGGTACATGCTAAGGTAGCAACACTGACTAAAACTTCAAGAAACAATCACAGCCAAAGGTATTTCTATAAAAGACAAAGTAACTTTCAGGGTGGTGCAAAATGAACAAGTAGGTATTTATTCTTTCATTAACCCATTTGTCGCTTAGCACACAAGGTACGAAGACACGTGGTATGGTGTTCTCACCTTTTACTGATGCGTGTGTCTTTTTTTAATCTAATCATTCATCTTATAGATCTTTGTCTAGACATTTTAGATGTCTAATATGTGTTTCTCTCTTCAAAGATCCTAAACTTATTTTCTTAGAGTGACTCATATCTGGCTTACAAAACAAGTTAGAACATGGTGGTAAAATTTATCTCTTGACGCTTTCAATGTTAGAAGCTATTGCTCGTGTGAGCGAGCCAATCTTCCAGCTTGTTTAACACAATTTCTCAATTAAATATACTATCACATGCATTTAAGATATGTACATAAATTAAATAGTTTTATATTAAGGAGAATTTAATAATAATCAAGTCATTTTACAATAAAGAAATATAATTATATCCTACAAAAACTTATAGCCTTAAAAATATATCCAATGCAAACCTAGAGTCATAACATGTTTTTCAAGACATCATCTTTGTAATTGGATCAACTATCATTTCACGAGTAGGAATGTATTATAAATTTATTTTTCCACTTGTCACTACGTCTCCCACAAAGTTACACTTGATGTCAATGTGTTTGGTCTTACTGTGATAATTAGGATCCTTTGTATATGCAATAGTCACTTCACTATCACAATAGAGAATCAAGGGACCCTTAGAATCATTTGCAATACACAACACTCAAATGATTTTAGAATCTCTTTAGCCAAAAAACTTCTTGTACTGTAGACGACAAACCACAAATTCATATTCCATGGTTAAAAGAATTGTGTAAGTTTGCTTCTTACTTTACCATGAAATAGCACCATTATTTAGTAAGAAAGTGTGACCGGATGTTGATTCTCTATCATTCTGATCACCAGCCCAATTAAAATCTGTATAATTTTCTTATGAACAAATCAGATCCACAAAAACAAAGTATATGATCTACAGTTTCCTTCAAGTATCAGAATATTTTCTTTACTGCTTTCGAATAATCTCTTCTTGGATTCAATTGACACCTGCTAAGTGAATTTACAACATAATAAATGTAGGGGCGAGTACACATCGTAGCATACATCAAATTTGCGACATCACTAGAATAATGAATTTAAGACATGTATTCCTATTCTTTTTCATTCTTTTGAAACATTTCAAGGCTTCAAGGTTCACCCCTATCTACATGATTATCCATGGATTTGCAACTATTCATTCGAAAATGATCCAATATTTTCTTTATATAAGCTTCTTGAAACAAACTAAAAAATTTCTTTGAACGATTTCTTTGGATCTTAACACCCAATATGTAATCTTCTTCACTCATAACTTTCATATGAAATGATTTCAAAATCCATGACTTGATTGTTTTCACATACTCCAAATTATTTCCAGCTAATAAAATATAATCAACATGAAGAGAAAGAATTACAAAATTTTCATTGGACATTTTCACATAGACGCAATGGTCTTCATCGATCATGATGAAACCAAATGACATCACCTCTCTATGAAATCTCTTGTACCACTGCCTTGAATATTGTATTACGCCATAAGTTAATATTTTCAATTTACACATTTTCTTTTATTGACCTTCAACAATGAAACCTACTGGTTGTTCCATGTAGATTTCCTCATTTAATTCTCCATTGATAAAAGTGGTCTTCACATCAATTTGATGTAATTATCGACCTAAACGTGCAATAATTTTCAAAGGTAATTGTATAGAGGTAAACTTTAGAAGGTAAAATAGTTTCCTCATAATCTATTCCAGCTTCTTAAGTGAAACCTTTTGCAACCAATCATCATTTGTGTCTTTCTATTGACCAATTTTATTTGAGTTTAACTTTAAGAATTCATTTATTCCAAATAGTTCTACATACCTGAGGAAGGTCAACTAGATCCCAGACCTGGTTGATATTCATAGACTCTTATTCTTCTTTCATCGTTTGCAACCATTAATCCTTTTTAGGACTCTTTAAAGCCTCACTGAATCTAATAAGATCTTTAAGATACTCCTTTTCTTGTACTCTTACATATATCATGTTTGGATTTCTCTAAAGTACTTTTGAATTAAAAACTCCCACTTGGATAAGGAACCATATCTTGATTCAATGATCTATCTAGTATAGCTGGCGACATTATCTAATCTTCTGAATTCAATATTTTGTTGAGAGACTCATCTTTTAAACTTTTTGGGAAAATCATTTTCCCAAAATATGACATCCCGTGATACAATTTCAATGATACTTCCATCATCCAATTAATCAATTATCTGATCTTCTGAATTCAATATTTCGTTGAGAGGCTCATCTTTATTTATTTCTCTAACCTTTTGTTCTTAGTTTACAAAACTCACCAAAACAATCATAAATATTTGAAGCACAACCCCAAGGTCTTAGATCATTCAGGTTTGTTTTATGACTAGTCTAATGTTCATAAGGAGTGGACAATACTGATTAAGAAGTCACTTTACACATTTTAGTACTACGACCACACTAATCTGAGAAACGATTGTAAAGTGTTGCCTAAAATATTTTTGGAAACATTTTTAAAGTTAAGCATATAATTTTAAATTTGGGCGTCGATAATATTGGTAACACTTGTAAAGCACACCATTTAAATGTTTAGGCTACACTTTATAAGATTTGTCATAATGTGAAATAAATGGAAACTACACTTTTAATGTGACCAATTTTTATAATTGAAAAAACAACACATATAATGTGTGCCCTAAATTTTTTAACTAAAATATCATATTTCATCTATCATTTTCAACTCTCCCTCCCATTTTTATTAATCTAAAAAATAATTAATAAAACATGTATAAGAAAATTTCCCTTTCTCTTCTTTCCTATTTCAAAGACGCTTTACTCTTCTCTAGAACATATGTTTTACTATTAAGATCTCCTTTACTCTAGAACTGAAGATCGAAGACAGGAAGTGATATACCATGGTTTCACGGTATTTTTAATGATTTTCCCTTAAGTTTAGTGTGTCTTCAAAAGCCTTTTTGCATTTATTTTTATGTAAGTTTCTCTTTATTTGCAGGAAATCTGTGCAAAGATGAACGCGGAAGTTTTTGAGATAATAAATGCAGAAGAGACCACCTACGGAGCTTATGACGGTCTGTTGAGCCTGTGACGGTCCGTAGGTGGCATTATAGTGAAGCTGGTGAAGGATGATTGGGAAGTCTAACTTACTGTGGGATTATAGTAGTCCACGACATAGCCACGATGGACCGTCATAGCCATGACAGTCCGACCTGCTTGTTCGTTGCAATGATCAGAGAGTAGTCCCAATATCCAAATTCCAAGAAATTTAAGTATTATGGAACTGAGACCCTCGACGGACTGTTGTGATTGGAACGGTTTGTCATACCTTTCGTTGAGGGAAATGAAGAAAGCAGAAGAAGAATTGGGGAAGTATGGGACAATGCAGGCCATGAAGGCCCGTCGTGACTACGATGGTCCGTCACGAGGTCCGTTGACTCGGACGCGTTTTGACAGATTTTTAGTAAATAGAATTTTTCTTATGATAGGTTGTTTTTATTATAAATAGTTTGAAAAACTTTGTTTTTGGGGTTAGAGTCTTAGATAGTAGACTCTTTTATAATAGACTCTTTGATAGTAGACTTTTTTGATACAGACTTTTGGATAATCTTTAGTTCTCTTGTCAAGTATTGAAGGATTAATTTCAGCAATTGTTACACTTTTTCTTGAATTGATTGTTGGTCCTTTTGTTGATTAATCAAGTAAATTTCTGGATTCTATTCTTTCTCATCAATGTAAGTGCATGAATTCTTATATTAAATATATGAATAGTGTGATTATGACCATGGGTAACTAAACTCCATAATGGGTGAATAATGAGGTAAAAACTAACTATAATAGCAATTCTAGAATAATATCTTGCATGGATTGATAATTCTTTTCTTTAGAAGTCTTTTTAACGGACACGTAAGAACTCGCCTTAATGCTACTTGCCGGAGCAAGGAGGTAGATAATAGGAAAAGAATTATAAACATAGATTTAGTTTATACTATCTAATAAGCTAGTGTCGTTGTTAGTATAGCAACACAAGTTGCCGGACCAAGGTGCAAAGGGAAATTTTCTAGATGCCGGACCTAGGATTTAGTGATACATAGCTTATCACTTTACATGCAAGATACTAGGAAAGAATTATTATATTTAGAATTATCAAGTTAGGAGCCTGTGGGGAATACTTAAGCCCTAGTTACTTTTATTAATTGATTAAGATCTAAGATTTGAATCTGTTAGTTGTATAATTTAATCTAATTAATTACTTTTATTAATTTAGAAATAAAAACCCCCTTTACTGTCTTTTGTTATCTACGAAAATAATTGAATAAATAATAGTAACAATAGAATAAAATTAAGTCTGAACAATTTTCCTCGTGGGAAAGATCCCAACCTCATTAATTGGGTTCTTTACTTGATACGACAACTTTACTTCTTATTTGAGAAGTAAGTTTGACCTTATCAAATTTTGGCGTTGCTGCCACGGAAAGTAGCTTTTAAATTAGCTTAATATTATTACTAAAGTTTAGTCAATATTTTATTAATTTTACTTTTCTATTGTTTTTTAATTCTTGCAGAACTATCTTCCTTGTATGACAAATACACTAAGAGGAAGAGAACCCTTGTTTCCCTACGATCTCGAATTAAAGCGTACACTATGCAACATGAATCGAAACTTGGGTATTAACGATGATGATCAAAAATAGAACATCCCATCTCCAGTTGATGTTCATGGTCATTTATTACCCGATGATGCTGCTGAAAATCAACAAAGGGGACAAAATCCTGCTCCACGTACTGAAGAATACTATAGAGGCTATGATAATATTGCAGACTCTGATGGGCCACTTGTCTTGCCCCTATTACCACAAGGCCATACCTTTGTGGTAAATAATATTCTGATGCAAATGCTCACTGCTAGAGGTTTGTGTTCAGGGCTACCTTCTGAGGATCCACATGCCCATATAGCTAAGTTCAGGGCAGTGTGTAAAATTTGTGTAGGGGACGCCTGATTTGGATTTGGATGTTATAAGGATAAGAGAATTTCCTCTCTCACTCATGGGAGAGTCTGCTATTCGGTTCACTAAGCGCGCTTATAACTCAATTTTCAATGGGAACCAACTAAGGGACATTTTATTAGCACGTTACTACCCGATCTCCAAGAAACAAATTTACAAAGGCATAGTGAACAACTTTGTTGCACTACCAAGAGAGTCAGTTAGCAGTTCTTGGGATAGATTAACTTCATTTTTGAAAAGTGTCCCAATCACAGCATAGATGATGAGTCACTGAAGGAATACTTCTATCGGAGACATGATGACAATAATAAAGCGGTATTGGATACAATAGCGGGTGGTTCTTATGGGGAGTGTACTTATGCCTAGATTGCTGAAAAATTAGAGAAAATATCCCGGAATAATAAAGCTTGGAGTACTAGAAAGTCATATACTGGAAGAAATACATTCGTTGTGCAATCCACACACAACCCAGCCATAGATCAGATCTTGAAGAGATGGCTCGGATGAGAACTGAGCTTGGGTTGGTATTAAAACATGTCACTGGGTGCAGAAAAGATAAATGCAGTTAACTACTTGTCTAAACCACCACCACCAAATGATGAATGCTATTATGAAGAGGATTCTTATGCGGTAAATGAGCAGAAGGGGGGTTTCCAAATGAGTTCCAAGGCTCTAATCAGGAGAATCAGCGTCAAGGTCAGGGAAGCCAAGGTAGGATCTATGGTTACTATAATCGTGAGGGTAATTATGTTCGAGATGGAAATTACAACCGTGATAATAACTTCAACAAGGGTAACTATGGTAATAGAAATGATACGAATGGGCCCTATGTTCCTCCTAAAAATCGTGAAGTTACTCCTAGGGATGGTGGAGGTAGTATGGCACGAGTTGAGGATATGTTGCACCAAATGATGAGGAGGTTCGATGCTAGTGATGAGCATATTAAAGAGTTAAGGAGTGATTTAGCGGGTATTGGGCATAAAGTCGATACACATGCAATATCGTTTAAGCAGCTTGAGTTGCAAATGGCCCAATTATCTGCCAATGTGAACACACGGCAAATGGGCACTCTTCCTAGCAACACTGTCCAAAATCCAAAAAATGATGGACATTGTATGGCAATCACTACTCAGGGTGGTAAGCAAACTATTGACCCACCTATGCCGTCTAATGAGAAAAAGGTTATAAAAGATAACGATAAAGTGGTAGAGGTTAGTCGTGAAGTAGAAGATAACACTGCAAAAAAAATGTTGAAGTGCCTACAAAGGTAACTCCCATGCCTTGACCCCCCTTTCCTCAAAGATTAATTAAAAAGATCGAGGATGGTAGATATCGGCATTTTATAACGATGTTGAAGATGCTTTCTATCAGTGTCCCTTTGGTAAAAGCTCTAGAACAAATGCCCGGTTATGCCAATTTTATGAAAGATCTGGTTACAAAGAATTTATCGGTCACTTTTGAGGATGATGATAGAATGCAGCATTGTAGTGCTATTGATACAAGATCTTAAGTACAAAAGAAAGAAGATTCGCGTGCGTTCACTATTGCTTGTACTGTCGGGTCATTACATTTTGCGAAAGCTTTATGTGATCTGGGGCAAAGTATAAATCTCATACACTTCTCAATTTACAAAAAGTTGGGTCTGGTGATCCAAAGACCATTGCGATGCGGCTACTCATGGCCGATCGAACAGTAAAAAGGCCTATAGGGATACTCTACGATAAGCTATTAAAAATTTAGTCGTTCATATTTCTGGCATACTTTGTTATTCTTGATGTGAAGTCGATTTTGAAGTGCCTATTATTCTTGTGAGACCATTCCTCTCTACGGGTAGAGCCTTAGTTGATATAGAAAAGGGGCAGATGATATTTTGGTTGAACATTGAAGAAGTGACCTTCAACATTTTTAGGTCTATGAGTCAGAGTGGTGAAATCCAATCGGTATATGCTATATCCTACAAAGAAAAGATGAAGAAAAACCATGACCTAAAAATAGAAAAACGAGAGTTTACGGGTGGGGATTTGGTGCTTTTATACATTTCTAGGTTGTGTTTGTTTCCGGGCAAGCTCAAGTCCAAAATGGACTGGTCCTTAATTGATTTCCCAACTATTCCCTCATGGAGCAATATCATTAGAAACAAAGAAGGGTGTGCGTTTTAAGGTGAATGGACAACGAATAAAAATCTATATTGGCCATGCTGAATCGACAAATGAAATGATCGAGGCATACCATCTTGATGAAGCCTGAGTAATCAAGTGTCTTCAATTGTGCCGCGACACTAAATCAGGCGCTGGTTGTGAGGCAACCCAATACTTATAGTTTTCTCACTAGTAAGGTAGCATTTTCTACTAATGGGTTTTAAATTTGACGATAGGACATCACCAAGAAATTCTGCAGAAAATCACTCGACAACAGTAACTGACAGATACTTCGACGGACCATCACGCATGCAATGGACGGTCGTATGAATCTATCATGCTAGATACGTATTTCATTTATTTTCAAAATTAGGGAACACGCGATGGAACCCATGACGGACCATCGCAACTGCGACGGACCATCATTAGTGACTCGTTGCGTCACTAACCATCATACCCAACCCGACCTTGCTGGGGAATTTTAAAATTTGTCAACATTTAAAAAAACCACCAATTCATTTCAACCATTTCCTTGCCTCTTTCTCCCATTTCCCTACCTTTCAAACTTCTAGCTTCCTACCTCTCTTCTCTATTGACTGATCACTTCCGAAAATCCCCTATTCTGGAAATCTCCTTCCTACTGGTTGCAGTCTGCTGCACCGGTTCTGCTCTTGCTAATCAAGTGCATCATTTGCTTGTTTTTCTCTTCTCAGGTATGTGTCTCTGATCTCTACCCATTTACATTGCATTTTTGTTTTTCAATTACTATTAGCCTATTTCTTTTTAGTGCGTATTCATTCTTTAAGTTAATTTTCTCTGACCTAGGTTAAGAATCCTCAAATTGCCTTATTAAAGCTTGAGAAATTGGTGCTTTAGCATTACTAGTGTTCTAGGTATTTGGGTTCAAAACATGTAGGTTAACACTAAGTATTCTGTTTGAGTCATAAGGGGATGATTGTGGAATCCTCAGTTCTGTCACTGAATGACACAACGAGACCTCGACGACGGACCATCGTATCCATGAAAGACTGTCATACGGTCTATTCCAACACCCAACTATTCATTTTCACTCAGTTTCCACCAATGGACACATGCGATGGACCGCCTTTCCCACGATGGTCCATCCTGCACAATGGTTATAGTCATCAGATAAGGGTTTCCAACTTTTTGGAAGTGTCTTGTGATTACATCTATGACGGACCTCATACCCTCAATGGTCCGTCCTGCACGACCATTCTGGTTGTCAGAGACCCTATTCCTAAGTGTCTCCATTCTTTTTTTAAGTGTCTTTTGGCGGACATCTAAGATTGACTGTCATACCCTCAATGGTCCGTCCTGCACAATTGTTTTGCTTGTCAGAGATCCTATTCATAAGAGTCTCCATTTTTTTGAAGTGTCCTCTGAAGGACATCTAGGACGGACCGTCATACCCTTAACGGTCTGTCCTGCACAACCATCATGGTTGTCAAGGACCCTTGTCCTAAGGGTCTCCATTTTTTTTTTCAAGTGTCTTCTAATTGAAATCTACGATGGACAGTCAAACTCTCGACGATTTGTCCTGCATAACTGTCATGACGGTCAGAGACCACTCTCCTAAGGGTCTCCTTTATTTTTCTAAGTGCCCCATGACAGACATCGACGACGGATTGTCATTATTACGATGGTCCTTCCTGCTTTTTCGTCGTAACTGTCAGAGACTTTCCTTCAGGGGTATCCACATACACATAGTTAAAGTTAGACATGACAGACCCCATGACGGTCTTCATACTCACCATGATACGTCACCTGGTCCGTCGTGTTTCACTGTTACTACAAAGATGTCATTACAGCTTTGCTCTTATGTTTATTTTGTGTCATTTTTTCTTGTCTTGGTTGCTCCTTATAGTACTAATAATGATTATTTATAGGTAATATCTCTAATTGCACCGAAACAAGATCGAGTGTACACATGTGGGCGTTTAAAGTTTGTTGCCCCCGTCTGCCCAACTTTTTATTGGCTCTGATGATGAGCATTATCCCGAATACGTGCCCCCAGGCGTTGCCACACCAACACGAGCTGCACGTGAAACCAAAGCTACGCCCAAGAAGGTGGCGTCCGGCGTAGTCACTACCTCCTAGTCGAATGAGTAGCGCAATCTGATCAGCACACCTTCTGGGTCAGCTACACATGAAGAAGGAGCGTCTGGTTCCTTACGAGTTTCGTAGTCGGAGGAAGCCTACGGGTCCACAGAAGTTCCTGCACCCACCGCAGCTGTAGAGTCTGCCCCGTTTGATGAGGCTGATAGTCTTGATTCCACTCTAGGCTCACCGACTAGTAGTATCACCCCGGATGCAGACCAGCCCAACTGGTGGTGTGTCGACGGGCAATACCAAGTGTATTTAGATTACAAGTTTCTCAGTGATAAAGTCATCATGACATGGACCCATAAACTTGTATGGCGGGTACTTACGAGAAGTCTCCCCACCATGATAGATATCCAGAATATCTTCACCAGACACCGGCTAGAGTGGATAGCTCGTTCTTTAGGCCGCTACAGTAAAGAGTTGGTCCAAGAGTTTTACGAATCTTATGTGGCTACTCTCCTATCAAAGATGGAAAAGCGGCTGCCCCCCTAAACAGGGCCCACTCGTGCACATCAGAGTACTTCGCATACAGGTCCACATCTCTCTGCCAGCCATTTGGCAGTATCTGTACGGCGAGGATGTTGATGCCAACAAGACCATTATCACCACCGAGTTTGACTACTGGTGGCAAATTATAAAGGACGGTCGATTCTTGCATGAGCCATCGTTTAGACAGACCACCAAGAGGTGGATGGCCCTGCACTTGTCTATTGATGGAGAGGGTGCCGACTGGGTAATGGAGCCGAAGGGAGCTATCAAGAAGTCTAACTTGACCTTTACGGCAATGTTTTTATGGTTAATTGTCCGCCACTGTCTTTTCCACATGGCTGCTTATAATATAGTTACATGGGATCGCGCATTCTAATGGCGGTGATGATATCCAGGTTTGACGTGGACTTTGCTTGATTCTAAGGCGGTCATGCATGACACGTCTTTCAAGGTCACCACTACTTATCCTTTTCCGTGCATGATATTTTCCTTATGCAGGTCCGCGGGTGTGCCCATCTGGCAAATTACTCAGCTCAAGTGTCCGTTGGGTGCTGTTGATATCGGCCTCATCAGGGATGAGGCCAATGAGTTATCTCTTCAAAGAGGGCCCTTCAAGAGTTGCCTCAACTTGGTAAGAGTCTTGCTAATACGGTAGCACATGCTCGAACGGCTACGCAGGCTACTTCAAAAACTACTAACACTACCCCGGTCAAGTCTATCTCGGGTAGTAGCACTGCCCCTAGCTCCTCTCCCTCAGCCCCTTTTCCTGCTCTAGTCTCTCTTGCTAGGGTCCAGAAACTAGAGGCTTAGATGTCCACACTTCTACATTACATCCAGTCTTGAATGCAAAGGTCTATTTCTGAGGCAGAGGAGTGCTTGAAGCATAAGATGGCCCTGCACACAGAGCGGAAGATCGCTGAGGTTCATTAGCGCTTATATGCTTTTGAGTTGCGAGTGCTAGCCCGGCCAGCCCCTCAGGTGGACGTGTCGACCCTTCAGGCTGCGGTTTAGAGTCTGCGAGCAGATATTGATATGATCATAGAGGCTAGGGTGCCTGAGTTTGAGGCCCCTTTTGCAGAGCCTGCTGAGGACACAGTGTTGGCGGCTTTATTTGCAAATTCTGATATTCCACCAGGTCCCCCTCAATAGAATGCCAAGAGGAGTAGGGGTCGAGAGGATGATGAGGCTTGATCAAGGAAGAAGGAGCGTTGGAGGCTGCGAGGAGAGCCTCGATTGTTGATGAGAAGGCACATCAAATCAGGGCTGCTGATTCAGCTGCTAGGGCATCTATCTCTACGGATGTGGGGACAGTGGCAGGCACTACTGAGGGTGGCCAGACTACATAGGTAGTGGGTTCCGAGGAATCGGACCCACCAACTTTCTGATTGCTGGCGCTTTGCGCTCCAAGTTTGCTTCACCTACCACTCTTGTATTTCAGTTTTTCTATGCATTAGGGACAATTGCATAACTGTTTTTTGGGGGTGGGGTAAATGGAAAGTAGTGCTAGGGTGATGTCTGAGTAGCCCTATTGACGATCTTCTTTTGGGGTTTTCCTTTCTGTGTTCTTTTCCCCCAAGAGACTTATTAATTTTATTGTTGAACCGGCATGGCTATATCTTGTGTACACAGTATAACTCTAAATAATGATGGCTCAAACAAAAATGATATCCTGATATATTGAAAATGATGTATGGATAGGCACAGTAATTGATAAATGTGTGGCTCTAAGCATGACATAAAGTTACACCACTGCATTACCCTAAATATAAGACTGGAACTAGGTGTCTGATAATCTGGTAGAGTAATGAGATGTCAAGTGAGTGTGAGGAAAATTTGAATACTTCACTATTTGTATTGAGCTAGAACTTGCAGGAAAGCTGTCCAAAGATGAACGTAGATGTTTTTGAGCGAAGAAATGTAGAAGAGACCACCTACAGAGCTTATGATGGTCCTTCGAGCCTGTGATGGTATGTCGGTGCCATCGTAGTGAAGCTGCTTAAGAAAGATAGGGAAGTCTGACTTAGTGTGGGATTATGGAAGTCCATGACAGACCGTCATAGGCACGACGGTCCATCCCGCCGGTTCGTCGCAATGATCAGAGAGTAAGTTTAAGTAATATGGAACAGAGACCCTCGACGGACCGTCATTCTTTGAACGGTCCGTCATACCTGCCGTTGAGGGTAATGGAGAAAGCAGCAGAAGAATTTGTGAAGTATGGGACGACGGAGGCTATGACTGCCCATTGTGTCTACGACAGTCCGTCACAAGGTCCGTCGACTCGGACGCGTTTTGACAGATTTTTAGTAATTAGATTTCTTCTTTTACAAGGTTTTTATTTTTATTATAAATAGTTTTATAAAAAACGTTTTTTTGGGTTAGACTCTTTGATAATAGACACTTTAATAATAGACTCTTTCATAGTAGACTTTTTCGTAGTTAGACATCAGGATATTCTTTAGTTCTCCAGTTCAAGTATTGAAGGATTAATTTTAGCAATTGTTACACTTTTTTGGAATTGATTGTTTGTGCTTTAGTTGATTAATCAAGAAAATTTCTAGATTTTATTCTTTCTCATCAAAGTGAGTGCATGAATTCTTATATTGAATATATGTATAGTGTGATTATGACCATGGGTTACTTAACTCCATAATGGGTGAGTAATAAGATAAAAACTAACTAAAATAGTAATTCTAGAATAGTGTCTTGCATGTATTGATAATTCATTCATTTAGAAGTCTTTTTAATGGATGGTAAATGTAATAACTCGTCTTAATGCTACTTGCCGGAGCAAGGAGGTAAATAATAGGAAAATAATTATACAAATAGGTCTAGTGTATGCTATCTAATAGGCTAGTGTCAATTGGTACGAGGTAATAACATACTCAAGTATCGAATACAGTGCTTAATATGAGGTAAAGGTAAGGGTTAGTATAGAAACACACGTAGACTGACTAAAGTGCGGAGTGAAATTTTCTAGATGCCGGACCAAGAATTTAATGATAAATAACTTATCACTTTACAAGCAAGATACTAGGAAAGAATTGTTATAGTTAGAATTATTAAGTTAGGAACCTGGGGGGAACACTTAAGCCCTAGTTAATTTTATTAATTGATTAAGCTCTAAGATTTGAATCTGTTAGTTGTTTACTTTAATCTAGTTAATTACTTTCATTAATTTTGAAATAAAACCCCCCCTTTTTATTGTATTTTTTTCTAGGAAAATATTTGACTAAATAATAGTAATAATAGAATAAATTTAAGTCTGAACTATTTTTCTCGTGGGAACGATCCCAACTTCATTAGTTGGGTTCTTTACTTGATACGACAGCTTTACTTGTTATTTGAGAAGTAAGTTTGACTGTATCAGGAAGCTGAAGAACTAAAGACCTGAGCTGAAGATTCTCCTCTCAAAAATTGGACTTTCTAAAAGAGTGAAGAGAAAAATATACAAAAATACAGATCGAAGAACTGAAGAGTGGAGGCTGAAAAACTAAAGTGCTGAGATTCATTTTCATTCTTATATACCAATTTTGTGAAGGTAAGAACTGATTTGTACACTGAGATTTCTCTTTATTCTTTATTAACCTGCAAACAGCCAATTGGTTGCATTTTTTTGTGTTTAGAATAAATTGATTATTTTGGGGTTCTTACAGCTGAAATTTCAAAGTAGGGAAAGAAAGTGTCAAAAATCTTAACGTCAAGTGTAGTTAGCCCTAGGCATATTGAGAAGACAAGTATTTTATAGAGACGTGACTATGTATATTATAGAAGTAGTAAGAGATATACTTGTATTTTGTCGGATGCTAATACCTTTTTGTGTATGTGTTGGAATGGATACGTCTGCACATTCTTCCATGATAGAATGATCATATTAGTTATATTGTCCTCCTTACAAAGTGGTTAGAAATTGTTGTTAATGAGTATTGTGAATATTATATGTTGTGTGTAGGTAGATAGTGTGTTTAATTATGATTCCACAACAACATTATGTTGTTTATAGTTTTCGTTAATGAGGTGTCGAATTATAACCTAATGTATATCAATTGATATGCATAGTAGCGGCTAATGTGTTAAGAGTCCTGGTTATGTCACAAGTATAACTCTGTAAGCTCAATTGCACAAATCATTAAAGTCTCTAAAATCTAAGCATAGAAACAAGTTTAAAGGAGAAATAAAAACTCTACCATACTCTTCATCAAACATTATTTAACACTATGTTTTCTAATTTTCTGCCAATTCAGTTAATTTATCATATTTCAAGAAGTTGAAATGGAGGGAGGCTTACATTTAATCCTATGTATGACTTTTCCCACCATTATGTTGTTCTTACCTTACATCACATAGTTATGCTAGTCAAGCAATTCATATCTTCACGTATGCTACTAAGAACGAAAATAGTGGAATATAAACATTTTTAGAAAAGAGAAAATGAGAACATAATGTAGGGCCTACCAGTGATCTATCCTTTGTTCACAAAACATAAAGACAAAAACATAAGTGATTAGTTAGTACTATCTAAGCTTAAGTAAAGAAGGCAATGTACAAATAATTATGATAGAATCGTTTAGAAGTTATGTAATTGTTAATTTATGGAAAAACATTTTGAGCTAGCCTTGGAGATAGATTTTAAAGTATATTTGCCCTTTATAAGAAGTTTTAATGTTGAAGTATTTGATAGTGATTTCTTAACTCCTTGTGTGTGTGGGGGGTGGGGGGGAGCGACATGGCAAGACAGGTTTCATTGCCACTGGCCTTAAAGGCATTTTCTCGTGTAATGACATTGTGAGGAAAGGATTTCATGGTTTCTTTCAATGCTTGAATTTTCACATATAACTTATATATCCTAACTTCATAACTTTTCTTTGATAATTCTATCTTCTTTTATGCAAATTCTGAGATGTGGTAGATTAATGAAGTTAGATTCCATCTTCTTTTGTTGTACATAGATACAGATCTAACTAGCGACTCATTATATTATTTGGTGTGACTTTCCATGCTTTTTTTTGCGTCTACTATCCCGATTTACATTTATGCATTTGAGTATCTTTGGATTTTTTTTGCTTCCCCTGGTCTTTAGCCTAAGGTTTACTTTGAGTAGGATATAGCCACAAAAATCCACTATAAATCTTCAAATTCGTAATCTGCTACACATTTAGAAATTTGCAAATGTGTAATTTGTAAATATGCAAATCGGCAGATTTACAGATCTGTGTTGCGACTTACAACTATGTTGTTCTATCTTGTTGTGGTACGTATAGTGGAAAAGATGTCATATGATTTAGGATTTATTGATTTCTGATGTTTCATTTGTGTAAAGGTGACGATATGGATTTAGTTTTTGCTGCCAGTGGCATTCACATAATACTAACATGTAAAAGTTGAAAGACATTAATAATCAACCTTCCAAACTTTCTTTTGACATGCTTCATATAAAAGAAGTCTGTTATCAAGATCCGTGATATACAATTAACCTTACATGATTTTTATTATTAAGCAGACCTTATTAGTTTGCCTCTGTCTATGGGTTTGGTTATGTCGAAAACAAAGTTAAACAACAAAATTACAAGTGTCGCAAAAGATGTTAACTGCCAAGGTATTGTCCACTCTTGCCAAATCCTACATCAAAATGTGAGGGGAAATTTAGTGATCATAAAAGGCGGAGTCAAGAATTTCACATTTAGTTAGGTCAAAAGAAGACAACATGTTGGACATTAGTCCTAGAAAGTAGGTCCGAAGCGGACAATACCTTGGCATTAAACTAGATGCTACTTCAAGTTTATGGATTTCCTTGCTTCAATGTGTGGCTTTAGTAATATATATTCAATGTTGCGATATTCTTGATGTTGGTAAGCTCTCTTATGTCCATTTTCTTATTTTGTAATGAATGATTCTCACATAGTTCTTAAATCTTGAATTTTTATTTTATCTTTATGATGCATATCTAATCTCATTGGTTCTTGTTCTTTTACGAGGATCAACATATGTTCCTCTGATATAGTGTCTCTTTTGCTATTTGTTAAATTTCTTAATTTGGTGTTATTTCTCGATAGAATAGATTTGTTTACTAGAGGAATAGATAGTCAAGCAGTTCACGTTGTTAGCAATTCTAATTTCCCTAAGTAGTTAGAAACGTATTATCACAGGGTATGCATAACAAATCATTGATCTTGGTTATTGACTTATATATTTGTTTTTTTTATTTTTTCATTGGTAAAAGGGAAAAATCATCAACGATCTTCTAGGTCAAGTCATGATCCGATTCTTCAAAAGGTAATTAGTACCTTTTCAAATTAGTCCTCTCATTTTCTCAGGAGTCCTCTTTGTGGTCTTTGACTTATTGATGCAGTTGACAACTTTCTAACTTCATGTTTGAATTATTCAAAGTATCTTTAGTTTTTGCATGACTGATTTGGAATTTAATTTGAGAAACCTCTGAATTTCAGCTTCTCTATGCAAAAGCCTAGTTATAGGGTGGTTGTAGACATAAAGTATTGTAGTGTTATTCAATATGTAGGCCACAATCAATAATGCATCTCTGCAGAAAGAGATAGACAAAATTTTCTGTTCCATTATTGATCTTGTTATTTCCAATAATGTTTTTTTCTTTCATTGAGTTACAACAATATCATGCCCCGAGAATAACCCTCGGCAAGGCTGACACTCGATGACCATTGTTGTCCCCAAGAGACTCCTTGTCCTGACTTTCTTACTTAGCAAAAGACAATATTCATATCTATCAAATAAATGAACTTAATTAAATTGAAAAATTATAATAACTATGAATGTTTTAAAGACTAAACTTTCAACTTGTCAAAATGTGGCCACCCAAGTCTTAACAATAAAAGATGATAATGAAAATACTTATAAGGATAACATGTGAATTTCTTTAAAGCATCTAAGCAACTGAGAGGGACGTTGGGACAAACCCCACAACATCCTAATAACTAAACTAGAAAAAAAGTAGAAAAGACCTCCGGAATGCAAGAAGTTTCACAAACATACTCGGATTGCTCAATCTGGATCCAAAATGCACTACAAGCTGATCCTCGTTACATGTATTAGCTTCATAAGACAATGCATGTCAACTAATATCAGCACAATGAATGTATGAGTTTGTCAATTGAAATGCTAAAATAAACTTAAGCTTGAACAGAACTCAAGAATAATTTAACTCAATATAAAGGAATAAGACACATACAATATACATAAAGCTTGTAAAACGGTGGAAAACAACATAGTTAATCAAAGAAAATGGAATAACAAACTCAACTTTACTTATACAATGAAGTGACATAGTTTCTATGAAAGATCCTATGACCGACAACCATCACTATGAGCGTAAGTGGTGATACAATGTCTTTCCGACGATGCCAGAACTTTCCCATAATATTCCATAATATAGAACCACTTAGCATAGTTGATCCACTATCTTAACTTAAGTGATCATCTAAAAAGTTTGATCCTTCAATAACCATAATAGCTACATGGTTTATGGAGACAGAGTTACTATGAATTTGCATACCCATATAGGTGCTCAATACTACTTCAATAACCATAATGCATTTCATGTTGCAGGCTCCAGTACTCTAGCTACTAGACTTCCTCAATAGTAGCACACAACACTCTGCTACTTTTGGTGAGCTCCAACTTGATTCTGAGATTTATCGAGTCCTTGGTAAATTCATTTGGGCATTATACCATAATTAAGGGAGAGTCGGGGTTTCTCCCGACCTAATCTAGGTCTTCTATCTTTTAGAAGATTTGTAGACTTTTGTATATGGTTTAGTTATGGCTTAGAGAGTTGTGGCCTCTATGTCCAAGTCTTGTATATAAATTTTTGGTCTACTTATGTTGGTTCATATCACTTTATCCTATGTGAACTGGTCACAATTGTTATAGTTATATCCATAGTAAGAAAAAGATAAATGTTTGTTCTGTCATAATGGGATTTGAGGCGTGACAAAAGTAATATCAGAGCAGCGCATCCTCAAGAGTCTATAAAGCCGTGTATGTGAAGAGTCTTACTTATCGATATGTTGTGTACCAAATATATAAACACGAGGCTAAGGAACATGTAGGAGTTGTCTCATTTCTTATATTGTGTGGTAGAACAAATATTGTAGATGAATCATATATAATTTGTAAATTATTTTAGTATAGCAAAGATGTTGGTTATGAGAAGGAGTAAAAGTACTCGTAAGCAACTAGATGTGGCTGCCCAAGAGGGGACCAGCCAACCACAACCTAGTCAACTTGTTTAACGTGTAGCTCAAGATGAGTCTCTATCACAGACTTCCCCTACGCCTCCATCTCCTGAAGATCTAAGGAGGGAAGTAGAACCTCTGGAACCCTTTATTAATGATACTGAGTAACAATTGAGGAATGTAGTCCAACTATTGACTCGTATAGTTTTTGGTCATGGCCAAAGGCAAGAAGGTGCAGTTGCAGTATAAGTTTTGTAGATAGAGTACCTAGAGGGCGAATACTTGATTTTCTTAACCTTGACCCTCTATCATTGACTGGGTAAAATCCTAATGAAGATTCCCAAGACTTTATAGATATGATCAAACGCACTTTGGATACTATGCATGAAAGTGGTAAAGAAGAACTTAAGTAGTTGCATATAGATAAAAAGTTGTAGCTATATTGCGGTATGAAGCTTGGAAGAGTTCTAGGGGAACAAATGCACCTTCAGCTACGTGGAACGAGTTCAAAAAGGCATTCCGTGACCATTATCACCCATTGGAGATCCAAGAGGCCTGTGCAGATCCATTCTTAAATCTCCATCAAGGAAATATGAGCTTGAGAGAGTACAGTCTCAAATGTTATTCCTTGGCAAGGTATGCTCCTAATGTAGTAGCTAGTATGGAGGATAGAGTCTATCGCTATGTGGATCAATTAGATTCATCTATGTTTAGATAATATACCATTTCTTTGTTCAGTTGTGTCTTAGAGAGTTGTGGCCTCGACGATCAAGTCTTGTATATATGTTTTGGGTCTACTTATGTTGGTTCATAGTGTTGTATCCTATGTGAATTTGTCACGATTGTTACAGTTATATGCATGGTAAGAACAAGTGATATGTTAGTTCTCGCGGGCTTTTAGAGCATCGGGAACTTTTCCTTCTTAATGTGATTTGACGAGTGACAAAACCTTTGATATTAGACCTCAAATCCTAAACCATAAACTCAAAACCCTAAAAAAACCACAACCCTAACCCTAACCTTAACTATAAATCTAACCCTAAACCATAAACCCCAAAATCTAAGCCTAAAATACAAAACCCCAAACATTAAATACTAAACCATAGATTTAAACCTCAAATTCTAAACACTGAACCATAAAACCTAAAAAAAACATACAACCTAAACCTAAACTAAACCTTTGACCAAAAACCTATACCTTACACCCTAAACCCTAAGTCCAAAAAAACCCTAAGAATCTATTAATAATAAGGCCTAGGGGTGTTGCTCATCCCCTGACCCATCACAAGGGTCGTTCAATTAAAAAAAAACCCTAAGACTAATGTAGGGAAACCCAAAAAATAAACACTAAACCATAGATTTTAAATCTCAAACCCTAAACCAAAAACTCTAAACCCTAAGAAAAACCTTTAATATAATCCTAACAAAAACCCTAACCTAACCTTAATCCTAAACCTAATTATAAACCATTAACCCGAAACCTATAGCCCGAAATAAAAAAACCCCAAACAATAAACTAAACCACAGATTTTAAACCTTAAATTATAAAACATAAACCCTACAACCTAAATAAACTTAAACCCTATCCCTAACCCAAACCCTAACCCTAACCCTAACCTTAACCTTAACCTTAACCCTAAACCATTAAACCGAAACCCTAAGCCCAAATTACGAAAACTCAAAAATTAAACACTAATTACTATATTTTAAACAAAAAATCACAAAACAGAAAATCTAAAACCTAAAAAAAATACACCCTAACCCTATCCCTAACAAGAACCCTATTCCTAACTCATCATTAACCCTAACAAAAACTCCTAAACCCTAAACCCAATGTCCAAAATATCAAAACCCTAACATTAAACACTAAAATATAGATATTACAACACAAATCATTAACCAAAAATTCTAAAACCCAAAATACAACTTAACCCTAACCCTAACCCTAACATTAACTCTACCATGTCCCTTAAACCCCAAGCCCAAAATACAAAACCCAAACAATAAATACCAACCCATTGATATTAAACCTTAAATTCTAAACCCTAAACCGAAAAGCCTAAAAAAACACAATCACAACCTTAAACCTTACTTAAACCCTAACCGTAAACCATTTATCCGAAATCCGAAGCCCAAAATATAAAAACCCAAACATTAAATACTATACCATGGATCTTAAACCTTAAACACTAAACCCTAAACTACAAAACCCAAAAACTCTAACCTATTTCTAACCCTAACCCTAAACTCTAAAACCTAAGTAAAACAAAACCAAACTCTAAAATACAAAAACCTAACTTTGAATACTAAACATTAGACTTTAAACCTCAATTACTAAACGACAAACCCTAAAACCTAAAAAAACCTAAACCCTAACCTTAACCCTAAAGATAAACCTAACCCTAACCCTAACCTTAACCTAACCCTAAATAATTAACAAGAAATCCCAAGCCTATATACCAAAACCCAATCATTAAACATTAAAACATTTATGTTAATCCAAAAACCCTATACCCCAAAATGTAAAACCTAAAAAAAACATGAACCCTAACCTTATCCCTAACCCTAACCCTAACTCTATCCTTAACCCAAACCCTAACACCTAAACCCTAAACCCTAAACACAATGCCCCAAATACCAATATCCGAACATTAAACACTAAACTATAGACATTACAACTTAAATCTTTAACCCCAAACCCTAGAACCTATAAAAATACTAAAACCCTAACCTTAACCTTATCAATAACACTAACCCTAAGTCTACCATAAACCCTACACCCAAAGCACAAAATACCAAAATTAAAATATCAAGTACTAAACCATCATTATTAGACAATAAATCCTAAACCCGTAATCCAAAAGATAAAAATCACAAAACCCAAACCCTAACCCTAACCATAAACCATAAACCCGAAACCCTAAGCCCAAAATACAAAAACCCTAAACCATAAAACCTAAAAAAACCTACTACCTAACCCTAGAACCCAAACTATAATTTTTTATGCAACTAATGTATTTAACTTAGATGAGGGAGAAAGTGGGATCAGAGAAATGAGTGGAAGTACAAAATTTGTTTTGCAGGGATAGGAAATGCACAGGGAAGATTTGGTTGATGTTTGGGAATGTATTGAGCTTAAAGCCCTGGTTGCAAGTAGCAGTACAAATTCTTTCAAACATGATGCGATTGAGCAAGTTCAAAGAAATATACCGTCAGAAACAAGAAAAAGTCAGCAAGGGTCCAAAAATAGGTTGAGCAAAAAGAGAAGAGATGCTATTAAGAAAAGACAAGGCAAGTAACAACAAGATAATGTTGAAGAGTAGGTTAAATCCACCTTTTGCTCTGAAAAATGAAGAAGAAATACAAGACGTTAGAGATAAACAAGGGTTTTCAACAAGAGGAATGAAAAGAACAAGACATAATACAAGTTCCAATAACATGGAAGGCCTCTTACTAGAGCGAGAAGTAGAGGTCTTTTACCATAATGTAGTTTTAAATTCAATTTCTTATGATTAAAGATTGTATAAGATTTATACTCTGTTTTGCTACATACTACTTGTAATATCTATATCTTGATGTAGTTATATGTATAGAATCGTCTTCTTTTATAGACTTTTCTTGTAAAGGGGAGAGTCTCTCTTGTTTATGTATTCTTAGTAAACTATGTATTCTTAGTAAACTATGTATTAAGGAGGAGTCCTCCATACGTGCTTAGTTTATTTTTAATACAACATGATGTATAGGGTGGAGTTGACTAACCTTAGTAGGTTGGTCAACTCATAAACAACTTTAGGATCATACGCCCCCATCTATCTTCTTTTGATTTTAATAAATGATAAGGCCTGGGAGTACTGCTCAGCCCCTCACCCACCATAAGGGTCTTTCCAATTAAAACAAAAGTCCACAAAAAACCCAAAGTCCAATATATGAAAACCCAAACATTAAACCACTATTACCATAGATTTTAAGCCTCAAATCCTAAATAAAAAACCCTAAAAAACCTTAAAAAAAAAAAAAAAAAAACCATAACCCGAACCCTAAATCATTAACCTGAAACCCCAAGTCCAAATACCAAAACCCAAATATAAATAAGTAAACCATATATTTTAAGCCAAAAGTCCTAAACACCAAAACCTAAAATGTAAAACCTAAGCACAAATTATACTTTATTGTAACTTTCAAAAATATCTATTCTAGAGAGAAATAAAAAATACAAAGGTTTTCTTTGAGCTTACCATCGCTGGGGCACCATCAGGATGTCTGGTGATGGAGCTCTGATACCACTCCGAGAACATCTAAGAACTTGCGAGCTCTTTGAACCGGTAAGAAAGGTGTTGGAAAGATAGGAAATCCTTTGCAATAAAAGGACTCAACTTTCCACCTTGTGATCCCAAGATTCATGTACCAAGAAGGTGATTTCACTGTCGTAAACAGAACTGGAGGAGAGTCGTTCTATGGAGAAAAATTCAATGATGAGAACTTCTCTAAGAAGAACACTAGCCTTGGAATCCTCCCATGGCTAATGCTGGAGCTGGAACCAACGGTTTTCTAATTTTCATTCGTACCACTAACAATAAGTGGCTCGACGGAGAGCACATCTTTTAAGTATTTTGAGTCGCTGTTTCAGTCTTTATTTTAATTTTTAAACTATCTTTACAAATTTATTGGGGTCGGGTCCTAGGGTTAAATATAATTGGTTGTTGTGTTGCTTCTACTTTCATACCCAGATTTTGGAATACGAATGCACCCGGCGTCATTGACCTCTCAGAGGTCGCTGACAAGCCTCTTCTTAGCATTCATCACATTCATATAGTTAAATTTGCGGAAAATTAAAACTTTTAAACATTTATGTAGTGTACGTACACTTCACATAATTTTTCACGAATTCATATACTATAAGCTAACCTAAACAACCATCTACAATGGATTACGCAATCCATAAGGGAGAATCAATAATATCATAATAAGTTTGCCAAAACGGTCTTAATACAAATACATCAAAATGAAAACATCTGAAAGAAATGCTAGGGAAAACATCCTCTAGCTATGTCAAAATACTAGGCTATCAAGATAGAAGTAGCATCATCGAACTATAGAGGACCTACCAAATGGTCTGGAGATTGCAGAGTCAAAACAGCTGCTATGATTCTTCAAATGGTTCTCTGACTTACACCTATAAAAATGTAATTGTATAGGGTTAGTACACACTTGTACTAAGTATGGGCGTATGCACACATACACATAAGGTTATGTATGATCAAGGAAAGTTCTTCCAATACAACATGTCATTTTTTGAAAGAGAAGTCACTAGACTTTCCTAATTCGTTAGTTGTGAATTGTGGTATGCATATGATGTATTTTAATGCATTCAAAGCATACAACTCATTTTCTATGGTATAAGACATTAGACTCATCAACATAATTTTTGAACAACTCAAGCGAAGATTTGAAATTTGATCCCATTGAACCCGAGAGGTCTCCCTCTTGTACATAGTTTATTTTTTAGTCTTTATCTTCTTCTTGTTGTGTAGTTCAACGATACCTTTTATCGTATGTCTTACTTACAAGCGCAATGATTCATTGTAGTCCCATCCCAGAGAGAATAAAGTAATTAACCTAAGGACTAAGGGAAATGTCACTATTCTTACAACAAGTCATTCATTACATATTGTATTCATTGGGCAGGAACACTTCATAAGCCAGTCTCTATTTCCTACGCAACTTATTTTATCATTTTCATATTATGGAAGTTATGAAGCATTGAATAGGTATAACATTTTACTCACCTTTATTGGCATAATATAAGAAGTAATTATAAGCCATTTTTATTTTTATTTGCCCATTATTTGCTGAAAAATTCATTGGTATCAACAATGACGATTGATATTCATAAGCTTTTACTTTCTTAACTCATTTTGAACATACGTTCCTTCTTCTGTCTTTCTTGATTTCATAGAGACATCTTTAGAATTAAGATCATGCAAGCTAACATGAAATCAAATGTCTTCCCCAAACTGAAAAGAGGTGATTCACCGATCAAAATAAATCTAGATCATGTGAGCTAACAAGAAAACCAGTGTCTGCCCCATACCTACAAGGGGTGATTCAGCGGGTAAGGTGAATCCATGTCAAGTTTTTACCCCACACCGAAAGGGGTGGCTATTTCTCGACAATAGTGAACCAAGAACATTTTTTTTTGAGTATTAACGGATATAGATCATGTGAGATTAAAATGACATCCAGTATCTTCCCCACACAAAAAATAGGTTATCTCATTGATAAAGGTGAGATCGAAACATACTTAGATCTCTTAGGTGGAAACCACAAGCTAGTTCCCATGTTTTCTAGACATAGTTCGAAAACTAGGAATCATATGGAGACTACTTATCCACTTATGTGGTAGCCTCATATCATGAGACTTACACATGCAAGCAAAAGCTCATAGCTAGTCTATCGGTGCTTTTCTCACTTTATTTATCTTCTTATCTCTTATAGTTGACTCAAACATTATGGAAGCTTTCTTCTAGATTGAGGTTTATTTACTCTATTGATGACTTATCATCCCTTTCTTTACATTGATGAAATGTGAATTATCCTTACATAACATCTTTGGTTTGAATGAGACTTATCTCACACATTCTAACACCCTTTTTGTGAGTATCTTAACATGGTATATTAGGTGTAAGTGAGGCTCGTCTCACTTCCTTTAACACCTCATTCTAGTCACTTTTATAACTTTGACATATTTAATTATATTAATACTCACTTTACTTGCTTACATTTATTTGGTACCTTCATATCATCGTGTATGGACGATTTGAACTTCATTCAATGAGTTACATATGTTCATAGTTCATTTGTTTAGGGCATGTTCGGACTTGTCTAAATGATTGGCATGCCCTTGGATATGGATTCATAAAATTACCTTAGATGTTCTTATTTTATCATTTCAATACATTGGCTATATATGATTGGCATAAAATTAATTTTGGCCTAAATAAATTGGAAAAGATTTCATAATCATCTATATTGGCATAAGCAAAAATTACATTTGTTGATATTTAGTTTGGTATGTATTAACCATTAATCAATATTTTAATTTTTTAAAGATAATATTTAGACAATTTTATTCAACTAATTGTACAATGTATTGTTCGTCATTTTATTCGCATAAGCCAAACATTCACTCAAATGTTATTTCATGGAGATATTTTTAGCCAACCTTATAACATAGTTCAAACATCACATTAGTAGCCATTTCGGACATCCTTATATGAACACTTTAATAAACATAAAATTATCATGAAGCCAAATTTAATAGTAGGTGTACACATCAGGACCGTAACATCTGAAGCTAGCATTTTCGGACACAAGATGATGCAACTTCGTTCTTTATATCACGTAGGGAGCACATAAAATCATACATGTACAAAATATATGTTCCTTCGAGATTTACAAATCAAGAACCCTACAAATTAAAATGAACAACAACCACATACAAAAAAAAACAAATCAAGAACCCTACAAATTAAAATCAACAGCAATCACATACAAAAAAAATATCAATACTACACCTATATATTCATTAGACTAAAAAACAAGGATACTAGGGAAGAGGGACGTTCAACAAGAATCTTGGGAAACAACCCTAGTTTTGATATTTCATAAATTCAAGACAATGAAAAATACTCATGGAGAAAGAATTACAAGAGAGAAACCCATACCTTACGTAGAACTTAATCTACGAAGACCACCTTGAACGATACCTTGAAGATTTCCTTGAATTCGCCCTAGAGAGTCGATGAACTTTCTGCCTTTTTACTTACACATTTAGCGTCGTGTTTTCTAAATGTTTGATCGTGTGTTTTTTGGTTTAGAAAATGATCATTACTCATTGAACATAGACTAATTTATTAAATTAAATAAATTAATTAATTAATTACTAAAAAAGCCCTCCTAGATTGACTCTAACTGAACACTTAATCAAATCTGAATTTTTTTGAAGGATTTCTATTTTACTCTTTAAATTAGTTAATCAAATTTGTAATTAAATAAATTAAGTGACCTAAAGGTAATTACTAAATTACCCCTAACACATTGGAACCATAACTAACCCTTTTGGACCTTCCTAGGTTAAATACTAGGATGTTTATTTAGTTTTACTATGTTAGTGTAAGAATATCTGTTTGACCACTTTTATTTAATTAACTAATTTGCTAATTTAATTAATTAGGTGAACTAGGGTAATTAATAAAGTAACCTCAAGTCTTTAGCACATAACTAAATATTTGGACCATCCTACGTTATGTACTAGGTTGTCTCTTAAACTTGTTACTAGGTTACGTACTAGGTCGTCTCTTTAACTAGTGACTGGGTTAGTGTAACCCAATTAAGTCATAGGTTGTCGGGTGTAATAGATATTTTTTTTGTTTGTCCTATGTTAGTCAATTAGTTAGGTCAGTAGGTTAGACTCTAGAATTAGTTATAGATATAGGCCCTATATCGGTTAACCCATGTGCATGCCTGCCCCCTTACTACCCTAACCAATTCGGTTAGGGTGATCCCCTCTTTGGCCGTTTCTACACATAGGCTTGCACATGGGTTACTTGTACTTTCCTAACTAACTATTCTTGATGGTTCATTTGGATTGTTTACTTATTGTCCCAAGGATCCTCACTATTTCCTTGGGTACTGCTTAATCTATATGATCATTTTAAATGGTCATGTGCTATGGTACTAGGATTGACACTTTGATGCCTAGTACCTAATGTGTTATTATTCTGAAACAAAATTTTTATCTTATGGTCTTTGTAGCAGGTACATTTACCAAACAAGCTTACTAATGTTAGAAAATCTGCTAACATCCTTTAAGACAATATTTTCTACTATGCTCATAATTTTGTAATATGTCCAATATTCTAAATAATGGGCATTGGTATGACTATTTACCCCAATACCTATTCTTAAAACTTAATAGTCCTCTCACTAGATGAGTATATTTTCTTGAATGTTACACTTACCCTAACCCTATCTTTAACCCTAACCCTAAATCCTATAACCTAAACCCAAAGCCCAAAATACCAAATCTCTAGCACTAAACACTAAACAATACTCAAATCATCAACTCCAAAACCTAAATCCTAAAAAATAACCTAAACCCTAACCCTAACCCTAACATTAATCCTAACCCTTACACTACCATAAACCAAAAACTAGAAGGCCAAAATAACAAAACCCAAAGATTAAACACTAAACAATTGATATGAAACACAAATCCTAAACCCTCTACCTAAAAACCAAAAAAAACCCAAACCCTAACCCTAACCCTATACCATAAACCTAAAAACCTAAACGCAAAATACCATGTCAGAAATTCAATAAACAAATCAAGATCGCGACTACTCCACAAATTGATGGATTATTCATATAGAGAGCTCAAAATAAATACGTCACTAATGATCCTCGAATCATGGATAAATTTTAAGAGAGTAGAACAAAGGGAGCAAGAGATTTGTACCTGCAAGATCAATTAAATCATGTTTCTTCAAAAAAAAAAAAAGCCCATAAAACCAAATCCCAAACATGAAATACTAAACCATAGATTTTAAACCTCAAATGCTAAACCCTAAACCATATCACTTAAAAAAAACTACACCCTAACCCTAATCCTAACCGTAAACCCTAAACCAAAAATCCTAAGTCCAAAAAAAAGTTTAAAAAAAAAAAAATCTATGTTCAAAATACGAAAACCTAAACGTTAAACACTAAACCATAGATTTTAAACCTCAATTTCTAAACCACAAACTGTAAAACTTAAAAAAAACTAAACCCTAACCCTAACCCATACCCTAACCCTAATCTTAACCCTAACCCTAAAATCAGTACCTTGAAACCCCAAGCCGAAAATACCAAAACCCAAACATTAAACACTAAACCCTAGATATTAAACCAAAAATCCTAAACCCCAAAAGCTAAAACATAAAAAAAAAACCCTAAAACCTACCCCTATCCCTACACGAACCCTAATCCTAACCCTCCTTACCCTCAACCCTAAACATTAAGCCAAAAATCTAAAGCCCAAAATAATAAAACCTTAATATTAAATATTAAACCATATATATTAAAACTCAAATCTTTATCCCCAAATCCTAAACCTAATAACAACCTAAACCCTAACGCTTACCCTAATATTAAACCTAACACTAACCCTGCAATAAACCCTAAACCCCAAATATCAAACATTACACTCTAATCTATTGATATGAAACCACAAATCCTAAATCCTAAACCAAAAAATCCTAAAAAGAACAAAACCCTAATCCTAATCTTAATGCTAACCCTAACCCTATATCATTAACCCAAAACCTTAATCCCACAATACAAAAAACCCACACATTAAATACTAAACCATAGGTTTTCTACCTCAAATGCTAAACCTTGAACTATAAAACCTAAAAAATATACACCCTGACCCTAATCGTAACCAAACCCTAAACCTTAAATCTTAAACCCTAAGTCCCAATACCTAAAACTAGAAATCCTAAATACCAGTACCTTAAACCTAAAACCTAAAAAAAACTAAGACCTAACACTTATTCAAACCCTAACCCTAACCCTATCCTTAATTTAACCCTAAACCCTAAACCCAAAGCAAAAAATACCAAAACCCTAACATTAAACACTAAACCATATGTATTACAACTCAAATCCTTAACACTAAACTGTAAAACCTAAAAAACAACCTAAACCATAATCCTAACCCAAACCTTATCATAAACCCTAAACCCAAGCCCAAAATACAAAATCCAAACATTTAAAACTAAACCATTGATATTAAACCTCAAATCCTAAACCTTAAACCCAAAAACATAAAAAAAAACAAAACCCTAACTCTAAACCATAAACCCAAAACCTTAAGACCAAAATAACAAAATCTTAATATTAAATACTAAACAATAGATTTTAAACCTCAATTTTTTGCCCTTAACCGTAAAACCTACAAAAAACCTACACCCTAACCCTAATACTAACCCTAACCCTAACCCTAACCCTAAAATCTAAACCTAAATCTTTAGTCCAAAAAAAACCCTAAGTCCAAAATACAAAAACCTAAACATTAAACAAACATCCATAGATTTTAAACCTAAAATCCAAAACCACAAATCCTAAAACCTAAAAATAATAAACCCTTACCCTAACCTAACCTTAACCCTAAATCATTAACCTGAAACCCCAATCCAAAACCCAAACCTTAAATACTAAACCATAGATTTAAACAAAAAATCCTAAACCCCAAAACTTAAATCTCAAAAAAAATCTAAACCCTAACCCTAACCATATCTATAACACCAACCCTTATTCTAACCCTAAAACCTAAACTCAAAGACAAAAATACTAAAGCCCTAATATTAAACACTAAGTCATAGATATTACAACTCAAATACTTAACCCCAAACCCTAAAACCTGAAAAACAACCTGAACCCTAACCCTACCATAAACCCTAAATCCCAAGACCAAAATACCAAAATCCAAACAGTAAACACTAAACATTGATAATAAACCTCAAATTTTAAAACATAAACCAAAGACCTAAAAAACGAAAATACTAACCTTAACCCTAACACTAAACCATACACCTGAAACTCTAAGACAATATACAGAAAAAACCTATCGCTTCCCAAACTCTCAAAATTTTTCTCTCTCAAAATATCTCTCTAAATCACACGCTCTGTAGGAAAATACCAACGACTATCTCTAATAGATAGTTTAGTTGTGAAGAAATGGCGCGTCAGCAACTTGTGGCTCCCTTCAAACAATCAGACTTGCCCCAACTGGGGCGCCTGAAGTCTATGAACACATTGAACCAAAAATCATCCTCTAATTCATCACACAACTCTAGGAATTCTCCTATTTAAGAAGCGATCAACAGTGCGAGTTCCAATAGGGAAATAGATGGAATAACGAAATTATTTTCCAAGAATCCATCAGATTGAATAAGGAATACAACGGTACAAGGAATGACTACTACTCAACAGCTACATCATACTCCAAATTCAAGGAATTCTACCGTGCAACCTAAGAAATCTAAACAGGCGATTTCAGATAAATTGCGTATAAGTCTCATGAATTCTGTCTCAAAATTGACAATATTCGCCGATAGGAAATTAGTTACGTACTTTATTTTACTCCCCTGAAGTTGGAGTTCATCTTATAGGAATTTCAAGTTGAATCAACGTCCTGGTCGCCGATAATAGGAGCTACGGTGACCAAGAAAATAGGAAAAAGAAAATGGATAGCGACGAAGTTAGTGGAGATAGTTTTATTGATCATAATGTCCATATCATTGATATTTCTAATCTTTCTCCTGAGGAATACAATCAAGGAGAACAATATTAGTAAATGAGAAGGACAAATATCTCAAAACAGGAACAGGGGGAGACAGGACCATAAAAGCAAGTCTGACTCTCAGAGGTCAACAAAAAGAACCTGGAGCAGCAATAAAAGATATCATTGATGTCGAAAGCTCATCACACTTATCATTTGTATTCAATCCTTAAGAAAGGGATAGACACATGAATGAACAAGCTAACACAGGTTTACACTCTAAAGATATAGAGGAAGCTGAATGTAATCAAAGGCAAGGAAACCAACAACTCAATGACCAAAGTGAGGATGATCATCAGTCAAGTAAGTAATACTAAAACCCACTCTATTAATAGTCATGTTAACAATAAAAGTCGTGTTGTCCATGTGCATAAAAATGCCATAGGAAAAATAGTTGTGATGCCCAATGACTGGGTGTAGAGGGAACGTGGCAACAATGTAATGACCCAAATGGACAAAAACCAAAGAAATGAGGTGGGAAAATTGGGACATATTAAGAAAAAATATTAGGGGAAAAATAGTGAGAAAACCAATTATCATAGAGACTTTCCTATAATCTCTAGCAACTTTGACAAAATAGTACCACAGAACAAAAATACTACTTAAAATCTTCCGATTCCAAAACTATTGCATCCACCAATCCTAAAGAGTCTCCTAGTAAATACTAAAGAATAGGTCCAGGAACAAGTACATTACACAGTTGTCTAAAATTTGGCTCCTAGGATCAGACACATTCATGCTGCCCAAAGTCCTACAGTGGTGCTGAAAACAACCCCCAGACAAACCACTGAAAAAGGCTATCCAGTTGTCATTTTTGATATGCATGACTATATGCACACTCTCACTGTGATTGTAAATTAACTCTTGTTAGGAAGTTTAGTACAACTATACCTTAGTGTCGAACTAATAAGGAAAAGCTTCATCCAACAGACTCAACTAAGTGGGGGTGGTGGTGGTTAACATTGCATAATATAATGCTAAAAAAGTGTTCATTGATATATAAAATGAAATTAGATTATAATACTGTATGGACTCCACATAGAATTACAATTGAAGGCAAACTATGAGGATAAAAGCATAGATATCATTTTTACCCCAGAAGAGGAAATACCTATTGTTACTGTATGGATTCTTCTACCTGGCTTGCCTTGGCGTTGCTTCAAGAAACCATTCCTCACCCCTATATTGGAATCAGTAGGTAAAGTATTATATTTGGATACAACCTCTATTAAAATATCAAAATAAGGAATGGCCAAGGTGAAGATGCAAATTGATTTGAGTAAACCCAGACCTAGACATGTATGGGTTGGGTTGCACAATGATGATTACACCATAGGTATATGGAAACTAGTGGAATATGAAAATGTCCCTTATTATTTTGAATACTGCAGGAACCAAGGCCACTATATAGATGAATGTAAATATAATATTAGAGATGAGGAATAAAGGAAAAAAGAAAATGAGAAGAAAAACAAAAAGAAAGAGAAGCCAAGCCAAGAGGAACAACAAAACATACAAGACAAATCAAATGAAAATAGAGATCAGCAACAACTACACAACAATGAAAATAATAAGCAAAAGCAACAAGCTCAGCAACAAGAGAAAGATTGGAAAAATCAAAGAAACAAAAATAAAATACAACTGGAGAATGAACAATCGAGGAAATAATGGAAACCTACCTCCACAATAACAAAGACAACAAAAGAAAGTCATCAGACAGGTAGCCCTATTAACTCAAAATACAATGCTTTTAGTAGCTCGGAAATGTAGGAAGATCTTACTAAAAAAAGTGACAAAGCAAATAACATGGATCACATAGCTTAAATAACATAAAATAAGTCTACAAAAGAAAGCAATACAGAGCAACATGGAAGGACAAAACAAAAGGAAGATACCAACATGAATTTAGGTGTCATGGATATAAAACCTAACTCTCATAATGTTTATATGGTTGAGCATATGACTAGTGTAGTTTTTTGAGGGAGGAGGGGGGATGTCATGAGAACCCAAGTAACCTACAGGTAGGGGTAACCAAACGGGGGGTCTTTCCCTAAGGCTTTGCTTAAGGGGGTACATATTGACGAAAATAGAGACCTTAGAGCTCCAACTAGTCCAAAAAACCTACAACAACTACCTAAGCAGAAACAGGGTCAGCAACAACAATCTAAGCAAGCCAATCAACAACATGAAGGAATGTAGAAAACAAGGAAAATCAACATAGAGAAACTGGCCAAACACGTAAACATAGGAAAACACTCCCAAGAGTAAAAATAAGACCAGTAAATAGAAAAAAGAGATGCTGCCAAAAGAATGAAGAGCAAAATACAGGAAAATGAGGAACAAAAGAAACAAGAGAGGGAGGAGGAATCATGTAAACAATTTATCATGGTAAATGATAATCAGGGCTTGCTTATTATTCCTTTACAAACACAGTATATGACTCCTCCACCCACAAAACATCCAGATACGAGACAACAAATATATTAAACAAAAATTGTCCATCTCATTGATGAATATGAAGTATAGAATTTTGAGGATTAATGAGATAGGGACAACCAATCATTGAAAGATCAAGAGGAAGATGATGAGACTAGTGAAGCCTTTCTTAGAGCCTTTAGTCCACCAAATTATCAGAACTGTGATGATGAGATACAACAAGTAACTCAGACTCAAGGTGTATTTCAAAAAGGGTTCCAACATCATATGTTTCATTTCACAACGAAAGACATCATCAACTGTCACTGCTTGCAGACCAAATACAAGGTTATTTTCCTCAATATCATCTCAATAATTAATAAAAATATTTGGAATAATAGAGGATCAATACTCAAGGTGTTGTGGAAAGACATAACATACTCAGGAAAATGCACCGTCTCTCAATTATCGCAATTATGGAACTTTTTGAAGACAATGGAAATGCCCAGGATTTCATGATACAATTAGCCATGTATAAGGTGAATAGTAATTGCAATAGTAAGATTTGGCTATTCTGCAATACTGACATTAATAGTTCCATTATGGATGAAAATGAGCATTAACTTACCTGTAAAACTTAACAATAATGGGTTACCCAATGAATTCATCATTACCTTGGTATATGCAAACTATAAAGATGATCTTATAAGACCATAATGGGATAAGATCATCCAGCAGTCTGGTGATAAAGACACACACTGGTGTGCAGTGGGTGAATTTAATGTTATTACCTTAAAGCATGATGAAATGTTTGGAGTTCATTGGTGTCTTTGCAACTTGTGGTCTAATGTAAATAGGCTTTAGTGGTCAGAAATTTACTTGGTCAAATAAGAGAGGTATCAATCAAGAATCGGGAAAAGGCTTGACAGAGTCCTGATTAATTACATTTTGCTAGAAATAATTCTCCAAACCACCATTACTCACATTTCATCCACAGGTTCATATCACTGTCCTTTATTAATTAAAATGAACTCAATTGAGGCAGATTACAACAAGTACATTAAATTCTTCAATTGTTGGGTGATGGCCCTCATTTCATTGACACTGGGAAAGCATGTTGGGAAAGAGATGCTAATGGTGGCAATATGTGGAAGTTTCGTCAGAAGATGAAAAGATTATCTAAGGCTCGTAGTGCCAGGCCAAGAAATGTACTTGATGATATCTATTACAATGTAAAGGAGTATGAGGAGAGAGTGAAAAAGCATAGAAGATCCTTATCCAAACTCCCACTGAATCCAACAGTGCTGATCTCTATGAGAATAATGCTAATTATATTAGATTTCTAAAGTTTGAGGATTCCATTATGAAACGAATGACTCAAATGCATTGGTTTAAAGAAGGTGACACTAACTCGAAGTATTTTTATTCTTTGATAAAGGGGAGGATGAGGATACTATTTATTTACAAAATTCAGAATGACAATGGGGAATGGCTACAAGTTCATGATAATATTGCAAAGAGAACATGTGACTACTTTCAGCAGATTTTTGCAGGTAAAGATAAGGTCACCAATGAAACTCTACTAGAAAGTATTCCATGAATGGCCAATGAAGAACAGAATCATAATTTCACTGCAATGCCAACTGTGCAAGAAGTTAAAGAGGTGGTATTCTCCATGAACCCTACTTCAGCAGCTATTCTTCAAGAAATGTTGGAATATCATTAATCATAATCTCATTGAGTTATTCAGGACTGATTGTATTTCAAGTTTTACCTAATTTTATTTGTTGGAATTTGTGGAAAAACAGGTGTGCAGTGAAATTTGGAGGCAAGAAGTTAAGGTTATAAAGAGTTCAGTATGCAATATTTAGAGGCATCACAGATTTATCAATCGTAGATTTTCTGTGTCCAATAGCATCATAAATAGGAGGGTTGATTAGCTTGGTTGAGCAATACCAGCAATACTATAAGATCAATATGGTACACTGGAAAAAGCTTGTAATAGGTATATAATATTAACACTGATGGTTGTACTATGCACAATCCAGGTAAAATAGGAGGGGGGGATTTTAAGAGATCATCAAGGTAAATTAGTTTATGCATACTCTATTCCTCTTTGTTTTGGTACTAATAACACATCCAAGATTAAAGCAGCATTACCAGGAATCAGTTGGTGTGAGCAACATGGATAGTAATGAATTTTTTTAGAGGTGGATTCATGTAATGACCTGTTTAGTCGTTTTGAGCAGCAGAGTTTATTTCAGGAAATCACTGTCAGGGTCGACGGATCCCACGACGGATTGTCATGGGCACGACAGATAGTCGAGGGGGTCTCGTTCCAAAACACTTAGAATTCTGAAATTTGGGTACTGAGATCGACTCTCTGAACTTTGTGACGGAATGGCAGGACGGACCATCGTTGGCACGACGGACCGTCACAAATCGTTCCACAGAATTAACTCTCTGAACTTTGTGACGGAACTGCAGGACAAACCATCACAGCCATGACGGACCGTCACAGGTTGCGTAACCCTGACTGGGTCACATTTCTTTTAAAAGTTTTTAAGGGGCGTTTTGGACTATTCATGCTTAAAATTATAAAGTTAGTGGATTAATGTTAATAATTTAATTACTTAGGGGTTAAAGGAGATAACCTTGAAATAAATAGTGGGTTATTTTTATCATCTTTTATACTTAATTATATGATAATTAGGGTAAAAGAAAAAGGGTTTGAATAAGAAAAACAGAAAGAACAGAGAGAAAAGAGAGTAACGATCGAGAGGAAGAGAAGAACGCAAGGAAAGCAAAGGTTTTGGGAAGATAGCTTGTTTGATCGCGATTCTTCGGTGGAGGTAGGTTAAGGTTTATACTATCTCATAGTAAACTCTTAATAGCGAATGATATGTGTTGGGTAGTATTATAAAGTCTTCTATATGCTTAATTGTGTGCTTGCATGATGTGATTATGTAATTGTAATGGATTGGGAAGATGAGGCTGTGAATCTTAAATCTTAAATTTATTTTGTTAATGATGATGCCTTGGTATAAAAGAAGGCTTGATGAACTAAAGTAATGAGATTAGAGGATAGGGTGTCACGTTCTGACACCAGGATAGTAATAGAGGATCGGGTGTCACGTCCCGACACCAGGATAGTATATGGATCGGAGTGTCACGATCCGACATCAGGATAGTATATAGATCGGAGTGTCACATTCCGACACCAGGATAGTATATGGATTGGAGTGTCACGTTCCGACACCAGGATAGTATATGGATCGGAGTGTCACGTTCCAACACAAGGATAGTAGATGGATCGGAGTATCACGTTCCGACACCAGGATAGTAAAGAGAATGATTCTTGAAATATGTTAATATACTCAATCTAAAGAACCTGTTTCCCAAATGAGTATGGTGTGGAGGCTTGAGTCCTCATAGATGTGCTTGGCTTTGTGACCAAGGGTTATGGTAATTGTTGTTGTCGGCTGTTAAGAATATTAGTTTATTTTATGTTATTATCTGACATATACTGTTTTCTATTTTGAGTTGGCCGATGATACCTACTTAGTACTTGTGCCTTGTACTGACCCCTACTTGTATTTGTTTTTCTTTGATTATTTGTGGAGTGCAGCAAACGTACGGTCGTCTTCAACTCGTCCGCAACTCTAGCCAGTCTTCATCACACCAGATTTCAGGGTGAGCTATTGCTTCTAGCTTGGACTGGATCTTCTTCTTCATGTCTTGATGCCTTGAAGTTCTGGCATGGACTAGCTTTTTACTTATTTTAGCTTCTTAGATATTCTTAGATTTAGTAATTTGAGGATAGATGTTCTTGTGGTGATGACTTCCAGATTTTGGGGATAATAATTGATAAATTTTAGAAGTTATTTAATTCATTTCGTTAATAAGTTTTAAGTCTTCCGCAATGTATTTTGTTCATTATGGTTGAAATGTTGGTGTTTAGATTTGTTGGTTCGCTCACATAGTAGGATAAGTGTGGGTGCCACTCACGGCTCGTTTTGGGTCGTGACAAACTTGGTATCAGAGCATTAGGTTCGTTGGTCTCATCACACAAGAACGAGTCTAGTAGAGTCTTAAGGAACGGTAGGGGGACGCCTTTACTTTTATTTGAGACGCTATAGGACTTTAGGAAAATTCCATTCTTTCTTTCTTCCGTGCTATTACTTGGATCCAATTTGTATCTAGGTGATACAAATTGGTATCTAACCATCTTCACTCTATTTCGCAGATGGTTAGAACTAGAGCAACAACTGCGCCAACACCAACACCGGCAAGACAAGATGCAACTCAGCCAACCACTGGGGTTGTAGCTCGAGGAGGAGTAGTGGCAAGAGGCCGTGGTAGTGGTCGCGGGAGAACGTCCTCTAGAGGAAAAGGACAAGCACCTGGCCCATCTAGTACTAGGGCGGTGACTCCTCCACCGATTGAGGAAGTAGTAAGAGAGGGTGAGGAAGGGGAAAACGAGCAAGTGCAGGATGAGGAATTACCACCCCAACCTACCCCAGAGATGATTAATCAGGTTCTTTCTTATCTTAGCGGGTTATCTGATCAAGGCCAGACACCTGCAGTGTTTTCTGCACCAGCACCTCAGGTTCCGGAGGTACGACAGGCCGCTGGTGAGGCTTCCCGCATGGATGCCTCATTTGAAATAGGCACGTTTCCTCGTTTGACTACAGGGCCTATAGTGACAAGTGATCAGCATGAACTTTTCAGTAAGTTCTTGAAATTTAAACCTCCAGTCTTCAAGGCTGCTGAATCTGAGGATGCCTACGATTTTCTGGTTGATTGTCATGAGTTACTACATAAAATGGGCATAGTGGAACGATTTGGCGTCGAGTTTGTAACCTATCAGTTTTAGGGAAATGCCAAAATGTGGTGGCGGTCATATGTTGAGTGTCAACCCGCACAGGCACCACCTATGTCTTGGGCGTCATTCTCTAGCTTATTTATGGACAAGTATATCCCCCGGACCTTGAGGGATAGGAGGAGAGATGAGTTCTTCAGCCTAGAGCAAGGCAGGATATCGGTTATTGCGTATGAGGCAAAGTTTCGTGTATTATCCAGGTATGCCACCCAGCTTTGTTTCAGTCCACAAGAACGGATTCGCCGTTTTGTGAAGGAGTTGAGGTCAGATTTATGGATTTCAGCCTTATAGGTGGCGGCTACAACAAAATCCTTTCAGGAAGTGGTAGTCTTTGTGATAGAGGTGGAGGGAGTGAAGCCAGATGACTTCACCATGGCATCGACATCTAAAAGGTTTCGTAAGGGAGGTGAGTTTAATGGTTATTACTCCAGAGGGCAGGGTTCAGGAGGTTAGCCAGCCCGACCTATTCAGTCTTCACTGCAGGCTGTAGTTGGGGGTCCACCGCAGACCGGTCAACATTTCTCTGAGTTTGGAGGTTACCCCCAGACTTCTTCATTCTCACAGAGGCCTATGCTTCAATCCAGAGAGTGTTATGGATGTGGGGAGACTGGACACATTAAGAGGTATTGTCCAAAACAGAGTTATAGACCTCCAATAGTCAGAGGTAGAGGTGGTCATGGAAGAGGCCGTCATTCTGGAGGACGTGGTGGCCGAGGAAATGGTGGTCACCAAAACAGCCGGGGTGACGGACAAACTGGAGCTACTACAGCACAACATGGTAGGGCCAACGGGCAGACATGTGATGCGGCCTATTGTTACGCTTTCCCCGGGCGGTCTGAAGCGGAGACATATGATGCTGTTATCACAATTAATCTTTTGGTTTGTGATTGCATGGCTTCTGTATTATTTGATCCTGGCTCCACATTTTCATATGTGTCTTCCTTATTTGCTACTGGTCTTAATTTACATTGTGAATTGCTTGACATGCCTATTCGTGTTTCTACTCCGGTGGGTGAGTCTCTGATAGTTGAAAAGGTATATAGGTCTTGTCTGGTGACTTTTGTGGGTAGCAATACTCATGTAGACTTGGTTATCTTAGAAATGGTTGATTTCGATGTAATTCTGGGTATGACTTGGCTTTCTCCGAATTTTACAATCTTAGATTGTAATGCTAAAACTCTAACGTTGGCCAAGCCTGGGACAGATCCGTTAGTGTGGGAGGGTGACTACACTTCCACTCCAGTTCGTATCATCTCCTTTCTTCGTGCTTAGAGAATGGTTAGTAATGGGTGTTTAGCGTTCTTGGCACACCTCAGGGATGATACTACCCAAGTACCTTCAATTGAGTCGGTTTCGATAGTCCGTTAGTTTCTGGATGTGTTCCCTGCAGACCTTCCTGGTATGCCACCGGATAGGGATATTGACTTTTGCATTGATCTGGAGCTGGGTACACGCCTCATTTCCATACCCCCTTATAGAATGGCTCCAGCAGAGTAAAGGGAGTTAAAGGCCCAACTTCAAGAGTTGTTAAGTAAAGGCTTCATTAGACCAAGTGCATCCCCTTGGGGTGCTCCTGTTTTATTTCTGAAGAAGAAGGATGGGAGTTTTCGGATGTGCATAGACTACCGGCAGTTGAACAAGGTAACTATTAAGAACAAGTACCCCATTCCTCGCATTGATGAGTTGTTCGATCAGTTACAAGGTGCTTGTGTCTTCTCTAAGATTGACTTGAGATCCGGTTATCATCAATTGAAAATACGGGCAACAGATGTGCCAAAGACAGCTTTTTGAACCAGGTATGGGCATTACGAATTCGTAGTAATGTCTTTTGGTCTTACAAATGCCCCTGCTGCTTTCATGAGCTTGATGAACGGGATTTTAAAGCCATATCGGGATCTATTTGTGATCGTACTTATTGATGATATACTGATATACTCCAAGAGTAATAAGGAACATGAGGAGCATCTGAGAATTATGTTGGAAGTATTGAGGGAGAAAAGGCTTTATGCCAAATTCTCCAAGTGTGAGTTTTGGCAAGATTCAGTGTCCTTCTTGGGGAACGTGGTTTCTAAGGATGGAGTGATGGTGGATCCTTCTAAGATTGAAACAGTGAGGAATTGGGTAAGACCTACTAATGTGTCAGAAGTAAGGAGCTTTGTTGGCTTAGCCAGCTACTACCGTCGATTTGTCAAGGGATTCTCTTCTATTGCTTCCCAATTGACAAACTTGACTAAACAGAATGTTCCATTTGTATGGTCGGATGAATGTGAGGAATGCTTTCAGAAACTCAAGACCTTGTTGACTAGTGCACCAATTCTTACCTTGCCAGTGGAAGGCAAGAATTTCATTGTTTATTGTGATGCATCCTATTCTGGTTTGGGTGCAGTGCTAATGCAAGATAAGAATGTAATTGCTTATGCTTCGAGGCAATTAAAGGTGCATGAACGTAATTATCCGACCCATGATTTGGAATTGGCTGCAGTTGTGTTTGCATTAAAGCAATGGAGGCATTATCTTTATGGGGTCAAGTGTGAAGTCTACACAGATCATCATAGTCTACAGTACGTCTTTAGCCAGAAAGACTTGAATTTGAGACAGAGGAGGTGGATGGAACTGTTGAAGGACTATGATATTACTATTCTGTATCAACCAGGAAAAGCAAATGTAGTGGCTGATGCCTTAAGTAGAAAAGCAGGGAGCATGGGTAGTTTAGCCCGCTTACAAGTTTCTAGACGCCCATTGGCTAGAGAAGTCCAAAACTTGGCTAACGACTTTATGAGACTGGAAATACTAGAGAAAGGAGTATTTTTCGCCTGTGTGGAGGCAAGATCTTCTTTTCTTGACAAGATCAAGGGAAAACAGTTTGATGATGAGAAACTAAGCCGAATTCGGGATATGGTGTTGCGAGGAGAGGCTAAAGAAGTAATAATTGATGAGGAAGGTGTTTTGAGGATTAAGGGAAGGGTATGTGTGCCCCGTGTTGATGATTTTATCCACACTATCCTCACAGAGGCTCATAGTTCCGGATATTCTATACATCCTGGTGCAACCAAGATGTACCGTGACCTAAAGCAACACTTTTGGTGGAGTAGAATGAAGCGTGACATTGTTGATTTTGTTGCCAAATGTCCAAATTGTCAGTAAGTAAAGTATGAACATCAGAGGCCCGGAGGAATACTTCAGAGAATGCCCATTCCTGAATGGAAGTGGGAGAGAATTGCAATGGACTTCGTGGTTGGTCTTCCAAAGACATTGGGAAAGTTTGATTCTATTTGGGTAATTGTGGACAGATTCACTAAGTCTGCTCACTTCATTCCGGTCAAGGTGACATACAATGCAGAGAAGTTAGCCAAGCTTTATATCTCAGAAATTGTTCGAATGCATGGAGTTCCACTTTCAATCATATCAGATAGGGGTATGCAGTTTAGTTCTAAGTTCTGGAGAACATTGCATGCTGAATTAGGTACTAGGTTGGAACTTAGTACTGCATTTCACCCTCAGACCGATGGTCAGTCTGAGCGAACGATTCAGGTATTGGAGGATATGCTTCGTGCATGTGTGATAGAATTTGGTGGTCATTGTGATAACTTCTTACCCTTAGCGGAGTTTTCATACAATAATAGCTATCACTCAAGTATTGATATGGCTCCATTTAAAGCATTGTATCGGAGGAGATGTAGGTCTCCCATTGGTTGGTTTGATGCATTTGAGGTTAGACCTTGGGGTACTGATCTTTTGAGGGATTCATTAGAGAAAGTGAAATCTATTCAAGAAAAGCTTTTAGCGGCGCAATGTATGCAAAAGGAATATGCAGATCGAAAGGTTAGAGACTTGGAGTTCATGGAGGGTGAACAAGTTTTGCTGAAGGTTTCACCCATGAAAGGGGTGATGCGGTTTGGTAAAAGAAGTAAGCTAAGCCCAAGGTATATTGGACCATTTGAGGTACTTAAGCTAGTAGGGGAGGTGGCTTATGAATTAGCCGTGCCTCCAGGACTGTCAGGAGTGCATCCGGTATTTCATGTGTCTATGTTGAAAAGATACCATGGGGATGGAAACTACATCATTCGTTGGGATTCAGTTCTACTTGATGAGAATTTGTCTTATGATGAGGAGCCTGTTGCCATTCTAGATAGAGAAATTCGCAAGTTGAGATCAAAGGAGATTGCATCCATCAAAGTTCAATGGAAGAATCATCCAGTTGAAGAGTCCACTTGGGAGAAGGAGGCTGATATGCAAGAAAGATACCCACACCTGTTTACAGATTCAGGTACTCCTTTTCGCCCTTGTTTTTCTTCTTGTGATCGTTCGAGGACGAACGATGGGTAAATTGGTATCTATTGTAACGACCTGTTTAGTCGTTTTGAGCAGCAGAGTTTATTTCTGGAAATCACTGTCTGGGTCGACGGATCCCACGATGGACCGTCATGGGCAAGACGGATCGTCGAGGGGGTCTCATTCCAAAACACTTACAATTCTAAAATTTGGGTACTGAGATCGACTCTCTGAACTTCGTGACGGAATGGCATGACACTGAACTTCGTGACGGAATGGCATGACACTGAATTAACTCTCTGAACTTTGTGACACACCTGCAGGTTGGACCATCACAGCCATGATGGACCGTCACAGGTTGCGTAACCCTGACTGGGTCGGATTTCTGTTAAATGTTTTTAAGGCGCGTTTTGGACTATTCATGCTTACAATTATAAGTTAGTGGATTAATGTCAATAATTTAATTACTTAGGGGTTAAAGGAGATAACCTTGAAATAAATAGTGGGTTATTTTTATCATCTGTTATACTTAATTATATGACAATTAGGGTAAAATAAAAAGGGTTTGAATAAGAAAAACAGAAAGAACAGAGAGAAAAGAGAGAAACGGTCGAGAGGAAGAGAAGAACGCAAGGAAAGCAAAGGTTTTGGGAAGATATCTTGTTTGATCGCAATTCATCGGTGGAGGTAGGTTATGGTTTATACTATCTCATAGTAAACTCTTAATAGCGAATGATATGTGTTGAGTAGTATTATAAAGTCTAATATATGCTTAATTGTGTGCTTGCATGATGTGATTATGTAATTGTAATGGATTGGGAAGATGAGGCTGTGAATCTTAAATCTTAAATTTACTTTGTTAATGATGATGCCTTGGTATAAAAGAAGGCTTGATGAACTAAAGTAATGAGATTAGAGGAACGGGTGTCACGTTCCGACACCAGGATAGTAATAGAGGATCGGGTGTCACGTTCCGACACCAGGATAGTATATGGATTGGAGTGTCACGTTCCGACACCAGGATAGTATATGGATCGGAGTGTCACGTTCCGACACCAGGATAGTATATGGATCAGAGTGTCACGTTCCGACACCAGGATAGTATATGGATCGGAGTGTCACGTTCCGACACCAGGATAGTAGATGGATCGGAGTGTCACGTTCCGACACCAGGATAGTAAAGAGAATGAATCTTGAAATATGTTAATATACTAAATCTAAAGAACCTATTTCCCAAATGAGTATGGTGTGGAGGCTTGAGTCCTAATAGATGTGCTTGGCGTTGTGACCAAGGGTTATGGTAATTGTTGTTGTCGCCTGTTAAGAATATTAGTTGATTTTATGTTATTATCTGACATATACTATTTTCTATTTTGAGTAGGCCGATGATACCTACTCAGTACTTGTGCCTTGTACTGACCCCTACTTTTATTTGTTTTTCTTTGATTATTTGTGGAGTGCAGCAAACGTACCGTCGTCTTCAACTCGTCCACAACTCTAGCCAGTCTTCATCACACCAGATTTCAGGGTGAGCTATTGCTTCTAGCTTGGACTGGATCTTCTTCTTCATGTCTTGATGCCTTGAAGTTCTGGCATGGACTAGATTTCTACTTATTTTAGCTTCTTAGATATTCTTAGATTTAGTAATTTGAGAATAGATGTTCTTGTGGTAATGACTTCCAGATTTTGGGGTTAATAATTGATAAATTTTAGAAGTTATATAATTCATTTCGTTAATAAGTTTTAAGTCTTCCGCATTGTATTTTGTTCATTATGGTTGAAATGTTGGGGTTTAGATTGGTTGGTTCGCTCACATAGTAGGATAAGTGTTGGTGCCACTCCCGGCTCGTTTTGGGTCCTGACAATTCAGAATTATTAATAAAATGGATCAATAACGCAAGTAGCAGTCAATGGAGAAGCAGGCAAGATATCAAGGCAATACAACTGATTGGCACTAAACTCAAAATTTTTCAATGTAGGCATGTATATCGTGAGGTGAATGGCACTGCAGATTTATAATCAACGTGTAGTCATAAACAAGATATCATACAACACTTTTACATTAAACATCAACTCGTGCGACTAATCTAAGAAAGATACATATTGGAAAAGTTGTTTTTATATTATTCAATTATAACGGGAGATTCTCCCTTGTTTATTGTATTCTAGATTTTTTTAAATATATCCATTTTGTAAAGGTAAATGAACTAAATCCAACCCGAACCCTATCAAAAACAAGGAAATTCTAACGGCCCTTCTACCCCCTATTCGCACAGTCCTATATTTGGATAATGTGTCGTTGTAGAAAACTAAGGATAGTATGGCTAGAATGAGAATTCAAGTAGATCTCACAAAGGAAATACCAAAACATGTTTGGTTGGGGTATGATGAAGGCAACTTTATTAAAGGAGAGTGGCAAAGCATTAAATATGAGAACTTTCCTACCTATTGTCACTATTGTAAACATCAGGAGCATAATTTTGATGAATGTACAATCAAATCTAGGGATGATGATTATTCGAAAAGAAAGGAAGGAGAACAAAATTACAAATGCAGTGGCTAATGTAGTTCAACAACATGGGCGCAGAGGTACTGCAGGTTCGTACAACAAAGCAGGTCCAAACACACCCTCAACATGTGCTAGTTTTTCTAGATCAAAACAAAAATGGGAAAGTTCAAAGGAAACAAAAAAACAATATGGAAACCATCAGTCCAACCAAAAGATAATAACATGGATAACCAGCACAATCAAGGGCAAACAGGGTTTGTTCCTAGCATTCTTATTCATAATAATTTTGATAATTTAAATATGCAGGAACAATGTACAAGTACACTTGCTTAGAGGGAGGTGAGCTCTTTATTAACAAAAGATGATCATGCACTCCATGAATACACTAATATACATATGCAGGAACAAGGTGTGAAGGCAGTAATACAGGTGGAAGAAATAGTCCTTACACAAAAATATTGATATGCATGTCAGGAATTACAATAAATAGGAAATATACGACAAGAAGACATCAATTAAGTCCATGCAGTTAAGGGAAAACAACAATCTTTCCACGCACGTTTGGTTTCTGGTATGCAGGAAGGGGTTTGTATTGAGGTTAGAGATCATGTCAATAGAGGCATCCCACCTCCATTTCATGAATTTATTGAAAAAAGGCAGGGTAAAACACAATCTTCTGTAGGGCACAACACAAGTCATCAAGAGTGGAAGGAAGTTCAACAAGAACATGAAAGAGGAGACAGTTGAAGAACTCAAGAAGAAGTGGAATCACCTCAAAATAGAAACAACAAAAATATGAATATGCTGAGTAAAAAAAATTAATGCCGTTAAAAAAAGGCAAGTGAAGGAACACACGGACAACAAGAAAGAGTTGTAGAAGTGGATAAATATAGTTATATAGCTTTGGAGGATGACTATGATGAATATACTAGATCCTTGGAAAGTAATGAAGACAAAAGAGATTAAATTGACCTTCTACACTGAATATAAAGAAGAAATACAAGGAGTTAGAGACGAACAAGGGTTGTCAACCAAAGACAGTTCAAGACACTAAGGGGATTCCATTAAAACATAGTTCGCAAATACGAGGGTCCATTCAAAATCGTTGCCAAGGTGGGCAAGTTATCATACAAGATGGAGTTACCTCCACACTTCCAGATCCATCCAGTGTTTCATGCGAGCGTCCTAAAGTGGTACCATGAGGACAAGTAGGATCACAGTTGGAACCAATCACAACGGCACCCATTACTGTCACCGCCTCGCATAACTGGGAGATTAAGGATATCATAGATTGTCAACCCAAGCGGAAGTGAGGTCAACAGGCCAGCACCATGTTCCTTGTACATTGGAAGAGACAAACTCTAGAGGAAGATACATGGGAGAAATATTAAGACTTGTGGCATTTTAATGACAATGTTCATGAGTTTATACAACAATGTTCCGCAGTCGTCGCATCATCAGGTGGGGGAGCGTGTGATATCCATACATAATTTCAGGCTGATTTCACATCCGGAAATGGGAAAAACTTTCTAGAGTTGTGAAGAGAACTCTAGAACCTATTGAAAGACTCAATAGGGATAGGGAAGGTCCCAAAATAGTTTAGAATTGTCTAGAAAGGGGACCAATGTGTAAATATTTTAAGGACTTTTAAAGTAAATATTAATTGCACTTTAGTCCCCAGGAAGGAGTATAAATAGAGTTGCCCCTCATTTGGAAAGGCACCAAGCAAGTTGTAAGCACTCTCAAAGAAAAATGCAAAGACTTCTAGCAAAATTCTCTTTTGTTCTTTCTAATTTCTTTTTCAAAGTATTTTCTTTGAGATCTATGTCTTAAAGGCTTCCTTGAGATTTCAAGAACTTGAAAGATTAGTGAGTGAGTTGTCGAGGGCCCCACGGAACTTTAGCAAATACTCTAAGTCTGTGACAATTATGATAATATTTCAAGTCATGTATTAAAGTACTTAGTATACTTTTTCATGTCGTATAGAGAAGATATACAATCTGTTTTGCATCCTAGACTTTAATTAGAATAGGATTTATTTTGAATGGATTTTTCTTGTAAAATGGAGAATCTCCAAGTTTATGTATTCTTTGTAAATTATGTATTAAGGAGGAGTCCTCCGTAGGTTTCTAGTTTCTTTTTAATACAACATGATGTATGCTTTGAGTTACTAACCTTAGTAGGTTGGTAAAATCATCACCCACATTAGAATCGGAGGTAAGGTTTATGCCCCCCTCTATGTACTTTTGATTGTTTTCATAAATGATAAGGCCTGATGGTGTCAGTCAGACCTACCACAAGGGTCGTTCTAAGAAAAATCCAAATCCCAAAATATCGTAACCCTAACATTAAACACTAAACCATAGATATTACAACTCAATTCCGTAATCCCAAACCCTAAAACCTTAAAGACAACCTAAACTCTTATGATAACAATAACATGAACCCTAACACTAACCCTACCATACACCCTAAACCCCAATCCCAAAATACCAAACCCCAAACATTTAACACTAAACAATTAATATTAAACCTCAAATCCTAAAACCTAAATCTAAAAACGTAAACAACATAAAACTCTAACCTTAACCCTAACTTTAAAACATTAACCTATAACCCAAAGCCCAAATTACAAAAACACAAACAAAATATTAAACTATAGATTTTAAACCAGAAATGCTAAAACCTGAATCATAAACCTAAAATAAACCTACATCATTACCCTAATCCTAACTCTAAACCCTACATTTAAAAATAAAATGTCCAAAAAAAAGCCAAGTCCAAAATACGAAAACCCAACCATTAAATGCTAATCAAAAGATTTTAAACCTCAAAACATAAACTACAAACCCTAAACATAAAAAATACTAAACCTTAACCCTAACCCTAACCCAAACCCAAACCCTAACCCTAACCTTAACCTTAACCATAAACCTAAACCATTAACCCCAAATCCGAAGGGCCAAAATACGAAAACCCAAGCATTAAACACTAAACCATAGATTTTAATCAAAAAATGGAAAACACCAAAACCTAAAACCTAAAAAAACCCTAAACCCTAACCCTAAATGTAACCCTATCCTTAACCCTAAACCAAAAGCATAACCCTAAACCCAAATCCCAAAATAACAAAACCGTATGATTGAACATTAAACCATAAACATTACAACTCAAATCCTTAACCCCAAACCCTAAAACCTAATTCTTTAACTCCAAGGCCTAAAACCTAAAAAACAACCTAAACCCTAACCCTAAAACATAAACCCTAAACCCTAAATCAAGAAATAAAATGTCCAAAAAAACCATAAATAAAGACTACGATAACCCAAACATTAAACACTAAACAATAGATTTTAAACCTAAAATCCTATGACACAAACCCTAAAACTTAAAATTTATTAAACCCTAAAAATAATCCAAACCCAAACCCTAACCTTAACCTTAACCCCAGCCCTAACCTGAAACCTCAAACCCAAAATACCAAAATCCAAACATTAAACACTAAACCATAGATTTCATACGAAAATTCCTAAACATAAAGACTAAAAACCTAAAAAGATTCTAAACCGTAACCCTAACTTTATTCCTAAAATGAACCCTAACCCTAATCCTATCTTTAACCCTAACACTAAACTCAAAAACCAAAATAACCAAACCCTAAATTTAAACATTAAGCAATATATATCACAACTCAAATCCGTCACCCCAAACCCTAAAACCTTAACCTAACCCTAACATTAACCCTAACCCTAACCCTACAATAAACCCTAAACACCAAGCCCGAAATACCAAATCAAAGCATGAAACACTAAACCATTGATACTAAATTAAAATCCTAAACCCTAAATCTAAAAAAAAAACAACTCAAAACCCTAACCCTGAATCTAAACAATAAACCCAAAACCCTAAGCCTTGAATTCTCTCTTAGCGTCATCCATTATTTCTAACCATCTCCCATGGTGGAACTGCCGCTGACCGAGTAAAGATTGCCACCTGATAAAAAGGCATCACAGATTTTGAATCTGACTCCACAATCATAAGAAAAAGGCAAATATTAATCAGAACATGTTTCGAATTTTCATCATTATGAAGAGTTTCAAGTTGAAATTTTGGAAAAGGAATCGGAATGGGCAAGGAAATTTGTGGAGTTAGAAAATTCATGTTCACTACAGTTTAAATTGAAGGCGTAAATGGAATGTTCAGCCCAAAATCATTATTATTCATAAAACTCAGCTGAATAGGACATTCTAAATCGCGTTATTGGGGTCGTTTCTATGAAATGCAAGTTTTCAAAGATAGATTCCAGTGAACATGAAAAACATGAATTAGCAAAATCAAATCCAAAACAGAATATAGTCATTGATCTGTGTTTGGAAAGTGGTGAAAGTGTTCCAATTCATATTAGAGAGGATGGATGTAATGAACATGTTCTTCAGTTTGGGAAAATTTTTAGTGGTACAAATCTTCAACTTCAAGAAAACATTCAAAACATTAGCAAAAATAGAGTTGAAGAGGCTGTTAATTCAACATTGGAGATTGGCAGCACTTCTTTGGACAAAGCTAAAGAGCATATTCAATCAAGAGCAGTCAAGAATTCTTGAAAAAAGTCCAAGTGCTGGGGAGACAAACCAATGTTAGGGTTTAGAAATTCAAGGGAGATCACATCTTGAACAAGTTCTTGGGGATCAATCGTGCAAAGATCAATACCAAGCCAATATATCAGTAGGTAATAACATTCCAACTATTACTCCTAAGTCTCAAAATATCAATAGTGAGGTTGGTTTAGCTGATGTTGTTGGTAGTATTTGAAATAGAGGTTGTGGGGCTCTTCGTGTTAGTTATGGGCATTTAAAAATCAATGAAGCTACAAATTTATATGATGCATCTGTTAAAAATGGTAATGTAGCCGTAGTTGTAGCTGGGAATAGTGGGAATAGGGGTGCAATTGGTCCTATTTTTAGGCACATTTCACAATCATTTCCGGAAGTATCTAATAATTTCGTAATAACTAAACAACAACCTACTTTGAATCTATAAGTACAACAAGGGTATGGACAATCTAAGGATCAAAAACAAGTTGAGAATCAAGAACATGCATCGTATACAGTTTTCCGAACATATGCTGCTAGGCTTACAAATAACTTAGCCAAAACTGCACCTCCTATGTTTTTTAATAAACCCAAGATCAAAAGAAATAAGGCAGAACAGGTGTAATTTTTAGTGAAGAAGAATTTCTTGTTAAATGGACGGATAGGTGTAAATATACTCTAATGAGAATGTTTAGTAATGTAATGCCTAAGGTGGAGTTGATTAGATAGAGTTTTATCAACCAAACTCAGCTATTAGGTAGGATTAAAATTGCCCATTTCAATTCTAGACATATCTACATTGATTTGGATAATGAGCTTGACTTTGTAAATGTTTGGACTAAACAATGAATAACTATTGAGGAGCTACCTATGAGGATTTAAACCTGGACTCCAACAGTCAAACCAATTGAACAAACTCCTATAGTTCCTATTTAGATAGCTCTATCGGAGCTTCCTCGACACTTCTATTATAAGGATATCCTAACAGCCATGTTATATCCAATTGGTAAAGTGCTCTATCTTGACAATGCTACAACTAACAAGACTAGGGCAGAATGGCAAGTGTTAGGATTCACCTCGATCTTACAAAAGAAAGACCTAAAATTTTTTTGATTGGTTATGATGAAGTGGATTTGAATAAAGGTCAATGGCAGTGTACTGATTACGAAAATGTTCCTGCATATTTTCCTTATTGCAAACACCAAGGTCACATGATCAGTGAATGCATAGTCAACGTAAAGGATGGGGAGTTTCAGCAAAGGAAAGAATTGAAAGCTATTAAGAAAGACAGGAACAATGTAGGGAAAAAGATTTAGGAAATTAAAAATGATGCAGGGGAGCCTTAAAAATCTGCAAAAAAATACACAAAAAATACAACAAATACATCATTCTTATTATGCATCTGTTAAAAGTGGTAATGTAGCCATAGCTGTAGCAGGGAATAGTGGGAATGAGGGTGATATTGGTCCTGTTTTTAAGAATATTACGCAATCATTTCCACAAGTATCTATTAATTTCATAAGAACTAAACAACAACATACTTTGAATCTATATGGACAACGAGGGTATGGACAATCTAACAATAAAAAAAAGCCGAGAATCAAGAACATGCATCAAATACACTCATCCAAAAGTATGATGCTAGACTTAGAAATAACTTAGCCAAAACTGAAACTTCTATGTTGTTTAAGACACCTAACATCAATAGAAACAACGCAGAACTGCTGTAATTTTTAGTGAAGAAGACTTTCTTGTTAAATTGACAGATAGGTATCAGTATACTCTAATTAGAAAGTTTAGTAATATAATGCCTATGGTGGAGTTGATTAGATAGAGTTTTATCAACCAAACTAAGGTATCAGGTGGGGTAAAATTGCCCATTTCAATGATAGACATGTCTAAATTGATTTGGATAATGAGCTTGACTTAATCAATATTTGGACTAAACAAAGAATCACTATTGAGGTGCTACCTATGAGGATTCAAACCTGGACTCCTACATTCAAACCATTTGAAGAAACTCCTATTGTTCCTGTATGGATAGCTCTTCTAGAGCTTCCTTGGTACTATTATTATAAGGATATTCTTCCAGCCATGTTATATACAATTGGTAAAGTGCTCTATCTTGACAATGCTACAATTAACAAGACTAGGGCATCATGGCAAGGGTTAGGATTAAACTCGATCTTACAAAAGAAAGACCAAAATATTTGTGGATTGGCTATGATGAAGAGGATCTAAATAAAGGTCAATGGCAGTGGATTTAATACGAAAATGTGCCTGCATATTGTTGTTATTGTAAAAAAGAAGGTCACACAATCAAGGTAAGGGATGGGGAGTTTAAGTAAAAGAAAAAATTGAAAGCTTCTAAGAGGGACAGGAACAATGCAGGGAAAAAGATTAGAAGACGCTCAGAGAGAATACATCATGAACAAGAAGTTATAGAGAAAAGTTCTGAGAAGTGGCAGACACAAAAATCAAAAGCTAATAAGCAGCAAGAACAGATTACCAAACCTGTTTGAAGATATAATGAAGTTCAACAGGAAGCAACTGAGAAGGAGCTAGAAATGCCAGGACAAACAGGTATGGAAATTAATGTACCTACATCTAATAATTACATTGAATTCGATAAGCAGGAACAGGTTAACAAGATAGTAACTCAGCTGGATATGAATACTTTTACAAATAAGGATGATCATACAATTCAACAAATATAACAAACTTACCATGCAGGACATGCACAAGGTATGTTTTCAAAGTCTAATTCATCATTTCAATCCCTAAATTTACGTGAGACTAATGAATTATGTATAGATGAGGAAGGTTGTGAGTCTGGTTATAGAAAAGAGTGTAGATAATTTGTTTTACAGGAGAAGGAATTGCATAAAGAAAAAATGGGTTTTGTTATCTAGGAAAGGGAGTGAGCTTTGAGTTCCTGTTTCCTATAGCAGCATAGATCCTACTCGTGATGATGTTGATCATAACCAACAGATTGATTATTCTTCAACAGAGCATAACACGGATACTCTACAAGACAAGGAAATGCAGCACAAAAAGGAAGGAAAAATTAGTAGAAGCAGCAGAAACTCCTCAAAGCATTAATATTAAATCTAAGGCAAGACTAATTAAAAAGAGAAAGGATAACATTAAGAAGAAGCAAAATAAAAAAAAGGCAATTGGAGCTGATAAAAGAAAACAACAACAGAAAAATAAGGAAGTAGATGAATATAGCCCTATAGTGTTTGAGGAAGAGTTTGATGAAGATACTCGATCTTTAGATTGTAATGAATATGAAGAAGAGGTAAATCCACCTTCCATGCTGAATATTAAGAAGAAATACAAGAAGTAACAGACAAACAAGGGTTGTCACCAAGTGGAAGGAAGACAACCAAACATAATCCTTAGTTGGAGAATACTAGAAGACCAATTACAAGATCTTGAAGTAAAGGATTATGACAGCACTTTAAATTACGCATTTAAGTTATTATCATGTGTATTCCATTTGTATAATGTAGATGCTATAGACAAGTTTTCTTCTAGTATAATAACTAGGTCTTCCTTGTTTATGCGTTCTTACTAAACTTTATATTAAGGAGCAGTCCTCCAAGGTGCTTAGTTTCTTTTTGAATGCAACTTGATGTATAGGGTTGAGTTGACTAACATTAGTAGGTTGGTCGAATCATAACCCACCTCAGGATTATAGGTAAGGTTGATTCCCCCACTATGTATTTTGATTTTTAATAAATGGTAAGGCCGGAGGATGCTGCTCAGTCCTTGACCCACCAGTAGGTTCATTCAATTGAACCCCCCCCCCCCAAAAAAAATACTGTCCTCAAGTTATAGGGCGAAACCCCATATTTACAGCTTTTGTTGTGTTTCAAAGACATTATTGTAATTTTTAATTCAAGATGTTCTCATGATGTATGGCCTGCTAAGTCAAAAATTTCTATTCCTTTATGTCTATATTGTACATTTTGACAAAGTTATATGATATTTTCATTATATGAAGTGAATTCAACTTCCAAAGCAAATGTTTTAAATTTTCTACACTTTTGTTCTATGATACATGTTATGACATATTCTTTAGGCTTGTATAAGACCTCTTCGAGGTCAAATATGTCAATAACGACTAGGGGGTACCTTTGGGTCATTAGAATTTATCCCCAAGAGATCCCCCCAACCTAAATACAGAAGACTAACTCAAGCATAAAAACTAAATTAAATTCAATAAACTTAACTTTTACAATAATCCGTATAATACTAAAAACATGAACTTAGACTTTCTAAAAACAACTCAAAGAAGATTTATACTAAAAACTACTTAACTTTATCCATCTATGAAGGTTCTACAATTACAGAAAAAATCGAGACATGACCTACGACATCTCAAAATGGCTAATTGTAATGTAAGGATAAAGTCAAATGGTATATAAGAAGTATCACCAAAGCTAAATGAAATGTCACATGACCTCAATGAAACACTTTTATTTTACTAAATAAATGTAGCTACATTATAAAATGATGAAGGCCAAATGTCTTAGTACTTTGAATGTACGAGCATTTAAGGGAAATTCTAAAGGATATTAAATATAAGCTTGATCCAGCTGAAAGTAAACATACTTGCATCTTCTCAACTAATTAAATTCAACTCAACATAAACTAACGTAATTAAACTTAACTCACAGAAAATAGGACTCAACACAATGGATTGATACTTAACATAGTGCAATTCGACTCAACAAATAATAAGATATTCGACTTAGTATAATAAGGTTCAACTCAATACAAGTTTATTAAACTTAGTGAAATAAGGTTCAACTCTGTAATAATATACTCTAGTATGGGTACTCAAATAGATACTCAAATTCTAAAACTCAACTTCAGATACTCATTTCAATGTAAAGACACAGAAATATAACGACCCTAAAAATAAACTAGGATGGACTAGAGCTTCAATTGTGTTTTGCTGAGTTAATAACTTTTTAAAATAATGAATTATAGCTTTTGAAGTTAGTTTTAAAGATTTTTGAAGTCAAACATCAAGGGATGACCAAGACGTGCAAAAACTAGCCTTTTACTCCTTGAAGGTACAACTTAGCATACTCCTCAGCCAAGTAGGTAGTCTTTACTGGAAAGAAATGGGCTGACTTTGTCATTCTATCGACAATCACCCAAATAGTATCATGTTTCCTATGAGAGCTTTACAATCATGTGATAAAATTCATATTGATAATCTCCCTATTCCATTTTGGAAGTTCTATATTCTGAGCCAAACCACATGGCCTTTCGTGCTCCACTTTAACTTGCTGGCAATTTGGGAAATTGGCAACAAACTCAACAATATCTATCTTCATGCCTTCCAAACAATATACCTCTCTCAAATTGGTAAATCATTGTGGAACCCGTATGAATGGAATATCTGGAGCTATGAACTTCCTCCAGGATCCTTTCTTGGAGACTATCCACCCTAGGTACACACAATCTAACTTGTCACTTCATCACAACATCTCTCCCTTGTTCTAAAGCTAATACTCTTTGCTTATGAACATTTTCCTTCAAGTAAAGCAAAATGGATCTTGGTACCTCAGCACTTGAGTCATTAACTCGGACTAAGTGATAGATACATCCCTTTGAAACTAATTTTCTCACCTTAAGGTACAAAATGAAATGACCCTTAGGCATTGCAGAACTACTACTCCACTTTATGACTGGCCCATTAGGAATCTGGAACCTGACAACTCAAATTCTACAATCTATTTACGCATAACAGCCATAAAGCTAGTCCATACCCAAAATGACATTAAAATCTACCATGTGTAACTCTACTCGATCACTCATTTTGTTCTTGTGATTGATGGATATTGGACCATCACGATAGACTCCTTCCGCAAGAATAGAATCCCCAACAAGTGTAGAAACACAAAAGGGTTCACAATGTTTTTCAAGAAGGATCTCAAACTTATTTATGAAGTTGTGGCTCTATTTCCCACCTCCTTGCTTACTCTTAGTACAATCTTTTATAAAGCGTTTCTCTTGACAATGCTTGAAGCAACCCAACTGTCAATCATGACACTTACCAGCATAGTTTCGACCACACCTTCCACAAGCAGGAGCCCAACTACAGCCTTGTGATATACTACCTTGGGATCAGGCTAGATATCCTTGTGGTTCTGCGAATTCTTGCCATTATACTCACCTCTATTTCTTTGCACAGGTGCACTAGTATATGATAGTGCATGTCTCTTCTATTTAAAAAACTGTGGCCGACTCAAACCACCTCTCTGTAGCCCGGACTCATTCTAGGTCTTGGCCTTCTTATTTCTTTACTCTTATATATCCCTTAGTTTTTCGACTTCAATTTGCTGCACATAGACCATTAGCCTAGATTTTTCCATGTCGCCGATCAACATCAGGGCACTACCTTATTTGATCGAAGCACGATCCAAACCATCAATAGACAAACTTATTCAGCTGTTTATATACTTAACCATACCTGGTTGGATCAATTCAACCCATACTCATAAACATAGAGAGAGTCTACTTTCAAGGTAAATAACTCTTGTACCTTTGTTTCTTTTAGTTCTCGGGGAAAGAAACATCTCAAAAAGGTTTCTTCAAAGCATGCCAAACTTGGATGTGGTGCATCCTCATCTCTAGCGTCCTTCTATTAATCAAACAAGGTTCTAGCCACACTCTTCAAGTGATATGAAGCTAACTGAACTCTCTCCGTACCAACCACATACATCACATCTAATACCTTCTTCAACTCTTGCATAAAGTTAATGGATCCTCAATAGTGCTTGAACCGGTGAAGCTAGGAGGATTCATTCTCAGGAACTCACGAATCCTTGAGGTGTCAGCACCTTCTTGACAAGGTACCCTCTTTTTACCAACCTTGTTAGTCACTGCCTTACTTAGCATCCGTATAGCCTCACGAAAATCAGGATTGGTGACTTCTCCTTGAGGTTGCATATTATTTGAATTGGGTGCCTCTAGATCATAAACATTCTTCTGGGTGAAAGACCTCGTGTTTCTCTTCGTAGAGGCATAGTTATCTAAATCAGCGCAAGCACAGATTAGAGAGGAAATATTGTAGAGATAAACTCTAATGCATGAAATAACTATGAACGAAGTGAGGAATTCCTAAATGTTATAGTCTCCATATCATAGATGTGGCACGCTTCACAACAATGACTAATACTCTACATATACAACTTCATAGACTCCCTAAGGCTCTTGAATTCTATGCTCGATACAAACTTTTTCACGCTTTGAGACTATACATTGGACGTGGTCGGTAACTAATGACCATTTTAGGCCTTGAGTGAACCTTTGGCCTGGCTTACTCAACTCAGTGGAAGACTCGACTTAGCTCAGTTGAAGAACTGAAAAAGTTCTCACAAAAACATTAAATACTGTCTTGGCCACAATGGTACTTAAGTCTCAAATATATAATCTAATATAAGGATATACAACTGAACTACTAACTTTCAGTCTATGAAGCCTCTAAAACTACTATGAAAAATGTTGTGAAAGACCTCACAATATACTAAAATGGAAAGACTGTAAAGCATAATAACAATCCTTTGGAATGTAAGGTGTCTCACCACTAACTTTGGAGCTCAAACTAGATCAACGAAGCATTGCGTTTTGATCATGGTTACATGTGTCTGCATCGTATGATGATGAAGGCCAATTGGCATCAATACATTAAATGTACAAGTATGTGAGTTGGAATTCTAAACACAACTATAAAACTTGAAAGGAGTAATAATGAACTTACGTTGGCTCTGGTAAACTCACGAAATAACAACTCAATATCAAGTAGTACGGACAGATGCGATATAAGGAAAGCTTGTAAAATAGTGTAAACACATAGTACATTAAAGACAAACAATAATAAACTCATATTTACTTATATATAAAAGTAATATAATTTCTTTAAGAGATTCTTTAACCGACAACCATCACTATGAGCCTAAGTGATGGTACAACGTCGTAACTCACGTTGTAAGAGGACCGCTCTATACCTTGTCTTCGGTATAGAACCTAAACTACTAAGTGTATTTAAAAAGTATGATATTTTTTATCCGTCCATGTTGTTTACATGGCCTATTGAAACTTAAGTTGTTATGAACTTGCATCACTGATGAGTCAATACTACTCCCAAAATACTTAGCTCATATGTTTTAAAAATAACTTCTTCTCTAGTTTCAGATAATTGCTCAAGCATAGCTTCAAAGGCTTTATTAGAAAATATATATTTTAAAAAAAATTAGCCATAGGCTCTGTGGAAGTCTAGATTCCATTGTTTCTTAAAAGTTTAAAAACATTTTTTAACCTCTCATGGACTACTTATTTCCCTTATAACTCCTGAGAAGTGAATTCAACTTTGTACTCTAAGCTTAACTTGAAACGTTACTCTTACAGAATACGTAGTTCCCTTATAGCTTTTGAGAATGCAACACAACTCTTTATTTGTTACTCAACTTATAGATTGAGCCATAAAACAAAGTAAAAATGATTGAATAAGACTCTTGAATGTTTTTAAGAACTTACTTTGAATTAATTCTTAATTTGTAGACTTGACTCTCATCTTTTTTGGTTTTGGTATTTAACTTCCCTTGAATCGGATTATTGATTCAAGCATAATGATATGATGTTCATGATGATTCCATGATTCATAAGATGTACTTTAGATTGTTGTAATATAGTACGAATAATGGGTAAATCACTGATAACATGGGCAACATAGATGACACTAAATTGATTTGAATATACCCCTAAAGACCATTCACACGAGTCAATCAAAGGATCACCAAGGCCTACAAGCAATGTTGATGAAAAGGAAAGCATTAGATGAGATTTAAGGTCATAAAAGAAGGACATACAATGTGTTTGTAAAACATCAAAATGAGAAGGAATAAGGAAAGTGGCCATGTGTTTAAATGTCCATTTTATGAATTCAAGAATTCACAAAAGAAGACAACCAAACATGGGCTTTACCTCTTTAAAGGTAACATTATTAAAGAAGTGCCTTCTTTATTTCCTTAATATAAATAGTAGTCTGTAATTATTCTGCAAGACTTAGACTATTTTGAATATTGACTCTCGAATTGTAGTATCTTGTTACTGAGTAATTAGGGTGAACTTTTAGGAGTTCTAGTTAACTTCTTGAGTTTGATTAATCAAAGTGTTACCCATTTGTCATTCTTTGTTTCATTAATATTCTTCCTTGGGTAAAATTTTGGTTGTTGCAGTCAATTAGGAGGTGAGGGGTTTAGTCCCTTACTGCACATGATTTCAATAGCTTGAGTATCAGTATACATATCCTTCTTTTTATTTGTTTCTTTCCTTGTTTGATCTTTCTCATTTGGTATGAAGATCCTAGGTTTAGATTTGTTCATACAAATATAGTTTTGGGTTGCAAAAACAAAAAAAACGTCCAAAATTCATCCCTAAAAATCTTTTTTTGTTGTTGTGATTTTTTGTTTTTTTACACTAGATCCTTGTTCCCTAGTGTTTTTTTTGTGTAACGGCCTGTATTATGTATATGCTAGTTCTATTAATGTTATACTTTACATAGACATATAGTGGAGGTAGGGATCATGTTTCTTTTATGATTAGTGTTGGTTTAATCTACCTCGGAAGGTGATGTAATGCCTTGCACGTTTCAGCATTTTTATTGCAAGTTAAATCTGATGGAAAGTATTTAAGTAAATATAGTAAGGTGGTAATTGATATTAAAGTTAAAAGTTAAGTTAGTTTATAAAAAGGGATTAACATTTAGAAATGGAAATAAAATAATTGAGTTGCTTGCTTGGCTTAATTGAGCTAGCAACTTCATCACCTACTTGAGCTATAATAGAGTTAAAGGGCTCAAGTTTGATCGACCATATTTAAGCTTATAGTAATGGTCTCACTTGAAGTCCAAACCTATTTTCTTAAAAAAAGAAAGAAAGAAAGAAAGCCCAACAGTCAAATCTGCCAATTGGCCCATCATGGAGAAAAACCATAAGAAATTAAGCAGGTGCATCACCTACTACGACGTTTTTTACCATATAATTTGGCCAATTGTGTATCACCTACCTGCATTAATCTGGCCTAAGATTAATACAAGAACAAAGGAAAAATGGACAGACAAGGCCTAATAATCTTAAGTTGAAAAAGGCCAAGTAGGTGGGTCACCTACTTGACAATGTCTGGCCCAAAATTTTCCAAGAAAATCGGCCATAGCACCTCCCTTTAAAAAGAATAAATATCAAGTCTTTTTCTCCATTATAAACTTGCAAAATTTTCAGATTCCTTAAGTTTCTTTCTGGGTCAATCTTATCTTCCACAAGCAGCCATAAACCACATTATGGTTCTTGAGTATTGTTTGATTTTCAAGTAAAAGTTTGAAGGAGGGTTTGAATTCTTGAAGTACTAGTTTAGAGGATAAATTTAAAGAAATATGGTAAGACTACCACCCATTTGTTTTCCTCTCTTTGAATACATGTTTGGAGTGGAGAATTTTGTATTTATTGATCAAGAATTCATGGATTGTGATAAATCTTTGAGTCAATATTCTCCTATTATGCAGAAATATTTGAGATTGATAGTGGTTGCCTTATGAATATGGTTGTTGAGGGCATCTTGGGTATCTTGGGAGAGGATGTATGAAGTTGTATTAATGTGCAAAGGAAGTGTGTGGTGGTTCACCGTTAGTGTAAGGGTTGTATGGGCCTGCTTTCCATCCAATATTTTATCTACTGTCTTTGAGTACTTAATTTGATTAGCTGCTGACTTTTGCTTAATAATGACTTATGTTGTATAGATCCCAAAAAGGAACTCTGAATCGTGATAGTTGTATTAGTCAGAAAATAAGGTTGTTAAGGCTATTGAATTACATATTCCTTGGCTTGAAATCTTATACCTGAAATTAATATAAATGATGTGAATTTACTAAGTTCAATTCCTAGTAAAAGAAACAACAGCAGTGTAATGACTCCAAATAGCTAGTTATATCCCACCTCCCATCCTATGTACACAGAACTACTTCTTTATATGTTCACTAGTCTATACTTGTATAATTATCCCCCTTGTGTTGTTATTGAAATTGTATTTGCAAAAGAAAGTTTGGTTAATCCTACTCCTAGTCAATTTAAGTCACTCGTGTCATTAAGCTCTTAAAGTAATGTGTTGATGTTACATAGGTCATTATGCCATTGTTACTGCCTCAAAGTATTATTTTTCATCTATTCTACTATTTGTCAATATTTCCATATCTCCAAGATGATTATGACAACCAAAACAACATCTCAAAAGTGTTATGATTATCCAAAGAACAATCCCAAAAGTGTTATGAACTAATAACCAACAATGTCAAAGATTAATCTAAGTGAATAAATTTGTGTATATTCAGGAGAAAAATCAGGGGCAAAATCCTATCATGGGTCGTTCTCTATCAGTATAGAAGGGGGCAGCTCGGGAGCGAAAGCCTAGCATGGGTCGATGCCAAATTGTGTAATTATGAGGACTACATCACAGGGGTTAATATGCCTATTATGGGTCATCCTCTTCTACCACTAATCAGTTGGTCACTTGTATCACATACCCTACAAATATTATAGCGTACAGAAAAGTAAAGGAAAGAACATAACTTACATGATCTCACAGGAGTAAATAAAGGTGCTCTTCTCTACTAATCTATGCACCCATATGTTGGTACTTGATTTCATTTGATCCCTCGTATTACATATTATTTTACCTTACATATTAAGAACTTTTTATTATAAAGACGTCCCTCGCGGGGGACACTGCATTTATTGCTGCAGGCACAAGTACTCCATCTATTAGACCTCCTTTGTAGGAGCAGACGACACTCACAAACTTTTGGTGAGATCAAACTTGATTAGGAGCTTTACTAAGTCCTTGGTATATTCATTTTTTGTATTGTATTGTAGTTAAAGGTGAGGCGGGGTCTGTCCCTACCTACTTTAGGTCATCTATCTCTTAGAGGCTTTGTTGACGTATGTACATAATTTAGTTGTGTCCAAATGAGTTGTGACCTCAACGACCAAGACTTGCATATAACTTTTGAGTGTACTTATGTTGGTTGTTTTCGCTGCATCCTAAGTGTACTCATCACGATTGTTACAGTTATAGGCAAAGTAAGAACTTGTTAAAAGTTTGTTCTCACCAGCCTTTAGGCCAGCCTATGTGTACTCATCACGATTGATACCGTTAAAGGGTTTCAAGCTTATCAAACTATTCAAATTTTGAAAGTAGTTCTTATGATAGAGGAGAAAATGAAGGTTAATAATTAGTGGTATTTGTTATCTTAGTTTAAGGGAAGAAAATCCTACATTTTGAGCCAATTTGAGTTCATTTTAGTGTATTGAGGTTTAGTGTATGTTCTTGGTGTCTTCAAGTTTTTCTTGAACAAGAAGAAAGTACATTACATCCAACTTTTCAAGTAAAAGTTGGTCAAACGTGTTTTTGGAGTCCATTAGTGGTATTTTAAAATAAAACAAAATCTGAAATAAAAATTCAAAATCTGGAAAAAATAATTGAAAAAATTAATTTCCACGTGACTGAGACGTCAGCAGCCATATCAGACGCCATCTGCTACGCCAGAGCCACACAACATTGCATCAGCATTCAGCGCAACAGAAACTTGCCAGCGACACCCAAATGCCTAGTCTGCATGTGGGGCTCACTTTCAGAAATATTCTTAGCATGGAAAGTTTTTTTGACCTAGAAATTTCTCTAAGTGTCAAAACTTTGTGATTCTCTTTTATATCCTTTTCCCTTCAATCCCTCAACTAATAAAAATTAACTAACATCTTTAATTGCTTGTTAGCTAGTTTTAATCATCAAAATGGTCTAATTAAAGTCTTACAAGTGATAAACATTTTTGAGTATTAAAATTTTTTTAACTATCTAAGATCACTTATTCATCTTCTAAACTCATTTTTCTTCTATTTTTCAACTATTTAACAATTAATTAACATCTACGATTACTTGTTCACTAGCTTTAATCATTAAATCATTGTTTATCCTTCAAATTGAGTAATAAGTAGTAATTCTTCTACTTCTTTTACTTGGTTTATTTTAATTCTGAATCTTTTGGTACTTCTTTCTTCTACTTTTCTCATGTTTGTTCGTTGATAACCTTCTTGATTCAAGTATATTTTTTTTTGTGTCATCCTTCTTTCAAGAGTCATAAGAGTCCATTCCATCATAAAGGATAAGTGATCTTAAGTTAATTGAACATAGCTAGTTTACTATTAATTTTGAGACAACACAACTGTAGGTTAGTTTAGAGTAGCATATGAGTGACGTTAGGCTTTTGCTACTAATATCTTTTGTTGAGTTTTGTGTGCCAACACATATTATGGATATGCTAGTTCTATTCTTGTGATACATGACATAGAGTTATAGTTTAGGTGAGGGATCATGTTTTTAATATGGTTAATGTTGGTTTCAACTAGCTCGGAAGGTGATGTAACGCCTTGCACGTTTATGCATGTGTATTGCAAGTTAACTCTGATTGTAAAGTAGATTTAAGTTAAAAGTTAAGTACTACGTTGAAAAGCAAGGGATTAACATTCAGAAATTTAAATAAAATAATTGAGTTGCGTGTTTGGCCTAATTTAAGCTAGCAGCTGCATCACCTACTTAAGTTATAATATAGTTTAAGGTCCAAGTTTGATGGACCAGATTTAGGATTATATTAATGGGTTGTAACTTGAAGACCAAACCTATTAAATGAAATTAAAATTTGAAATAAATCCTAGTAGCCAAATCTGCCAAGCCCCAATATGGACAAAGCCCAAGAGAAAGCAACAATGTTCATCACCTAGTTTGACCTTTTGAGCTTCTTGATGTGCACAAGCAGATGCATCACCTACTTGACCAATTAGTGGCTGAAAATGGACCCCAAAAAAAGGAGGTTGTAGATGATATTTTTGTGGTCAATAAAGATCTATATATATCCAATATGAGCAGATATTCTTCACCCATTTTAATAAAATTTAACTCCAGTTCTGTCTCTCTCTTTTCTCTCAAGAAAAAACCAGTAGCCTTACTGTTTTCTAGGGCTCTTGAAGAAACCCTTATATATACAAACCAAGGTAAGTGAAAACTAACGGGTTTAACTTAATTCTCCAATGGATGACTAGGAAATCATGCTATTCATACTCTTATATAAATACATAGGCAGAATATTGCAAGCAACTACAGCTCACTTCCTTAGTTATTAAAATATCTTTCTTTCTAATTTGATTCAAGTATGAAGGGAACCTAAAGTTCTAAAAAAATTCAAGTTATAAAGAGAAGTTGCAGAAGTTGAGGTAAGGTGACTACTCCATTTTTGTCTTCCTTATGTATGAGATTGAGTGAGAAATTAGTGGTGGTCTTTCATGAAGAACTTAATGGGGTTGTGAGTTAAATACTTGGTTTTATGATAAAGAATATTTGGGGTTGTTCTATGTATATTGATGTTGCCGCAGCTTTGTTAATCTTGGGAAAAGGATGTATGATGTATCATATGATAGAGAAGAGGGTGTGGTCATACGCATTAGGTTAAGGGTTGTCTGGGCTCATTATCATTAACAGTTAGCTACTGCTTTACAAGTCTCACACTGTGATAGCTTCTAATTTAGTTTACCATGACTTATATTGGAGACTAAAACCAAAAAGGGTAGGCTCAATCATGATAGTATATAAGTCAGAGGTAAGGTATGTAAGGCTATTCAATTCTAAATACCTTTTGCATGAAATCTGAAACCTGCAATTAATATCAATGAAGTGAATCTCACAAATTCTATTCCTAGAAAAGGAAACATATTGGCAGCTACTATCTCCAAATAACTTACGATATTTCCCCCTCTCCGTAGTGCATAGAACTACTTCATTATCTGTTCACTATTTTATACTTGTGTAATTATCCCCCATGTGCTGGTATAGAAATGGTAATTGCAAAATCAACTCTGTGAATCCTTCTCTTTGTTGTTTGAAGTCTATTCTGTCTTTAATCCTTTAAAGTAATGTATTGATGTTACATAGCTTCTTATGTTAATCCCTTAAAGTAATGTGTTGATTTTACATAGCTCCTTATGTTAATCCCTTAAAGTAATGTGTTGATGTTATATAGCTCTTTATGTCATTGTTATTTCCATGAAGTATTATTTTCATTTTTCTATAACTTGCCCGTAGTTCCATATCTCTAAAATTATTATGACCACCAAAATAACATCTTAAAAGAGTTATGAATTGATAAACAACAATGTCAAAGATTAAAGAATCTAAGTGAAGAAATCTATATAACTACGGGAGGCAACCCAGGGGCGAATGCCTAGCATGGGTTGATACCTACTGGTACATAAGGGTTGCAGCTCAAGGGTGAAAGTCTAGCATGGGCCGATCCCTATTAGTGTAGAAGGGTGGAAGGTCAGGGGTGAAATATTAGCATGGGCCGATCCCAATTTATGTCATTATTAAGACCACATCCCAGGGGTTAATACGCCTAGAATAGGTCATCCTCTTCTCCCACTGATCAATTTTTCACTTGTATCACATGCGCTAAAAATATTATAACATATAGAAAAGTAAAGAAAAGACTTACTTGATCCCACAAGAGTAATAAAAGGTGGTCTTGTCTCCTTATCTATGCACTCATTTGATGCTATTTGATTTCATTTGAGATCTCGTATTACATATGCTATTGCCTTAGATATCCAGTAAATTTTTCGTACTGGTGTCCCTCACGGGGGACGCTACATTTCATGCTAGAGGCAGAGGTACTCCAGCTAGTAAGCCTCCTCAGTAGGAGCACATGAAACTTTGCTACTTTTGGGTTAGCTCCAAGTTGATTCGGAGCTTTATTGAGTCTTTGGTAAAATTCATTTTGGTATTGTATCGTAGTTACGGGTAAGGTGGGGTGAGTCCCTACCTACTCTAGTTTTATATCTTTTAGAAGCATTGTAGACATATGTACATGTTTCAGTTGTGTTTTAAGGAGTTGCGACCTCAATGGCCAAGTCTTGTATATAACTTTTGGTCCTACTTATGTTGTTTTGTATCGCTGCATCCTTGGTGAACTTGCAAATTGTTATCGTTATATGCACATTAAGAAAATGATGCTGGTTGGATCTCTCAAGCCTTTAGATTATCGGGTGACTGTCCGTCTTAATTCGTTTTGAGGTGTGACAAAAATTGGTAAGAGAGCAGGTCATCCTATGGAGTCTACAAAGTCGTTTAAGTGTAGAATCTTGCTTATGGATGTAATGCGCACCACATCTATAAACAGGAGGCTAGGGGACATGTAGGAGTTGTCTCATTTCTTGTATTTCTTAGATTGTTCGATAGAACCAGTGTTGTAGGTGAATCATATTTTATTTTGTCAATTGTTTTATTATAGAAAACATGTCGGTTATGAGAAGGAGTAAAACTATTGGTAAATGAGTAGATGTGGCATCCCAAGAAGGGAACAACCAACCATCACCAATTCAAGTTGTTCAAAGTGGGGATCAAGATGAGTTTCTATTGCAGACTTCCCCGACGTCTCCATCTCTTGAAGAACTAAGGAGGGAAGATGAACCTCAGGAACCCCCTATCAATGACATGTAGAAAGATTTGAGGAATGCAGTCCAATTATTGACTCGTACAGTTGCTGGTCATGGCCAATGGAAAAAAGGTCAAGTTGCAGGTACTAGTGGTGTAGATAGATCAGCTGGAACACGAATACGTGATTTTCTTAAGTTGGACCCTCCATCATTTATGTATCAAATAAAATACACTTTGGATATTATGCATTTATGTTGTAAAGAAGCACTTGAGCTAGCTGCAAACAAATTAATGGGTGTGGCTGTATGGTGGTATAAAGCATGGAAGCAATCTAGGGGAACAAATGCACCTTAAGCTACGTGGAAAGAGTTCAAAAAGGCATTCCTTGAGCATTATCTGCCATTGTAAATCAGAGAGGCCCATGTGAATCATTTCTTAAATCTCCACCAAGGAAATATGAATATGAGAGAGTATAGTCTAAAATTTAATTTCTTACCCAGGTATGCACCAAATATAGTAGCTACTATGGAGGATAGTGTTCATTGATTTGTGTATATATTAGATTAATATCTGGTTAGAGACAGTACAATTGCTTTATTGAATAATGATGTGGATATAGCAATGATGCAGGCTTTTGCGCTAAATTTTAAGGATCAAAGGCAAAGAAGAAGGTTGCAGGAGTCTAAAATAGGACATTCTAAGAGGGCAAGATCCATTGGAAAGTTTACACCATCAAAAGGTTAGTTTAGGCCTCGGTTCTCTAACAGACAACCTAGGCCATCATCTTTCTGCCCTACAGCTAGTGCTACACCACGGTTCCAAGGGTTTAGGGGTAATCTGTTTGGGAAAAGAAATGAAATCAAAGGATTACAAATAGCGTGTCATCAAGAGCAAGGAAGTACAAGCAAATAAAGGCCTCCATGACAGTCTTAAAAACAGTGTGGGAGGAATCATATAGGTGCACGCAAGTTTGGGATAGATGTTTGTTTTTGGTGTGTCACACCAGGGCATATGATGAGAAACTACCCTCACAGGGGAGTGGGTGTTGCGTCAATGTCATAAACCCCTTCTTCATGTAAGGGAAAACATATGCCTACAAGTCGAGCTAGAGGAGCTATGGGAGCAACTAGTTCTAGTAGATGTCAGAATTGCACATATGAAATAGGAAATTGACAAAATTTAGAAGCCTCGCGGGATGTGATTACAGGTGCATTGTCCATCTTTTGACATATTGTATATGAATTAATTGATCAAGGGTCTACACTATCATATGTTACACCATTGATTGCTGGAAAGTTCAAAAGAACAGCAGAATTATTAGCGATGCCATTTGAAGTATCTACAATGTTGGTGGGTCTATTATAACTAGAAGGGTTTATAGTAATTGCATTGTAATTATTTGTGGTCGCGATACATTATCTGACCTTGTTGATCTAGACATTGTATATTTTGATGTTATAATGGGTATGGATTTGGTAGCATTTTTTTATGCCATGGTAGATTGTCGAACTAAGATAGAGCAGTTCAAGTTTCCAAAAGAGGTAGTCCTCGAATGGAAAGGTAATATTGGGGCTCCAAGAGGTAAATTTATTTCATATATTAAGGCAAAAATATGATGTCCAAAGGATACATATGCCATCTGGTTAGAGTGAAAAATGTCTATGCAGAGCCGCCAACCCTTCAATCCATAATGGTTGTAAATGAATTTCCAGATGTGTTTCCCGAAGATCTTCCATGTTTGCCTTCAGAACGAGAAGTAGAGTTTGGTATTAATGTGCTTCAATATACTCAACCTATTTCAATTCCTCCGTATAGAATGGCTCCAGTAAAATTACGAGAGTTGAAGGAGCAATTTCGAAAAATGATTCATAAGGCCTATTATGTCTCCATGGGTACAAATTTTATTTGTACGCAAAAAAAGATGGCTCCTGAAAATATGTTTCGACTACAGATAGTTGAATAAGGTAACGATTAATAAAATATCCCCTCTCTAGAATTGATGATTTGTTTGATCAATTACAAGGTGCTAGGTGTTTTTCAAAGATCGACCTGAGGTCAGGTTATCAACAAGTGTGGGTCAAGGACAAAGATATACCCAAGAAATCTTTCCGAACACAGTATGGTCATTTTGAGTTCTTAGTCATGTCATTCTGGCTAACAAATGCACCAGCAAATTTTATGGATTTGATGAATTGGTGTTCAAACAATTTTTAGATGTGTTCGTGATAGTGTTCAAAGATGACATTTTGGTGTATTCAAGATTGGAAGATACACATGCTTATCACTTGCTACATGTTTTACGAATTCTCCCTGGTCGTAAATTATATGGAAAGCTCTCTAAATGTGATTTATGGTTGAAATCTGTGGCATTCCTAGGTCATATTGTATATGAGGAAGGAATAAGGGTTGATAAACCAAAAAATAGAAGCCGTGAAAAATTGTCCAAGACCTACAACGCCAATAGAGATTCGTAGTTTCTTTGATTGCTAGGTTATTACAGAAGGTTTTTTGAAGTATTCTATTCCATGGATGCACCCTTAACAAAGCTAACACACAAAGAAACACAGTTTCAATCGAGCGATGAGTGTGAAAGAAGCTTCAAAGAGATGAAGAGGAAATTAACTTCTACACTTGTGTTTGTACTTCGAGAAGGTCCAGAAGGCTATGTAGTGTATGTGATGCTTCGGGAGTGAGATTTGATTGTGTATTGATGCAGCATGGTAAAATTATATCTTATGTCTCAAGGCAGCTGCGGCCACATGAGAAAAATCATCCAACCCATGATATAGAGATAGCAGCAGTTGTGTTTGCTTTGAAGATATGGCGCCACTAGTTGTATGGTGTTCATGTTGAAATCTAAACTAATCACAAAATCTTGCAATATATCTTTAAGAAAAAGGACTTAAATCTTTTGTATCGAAGGTAACTTGAACTATTAAAAGATTATGACATTGACATCTTATATCATCCTGGTATATCTAATGTAGTAGCATATGCTTTAAGTCATAAAATAATCACAAGCACTTATGCGAAGTATGTGGAAAGACAAGGAATGACTAAGGATATTTGCCAACTAGTGAACTTGGGTATTCACCTTCTTGAATATCAAAACGAAGGGGTTATTGTGCAAAATCCGGCAGAATCCTCATTTTTAGTAAAATTAAAAGAGAAGCAGTACAATGATCTAATACTTTTATAAGTTAAACAGATTTTACTACTTTTTTTGATAAAGGCATTTGCGCTTAATAAGGATGGAGTACATCGATGTCAAAAGAGATTGTGTGTACCTAATATAGATGAACTAATAAAGAGAATCATGATGGAAGCACAAAATTCTAGATACTCTGTTCATCCATGTCAACTAAAATTTATCATGACATGAAAGAAATGTATTGGTGGGGGAAATAAAGAAGAATATTTTATAATTCGAGGCTCAATGTCCAAATTTTCAACTGGTAAAATTAAAACACCAAAAGTTCGGATGTTACATGCAACGTATAGAACTTCATATTTGGAAATGGGACATGATAAACATGGATTTTGTCACTGGTTTGCCTCGGTTATTCCGGAAGATTGACTCCATATGGGTAAGAGTTGACAGACTAACCAAAGTAGCAAACTTTCTGCAAGTGCAGACTACTTATACAACTAAAGAGTAAGTGAGGTTGTACATTAACAAGATAGTTCGACTACATGAAGTGCCAATCTCTATAATATCTGATAGAGGAGCTCAATTCACTGTATATTTTTGAAAGTCGTTTCAAAAGAGTTTGGGAACACAAGTGAATTTAAGTACAGCCTTTAATCCTCAAACAGATGGCCAGGAAGAACGTACAATTCAAAAACTTGACGATATGCTGCGAGCTTGTATATTATATTTCAAGGGTAACTGAGATGATCACCTACCACTTATTGAATTTCCTTATAACAATATCTACTATTGGAGCATTAAAATGGCACCTTATCAAGATTTATATGGTCGAAAGTGTAGATCACCAATTGGCTGGTTCGAAATAGGTGAGACTGCCTTATTTTGTCCAGATCTTGTTCATCAAGCTATGGAAAAAGTCAATGTAACGACCGGTTTAGTCGTTTTGAGTAGCAGATTTTATTTCTGGAAAAATTGGCTGATACGACGGACACCACAAAGGGCCGTCATGGGCACGATGGACCGTCGAGGGTGTCCCATTCCAAAACACTTGGAATTATGAATTTGAGTGCTGAAATTGAGTCTCTAAACTATGTGACGGACCTGCAGGACGGACCGTCACAGTCACGACGTACCGTCGTGAGGCCCCGTTTCAAAACACTTCAACTCTTGAGAATTTGGTACTGGGAACAACTCTCTGATAGTCGTGACGGAAGTGCAGGACGGACCGTTGTGGGCACGACGGACCGTCACAGACTCTTGGGTGGAAATGGAGTCTCATACCGTTGCGACGGACCTGCAGGACGGACCGTCGCAGGCACGACGGACCGTCACAGGTTGCGTAATCCCAGGCGGGGTCGTATTTCTGGCTAATTTTTAAAGGGGTGTTTTGCACTATTCCGGCTTTAATTTATAAAATTAGGTGGTTAATGTTATTAGTTCAATTCCTTGGGGGTTAAAGGACTAACTTTGAGTTAGTTGGTGGGTTGGTTTCATCACCTTTGATACTTGAAATCTTGTGATTTAGGGTAAGAAGAGGAAGGTTTGAGGAAGAAAATTAGAAAGAGAAAGGGAAGAGAAAAGAGAGGCGCTTGAGAGAGAAGGAGCAAGGCTTCCTTGAAGATTTCTTGCTTGAACACAAATCCTTGGTGAAGGTAGGTTATGGTTTATGCTATTTGTAGTAAACTCTTAATAGCAAATGATATGTATTGGGTAATCTTGTAAACCATTCTATATGCTTAATTGTATGATTGTATGAGTGTGATTATATGTTTGTGATAAATTAAGCATGATGAAGCTTTTGAACCCTAAATCTTGAAGATACCCTAATTTACTTGTTATGAGAATTGTGATGCCTTAGTATAAAAGAAGGCTTGATGAACTATGTTTTGTTATTGTGATGCCTTAGTATAAAAGAAGGCTAGATGAACTATGTTTTGTTATTGTGATGCCTTAGAATAAAAGAAGGCTTGATGAACTATGTTTTGTTATTGTGATGCCTTAGTATAAAAGAAGGCTTGATGAACTATGTTTTGTTATTGTGATGCCTTAGTATAAAAGAAGGCTTGATGAACTATGTTTTGTTATTGACGATGCCTTAGTATAAAAGAAGGCTTGATGAACTATGTTTTGTTATTGATGATGCCTTAGTATAAAGGAAGGCTTGATGAATTAGGGGATCGGGTGCCACGTTCCGGTACCAGGATAGTATATGAGGATCGGAGTGTCACGTTCTGACACCGGGATAGTATATGGATCGGGTGCCACGTTTCGGTACCAGGATAGTACATGAGGATCGGAGTGTCACGTTCCGACACCAGGATGGTATATGGATCGGGTACCACGTTCCGGTACCAGGATAGAATGAGGATCGAAGTGCCACGTTCCGGCACATGGTGTTAGTGGAGCGGAGTGTCACGTACCGACACGAGAGGAATAAGTTCTGAATCGGGAAAGATGTTAATATGCTAAAGCTAATGAACCTATTTCCCAAATGAGTATGATATTGAGGCTTGAGTCCTCCTGGATGAACTTGGTGATACTTATTGATGATTGTAGTACTTGTTTTTACTACATGTTGAGTATTATAGTTGATTTGTGAGATTAACTGATATATACTGTTTTCTATTCTGAGTTGGCCGATGATACCTACTCAGTACGTGTGGTTGTACTAACTCCTACTTGTTTGTTTCTTTCTTGTATTTGTGGAGTGCAGCAAACGTGCCGTCGTCTTCAACTCGACCGCGATTCTAGCCAGTCTTCACTGCACCGGATCTCAGGGTGAGCTATGCTTCTAGCTTGGACTGGATCTTCTTCTTCTCGTCCTGATGCCTTGAAGTTCCGGCATAGACTAGCTTTCATTTTATTTTAGCTTCTTAGAATACTCTTAGTTTCGTAATTTGATCATAGTTGTTCTTGTGATGATGACTTCCAGATTTTGGGGATATTTATAGTTTTCGTTTTTCGTTATTGAGTTAAGTCTTCCGCGTTGTATTTTATTAATTACGTTTGGGTTTAGAATGGTTGGTTCGCTCACATAGGAGGGTCAATGTGGGTGCCAGTCGCGGCCCCGATTTGGGTCGTGACAAAGTTGGTATCAGAGCGTTAGGTTCGTTGGTCTCATCACACAAGAACGAGTCTTGTAGAGTCTTAAGGAACGGTAGGGGGACGCCTTTGCTTTTCTTTGAGAGGCTATAAGACTTTAGGAAAATTCCATTCTTTCATTCCTTCTTTCGTGCTATTACTTGGATCCAATTTGTATCTAGGTGATACAAATTGGTATCTGACCATCTTCATTCTATTTCGCAGATGGTTAGAACTAGAGCAACGTCTGTGCCAACACCAACACCGGCAAGACAAGAAACGTCTGAGCTAGCCACTGGGGCGGTAGCTCAAAGAGCAGTGGTGGCGAAAGGCCGTGGAAGAGGTCGTGGGAGGACATCCTCTAAAGGAAGAGGACAAGCACCTAGCCCAACTAGTACCAGGGCGGTGACTCCCCCATCAACTGAGGAAGTGATAAGAGAGGGTGAGGAAGGGGAGAATGAACAAGTGCAGAACGAGGAACTGCCACCCCAACCTACCCCAGAGATGATCAATCAGGTTATGGCTTATCTTAGCGGGTTATCTGATCGTGGCCAGACACCTCCAGTGTTTTCTTCACCAGCACCTCAGACTCCGGACGTACAACATGCGGCTACTGTGGCTCCCCGGATGGATGCCCCATTGGAAATAGTCACGTTTCCTCGTCTGACTACAGAGCCTATAATGACAAGTGATCAGCATGAACTTTTCAGTAAGTTCTTAAAATTGAAACCTCCAGTCTTCAAGGGTGCAGAATCTGAGGATGCTTACGATTTTCTGGTCGACTGTCATGAGCTACTACACAAGATGGGTATAGTAGAACGGTTCGGTGTTGAGTTCGTGAGTTATCAGTTTCAAGGGAACGCCAAAATGTGGTGGCGGTCACATGTTGAGTGCCAACCAACAGAGGCACCACCCATGACTTGGGCATCATTCTCTAATTTGTTTATGGAGAAGTATATTCCCCGGACCGTGAGGGATAGGAAAAGAGATGAGTTCTTGAGCCTAGATCAAAGTAGGATGTCGGTTACTGCATATGAGGCTAAGTTTCGTGCATTATCCAGGTATGCCACCCAACTTTGTTTCAGTCCACAAGAGCGGATTCGCCGTTTTGTGAAGGGGTTGAGGTCGGAATTACGGATTTCAGCCTTACAGGTAGCGGCTACGGCAAAATCCTTTCAAGAAGTGGTAGACTTCGTGATAGAGGTGGAAGGAGTGAAGCCAGATGACTCCACCATGGCATCGACATCAAAAAGGTTTCGAAAGGGAGGTGAGTTTAATGGTTCATACACTAGAGGACAGGGTTCAGGAGGTTACTCAGCCCGACCAATTCAGTCTTCACTACAGACTGTAGTTGGGGTTCCACCTCAGACCGGTCAACACTTCTCCGAGAGACCGATGCTTGAATCCAGAGGGTGTTATGGATGTGGGGAGACTGGACACATTAGGAGGTATTGTCCAAGGCAGAGTCACAGAACTCCCACAGTCAGAGGTAGAGGTGGTCATGGTAGAGGCTGTTATTCTGGAGGGCGTGGTGGCCGAGGTAATAGTGGTCACCAAAACGGCCGAGGTGATGGGCAAACTGGGGCCACTACAGCACAACATGGTAGGGACAATGGACAGACGGGTGATAGAGCCCATTGTTACGCTTTCCCTAAGAGATCTGAAGCGGAGACATCAGATGCTGTCATCACAGGTAATCTTTTGGTTTGTGATTGCATGGCTTCCGTATTGTTTGATCCCGGATCCACGTTTTCCTATGTGTCTTCTTCATTTGCTACTGGTCTTAATTTACCCTGTGAATTGCTTGATATAATTATTCGGGTGTCTACTCCGGTGGGTGATTTTGTGATGGTTGAAAAAGTATATAGGTCTTGCTTGGTGACTTTCGTGGGGAGCAACACTTATGTGGATTTGGTTATCTTAGAAATGGTCGACTTCGATGTAATTCTGGGTATGACTTGGCTTTCTCCAAACTTTGCAATCTTGGATTGTAATGCTAAAACTGTGACGTTAGCCAAGCCTGGGACAGATCAGTTAGTGTGGGAGGGCGACTACACTTCCACTCCGGTTCGTATCATCTCCTTTCTTCGTGCTAAGAGGATGGTTAGCAAAGGGTGTTTAGCTTTCTTGGCACATCTCAAGGATGACACTACACAGGTACCCCCAATTGAGTCAGTTTCAGTAGTCCGAGAGTTTTTGGATGTGTTCCCTGCAGATCTTCCGGGTATGCCACCGGATAGGGATATTGACTTCTGTATTGATTTGGAACCGGGTACTCGTCCCATTTCTATACCCCCTTATAGAATGGCTCCCGCGGAGTTAAGAGAGTTAAAGGCCCAACTTCAAGAGTTGTTGAGCAAGGGCTTCATTAGACCAAGTGCATCTCCTTGGGGTGCTCCGGTGTTATTTGTGAAGAAGAA
>CM064973.1:20209118-20226725 GCA_032847665.1 Solanum chilense
ATACATCCTGGTGCAACCAAGATGTACCGTGATCTAAAACAACACTTTTGGTGGAAGAGAATGAAGCGTGATATTGTGGATTTTGTTGCCAAATGTCCGAACTGTCAGCAAGTAAAGTACGAACATCAGAGGCCCGGAGGAACACTTCAAAGAATGCCCATTCCTGAATGGAAGTGGGAGAGAATTGCAATGGACTTTGTGGTTGGTCTTCCAAAGACATTGGGGAAGTTTGATTCTATTTGGATAATTGTGGACAGATTAACTAAGTCTGCTCACTTCATTCCGGTCAAGGTGACCTACAATGCAGAAAAGTTAGCCAAAATCTACATCTCAGAAATCGTTCGGTTACATGGGGTTCCACTTTCCATCATATCTGATAGAGGTACGCAGTTTACTTATAAGTTTTGGAGAACATTGCATGCTGAATTAGGTACTAGATTGGATCTTAGTACTGCATTTCATCCTCAGACCGATGGTCAGTCTGAGCGAACTATTCAAGTGTTGGAGGATATGCTCCGTGCGTGTGTGATAGAATTTGGTGGCCATTGGGATAACTTCTTACCCTTGGCAGAGTTTTCATACAACAATAGCTATCACTCCAGTATCGACATGGCTCCATTTGAAGCATTGTATGGGAGGAGATGTAGGTCTCCCATCGGTTGGTTTGATGCGTTTGAGGTCAGGCCTTGGGGTACGGATCTATTGAGGGATTCATTGAAAAAGGTGAAAGCTATTCAAGAAAAGCTTTTAGCGGCTCAAAGTAGACAAAAGGAATATGCGGATCGAAAGGTTAGAGACTTAGAGTTCATGGAGGGTGAACAAGTCTTGTTGAAAGTTTCGCCCATGAAAGGGGTGATGCGGTTTGGAAAAAGGGGTAAGTTAAGTCCAAGGTATATTGGACCATTTGAGGTACTTAAGCGAGTAGGGGAGGTGGCTTATGAATTAGCCTTGCCTCCAGGGCTGTCCGGAGTACATCCGGTATTTCACGTGTCCATGTTGAAAAGGTATCATGGAGATGGAAATTACATCATTCGTTGGGATTCGGTTCTGCTCGATGAGAATTTGACTTATGAAGAGGAACCTGTTGCTATTCTGAGTAGAGAAGTTCGCATGTTGAGGTCGAGAGAGATTGCATCCATCAAAGTTCAATGGAAGAATCGACCGGTTGAAGAGGCTACTTGGGAGAAGGAGGCAGATATGCAGGAAAAATACCCACATCTGTTTACATATTCAGGTACTCCTTTTAGCCCTCGTTTTTCTTCTTTTGATCGTTCGGGGACGAACGATGGGTAAATTGGTATCTATTGTAACGACCGGTTTAGTCGTTTTGAGTAGCAGATTTTATTTCTGGAAAAATTGGCTGATACGACGGACACCATCGAGGGTGTCCCGTTCCAAAACACTTGGAATTATGAATTTGAGTGCTGAAATTGAGTCTCTGAACTCTGTGACGGACCTGCAGGACGGACCGTCACAGTCACGACGGACCGTCGTGAGGCCCCATTTCAAAACACTTCAACTCTTGAGAATTTGGTACTGGGAACAACTCTCTGATAGTCGTGACGGAAGTGCAGGACGGACCGTCGTGGGCACGACGGACCGTCACAGAATCTTGGGTGGAAATGGAGTCTCAGACCGTTGCGACGGACCTGCAGGACGGACCGTCGCAGGCACGACGGACCGTCACAGGTTGCGTAATCCCAGGCGGGGTCGGATTTCTGGCTAATTTTTAAAGGGGTGTTTTGCACTATTCCGGCTTTAATTTATAAAATTAGTGGGTTAATGTTATTAGTTCAATTCCTTGGGGGTTAAAGGACTAACTTTGAGTTAGTTGGTGGGTTGGTTTCATCACCTTTGATACTTGAAATCTTGTGATTTAGGGTAAGAAGAGGAAGGTTTGAGGAAGAAAATTAGAAAGAGAAAGGGAAGAGAAAAGAGAGGCGCTTGAGAGAGAAGGAGCAAGGCTTCCTTGAAGATTTCTTGCTTGAACACAAATCCTTGGTGAAGGTAGGTTATGGTTTATGCTATTTGTAGTAAACTCTTAATAGCAAATAATATGTATTGGGTAATCTTGTAAACCCTTCTATATGCTTAATTGTATGATTGTATGAGTGTGATTATATGTTTGTGATAAATTAAGCATGATGAAGCTTTTGAACCCTAAATCTTGAAGAAACCCTAATTTACTTGTTATGAGAATTGTGATGCCTTAGTATAAAAGAAGGCTTGATGAACTATGTTTTGTTATTGTGATGCCTTAGTATAAAAGAAGGCTTGATGAACTATGTTTTGTTATTGATGATGCCTTAGTATAAAAGAAGGATTGATGAACTATGTTTTATTATTGTGATGCCTTAGTATAAAAGAAGGCTTGATGAACTATGTTTTGTTATTGACGATGCCTTAGTATAAAAGAAGGCTTGATGAACTATGTTTTGTTATTGACGATGCCTTAGTATAAAAGAAGGCTTGATGAACTATGTTTTGTTATTGATGATGCCTTAGTATAAAAGAAGGCTTGATGAATTAGGGGATCGGGTGCCACGTTCCGGTACCAGGATAGTATATTAGGATCGGAGTGTCACATTCCGACACCAGGATAGTATATGGATCGGGTGCCACGTTCCGGTACCAGGATAGTATATGAGGATCGGAGTGTCACGTTCCGACACCAGGATGGTATATGGATCGGGTACCACGTTCCGGTACCAGGATAGAATGAGGATCAGAGTGCCACGTTCCGGCACATGGTGTTAGTGGAGCGGAGTGTCACGTACCGACACGAGAGGAATAAGTTCTGAATCGGGAAAGATGTTAATATGCTAAAGCTAATGAACCTATTTCCCAAATGAGTATGATATTGAGGCTTGAGTCCTCCTGGATGAACTTGGTGATACTTATTGATGATTGTAGTACTTGTTGTTACTACATGTTGAGTATTATAGTTGATTTGTGAGATTAACTGATATATACTGTTTTCTATTCTGAGTTGGCCGATGATACCTACTCAGTACGTGTGGTTGTACTGACTCCTACTTGTTTGTTTCTTTCTTGTATTTGTGGAGTGCAGCAAACGTGCCGTCGTCTTCAACTCGACCGCGATTCTAGCCGGTCTTCACTGCACCGGATCTCAGGGTGAGCTATGCTTCTAGCTTGGACTAGATCTTCTTCTTCTCGTCCTGATGCCTTGAAGTTCCGGCATAGACTAGCTTTCATTTGTTTTAGCTTCTTAGAATACTCTTAGTTTCGTAATTTGATCATAGATGTTCTTGTGATGATGACTTCCAGATTTTGGGGATATTTATAGTTTTTGTTTTTCGTTATTGAGTTAAGTCTTCCGCGTTTTATTTTATTAATTACGTTTGGGTTTAGATTGGTTGGTTCGCTCACATAGGAGGGTCAATGTGGGTGCCAGTCGCGGCCCCGATTTGGGTCGTGACAAAGTAGTGATACAACAACGTCTAGAAACAGCTCAAAGTCGAGATAAATCATATGCATACATTAGAAAGAGAGAACAAGAATTTTCAATAGGGGATTAGGTCTTCTAGAAGGTGTCTCCGATGAAAGGGGTAAAGAGTTTTGGCACAAAGGGAAAGTTAAGTCCACGCTATATATGGCCATATAAGATTATTAGAAAATTCGGCCAAGTAGCCTATGGTTAAAGCTTCCACAAGAGCTTTCATGAGTTCATCTTGTGTTTAATGTCTCAATGCTACAAAAATGTGTAGGTTACCCATCTCGTATTACCTCTACTGAAGATATTCAAGTTAAAGGAGATTCACTTATGAAGAAGTAACCATTTCTATTCTTGATCGACAAGTTAGGAAGTTGAGAAATAAAGAAGTAGCTTCTGTAAGAGTACTATGGAGAAACAAACAAGTAGAATAAGTTATCTGGGAAGCGGAAGAAGCAACGAAATTGAAGTATCCTCACCTCTTCCAGACTGGTGAGAAATATAAAAATGTTAGTGGAGGCGTTGACAAATAAGTATATATATATATATATATATATATATATATATGTGTGTGTGTGTGTGTGTGTGTGTGTGTGTGTGTGTGTGTGTTTAATGAGATTAATAGGAGTACTAACTTAGTATTAAACTTGTTTGGGCTGGAAAACGTTGCTCACATTCGATGACGAATGTTTTATGGGTGGAAGGATGTGACAGCCTGTATTACGTATATGATACTTGACATCGAATTATAGTGTATGTGACGATCATGTTTCTTATACGGTTAGTGTTGGTTTAAACTAGCTAGGAAGGTGATGTAACGCCTTGCACATTTCAGCATGTGTATTGAAAGATAACTCCGAACGAAAAGTATTTAACTAGATATAGTAAGGTGTTAATTGAACATAAAGTTAAAAGTTCAGTTCTAAGTTGAAGAAAAAGCGATTAACATTCAGAAATTAAAATAAAATAATTGAGTCGCTTGCTTGGCTTAATTTAAGCTAGCAGCTTCATCACCTACTTAAGCGAAATATAGTTTAAAGGCCAAGTTTGATGGACTAGATTTAGGCTTATATTAATGGCCTGTCACTTGAATCCCAAACTACTTAAATGAAATTAAAATTTTGAAAGAAATCTCTGCAGCCAAATATTCCAAGGCCCAATATGGATAAAGCCCAAGTGAAAGCAACTAGGTGCATCACCTTATGGATAAATCCCAAGTGAAAGCAACTAGGTGCATCACCTTATGGATAAAGCCCAAGTTAAAGCAACTAGGTGCATCACCTTGTTTGACCTTTTGAGCTGCTTGATGTGCACAAGCCGGTGCATCACCTCTTGACCAATTAGTTGGTGAAAATGGACCCCAAAAAAATGAGCTTATAGATAATATTATTGTGGTCAATAAAGCTCTCTATATATATGCAATATGAGTAGATATTCTTCACCCATTTTAATACAAAAAATTGAAATTTAACTCTAACTCTCTCTCTCTCTCTCTATTCTCTCAAGGATTAAACCAGCAGCCTTAAACTTTTCTATGGTTCTTGAAGAAACCCTTATATCTTCAAACCAAGGTAAGTGAAAACTCATTGATTTATGTTAATTCTCCAATGGCTGATTAGCAAAACATATTATTCATACTGTAATATAACTACATAGGCAAAATATTTTCTGAAGCTACTGCTCACGTCCTTAGTTATTAAAATACCTTCGTTTCTTCTTAGGTTCAAGTGTGAAGGGAAGTTAAAGTTCAAAAAGAATTCAAGTTTTGAGGAGAAGTTGCAGAAATTTAAGTAAGTTGACTGCTCTATATTTGTCTTCCTTATGTATGAGTTTGAGTGAGGAAATAGTGGTGTGCTTCCATGAAGAACTCAAGGGGGTGTTAAGTTCAATACTTGGTTGTATGATAAAGAATATTTGAGGATTTTCTATGTATATTACTGTTGGCGCAGCTTGGTTGATCTTGGGAAAGGATGTATAATGTATGTGATGGACAGAAAATGAGGGTGTGATTATACACGTTATGTTAAGGACTTTAAGGGATTATTATCATTTATAGTTAGCTACTATTTTACAAGGCTCACGGTGTGATAGCTGCTAATTTTTGCTTACCATGACTTAAATTGTATATTAAAACCAAATAGGGAAGGCTTAATCATGATAGTATATTAGTCTGAGGATAAGGTATATAAGGCTATTCGATTCTATATCCCTTTGACATGTAAATTTGACAACTGCAATTAATATCAATGAAGTGAATATCACAAGTTCTATTCATAGAAAAGTAAACATAGTTGACACGTACTATCTCCAAATAGCTAACAATATTTCCCCCTCTCCGTAGTGCATAGAACTACATCATTATATGTTAACTATTTTATACTTGTGTAATAATCCCTCAGGTGATGGTATAGAAATTGTAATTGCAAAAGCAAGTATGTGAATCCTCCTCTTTGTTGTTTGAAGTCAATTGTGTCATTAATCCCTTAAAGTAATTTGTTGATGTTACATAGCTCCTTATACATTGTTATTTTCTTGAAGTATTTTCATGTTTTCTATTACTTGTTCGTACTTCCATATCTCCAAAATGATTATCACCACCAAAATAACATCTCAAAAGAGTTACGAACTGATAAGACTTAATGAGGTTTATGAGTAATAGACTTGCTTTTGTTATGATCATATGACTTGATGATAGAGGTGTATATGATTATGGGTTCAAGTATGTTTATATGCATGTGACTTGAGTGGACTTAAGGTTGTTGGTCTTGTGGATTGCATGGTATTGACTTAATGAGTATGTATTATTTACATGTATTAGTTATTGATTGTGCATAAGGCTTTTCAAGTAAAATATCATGCTTTAATGAAATGTCCCTTTTTAGCATAATTTTATCTTGTGTTTGCATGTGGTCCTATACTTAGTACAAGTGATGTGCTAACCTCATTATCCCTTTTTCCCCAACATTTTAGGTTTCGCTCGTTGAAGGACTTATGACGTGGTTTGAAGAAGAATTGGAATTCTATCTCATCCAAGTTGGGTAGGTCCTCACTTTCCGAGGGAAATGCCACTATCAAGCTATTGATTTTGTTCTACTTATAAGACTTCTAGTTCTTTCTTTTTCATTTGTGTAATAAAGATTGTATAGCCTATATATGGATTTATTACATTGATGTATGAGCTATGCCAAATGGTTATAATCTTGCTTAGATGGTTATGAGATGAGACATACATTTAAAGACTATGATACATTTTATATATATGTATGTGCAATAAATGTAGAAGACTATGTAATCTTCTTATAAGAAGGGTCTATAGATACTCAATATAAATATATTATGTGTATGCGAGAGGTCTATGTAAACCTCGTGATAGATAGAAGAGAAGTTTTAACTTTTCCACATTTTTAACCTATATATGTATTGATGTAAAGGAAAAGGCTAGTCTTAGTCCTCTACAAAAACAACAACGCCAATTAAGTAGGGGGTTATCCGTGGATGTGACAAACTTTGTATTAGAGCATGAGGTTGAATATCTTTAGAGTCGATATATCACTCGACCATGTCTATGTATACTTACTAATAATTTGGAAGCACACCACACTTATGAGTAGGAAACTATATGATGCTTAGGAAAGTCTCATTTTCTCGCAAATCCAATATCATGCATCTAGAGTCTTGACTCTATGTGCCCTTTGGGTCTAAACCTTTTATTATTATTATAGGCAACGTATACTCGAAGAACATCTGCTCGAAGACTTTATGAAGATATTTCCAATGCGGTTGTTCCTCCCCATGGCAATCAAGTCCTTTCTCTTGAAAAAGTTGTTAATGTTGACCAAGCTCCGGTCAATCCTCCGCTTTTGACAGATGGAGACATAAGGGAATCCTTTCTCAAAATGGCCCAAGCCACTAGTACACAAGCATAAGTCGTCACCACTCAAACACAAGCCATGACGGCCCAAGATAATCGGGAGGTTGTACCCTAAGTAAACCAACATGTTGGCACCACGACCTCCCGTTTGAGGGATTTCACTAGAATGAATCCCCCTACTTTGAATGGATCCAAAGTAGAGGAAGACCCCCCAAGTTTTCATTGATGAAACCTACAAAATTCTCTATGCTTTGGGGTTGAGTACTAGTAAAAAAGTTGAGTTAGACACTTACCACCTTAAAGATGTGTCCTAATCATGGTACGTCTAATGGAGAGACAATAGGCCTTTAAGGGGTGGACCGGTGACATGGGATATTTTCAAGAAGAATTTTCTTGATTAATTTTTTCCTAGAGAGAAGAGGGAATCCAAGTGGAAGAATTCATCAACCTCCATCATGGAGGTATTAGTGTACTTGACTACTCTTTCAAATTTACTAAATTATCAAAGTATGCTCCTTCTTTGGTTTCCGACCCTAGGGATGAAATGAGGCGCTTTGTCACAGGACTGTTGAACGACATGAAAGAAGAATGTCGTTCGAATATTCTTCATGATAATATGAACATATATCATCTCATGTTTCATTCTCAAAAAGTGGGGTAGACAAGGATTAGTAGAAAGAGTAGGGATGCCCATAAAGAAGGGTCTTTTGTGGTTGTTCTTCATAGGGTAGGCTTGATATCTATAACAAGACTAGGTTTAAAAATAGGTTCCTAATTCAAGTCCATTAGAAGTTCCCTAACGCTCGTGATGATAGGGTTTGTAACCATAAGTCTCAAAATGGAAGTGATACTACTTCACCAACAAAGGAGCCAACTTATTGAAAGTGTAGAAAGAAGCATTATGGTCATTGTCTCGTTGGGATGGACAATTGATTCGGTTGTGGAAAAAGTGGCCACAAGGTGAGGTATTGCCCAAATTTGAATGGTCAAGAAAAGGTTAGTGGTCAAGCTCAAGAAAGTGGTTCTAATATAGATGCTCCTAAGAAGAATCGCTTATATACTCATCGTCTAGAGGTAAGCAAGAGACTTCTCTCGATATGGTGACAGGTATGTTGAAAGTCTTTTCTTTTGATGTATATGCTTTACTTTATCCCAGTTCTACCTTGTCATTTGTTACACCTTTAGTAGCTAAAAAGTTTGACATTTTTCCTTATATTTTAAGTGAACCTTACTTGGTTCCCGGTAGGTGATTCGGTTGTTGGAAAAAGAGTGCATAGAATTTGTCCTATAATGTTGGCCAATAGAGTTACTCATGTTGAAGTAGTAGAACTTCATATGTTTGATTTTTATTTCATTTTGGGTATGGATTGGTTGCATGCTTGCTTTGCTTCAATAGATTGTAAAACGAGGGTTGTGAAGTTTAACTTTTCAAATGAGCCCATTTTGAAGTGGAAAGGTTGAAATTCTATTCCAAGAGGTCGTATAATTTCTTCTTACAAAGCTTATAAGATGATCTCTAGGAGTTGTTTAAATGATATTGTAAGATTCAAAGACTTAGACTCCGAAATTCCTCCCATTGAGTCTGTCCCCGTAGTGAGAGAATTTCCGAAAGTCTTTTCTAATGATCTTCCCCGTATTCCTCTCGAATGGGAAATTGATTGTTGTATCGACTTGCTACAAGATATAAATCCCATTTCAATTCCTCCATATCGGATGGCTCCGGCGAAATTGAAAGAGTTGAAGTCTCAACTCAAATATTTATTAGACAAGGGATTTATTAAACATAGAATTTATCGATGGGGTTGTCCGGTATTGTTCATGAAAAAGAAAAATAGAAACCTTAGAATTTGTATCGATTACCGTCAACTCAACAAAGTTACAATAAAGAACTAGTATCCTCTCCCTCAGAATGATTATTTATGTGAAAAACTCCAAGGGGAGAGTTACTTTTCCAAGATAAACTTGAGAACGGGATATCACAAACATAGGGTGAGAGGTGAACATATTCCAAAGATGACATTTTTAGCAAGATATGGTCACAATGAGTTCTTAGTAATGTCCTTTGGTCTCAATAATACTTCGGCAGCATTTATGGGCCAAATGAATAGGGCATCTCGAAGTTACCTAGACTCATTATTTGTTGTCTTCATTGACGACATTATGGTATATTTAAAAAATGAGGGTGAACACTTGGACCATTTGAGAGTGGTGTTGCAAGTGCTAAAGGAACACTAATTATTTTCCAAGTATAGAAAATGTGAGTTTTGGTTGAGGTTGGTAGTGTTTCTTGGTAATATCATCTCTAGTTAAGGTGTAGAGATTGATCTAAAGAAGACCGAAGCGATGAAAAATTGTCCTAGACCTTTGCTCCTACGGACATTCGGAGTTTCATAGGCCTAGCCGGTCATTATAGAAGGTTTGTCGACGGGTTTGCGTATCTTGCCTCTCCCTTGTAAAGCTTGACCCAAAATAATGTAAAAATTGAGTTGTCGGAGGCATGTTAAAAGAGTTTTCAAATGTTGAAGGATAGCCTTACTTCCGCTCTGGCATTGACCATACTTGAGGGTACAAAGGTTTTTTGGTACATTGTGATGCATCCCGAGTCGGGTGGATTGTGTTCTTATGCAACGCGGCAAACTTATAGCCTATTCTTGTAACGACCTATTTAGTCGTTTGAGTAGCAGAATTTATTTTTGGGAAAAACTAGCTGAATACGACGGACATCACGACGGACCGTCGTGGGCACGACGGACCGTCGAGGTGGTACCGTTCCAAAACACTTGGCATTATGAAATTGAGTGTTGAAACTGAGTCTCTGAACTCTGTGACGGACCTGCAGGACGGACCGTCACAGTCACGACGGACCGTCGTGAGCCCCCGTGTCAAAACACTTAGACTCTTGAGAAATTGGTGCTGGGAGCAACTCTCTGTCCGTCGTGACGGAAGTGCAGGACGGACCGTCGTATGCACGACGGACCGTCACAGACTCCTTGAAGAAATTTGTGTCCATGACGAACCTGCGTGACGGACCGTCGCAGGCACGACGGACCGTCACAGGTTCCGTAATCCCAGACGGGGTCAGATTTCTGACTATTTTTAAAGGGGTGTTTTGGACCATTCCGGCTTTAATTTGTAAAGTTAGTGGGTTAATGTTATTATTTCAATTCCTTGGGGGTTGAAAGACTAACTTTGAGTAACTTGGTGGGTTGGTTTCATTACTTTTGAAACTTGAAATCTTGTGATTTAGGGTAAGAAGAGAGGAAGGTTGGAGGAAGAAAGAGAAAGAGAAAGAGAAGAGAAAAGAGGCGCTTGAGAGAGAAGGAGCAAGGATTCTTGAAGACTTCTTGCTTGAACACAAATCCTTGGTGAAGGTAGGTTATGGTTTATGCTATTTGTAGTAAACTCTCAATAGCAAATGATATGTATTGGGTATTCTTGTAAATCCTTCTATATGCTTAATTGTATGATTTTATGAGTATGATTATATGTTTGTGATGAAATAAGCATGATGAAGCTTGTGAACCCTAAATCTTGATGAAACCCTAATTTTACTTGTTATGAGATTTATGATGCCTTAGTATAAATGAAGGCTTGATGAACTTGTTATGAAAATTGTGATGCCTTAGTATAAATGAAGGCTTGATGAACTTGTTATGAGATTTATGATGCCTTAGTATAAATGAAGGCTTGATGAACTTGTTATGATAATTGTGATGCCTTAGTATAAAGAAGGCTTGATGAACCTTGTATTGTTGTTATAATGCCTTAGTATAAAAGAAGGCTAGATGAACTATGTGTGGTATTGATAATGCCTTGGTATAAAGAAGGCTCGATGAATTTGAGGATCGGAGTGCCACGTTCCGGCACCAGGATAGAAATGAGGATCGGAGTGCCACGTTCCGGCACAAGGATAGAATATGGATCGGAGTGCCACGTTCCGGCACCAGGATAGAAATGAGGATCGGAGTGCCACGTTCCGGCACAAGGATAGAATATGGATCGGAGTGCCACGTTCCGGCACCAGGATAGAAATGAGGATCGGAGTGCCACGTTCCGGCACAAGGATAGAATATGGATCGGAGTGCCACGTTCCGGCACCGGGATAGAATATGGATCGGAGTGCCACGTTCCGGCACCGGGATAGAATATGGATCGGAGTGTCACGTACCGACACGAGAGGAATAAATTCTGAATCTTGAAAGATGTTAATATGCTACATCTAATGAACTTGTTTTTCCTTAATAAGTATGATGTTGAGGCTTGAGTCCTCCTGGATGAACTTGGTGACGTTATTGATGATTGTAGTATTTGTTGTTACTACATGTTGAGTATTATAGTTGATTGTGAGATTAACTGATATATACTATTTTCTATTCTGAGTTGGCCGATGATACCTACTCAGTACGTGTGGTTGTACTGACTCCTACTTGTTTGTTTCTTTCTTGTATTTGTGGAGTGCAGCAACCGTGCCGTCGTCTTCAACTCGATCGCGATTCTAGCCAGTCTTCACTGTACCGGATCTCAGGGTGAGCTATGCTTCTAGCTTGGACTGGATCTTCTTTTCTCATCTTGATGCCTTGAAGTTCCGGCATGGACTAGCTTTCATTTGTTTAACTTCTTAGAATATTCTTAGTTTCGTAATGTAATCATAGATGTTCTTGTGATGATGACTTCCGGATTTTGGGGATAGTTAAGTATTCGTTGTCGTTATTGAGTTAAGTCTTCCGCGTTGTATTTTATTATTTATGTTTGGGTTTAGATTGGTTGGTTCGCTCACATAGGAGGGTCAATGTGGGTGCCAGTCGCGTCCCCGATTTGGGTCGTGACAATTCTTCAAGGCAAGTCAAAGTTCATGAGAAGATTTATCCGAAGCATGACATTGAGTTAGTGGCCGTGGTATTTGCCTTGAAAATACGGAGGCATTATCTCTATGGGGTTCATGTTGATGTGTATATGTACCATAAAAGTCTTTAATATATATTCACTCAAAAGAATATGAATGTCCAAGAAAGAAGATGGTAAGAGTTATTGAAAGACTATGACATGAGTGATCTCTATCAACCCGCCAAGGCTAATATAGTAGTGGACACTTTAAGTCGTTTGTCCAAAAGAAGTGTGTCCCATGTGGAAGAAACCAAGAGAAACCTAGTGATGGATGTTCATAGGTTGGCTTTGTTAGGAGTTCGAATTGAAGGTTCTCCATATGTTGGTGTTGTGGTACTTCATAACTCGGAGTCGTCTTTGGTGGTTAAGGTGAAGTCTAAGCAACACCTTAACCTATTATTGATGGAGTTGAAAGAAGTTGTTCTTTTAAAGATGAATGAGTCATTCTCCCAAGATTGTGGTAGTGTTCTTAGGTATCAAGGGAGATTGTGAATGCGTAATGTGGATGATTTGAGGAGTAGGATCCTTAAGTAAGCTCATGGGTCCTTTCACTCTATTTACTAGGTATCTACAAAGATGTACCATGATCTTAGAGAGTTGTTTTGGGTTGATGGCCTAAAAAGAAATATTGAGGAGATTGTTTCAAAATATCCCAATTGCCAACAAGTGAAGGTCGAGAACCAAAGGCCGAGTGGTTTACAACGAGAAATCCAAATTCCTGCTTGGAAGTGGAAAGATGTCAACATGGATTTCATAGTTGGGTTACCTCATACTTGAAAGCAACATGACTCTATATGGGTGGTAGTGGATAAAATGATCAAACCACCCACTTTATTCTGTTAAGTCTACTTATTCGGTGTAAGATTATGCAGGGATCTATATTGACAAGATAGTGAGTCTTCATGGGGTTCCTTTGTCCATCATATCTGATAGAGGTTCTCAATTTACATCTAGGTTTTGTAGATCGTATCAAAGAGGTTTGGGTTCTCAAGTAAAGTTAAGCACCATTTTTCATCCTCAAGCGGAGTGGCCTATTTAAACTCTTTAAGATATCCTTAGAGCTTGCATCATTAACTTTAAGGGAAATTGGGAAAAGCATTTGCATTTGGTGAAGTTCTCATATTATAATAGTTTTGTTTCATCCATATCTATGTCTCCTTATGAAGGTTTGTGTAGTAGGACATGTAGATCTCCTATTGGATGATTTAAGGTTGGCGCTTCTTTGCTGCATGGTCCCAATTTGATTTATAAGACCTTAGAGAAAGTTTATATCATAAGGAAACTGTTGCAAACAACCTATAGTTGGAAGAAGACTTATGTCGATCATTGGAGAAGAGATTTAGAGTGTAAAGAAGGTGATAAGGTGTACTTGAAAATTTCACCCATGAAAGGGACATTTTATTAAAAACACATTTATATGCAAATTAAGTAAAAAAAGTCATGAATATTGAAGTAAAACAACATTAGAATCATCATTTAACACTTTAGAGAAAAATTTCCATAATTTTTACCACAAAGGAGAAACTTACAGTAATCTTTTCAACATTACAGTGAACTCTTTTTGACATTCCACTGAACTATCCTTATTCAAAAAGAGTTAACTTCCAAGGCCAAGCAAAGATAAAGTGAACTTATTTCAATAGGAGTTTCCCTTGATAAGGTTATCCTAAGACTCACCAAGGTAAGACATGAAGTAAATGCACATACACCTCCTTCAATACACACCAAAGTGATCCTCAAGACTACCCGTTTTTGGCTTACTCACCTCGGGAGAACAAGTCCCCACTAAATGGAAAGACATTAAAAGAGACATCAAGCAACATACCAGGACTTCCCGTTCGGAATGCCTACTTAGTGCAATGAGTAGATGGTGTTCCATTCCACCACCTACTCTATGTAGTACACTCTTTTAGAAGTCTTAGCACCAAGACTCCCCTTTTGGAAGGTCTACTTAGTGCAATGTATAGATAGCTTCCCATTCTACTACCAACCATAAGCAGTACATTCTTTTAGGAGACTTAGTTCATTCAAATCATATAAGGCTCACAAAGACTCCACTTTCGGAAAGCCTACCTAGTTCAATGGATAAATAGTGTCTCATTCCACTACCTACCATAAGTAGTACACTCTTTTAGAAGACTTAAAACATTCATTACTTTTCTGTGGTTTAGCTTAATTAACATAGAGCATGAGATCTAGACATGGAATCACGCCATTAACCCCTATCGGATAAGGGATCCTTACTTGCCTAGAATCAGGTCATTATCTTTGTTTTTACATGGCTTTCCAATAGTTACAACTATGCCGGCGCATAGTTAAGGGATAAGGAGATTGCTAGTAAATAATTAAATCTCTACTAACGATGAGTAGTCATCTCAAGAGGTACATTGATATAAAACATCTCAACTTACAAAGTGTAACCATCTCTTCATCATATCCTCTGGGTACTTGGCATAACTTCCCAAAGATTCTCAACATCCATTACTAAAGGTCAAGGATAAATTTTGGAAACCACATATCAACTCACTAAAGGTGTCCATCCTCCAACCTACAGTAGAAAGCTCTTGGGAATAGTGAAGTTGCTACTAAATACTTCTTCTAAACTCACAAACAGTGTTCACTCTAAAATTCCCCTTTTTGACTTAACTTAGATTAATTCATTCATTCAAGTGTGAGTGTCTGTGTACATGTGAACAAACCTTGCCCAATAAGCATAATTTAATAGTGTCTTTTTTGTATTTTATAGAAAAAGTCGTAATAGTTACTATTTGGGTACTATTCATGAATAGTAAATGTCCTAATCATGAATAGTAAAGGTCAAGTTACTGTGTAAATAGTAAGAGTCAAGTTACTGTGTAAATAGTAAAGGTCGTTTGTAACGTCTATATAAGAGGCATTTGCCTTCATTAATAAAATACACTTCATCCTTTTCTCAACTCTCTTCTCTCATTTTACAATATAAACGCTTCCACCCCAAATTGGTATCAGAGCTAGTTAATAAAATAATTATGGAAAATAAATCAACTATGAAGGATGATCTACAAGAACAGGTATACCATTTTATATTCATGAGTAGCTAAATTAATTTATTCCTGAAAATCTCTTGTTAATTATAATTGTTTATCATGTTTAAATAATGTTCTAATAACCATCTTTAGAAAGTTTGCTACAGAAATATTCTTGAATAAGTATGCCCAGACTATGCCATCCTAAGGTTGAAACCGGTAGGCAGAGAAAGGCCGTTTAAGGGGAGTAAACAAAGTTGAGGCGCTGTTAGGGTAACTAATCAAAGAAGAAAGCTGTAGTAGTGACCAGACGAGATGATTATTAAATCATTATTTTTGCATAATAAGCAAGTATAATTTATTAAGAGGTTGGAAGGAATAAAATTTTAGTGAAAAATGAAAACAATAAAAATGGATACATACCTATTAAATGATGATGTTGATTATAAGATATTACTACTCTATATATTAAAAGATCTTAATACTGATATAAAAAGAGAAATTTATAATAAATTATTAACATATGAAATAATAGAAATAACAACCCAAGGTTGGACTGAGTTAACTATACAAAGTATAGAAGATGAACTTTACTATGACATATATGATTTATATGATGATATAGATATATTTAGAGATCAATAATGAACAAAGAGGAATATGCCGTAGACGAAAAAACATATGAAAATCTAGATGGAATGATAATAAAAATAGTATTTTCAAATTTAGGAAGAAGATATAAGAAAATAGGAAATAACTTATATTTAATGTTAGAAAAAGAAACAGCAAAATTAGAAGATAGTTTAACAGCTATGGTAAGAATAACAAAAGAAAATGAAGAAATAGACAAAGCAAGAGAAATTGAAAAAATAAAAATGCAAGCAAAGCAAGAAGTACAACATTTAGAAGAAATAAAAAATACAAGAATAAGTGAATTAGAAAAAGAATTAGCTAGGTTAAAATTATTATATGAAAATAAACAAAAACAAAAAGAAAAAAATAAAGAGCTTGAATTAAAAAATGAAATAAAAGAAATGGAACAAAAATTAAATGAAGATCTAAAAGATCAAAATGAAGATATTGAAGTAAATGAAATAGATGAAAATGAAAATGACCAACAATCAGAAATAAGCGATATAAGTGAAACATATACAGAAATTTTAGAACAAATAAATAAACCGAAAAAATTAGAAATAAACGTAGGAGATATGGATAAGCCTAGTACGTCAAGAGTTAAAACCCCAGATAATAGTCCCAGAAATAGTCCTAGAGTTAGTCCTAGGAGGACACCACCAACTTATTATACAAATAGTTATCAACAATCAGATAAAAATAATGCAATATGGAACAATAGATTAAATAAAAATTGGACACCTAAACCAGTAAATGAACAATATAATTTCTTAGATTTAGATTGTGTTACAGATACAAATAAAGCAATATTATTATGGATAGGAAATATGTCTAAACAGTTAATAGATAATAAAATAGAAACAGCAAAAACACCAAGATATATAGAAAGAACATTTGTAGGAACAACAAGATTATGGATAGAAAATCTACCCATAGAAAGTCTAGAAGTACTTAGGAATGATAAAAAAATGGATGGATCCGCATCAGCAACAAATATAGATATACTAGATAAATATGAATCAGCAATAAGAAATGAATTTGGAGGTATGACTACAGATATAAGAGAACAAAATAGAGAAAAAATAATAAATAGACAACTTATGACAAAATTAGCTATATGTAAAATGTGTTACTTAGAAGAATATACTTGTGCATTTAAAGAATATTATTACAAAGCTAAATACAATTTAGAAGAAGCAAAAGAAATAAGAAAACAATATTATACAAAATTACCAGAACCATTTAGTACAAATATAATAAAAGATTGGAATAATGAAGGAATGGTAGATACTTTAGGATCTAGAATAAAATTTTTAAATCAATGGTTCATACAATTATGTGAAAACCAAAAAGAAAAACTAAAAATGGAAAAAGTGTTAAATAAAAATTTATCATGTTGTAAAAATAAAATGGCACCACAATTTGGATGCACAACTAAAAAACAAAAATCTAAAAGATATAAAAATTATAGAAAAAATAAAACTAAATATAAATATAAACAACCAAGACGAAGATATTATGTAAAAAATTATAAAATAAAAAGACCATACAGACCAAAAAGAAAAATATCCCAATGTACTTGTTATAATTGTGGAAAGATAGGACACATAGCTAAAGATTGTAAATTACCTAAAAATCCAAAAAGAAAACAGATAGCAGAATTAATCATAGATGATGAAAAATATATGCAAATAGAATACATAGATTATGAATTAAGTGAAAATGATAGTATATATGAAGTATCAGATATAGAAACAGAA
>CM064973.1:20226825-20274825 GCA_032847665.1 Solanum chilense
TCACACATTTCTATCCATCAAATAGGCGTAAAATATTACAAAATTGGTTTCGTATCTATCCCAAACTATAGGTATTCTTTAGTAGGCCAGGCCAATATAAAAATAAACCCACTCCATAACCCCAACCAAGTAAGCATTGATACAATTGTAGTGTTAATTCTAACATTAATTGGTGGAGCATTATTCTCATCATTTACTAAGCAACTCAATCATGTTATGATAACTTTACTAATTGTAGTTTACAAAGTTACTTGTCCATTATTTAGCATTTCCTTTAATCATTTCACTTTCAATTGTTAAACCACTCTAATTATTGTATATACCACAAAAGTACTATTCATTTTACTAAGGTAACTAAATTTACACAACCCCTTCAAATTGTTAAAAATTCGAAATCTAATCACACATCTTTTCCATAAGTATATTGCTTCCATCTTAATATCAAATCTAAAATTCAAATCATACATCAGATCAATAACTGACATAAAGGATTTCGCACGAGTCATAACAAAATGAGAGTGGATGGAATAAAGCGATAAGAATCAAATCAGACCAAGTACGCATGATAGAGATTCAAAAAATAAAGATTTTCCCTATAAATCATTATAGCTTCTAGAAGATAGGTAATACGTCTCCGTACAGATGCTCGATACTCTACTTAGACTAGACTTGTACACATGTGAGACCTATGAACGTGGGGTTATGATATCATTTTTCATGATCCAAAACTGAATGTGATGGTACTCGTCTTATCACGCCAAGACAAGTCAGCCTAAAATTAAACCTTAACCAAAAAATGCGGAAATTTATGTTCAACATAAAAATACCCCCTACAATTTGGTTGTCACATGTACAAGCCTCTAAAGTATTAAAATTGAGTCAAAAGAAAAATACAAGTCTCGTACGATATTTTTGCTAGAGTAGAATAAGATCATAAATAGGAGTAAGAAGGTCCGCTGATATGACAAACAACTACCTCAAAAATCTCCAAGAAGCCTCAGAAAAAAAAATAAAATATATCAAAAAAATCTGAGATAGTAACCTACAATACAATGGTAGAAGCAAGGGGTGAGTACCAAACCACACGGTACTTAGCAGTAAACGTCTAAACACAAGCTAAGGGGATGAAATACGGGTACTCCGACCACCCTAACCGAACCTCCACAACTACAACCTGTAAAAGTCAATCCAACCAAACATTTCACAATTTACATAGCAGGTAACTCAACAACAACACTTAGAAAAATTACATTTCCTCAACAACAACACTTTACCAAATTACATATCCTCAACAACAACACTTAAACAAATTACATATCATCAACAACAATACTTCAACAAATTATATATCCTCAATAGAAATCTCAATATTCAACAATTAGAAGTTTCGCTAAAGGCAATCACAAGATAAGCAAAACATAATATCAAGTTCACTAATGATAAGAATGTGCAATGCAATGGAATTCAATGTCAAGTATAATTATGCATGTATGACCTATTGATATACACTCTCTTTCTCTCAGTCCGGAACCCATGAGGAACATATCTGTCAATGTATCTGTCACTGCGCACGACATGACCCTTGGTAATAGTAAACATCGCGGCACGCTATACGTCCTTCAAAATGGTACATCTTCTTTAAGTTCTCTTTTTTTAATGCACAAAACACATGTGACAACCATGTCTTAAAATAATGCAGATGACATGTTCATACAAATATAGAGGATATGACCATTTTCATAACACTACACAATTCACAACAACAACAACAATGATTCAACAAGTCTTTCAAACCATTCTCCATTATAAACACATCACACACAAACAATTATTAACATTGCATTTTATTACCCTTTGTTTTCATCATTAGAATCAATCAGTGTGGACAAGTCAACCAATCACCAATTCCTATTACTCCCAAACATATACCACCAGGAAATACACACATTCCATACGCTTAACAAGAGTTTAGAAATTCACTTGCCTCAAATAGTTGAACCATCACTCTGGGACTTTAGTTTTTCCCTTTCATTGAGCCTCCAAATAAATGCAATCTATTCAAATAAGTAATTACGATAAGACTATCGAACTAACAACACTCATATATCCTATGTTAACTTAGGCTTTAGACTCATCCCAAATATATAATTAAGTTTCTAAATCTTAATTCTAATGAATAGGTCAAATCTCATCATACATTGAGAATCTCAAGTGTCGGGTTAAGTCATAATACCCTCAAACACCACAACACTAAATTTTATTAAATATAATACACCTAATATTTAATTACCAATCTCAAATTAATAAACCCTAAATTATAATATGATAACAAACATAATCTAAATCAATTAATTACGCAAAATACTATTCAGAAGTACACTATTTATAAATATTTACTATACATATACCATTCCTCAATCCAGTGATGAAATTCTGAAGAGGCAATCATTGCCAATCATTAACCACCACACATTGCTCGCCATTAATTTCTAAAAAGAATCAATATAAAACTAATTCTTCCTATTGTAATCCTAACCCAACAATATAGATATACATTAATATAATTGCAGCAATTAATGACTTTCACTAGGGTAAAAACATAGAATTTAAAATCCGACCTTGAATGTTATATAGTCGACGCCACCATGTTCCCGTACGGTGAGTTTATACCCTCCATTTTTTTCTTTTCCTTTTCTTTTCTTAAAAACAATAATTAGGTACTAAAAGTGAAAAATTCCACTATTTAACTTATTTATATGGGTCAAGTAGTAAATATTATTAAATAAAATATAGAGACCATTAATTATCAACTAAATTTAATATTTTTAAAATCATCCGCGCACTAAAAAAATGTAATAAAAAAATTCTCATGATAAAAATTGTAAACCAACCTCACCAACTGATCAAAATTGACTCAGACAATTCTCGGAAGGGATGAAATAACAATCTTATGAAAATTCCCAAAAATGACATTCCGGGTCATTACAAAAACCTTAACCTTAAAAATGTTACAAAAACTTAAGCTCTAAACCCTAACCTAAAAAACCTTAAGCAAATACGTAACCTCTTATTTATTAAGTTCACAATAAAATAATGTTTAATATGCTCTACTCAGTTATATATATTTTGTCATCTTTATTATATGATGCATTCTAATATCGTTCAGGTACTAACACATACTCTACGGGTTAACTTTTCATAGGGTAGGTTCAGGTCCTGAGCATTCAAGTCACGTGGACATTAGTTCTCGATCCTCATTCAGCAATGTCAATGGTGAGTCCTCGTTCTTCGACGATGATTGACATGTTTTATAATGAATCTTTTATTTTACTTTCAATTTTGCTAGAGTAAGTTGGGGGAATATTTCAGCATCTCTAAAACTTTTAAAAATACTAATCGTAAAAATCATAAACCTAAATAAAATCGTAAAGCATAAAAAATTCTTAACCTAAAATCCAAAAATCTAAACGTTATACCTTACAATAGGACTAAATCCAAAACAACAATTTATATGGAACACTAAGAAACCTAAACCCTAATAAAACCTAAAAGCTAAGAAAAGTTAACTTTTAAAATCCACTAAAACCCTTAAAATTGTTATGCTCGGGAAAAAAATAAAATCCATTTATAACGCGAAGCCCTCAAAAACCCTAAACTTAAAATCCTTTGCCCTAAATCCAACATAACCTTAAATCTTAAGAAATCCAAATTTGTAAAAAAACCAAAGAAACCCTAAAAGATTTTAAAACCTAAATCATAAAAATCATAAACCAAAAGAAACGTCAACCCTAAAAACTCTTAACCTAAAGTTTGAAACAGTAAACTTTAATCTCTATACCTTAGGGCTTAAACACAAAATCCCTAGCGTAAAAAACCATCAATATCATTTAAACCAATTGAGAAAATTGTAAGAGATAAACCATAAAAAATGCAACACAAAAAAAAATAATCTAAATTCCTAAAACCTAAAACCTAAAACATAAACCACGAAATCCTTACATATGCTAAAAAAACACATTCCTAATAAACTTTTAACCTTAAACCCTTATAAATCTTAAGTTCCTAAAACCTAAATCCTTAGAAACCTTATACTTAAGAAACCTTAAGACACGAAATCCTACGAAACCTTAAAAATCATTGTAAATGCTCTTCATCTAAAAACTCTAAAAAAATCCCTTTTAAAAACACTAAAATTCTCAAAGGTAAAAAATATTAAGCGCTACATCGTAACTTACCATAAAATCATTTTAAAACCATTAATCCTATGAAACCCTAAATCATAAGACAACCTAAACCCTAAAAATCACCAAAAAAAACCTAAACCCTAAAAAATCTATATAAAAAAAACATTGAAGCCCCCAAAACCTAAGGAACACTAAATCTCAAGATCAAAATCTAGAACCCTAAAACCTAAGAAAGGCTAATCGTAAACCATTACAAATCATAAGCCAAAACACAAATCCAAAACCTAAAATATCACTAAGAGACAGTAAACCCTAAAATCAATATAAAAATATTAAAAACTTTAAACCTAAAAACTATAAAATATGAAACCTAACAAACCTAGACCCTAAAAAACCCTAAACCTAAAATAATAAACCCAAAACGCCAACTCCTAAACCCTAAAAGACCCAAAAACCTCAGAGATCTTAAATTTTAACATCCAACCCTAAGAAACATTAAACCTAAATCTTAGGGATAAACCCCCAACCTTTAGCCTTATAGAACATTAAGAAACTCTTAACCCTAAATCATAAGAAACACTAAACATTGTAAACCTATAAAAACACTAAAACTAAAAATTCCCAAAACAAACCATAAAACCCTAAAAAAACCATAAATTAAAACCCTAGGTCCTTAGCCCTAAGAACTCCTAAACAGTAAAAACAACAATGATCATAAAAAATTGATAAAAGATGTAAGTAAATAAAAATCTTAACCTAAAAAAATCCTTGATTAACTTAAGCTCTAAACCCTATAAAAATCCTTAACCAAATACGTTACCTTTTATTCATCATATTCAAAATCTATCATTTTTGATATGCTCTATTTAGTTATATATATTTGGTCTGCTTTATAATATCATGCATGCCAGTATCTTTGAAATACTGACACATACTCAAGGTAACATCTTCTCATAATGTAGGTTCGGGTCCTCAACATTCAGGTCACGCGGACATTGGTTATTAATCCGTATTCACCAATATCAATGGTGAGTCCTCGTTCTTCGAGGATAATTGACATATTATATATTTAATCTTTCATTCTAGTTTCAGTATTGCTAGAGTTAGCTGGGGGAATCTCCTAGCATTTCTAGTTAGTTAGAGGCTTTTATTCATGCATTGTTTTTGTCACGTCCCGAGGTTACCCCTTTGATGTAACACTGGAAATAGGATCACGACTAATCCCAAGATATTCTTCATAAGTATATAAGATCAACACGTTTAAAAGCCTAAACATAAGAAATTGAAACCCTAAATCTTATACCCTAAGAAATGTAAAAACATTTCAAAACTTAATCATAAAAATCATAAACCTAAATCATTTACAATTCTAATCATAAAAGTCATAAACCTAAATAAAATAGTATAGCGTGAAAAACTATTAATCTAAAATCCAAAACATTAAATCATAAACCATATCATTGAGCCAAAGCAAAACCCAAAACTATTTGGAACACTAAGAAACCCTAAATCCTATGAAAACCTAAAACATAAGAAAACTTAACTTTAAAAATCCACTAAAACCTTAATCCTAAGCACTAGAAAAACCCTATACCTAAAACACAAAACCCCAAACCTTAAAAGACCCAAAAAACCTAGGAGACATGATATGTTAAACTCAAACAGTAAGAAACCTAATATGTTAACCCTAGAGATAAACCGAACCCTAAGGCTTATAAAACTCTAAGAAGCCCACACCCTAAATCCTACAAAACACTAAACATTAAATCCCTTAATACTAAGAAAACCGAAAACATACCTTTAAACCTTAAAAAAAATCCATAATCTAAAACTCTAAGCCCTAAGCCCTTTGAACTCCCTTATTGTAAACACAATACTAATCCTAAAAATTCATAAACATCTTAAATAAAAAATTCATAACCTAAAATAATCCTAGAAAATATCTAAGCCCTACATAAAAACCCTTAACCAAACACATAACCTCCTATCCATAATGTTCAGAATATACCATTGTTTAATATGCTCTATTGGTCATAAATATTTGGTAAACTTTTTAATATCATGAAGTTCAATATCTTTAAAGTATTGACACATACTCTATGCAACATCTTCTCAAAACGTAGGTTTTGGTCCTTAGCATTCAGATCATGCGGAGATCGGTTTACGATCCGCATTCAGCAAAATAAGTGTTGAGTCTTCAATCTTTGAGGATGATGGACATGTTTTATATTAAGTCTTTCATTTTAGTTTCAGTTTTGTTAGAGTTAGCTGGCGGCAGGTCCTAGCATCTCTAGTAAGTTAGAGGCTTTTATTCATGCATAGTTTTTGTCACCCCCCCAGGGTTACTCCCTTGACGTTACACGGGACATAGGATGACGCTAACCCCAAACTAACCTTGAGTTAGCATATCATTAGAATTTAGCAACAACACCTTTAAGAGACTAAACCTAAGAATTTTTAAAGTTCTAAGAAAGACTAAAACATTAAATAAAACCTAATCATAAAAATCATAAACCTAAAACAGTTAATAACCATACTCATAAAATTAACCTGAAAAAATTGTTAACCTTAAAAAATTCTTAACCTAAAATCTAAACTCCAAACCTTAAACCCTATACCAAGGTTCTTAAACCCTGAACCCCAAAAATCATTTGAACCCCTTAAGAAATATTTAAGCCCTTGTATACCCTATAATTTTTTTTTAAATCTAGAACCCTAAAACTTAAATACCAAACCAAGAAATCCTAACATTCGCTATGAAATTAAACCTTCAACCCTTATAAATCATTAGAAACCTTATACCTAAGAAACCATAATACCGTAAATCCTATTAAACCTTAAAAACATTGTTAAAATTCTAAATCTAAAAAGTCCAAAAATATCCCTTTTAAAACCCCTAAAATTCTCAAACTTAAATAAAACATAAAAAACAGTAAGCTTGACACCATATTTTACCATAAAATCTTTTTTAAAAAATTCTTAATCCTATGAAACCTTAAAGCATAAGAAAACCTAAACACTAAAAATCACTAAGAAAACCTAAACCAAGAAAAATTAAAAAAAAAACTTTAAAAACCCTAAAACCTAAGGAACCCTAAGTCTAAAGCATTAAACCATGAACCCTATAACCTAAAAACCCTAAATCGTATACACATAAAAACTATAACACGAAAACCCAAAGCCTACGAAAACCCCAAACCTTAAACCAAAATAACACTAAGAAACCCAAACCCAAAAAAGCAAAAATAATTAAAAACTCTAAACCTAAAAAACCTCTAAAAATAATAAATCTGACATACCTTAACCCTAAACCCTAGAAAAACCCTACACCTAAAACCCTAAACGCTAAACCCTAAACTTAAACACTAAGAAAACTACAGTCTAAATCATAGAGACAAACCTCCATTCCTAAGCCTTATAAAACTCTAAGAAGCCCTCAGCCTAAATACTACGACACACTAAAGACTAAAAACCATAAACTAAAAAACTCGGAAACAAACCTTTAAAACTCTAAAAAAAATTCCATTACATAAAATTGTATCCCTAAGCTCTTAGAACTCCTAAATAGGAAAACTCTTAATCTTAAAAAATCCTAGATAAACTCTAAATACTAACCTAAAAACCCTTAACAAAATACCTAACCTCTAATTATGATGTTTAGAATATATTATTGTTTAATATGCTCTGTTTAGTTATGTATATTTGGTCGACTTTATAATAATATGCATGCTCAATATCTTTCAAGTATTGACACATACTCTACGCTACATCTTCGTAATATAGGTTCAGGTTCTCAACATTCAGATCACGTGGAGATCGGTTCTCGACTCGTATTCATCAATATCAGTAGTGAGTCCTCTTTCCTCGAAGATGATTGGCATGTTTTACATATTCAATATTTCATTTTAGTTACAGTTTTGCTAGGGTTAGACAGAGTTAGCTGGGGGGAATGTCCCAGCATCTCTAGTAAGTTAGAGGCTTTTATTCATACATAATTATTGTCACACCCCGAGGTTACCCCCTTGACGTAACAGGAGACATAGGATCACAAGTGCCCCCAAGCTAACCTTGAATTGGTATATCATAAGCATATAATATAAACACCTTTAAGCGCCTAAGCATAAGAAATTTAAAACTCCTAAGAAACCCAAAATCCTAAGCACTAAGAAGCAAGAAACACCAAACCTTAGGGAATCCCGTAAACCCAAAGATTTGTGAAACACCAACAAATGCTAAATGCTAAACTCTATACCCAAAGAAATAATAAACCTTTCACCCTAAACCTCAGAGCTAAACCCTAAACCTTAAGAAATGAAAAAAATCCTAAAAAAACATCTAAAACACGTAAACCCAAAAATTTTAAATATCATATACTCTAGGAACCCCTTAATCGTAAAAACCATACAAATTCTAGAAACCCTCTAAATTACTAAACCTTAAAGTTCCTCTTAACCTAATAAAACCCCAGAAAATCTTAAGCCCAAAACCATAAATCCTAAAAACACTTAAAAACAAAAACCCTATGAAAACCTAAATGAAAAATCCTATAACATAAGAAACTCTAAATCCTAACTCTAAACCATAAGCCTACCCTATACCGTAGGTCTAAACCCGAAACCCGAACCATTTGAAACCTAAGAAACCTAAAACATACGAAAATTGAAACTTTTATATACATTAAATACCCCTGAAAAAATAATGCCAGTGAAAAACAATAAATCCAATTAAAACCCTAATTATTAAAAAAACCAAAATTAATATTTGATTACCTTAATCTTAAGACATGCAAATTCGTAAAAAAAACATAAGAAACACTAAAACATTTAAAGACCCTAATCATAAAAATCAGAAACTCTAAAAAATTCTTAACCTAAAATTTAAAACTCTAAACTTTAAACCCTATAACGTAGGACCTAAACCCTATACCTTAAAACTTTGGCCTTAAACCTAAATATTAAGAAACCCTAAAAATCCTTTTAAAACTTTAAGAAGATCTTAAACCTTTTATGATCCTAGAAAAACTCAAAATAAAATTAACATATAAAATCCTAAACCAAGAAACTCTATTAGACGCTAAGTGAAATTAAGAAACACTTCCCTAAGAAACTCTAAATTTTAAACCCTTTTTAATCCTAATACCTTAAAACCTAAGATTCAATACCCTAAACACTAAGAAACATTATACCTAGGAAAACCTAATACCTTAAATCATATGAAACCTTCAAAACCTTGTAAATATTTTAAATATATAAACTCTATACAAAAAACAAACCCTTTTAGAACCCTTAAAAACGTTAAACCTAAAATAACCTAAAACAGTAAGCCTACACAATAATTTACCCAAAAAATAATTTTAAAAAACACTAAACCCTATCAAATGCTTAACCATAAAACTATAAATCACTAAGAAAACCTAAACCCTAAAAAAAAAAAAACAACAACTTTAAAACCCTAACCGAAGGAATCCTAAATCCCAGGCTCAAAACTAAGAACCCTAAAGCCTAAGAAATGATAAATCGATAAACCCTTAAATATCATGAACCAAAAACACAAATCCTAAACATAAAATAACACTAAGAAACCCTAAACCCTAAAACCAACAAAAAAAATTAAAAAATCTAAACATAAAAAACCTCTAAAAAAAATTAAATCTAAGAAACTTGACTAAACCCTACAAAAACCCTAAATTTAATATAATAAACCCTAAAGCATAACTCCTAAACCCTAAAAGACCAAAAAAAAAACTCGGAGACCTTAAATGTTTACATCAAACCCCTAAGAAACTTAAACCTATACCTTAGGGATAAAACTCCAACCCTAAGCCTTATAGAACTTTAAGAAGCTCTCAATCCTAGATCCTAAGAAACACCAAAAGTTGTAAACCTTTACAAACCCTTAAACTAAAAATCCTTAAATCAAACCATAGAAAGCCTAAGAAAAATCATAATCTAAAACCCTAAGCCCTAAGAACTCCTAAAACGTAAAACAATAATGATCATCTTTTTCTCATGCAAGCTGACTACCTTTCAAGTACTAACACATACTCTACGCTACATCTTCTCATAATGTAGGTTTAGGTCCTCAATATTCAGATCATGCGGAGAACGATTCTAGATTTGTATTTAAAAGTATCAGAGGTGAGTTCTTGTTCTTCGAGGACTATTGCCATGTTTTATATTCAGTATTTTATTTTAGTGTCAGTTTTCTAGAGTTAGTTGGGGGCATGTCCCAATATCTCTAGTCAGTTAGAGGATTTATTTATTTAGAGTTTTTTTCACGTCCCAGGATTGCCCCCTTGATGTAACATGGGACCTAGGATCACCAGTGACCCCAAGATAACTTGAAGTTGGCATCTCATAAGCATATTAGATCTGCAACTTAAACAACTGTTAAAAGCCTAAACCTAAGAAACTTGAAATCCCTAAGAAACACAAAATCATAAACCCTAATAAGTATTGAACACTAAAAACACCTTTAAAAACACTCTAATCGTAAGGCCTCGTTTAAACCCCTAACACGTAAAAACTCATAAATCAAAAATCCTAAACCCTAATCCCTAGGATCTCCTAAATCCTAAAAATCATAATCATTTAAAACCCTAAAACCTATACCCTAAAAATATAAAGCTCTCAGAACATGGTAATTGTAAAAACCATACAAATCCTAAAAACCTTTTCAATCCTTTAACCTACAAATTCCTCTACACCTATTAAAACCCTTGGAAATTTTAAGTCGAAACAAGTAATCCTAAAAACCCTTATAAAATCAAACCCTAAGGAATCGTGAACACAAAATCCTATACTCTAAGATACTCTTAATCCTTAAGTCTTAACCTTAGGGCTAAACCCTAAACCCAAACGATATGGAACACTAAGAAAACCTACAACCTAAGAAAAGTTAACTCTAAAAATCAAGTAAAAACCCTAAAATATTATGTTTGGGAAAAAAATCCCTTTAATAATACCTAAAAAAATCCCTAAACTTAAAATTCTATGCTCTAAATCCTACATAACCCTAAATCTTTTGAGTTATGAATTTATAAAAAAAGCTAAGAAACCCTACACATTTAAAAAACCCTAATCCTAAAAATCATAAACCTTAAATATAGTAAACCATAAAAAACTCTTAACCTAAAATTTGAAACTCTAACCATTAAAACCTACTTAGGAAACCCTAAACCCTAAACATGACGAAACCCTAAAAACCATTTAAACCCCTTAAGAAAATTTGACGCACTTATAAACCGTAAAAAATATCAAATAAAATAAAATCTAAAATCCTAAATCCGAAATCCTAAACCAAGAATTTCTAACATATGCTAAGAAACACTTCGCTTAGAAACTTTAAACCTTAAAAAACTAAAAATAGTAAGTCTTACACCATAATATACCATAAACTCATTTCGAGATCACAATGCTGAGGAACTAAGCCTACATTTTGATAAGATGTAGCGTAGAGTATGTGTAAGTACTTGAAAGTTATTGTCATGCATGATATTATAAATCTTAAAGAAGGATATATTCTGAACATGATTAATAAGATGTTAGGTATTTGGTTAAGGGTTTTTATGTTTGGGTTTAGAGCTTTTCTAGGATTATTTTAGGTTAATATTTTTTTATTTAAGATGTTTATAGATTTTTAGGATTATTTTTTACGATATAGGAGTTATAAGGGCTTAGGTATTAGAGTTTTAGATCGTGGATTTTTTTAGGGTTTTAACATTTTTTTTTGGTGTTCATAGTATTATGGGATTTAGTGTTAAGTGTTTCGTAGTATTTAGTGTGAGGTATTCTCAGAGATTTATTAGGCTTAGGGGTTGAATTTATCTCTAAGGTTAAGGGATAAGGTTTCTTTTGTTTGAATTTAACATATAAGGTCTCCTAGTTTTTTTTTTGGGGTCCTTTAGGGTTTGGGGTTTTGTGTTTCAGGCGTAGGGTTTTTCTAGGCTTTAGGATTAAGGATTGTTAGGTTTATGATTCTTTAGAGGTTTGTTAACTAGAGAGTTTTTAATTTTCTTAGGTTTTGGGCATCTTAGTGTTTGTTTGGGTTGAAGGTTTAGTGTTTTCTTAGGGTTTGGGTTTTCGTTTTAAAGTTCTTATGGGTATATGATTAAGGGTTTCATAAGTTTTAGGGTTCAGTGTCTTCAGCTTGGGATTCAGGTTCCTTAGGTTTTAGAGGTTTTAAAGTGTTTTTTTTGGAAATATTTTTTGGGGTTTAGATATTGTCATGATTTAGGATGTCATAGGATTAAGGGTTTTATTAAATGATTTTATGGTATATTATGGTGTTAGACTTACTATTTTATAGTTTTTTTAGGTTTGAGATTTTTAGGGGGTTTTAAATGTTTTTTTTTAGTGTTTTTAGATTTAGAATTTCTACAAGTTTTTTAAGGTATTATAGGATTTATGGTATTAGGATTTAGTAGGTATAATGTTTCTTAGGGTTTAGGGTTTAGGATCTGTGGATTTATAAGGGTTTAAGGTTTAATGTTTCTTAGCAAAGTGTTTCTTAAAATATGTTAGAATTTCTTGGTTAAGGCTTTAGGTTTTAGGATTTTAGATTTTAATTTCATTTGAATTTTTTAGAGTTTATAAGTGCGTAAAATTTTCTTAAGAGGTTTAAATGGTTTTTAGGGTTTCGTTATGTTTAGGGTTTCCTAAAGCAGGTTTTAAGGTTTAGAGTTTGGAATTTTAGGTTAAGGGTTTTTTTATGGTTTACGATATTTAAGGTTTATAATTTTTAGAATTAGGGTTTTTAAATGTTTAGGGTTTCTTCATTTTTTTATAAATTCATAATTCTTAAGATACAAAACCTAAGAAATTTGATACTCCTAAGAAACCCAAAGAAATACTAAAACATTAATCATTAAAATCGTAAATCAAAAAATTTTTACTCTATTTCTACAAGTGTAAATTCGGGCCATTGAGAAGATTCGAGGTCATTTCTCAAGATACATGGATTTTCATTCTCCAAGTTGGTGATTCATCAAGTCCAAAAACACCACACCTGTGATTTTAGATTTAGTTCTTTTGTCTATTGAGAGACTATAATGTGTTTCCTATTCTAGACTTTCTATTTGATGTAAGGGCTAAGTTCCAAATTCTTAACTCCTATGTCTAGATGGTATTTTTAGACTAGATTTCCACTCGCTTATAAAGATTTCCATTAAATGTGTAGACTCCTAAGCCTTATGATTTTGTTTATAAAGTTTTTTCCCCACTACGAATGAATGCAAAGAGCTTGTATCAGACCTCAGAGAGGCTGAATACATCGTTTTATGATTAAAGGGTTCTCTAGGGTCACAAAAAGTTGGTATCAGGGCATAAGGTTATGAAATGTTCTTAGCCTCCACAGTCTCATGAGGCCACATCTAGTAAAGTCTTGTTCATCGGTGTGAGTCGCGACACATCATTGAGCGAGTGGATATAAGACGATAGAAAGTTCACTTTTTTCAGTACTCTTGTGTTGTGCCATAGAGTTGAGTTCTATAAGTGTCTTTTCCTAATCCCTGATCTTGTGATTATAGGATATGAATACAAGAAGGACGTCCACAGGAAGAGTGGATGAAGTAGTAGTGAATGAGGGAGTTCCTCCCCGAGGTGAAAAAGTTCCTTAAGGCGAACAAGTTCCCATAGTTAATAAAAAATGAGGTTTCGGTGGTTCTCCTTGACATGACTAATGAAGAGGTTAGAGGTGCTCTTTATACCCCAGCCCGAGTTATGACGGATTGAGCAAATAGATATGTGGGGCCTAGGGTGAATGCTTTTGAATATACTATGGCCTCTAAGTTGAAGGACTTTGTGAGGATGAATCCTCCTACATTTCTTTCTTGGCTCTATGGTGAGACATGATCCCCAAGCATTCTTGGATGGGTTTTATAATATATTTCATGCTATTTATGTGTCTTGTAAGGAGAAGGTGGTTTCATACCAATTGAAAGAGGTTGCTGAAGTGTGGTACACACAATGGAAGGACAATAGGCTAGTTGAATTGTGTCCTATAGAGTGGGAAGAGTTTAAGGAAGCATTCTTAGGGAAGTACTTTCCCCGTGAGAAGAGAGAATATAAGATTAAGGAGTTTATTAACCTTAGGCAAGTTAATATGAGTGTGGATGAGTATTTATTGATGTTTACCTTGCTTTGTAAATATGCTCCATCATTGGTGTCTAATCCAAGAGAAGAGATGAGTAGGTTTATTACTAGTGTTTTTGATCTTATGAAGAAAGAGTTTCATAGGCAATTCCATGATAACATGACTCTTTCTGGACTTATTGTGTATGCTCAATCCATTGAGGAATCTAATCTTGAAAGGATAGGGCATAAATGTGAAAAGGGGACGAATCGATGAGCAAAGGCAACCTAGGTTTTAGAAGAGGGCTCCAAAACAAGATGCTGCTTGTTCTCCTAAGGATAACTATGAAAGATTTGGTGGTTACCAACTTGATAAACCTATTTTCTCAAATTTTCGGAAGAAACATTCTTGAATGTGTCTAACTGATACTAATGGATGCTATGGATATGGGAAGAATGATCACAAGGTGAGACATTGTCCTAATATTTCTACTAGAGGAAGAAATGTCAAGAAAGATCCCTACAATGATCCAATTGTTGGAGAACACAAGTATCATCACTTTTATGCTCTTCATGATAACAAGAAAGCGAATTTGAATGAAGGTGCCGGTAAGTTATAATTTTTTTTTTTGTGGGATTTTATAGATTTGGACCATTGTAATTGGAAATGGTTTGATCCCAAGTGGAGGAGAGTATGGTTAATTGTTGGGTTAATAGAATTTATCGCTTTTCTTCAATTCTATTCATGCTTGAGATTTAGAACTTCTTAGTGGCACAATGCATGTTTTGGGAGTCTCTAGTGTAAAGTGAGTTTTCATGATCCCTTATGACTTTGAATATTTTCATAAGTTTATGTTTAAATTCGTTAAATGATCTTTTATGATTTGTTTTCTCATATTGATGTCCATCTATAGTAAATTGCCTGAAGGTGGTATGAGTTGACTTATGAGCATGCCTAAATGTGATTTTTGAAAATGTTGCATAATCGTGCGTTTATGAGAAATTGCCATGATGTTCTTAGAAATGTTGTGATAAGAATGATGATAGGTGGAGAAGGAAGTTCCTCCAATGTCAAATGAGAAATCTGGATCTTATTGCATGATGAGTTGTAGATGTTGTTCCTACTTTCTTGGTTTGTTTAGTCTCTTATATTTACTAATGAGAAACTTCATTTACAACACATGTTGACTAGCTGAACTGATACATGTGACAAGTGAATCAATGAATAAAGATGATAGCTCTACAATGCATACAAAGCCTCTACTAGAATCGATGATTGTACCACAATGAAATATGCATAATAAAGACTAAGCAGAGCCCCATTTCAACCTATAGCTCAGCAAAAACCGTTGAGTATCATCTGCTTCTATTTGGAAGATCTACTAGTTTAGTGCATGTACCTGCAACATGAAATACAGCGTCCCCAATAAGAAACATTAGTATGAAAAAAGTACTAAATGTGTAAGGCATAACACAACCATATGCAAAATGAGAGGTCAAGTCAAACTAAATACCAATAGATAAGGGTTAGAGACCACATTTGCATATACTTGTGGAATCATATATTTTATATTCTTTATTTTTTTTAGTTTTCAATGCGTTATAATGTTTATAAGACATATGATACAAATGACCAATTGATCAGTGATAACCCATGTTAGGAATTTTCCTCTAGGATGCCACCTATAATTATATAAATTGCTTCACTTATATTCTTTCATCTTTGATATTATTGTTTTCATGTTCAAAACACTTTTGAGATTGTTCTTTCGTTGAAAATAAATTCATTTGTGATAGTTGTTTTGGTGGTCATAATCATTGTTGAGATTAAGAACTATGGACCAGTAGTAGAAGACATATGAATATGGACTTATGATAATATCAATGACATGGGAATCAAATGTGAAACCAACATAATGCTTAGGAGCTTATATGTCTCGATAAGCATATTGACATCTCAAACTAAAGCTCATAACGTGAAGACATTTAGCATTCATCCGAGATATTTGAAATCTATATGATACTCACTAACTAAAATCAAATATAGGGTGTTAGTGAATGCGTAACCAAGGGGGAACGTGGGTAGATTAAACTTAATGATGGATACAAATTCCAAGTAAGTAAGTATAGAATGTAGAATAGAGCAAGTAGGGATCTTGTGAGTTAACATTATTGTCTAATACAATAGAGGAGCAATAACTAATTAAAGGAACACATGAACATAGGAAAAAATGACATATATGATGGAATAGACAATTGAAGCAAGTTTTCAAGATATGGGTAGATCGTATATCTAACTTATAAACATATGTACCATGTCTAATCTAGGATCACTTTGATTTATATAAGGTAAATACTTGAAGTGAGGGGTACTTTGACGATGAAACAATTTTAAACCTTGCATGTTAACACTTGGTAGAGTACCAACTAAACAGATACATTTAGTAACTGTAATAATGGCCCAATTACTACCAAGGGCACTTGGAAAGCTTACTTTTTGTAATGCATGTTCTTGATTCATGCCAAAGAAATAGGAAATCGAATGGTCTTTACATACCTGAATTCCCAATTCATATAGCTTACGAGTTGTAAAAATTTCCTTTAACGTCATTGTCTTCATTTACAACAACAAATCATTTAAGGCTAATTTTAGCAGCTTACCAACAAACTCGGGATATTTCAACTCATCAAAACAGTTGTCAAGCCATAATATTTCTAATTGATTGTTTTCTTTCATAGATTGAATTTGTTATAGTTATTTACACTTAACAACCTTCCCATGGAATGGGCAGTGAGTTTAACAAAACTTTAATTTAACGGAGCATTACCTTAGGTTATAAATCTGCCCCTACGGCTTTCCACAATGATTCTCTAAGTACATCCATGACATCCCATAAATAAAGCAATATAGAAGTCCTCAACACTCAAAAATAACTAAAAACACTTGAATTTATGATTTTAAATCACCATCCCACGAGTTGAATAAACAAGTATGTCTGCAATTCTTAAATAAACTAACACTTTAATGTTGTGGCAGCACCCTTACCTTGACTATCTAAATCCGTTATGATCAGTCATTTATTGTTTCTGTAACCTTATCTCAATCTTTGGAAGAGAGTGGCAGAACCTTGGTTTCCAACACATAGCTATATGTAGTTCACCCCCTTTGAAGAACTGCCAAATATTCTTGAAACAATCGAGGAGAGAATGTGATCTTGTAGCTTCTTTGGAAGAAACAATGTGAAAAATAGTTTTCCCTAGTGGGAAAATGGTTGGTTGTTTCATCTTGATATAGTGAAATATATGAACTTGAGTGCTTAAAATTTGGATAAGAGGAAAATGAGATATTTATATGAGATATTTTACCTCAATAGGTTATTTTTTGCCACCTTTCTTGTATTTCATTTGCATCCAACATGTGTCTTTTAATTTAGGCCACAGATTTAAGTAGGCTAGCACCTACTTTTCCATTAATATTATTTATATTAACTTGGTCAATATATAGGTGGTGTACTTGGCCCAATAACATGGTCAAAATAGTATTAGTAGGTGATGCACCTACTAGGTCCTTTGGCTGGTCAATAAGTCAAAGTAGGTCATGAGCTACTTGTCACCTACTAGATTAGTTATTTCAAGCAAGCACGTCAATATTTTATTCCATTTCTAGACCTTAATACTTTAAATAAAGTTAGAACTTATATACATCATGTCAATTTCAATTCTAGAATCATATACCACCTTATGATTTCAAGTTTAAATATTTCCATCGACGTCAACTCAATCGTGTCATATCAAATTCTATGGGCAGTTCACTTTAAACTTATTCTATTGTCACTTGTACCATAGGAAATCAAGTTCAGATATATACCATAAGTAAATTTTGTAAGTGTCATACAGATAGAACTAGTACATGTAGAATAGGCGTGTTACATCCTCCCCCCCGCCCTCAATGATCATTCACCCTCGAATGATGGGTGAAACTGATAGTTTAGTAAACCTTGGAATTACATTTGGAGATCTTCCAGAGTTCCCATCATAAATAGGACTATCCATAATCCATAGACTAACCTAAAACATATATATACAGTCTACCATGAAGTCTTAATAGTATTGGTTCATAAAATAATAATATAACAAATTAAACCCCTTTCTTGACCATGTAATTCACTTAATATACAAAATTAGAGCTCATCAAATAAGTATTTTAATATACCAAAACACAAGACATGAAAATGACATATTAAATTAATAACTGCTAGTAGGATATACGATCAAATAAGGGGACCACATGTCTCAGATCCTTATGTTGATGTTTAGGATGCGGAGGGGTATTTAGGATCTCTAGTTTATTCTACTCCAAGTATCTTATGTTATATTATATTCCTTACACGATACTTCAATGGAGGTTACAAATTTGAGCTTAGCTTCCAGTCCTTAACAATCAAGGATAACTATAGTATCTCCCAAATCATTGTATATAGAACAAAGAGATAAAATCATAGGCCTAACCCATTTGGGCACTACATTCCCTTCTCTTTTTATCTCCTGATCCTTTATAGAGGCCAGTCTTATAAGAACGCATAGCGTTAATATGAACTAATATTTTATGCTGCACCTTCGAATATGGCATTATGCTAAGTTATTTATCGATAATTGTGATAAAGTTAACATATATGCGCAACCTTTTTCTTGTAAAAGTCATCACTACATCATGATACAAGGACACATTTTCCAATATTTTCAAAACTCAAGTCAATAAGCATAGAGGGGCATTGAATACGAATAAATAAGTCACATTGAGTATGACAAAGAGGTAGACTAGCACAAAAAGGGAGCACATAATATATGGGCACTAAGCTATAGAAATATGTGGTGTACGCGCGTATATGAACTAGGGTACCGTGTGAGAGAATGATCTATAACGCATGTAAGAGATGGACTAGATAATCACATGATGCATGAGTACTAAAGCTACGAAATATAATGTTTAAGCAAGTAGACTATAAGACATGTGTCTACATGAAAGAAAATGAACTGCAGAACACAAATCAAATTGAGCAAGTGTGTTATATCGCATGGATAGGTGGACAAACATGTCAATGAGTACACATATAAAATATAAGCAAGTGAGCACATGACACCAGGAAGAAAAGCTATAAGGCATGTAATGCCTAAGCAAGTAGGCTACGAGGCATGTAAAATATATAGAAGTGCCCACACAATATGAACAAGTGATGTAGGGAAAAGGTCCTATGAGAACATATAGTGATAAACAAGGGTACTCCAAAGAGGAAAACACTTACAAGGAAGTACTCTATAACATTAGGTAACCTTTGACAGGTTAATCCGCTAAGGAAAAATGACATACAAATAAAAAAATTAAAGAACATGCGACATGTATAATTATATAACAAACAATATTTGGAAACTACGAGATATTCTATAGAACCACTCTACCATAATAAGTGCAAACACACTATCTTAAGAGTAAAGTCACGGATGGGATACTTCTGCTCATACTTCTCACTCACCTCAAAGCACATACAATTGATTTCCTCATCTCATCTCTTTGATCTCCTAAGAATCCTTTTAGGTGTTTTGAAATTGGGATTTTGCTTCCATCTAGGTCAATATATATACTACAGTTAAGATTAAAATAGAAAATCCTCTATAGTTCATCCTTTGGAGTAGGAGGCCACGTCAATTTGGTATTCATTACTGTCTTGTTTCGTACCACACTCAATTCTGGTGTCTTTTAAAGGTCATAATAGAAAATAGTGAAGCTTGAACGTACCATAAAACATGAACTCCAATAACATATAAAGTAAGCTACATATAAAGTTATATAATGATTCATACAATCTTAGAATTAGCCCCTTTGGGCTTAACTAGACAGGTCAACCATACTAATAGATTATCTTTTTAATAAGTGAGGGTGCTCCAAATCTTTTCCCACGCAACAGAACAAAATAATAATAAATAGCATATGATCAATGTTCTTCTCCCTTAACCAACAATGATTGACGAATTACTACATATGAATATTAAATGAACTCTAAAAGAACTCTATACATGTGAATAATTCTCTACTTCTCTTTTGTAGTAATAATGTAGATAAACTAGGTCCATGTATCTTCTATCTAGGTAGCCTTTCAATTCTCTTCCTTTTCTTGTTGTTTTCAGAACAAAATATAAAGAATTGAATCAATACTACAATGTCTTCTTTGTCAAACAAAGGTTCACAAAGTTGTTTCGGGGTGCTCCATGTCACATCCGGTTTTACCCCCCAAGACGTAACCTGCGTCGTCGTCTTCTTTGAGATCTAAAAGAAGCCTCGTAGTCTTACATCATTGCATTCATCGATTAAAAATAAGGAAGAATTTGAAAAATTTCAACTAATTAAATTTGAGGTTTACATAGACCTCTACATACATATAATAATAATAATATTGAGTATACATAGACTCTTTCTTATAAGAAGATCACATAGTCTTCTACTTTTATTTGACAATCTTGTATAGTAAAGAAATAGACTAATAAATGTGTCTCATCTCATAAGCCATCTCAACGAGGACAACAACATTGGGAATAGGCATACATCAATAAAAGTAAGCCGCATATAGGCTTTATACAACTTTTTCTCAAGTAGGAAATAGAGTCAATACAAAAGTTGTAGCAACTAAGTAACTTTGCAGAGATAATATTCGCATCGTCCTGAGGGAAAATGAAGACCTACCACTTGGATGATAGAATGCCCAAGTGTTCCTTAAAATTACCTTAAATCAACTTCAATGATCAGAACCTAAAATGTTTGGGAAAAAGGGGAGAAAATGGGGTAGTAGGCCACATGTACTAAGTATGAGACCATATATGCACAAATACCAACAAAGTATTCTAGAAAGGGACATTTAATGAAATCATTTTATTTAACCCAAACCTTTGAACATACTAAACAAATTAATTATAACATATGCACGTCATCATACTTAAACCCATAATCTCATGTAACTCTATCATCACGTAATAATATCACAAATATGAATAAGATTAAACCACGTAAATAGCAAAGGAAGCAAACCAACTATAATCCTTAAGAAGCTACAAGTGCAATGACCAAGTAAAGCCCCATAACCCTACTTAATTAAATAACCCACTAAAGATCATAATTATCAATTCATTTCACATAGCATGGTCTTCCATATCATATATTATTCTTTCTTTAATAATGATAACAAATTTCATATTCATAAGCATCTTATTCAACATATAAAGTAATTTACATTATATCGTCATTTATATACATAATATTAACTTCTCAAAGATTCTATCAAGGAAAACTAGGGCAAGGCATACGTAGAGTCCCATACCCCTACCTAAGGTAAAGTCAAACCACTCATGCAACTTCAATTAGTTTATACTTAATTAATTAATTTTAGTTTAGGGAACTCTTGAGTTAACTAACATAGACCACATTAACTAATGTGGAATTCGTTGTCATGAAACCTTACACCGATGGAAGGTGGTCTACCGGCTAATGTAGAACCTGACATAAATGTAGCTATCTAGGTGGATCCACTAGCCAGTATCCTACAGTTGCAATATAGTTTATGGAGATTGGGAAATAAATCATGGATTTATAAACTCTACACCCTACCTTGAGTCATGAGTCTATCCACGCCATGAGGACCGTAGTGAACCCTATCTTCCTTATATTAGAAGATGTCACCAGCTCACATACAAGCTCATTCGGTGCTAAGCTAGTTCCCTTTATTGAAATGCCTTTAGTCTTGCTGTAATTATAACTTAGTTTAGGTCATAGGGTCCAACCTTGTATAGTCATTATCATCAGTAGATCAATAAGAATTGTATGGGTGCAAGTCCTTTAATCAGAATCCACATAAGTGAGGTTAACACTTTAGCATTTCATAACATATTAAAGAACATTGATAGTTTTCACAATCCTTATAACACATACACCATAATCTACCTCACAACATAGTCAAGACATTTCAATTCAACATCATACCACCCTATAATCATAATACAAGGCATACTCCAACGTAATATCATAGCTTAACAACAATTAATCACAATTGGGAGTAAAGATAGAGATTCTTAGACTTACCAAGTCCTCCTCATAGTCTATCATCAATGTCTTTCCATAACTCGACCCAACATGGGGAGTAACATCATAGTGCAATGAATATAAAAAAAAAATAACATGGCCAGTTGCATCTTTATAACACAATTCATCTTTAGATTATAACTTGAGACAAGATACTTAGGCTAATTTCACATTATAATTCATAATCTAAATTACTTCTCAAAGAACTAGCATGATAGGGCTATAATTCATCTTAATTCAACCATAATAGCACCGTAGGATAGTAATCTAATCAAACACCAACTCAATTTAATGATCCACATACAACAGAAGTTAAGATCACTACGTAGGTTAGGGATAGAGGATCATGTTCTTCAATTATACCAAACCATCAAGAATTATTATAAAAAAGTTGAATTACATATAAATCTACTCAATATAACCCTAAGAATTCACTAACAACTCTATCCATAACTTCAATTTCATAATTGAATGAAACCCTAAGAAAACTCAATTTTTTGAAGGAACCCTTTGAGGAAAAGATCTCAAAGGTGAATCGAACCCATACCTTAATGTTTCTCTACAATTTTTATGATGAATCCACCCTTTTTAAACCCCAAACTCTAGTTATTTTTAACCTTCAATGGTGGGTTATGTTAAAGAGAGAAATAAGAGAGAAGGAAGAGAGTTTATTTTGAGAGTTGACTTTAGGTTAATTTGGGTTAATGATATTTATAAAGGGTATTAATTAACATAATTAGTTTCCCTTTAATCACTTACTAACCCCTCACCAATATAATTATTTTAAATGAATCATTAAAATCTATCAGTGACATTCGATCCTTACCGACGAGACCCCGTCAACGGTTCGTCGGTGGGTCGACGGACACCCTCCCTACGTCCTGCACTTTCATCGTATCTATCCGAGACTTACAGGAGAGGTTTCCAAGAATTTTATTAAGTATGGGGTGAAGGTGTCCTCGATTCCCGTCGAGCCAATGATGCCCCGTCGTCACTTTCCGTCGAGTGTAACAGTAGCTAGGCAACAAAGACCTTCACAAATCTTTCTATGTCTGGGATGACGGTGGCTTTGACGCCCCATCGAGCCACTTATGGACCGTCATTTTCCCCGTTAATGCACACTGCTAGGCAATGCTGCGTCAAACTGCAAGGTTCTCCTTGAGGGGCCTTGTTTGGTCCTTGGAGAGTCGTACCCAGACATTCCAATCATGAAATAACTCAAACACCCATTAGATACCTTTCTACCCATTTTCATACATTTCTAACTCCTAAATGTTAGTAAAAGGCTAAGGCACACTAACATCTCTTTGAACCAACTTCCGGGATGTCTTTTGACATTTTGGTTCTGAAACCTTCTAAATGACTTATATTCATTAAAAATGCTTAGAAAAAGTGTTTAGAATTTATGCAACCTATGTTAGGCTTTGCCATGAGTCTTAAATTATCAAGGTGTTACATTATCCTCCCCCCCCCCATTAGGAATATTCGTCCCCGAATGACACCAAAACTCTTTTAAATGAAGGAATAGACCAAAGACTAGTAGCCCAACCAATCAACAGTATCAGTTTAACATAAATCATATAACCTCAACAAATGAAATATCAAAACTCATATTAACACACCTAAGGCTCAAAAAACTTCATCATGAGGCATTTCCTTCTCATAACATTTATGAGCTCAACATACATCAAATGAGTCAATTAGAACACAGTTGAACTTAACAGCATACTGGCTATAATTTCATGAAGAATCACCATATAAAAATACACAACATAACTCAAAGCAAGAAAAAAGCAAAATTTCAAGTTTTTAATAGCAATAGTACAGTGACTTCACTCTATGACTTACTATGAGGTTTTCAAAAAAATGTCATTTTTGCAACATTTCACCCAAAAATAAAAAAGCACAAATCTTTGTAATAATTATATAATTAAAAAGAATGGCTAACCTTAATTTTTAAAATATGAGGATAACAAGATTTCATATCGGCCTCGGCCTCCCATGTAGCACCCTCAACTAACTGATTTTTCCATTACACTTTTACGGAAACCACCTCTTTATTCCTCAACTTGTTGACTTACCTATAAAGATTTTGCACCGGGACTTCCTCATAAAAGAGGTTATCCTTTAAACCAATACCCTCAATAGGAAGAATGGTCTCAGGATTACCGATACACTTTTTTAACATAGAAACATGGAAAACTTGATGAACCGAAGCCATTTCATTAGGAAGTTTCAATTCATAGGCAACCTTACCAACCCTTTGAAAGATTTTGTAGGGACCCACACTAGGACAAAATTTCCCTTTCTTGCCAAACCTATCCACCCCTTTCATTGGTAAAATTTTTAAATAAATTTTATCACCTTCTTCCAACTCTAAATCCCTTCTCCTATTATCGCCAAAAGACTTTTGCCGACTATAGGTAGTTTGCAACCGGTTTCTTATGATATGAACCTTTTCCTAAGTCTTATAAATCAAATCGAGACCAAGAATCGATAGATCACGAACTTCAAACCATCCTATAGGAGACCTACACCTTCTACCATACAAGGCTTCATAGGGAGCCATGGAAATGGATTGATGAAACCTATTGTTATAAATAAACTCCACCAATGGAAAGTGCTTATATCAACTTCCACTAAAATCAATAATGAATGATCTAAGCATATCCTCAAGGATTTGAATAGTGAGTTCTGCTTGACCATCCATTTGAGGATGAAAAGAGGTACTCTATATCACCCTAATGCCCAAACCTTCTTGGAATGACCTCCAAAATCTAGATGTGAATTGTGCACCCCGGTCCGAAATGATGGCTATTAGAATACAATGGCAACACACAATTTCATCTATGAAGATATTTGCACCATATTCCTCCAAGGATGTGACTTGATGGGAATAAAAAGAGTGGACTAACTCAATCTATTCACAATAACCTATATAGAATCACATGAATTTTGAGTGCGAGGCAACCCTACTACAAAATCCATATAAATGTCTTCCCACTTCCAAGAAGGAATTTGGATCTCTTGTCGTAAGCCACCCGACTATTGATGTTCTGCCTTCACTTGTTGGCAATTTGGACACTTAGCAACAAATTCCCCTATGTCATTCTTCAAGCCTTTCAACCAATATAACTCCTGAAGATCAGTTACATCTTAGTTGAACCCGGATGAATGGAGTAGTGGGATCCATGGGCTTCTTCAAGGATCCGATCCCTCAACCCATTAACAGCGTGAACACATAATCTCCATTGATACTTTAACACACCATCCCCTCCTAAGGGGAATGATTCATTCATCTTACCAATAACTTATTCTTTCAACTCCATCAAGGCTATGTCGAGGTGTTGTTTGGAATTCACCTCAACCACTAATGTTGACTAGGAGTTATGAAAAACTGCGACACCCCCATCTAGAGAACTCTCCAACCTCACCCCTAACCTAGCAAACCTATGCACTTCCCTTGCTAGGTCCTTTTTGGCGTCATCAAGATGAGATACACTACCCATAGTCATTTGACTTGGGGCATTCACAACTACATTAGCCTTGTCATGGTGATAAATGACACTCATATCATAATATTTCAACAACTCGAGCCACCTTCTTTGTGGGAGATTTAAATCCTTTTGGGTAAAAACATATTGGAGACTCTTATAATCGGTAAAAACATCCACACGAAACAGATAAAGATAATGCCTCCAAATTTTCAAAGCAAACACCACGACCTTCAATTCAAGGTTATGAGTGGGGTAATTCTTTTTGTGTACCTTTAGTTGCCTTTAAATATAGGAAATCACCTTACCATTCTACATAAGCACACATATCAAATGTATGCAGGATGCATCATAATACACAACGAACACCTTAGAACCTTCTTGTAAAGTTAACAACGGAGCGAAAGTAAGCCTATCATTCAATAATTGAAAACTCTTCTCAGAAGACTTTGACCACTCAAACTTTTTACACTTTTAAGTCAATGTGGTCAAAGTAGATGCTATGGATGAAAACCCTCCACAAACCTTTTATAATAGCCCGCTAGACCCAAGAAACTCCTGTGTCTGTCGAATCAAAGGTCTATGCCAATTTCTCACTGCATTAGTCTTCCTTGGGTCTACCTAAACTCCCTCTCTAGAGATCATGTACCAAAGAAACGACCCTGACCTCAACCAAAACTCACATTTGCTATATTTGGCAAACAATTGATGATCTTTTAGGGTTTGCAATACTATCCTTAAATGAACCATGTGACAAACCTCATTCTTCAAATACACAAAAATATCATCAATAAAATAATAACTAACGAATCAAGATAGTTTGGAAACACCCTATTTATAAGGTCCATAAACGCCGCCGGAGCATTTGTGAACATAACCAAGAAATCATAGTGTCCATACTGAGTTCGAAAGGCCATCTTTGGAATATCTTTATTTTGTACCCTTAGCTGGTGATACCCGACCCCAAATAATTTTTGGAGAAATAGCTCGCCCCTTGGAGTTGGTAAAATTAATCATCAATTCGTGGAAGAGGATAGTTGTTCTTAATATTAACCTTTTTAAGTTAGCGATAATCTATACACATTCTAAAGGACCCATATTCTTCTTCACGAACAAGACTGGAGTACCCCATGGAGAAATGCTAGGTCTTATAAAGTCCTTGTCTAGCAAATCTTTAAGTTGTGCCTTCAACTCTTTCAATTCGGATTGAGACATTTGATAAGGAAGAATAGATATAGGGTTCATTTCCAGTAACAAATCAATACCAAAATCAATTTCTTATTCGGGACGAATACCGGGAAGGTTATTTGGAAACACATCCAGAAATTAACTCACCACGGGGACCTACTAAATATGAGGAACTAATGAATCTATTTTTTGACTCTTACAATGTGTTACAGAATTCCCTTTGAGATCATTTTACATGCTTTTACACAATATATGACGCGACCTCTGGGAATATAATTCCCACCCTTCCACTAAATAACGGGTTCATTTGGGAAACTAAACCTCACAACTCTAGTCCAACAATAAATATAAGCAAAACTAGAGTGCAACCAATCCATACCCAAAATGGCATCAAAATAAACCATATATAGTTCAACTAGATCTACATGAGAAACTCAATTGGGAAACGAAATAGGAGAATTTCTATAGACTCTTTTCGCTACAATTGTCTCACCCACCGGAGTAGATACCACAAAAGGTTCATGCAAAACATCGGGTAATGCATCAAAATTTTTAGCTACTAAGGGCGTAACAAAAGCAAACTAGCACCCGAATCAAGCAAAGCATACACATTAATAGCAAATATTCGTAACATACTAGTCACCACATGGGGAGAGACCTCTTGGTCATATCTAGTACGAAGAGCATAGTAGCAGCTCTTTCTGGGAGAATCATTAGAACCACTTGGTTGTCCATCCTTCTCTTGCTCCCTAGCATTAGGACAATCTCACACTTTGTTAACAATCTCTCCATAACCAAAGCGTTCGACCCAAGGAGGAAAGAACCAAAGTGCTTCTTTCCACATTCCTTCCAAGGTGGCTTCTCATTAGACGAATTTCCACTATTCCCTTTTTTATTTCTCGATCTAGGGGACCTTTCTTCCGTAGCCTTGGGAAATTTGAATGGAAATTGATTTGAGAACCTCTTATTGAATCTAGGCTTGTCTTAAATCCCAAGCCTATCTGTAGTAGCTCCACCCTCAAAAGACCTTGTCCTTTTGAATACCTATCCTTCCTTTTTTGCTTTATCCTCCTCAATTCTTTTAGCATACACAATAAGACGACCAATATTCATGTTGTCATGTAACATCGCCAAATGACATTCTTTTTGTAAGTCATCAGATACACCCATCATAAATCGACTCATCTCGTCTCTAGGATTAGAGACTAACGAATGAGCATATTGCCAATTGAATGAACTTCAAAGAGTAACCATTAACACTCATACCTCCTTGGCAGAGGTTGATAAATTCAACAACCTTAGCTTCTCTTAACTCTCAAGGGCAAAACTGATTAAGGAAAACCCTATTGAAGATCTCCCAAGTCACCGTCCCACTTTGAAGTGTCATATTATCTCTCCATTATACATGCCAAGTCTGGGCCACATCCATGAGTTTGTATGAGGCCAACTTGAAATTCCAATTGGAAGACAACTCCATAGCACATAGCATCTTATAAACCTCATTAATGAAATCTTAAGGGTCTTGAAAAACTATAGACCCATAGAAGATAAGAGAATTCATCCCTGTGAAATCCCTAAGTCGAAAAGCCATAGTTTGCTCATGAACACTAGGTGTAACATCCCGATTTCCTTGGGCAGTCATAGCTTGAGCTTGAACCATTTTTGGCTTCTGCTTCAGTATTCATGGCTTTGGCCATTTAATCAATAGTAACCCTCATCTCCGCCTGCGTCATTGGTGGAGGTTTAGCTGGGGATTGATCAACATAAGCATTTTTCTCTAGTGGAGGGACTTGCTTGTCATGGGGAGAATCTCCCACATTAGCAACTTTCTCCTCAAGTCTTCGAGCTGTATTCCTTCGAGTGTTCATGATTCCTATAAGCACAACAATATGATTAGATGACAAAGCACACCATAAGTATACTCAAATGGCACTATATATGATTTTCAAGAAAGATAGTGATTCCAAAGAATCATATAGGTTCCTCCTCATAAGTGTGGCACTCTTCACAATTATGAATGCAAACCTACATAGACGTGGTTGACGGAGATGTCAACAACAAGTATATTCAATCTCATGCTCGGATACCAAGTTTTTCACATCCGGGTTTTCCCCCTTGATGTAACCGACGTCTTTGTCCTCTTTGAGGACTAAGACAAGCCTCTTAGTCTTATATCATTAAATTCATCGATTAAAAATATGGAAGAATTTAACACTTTTCAACTACTTCTGATCGGAGGTTTACATAGACTTCTACATACACATACTCATAATAATATCAAGTATACATAGAGTCGTTCGTATAAGAATATTACATGGTCTTCTAATTTTATCTCACACACTTGTATAGTAAAGAGATAGATTCATAAATCTGTCTCATCTCATAAACCATCTAAATGAGGAAAATAACATTGGGCATGGCCCTAAATCAATTAAAGTATCCCACATATAGGCTTTATACAACTTTTTCTCAAATAGGAAATAGAGGAAATACAAAAGTTGTAGAAACTAAGTAACTTCACAAAGGGAATATTGGCATCGTCCTCAGAAATAATGAGGACCAACCACTTGGATGATAGAATGTCCAGTCTTCGTTAAAATCACCTCAAATAAACATCAACGACCAGAACCTAAAATGTTTGGGAAAAAGGGAAGAAAATGGAGTTAGTACGCCACATGTATTAAGTATGATCCCATATGTACAAATACCAACAAAGTATGTTAGAAAAGTTCATTTAATGAAATAATGTTATTTAAGACAAACCTTTGAGCATACTAAACAAATTGATTATGCCATATGCACGCCATCATACTTAAACCCATAATTTAATGTAACTCTATCATCACGTAATAATATCACAAACATGAATAAGAGTAAACCATATAAATAGCAAAGCAAACCAACCAACTATAATCTTTAAGAAACCACAAATGTAATGACCAAGCAAAGCCCCATAACCCTACTTAATCAAGTAACCCACCAAAGATCGTAATTAGCAGTTCATTTCACATAGCAGTCTTCCATCTCATATATTATTCTTTCTTTAACAATTTTAACAAATTTCATATTCATAAGCATTTTATTCAACATATAGAGTCATTTACATTATACCGTTGTTTATAGACATAATATTAACTTCTCAAAGCTTCTATCAAGTTAAACTTGTGCAAGGCATAGGTAGAGTCCTATACCCCTACCTAAGCTAAAGTTAAACCACTCAAGTCACTTAAATTAGTCTATACTTCATTCATTCGTTTTAGTTTAGGGAACTATTGCCTTAAACAACAAAGATCACATGAGCTAATGTGGAATTCGGTGTCATGAAGCCTTACACTGATGGAAGGTGGTCTACCAGCCAAGATAGAACCTAACATAAACGTAGCTATTCAGGTGGATCTATTAGATAGTAAGCTATTGTGGCAACATATATTATGGACCTTGGGAAATAAATCAACGAAATATCAACCTACACCCTACCTCAGGTCATGATGCTATCCACCTCGTGAGGATCGTAGTGAACCCTATATTCTTTATATAAGAAGATGTCACCCCCTCACATACAAGCTCACTCGGTTCTAAGCTAGTTCCTTTTATTAAAATACCTTTAGTCTTGTTGAAATCATAACTTAGTTTAGGTCATGGGATCTAACCCTTGTATAATCATCATCATCAATATCTCAATAAGAATTGTATGAGTGTAAGTCCTTTCATCACAATCCACATAAGTGATGATAACACTTTAGAATTTCATAACATATTAAGGCACATTGATAGTATTCACTATCCTTTTAGCACATACACCTTAATTTACCTCACTACATAGTCAATACATTTCAATTCAACATCATATCACCCTGTAATCTTAATATAAGGCATACTCCAACATAATATGACAACTTAAGAAGAATTAATCACTACTGGAAGTAAAGATAGATATTCTAAGACTTACCAAGTCCTCGTCATAATCTATCATCAAAGTCTTACCATCAACCCATAAATCCACCCAACTTGGGGAGTAACATCATAGCGCAATGAAAATCAATAGAATAACACGGCCAATTGAATCTCTATAACACGATTCATCTCACAACTCGAGATATGCTACATAGGCTAAATTTACAGTATAATTCATAACCGAACTTACATCTCAAGAATTAGCATGATAGGACTATAATTCATCTTAATTCAACCATAATAGCACCATAGGATAGTAATCTAATTAACAACCAACTCAATTGAATGATCAACATACAACATAAGTCAATATCACTACCTAGGGCTAGGGATAGAGGATCATGTTATTCAACTTGACTAAACTATCAACAATTATCATAAACAGGTTGAATTACGTGTAAATATACTCAATATAACTCAAAGAATTCAATAAAAACTCAATCCATAACTTAAATTTTGTAATTGAATGAAACCCATAAGAAAACTCAACTTTTTGAAATCCATTGTAACAACCAAAAAATAATTATGCTAAGTATTGCCTAACGTTTCTAGAATGCCTACGATTAGACCGGTTTCACATGAAGTGATGCACGTACAACCAGAACTCTTAACCCTTGCGACAGCCAAGCCAACTAGCTTTGGGAGTTAGTAAAGGTTGGGACCATCCATGTAGGGCTCCCGAATATGAAGATTTACTCGGATGAGTCTTTACCGAACTTAAAAAGGGGAAATCTTATGTTTGGAGTGTCTATAGTTAAAATGGTCTTTTTCCAGGCTAATAATAGTATCATAATTACACTAAATATGTAATTAATTAAATAATTAATAAGGTTGAGGGGAATTTTGGGGATAGAGGGCCAAAAATTAGGCTTTCATTGAAGTGTTGATCCACCCGGGTTCGAACATAGGTGGAAGCGATGGTTTTTATTGTTTTTTTAGTTAGTATATTAATTTAACTAATTAATATTTATTATCTTATCTAAGAAAAAGGAAAGTACGATTCGTATTCAAGATTTGAAAGATTCCTAGTTTGATTAATTCCCAAACTAAAACTCGTAATCCTAGGAAAACTCTCACTTCTCACATCTAGCTCCTCAACACTCATAATGAAACCATTCTTTTTCTCATGTTCTGCTTAAACCACGTACAAGAATAGAATCATAACCAAAGTTCTTCTCACTTTAAGAACTCACAACGACAATTACAAACAAACAACTGATCAAAAATGTTACGCAAGAGGGAGGATTATTCCGTCGAATTGGTGTTGAAGTTGAGGGGATAAAGACGTGATTTTTGGAGAAGGTTTTGGGAAGCAACTCAAGTTTTGAACTGCATAAAACATATGAGTTTTCTTACTCTTGGCACCTATCCCAAGAGACCCTTAGGACTCAGATGAATATATTATGAAAACTAGGGTTGTTCCCCTTTACATGTTCCCTATCACTAGCTCCCATGGATTTGTAGGTTGGGTATGTTTGCTGGTAGAAATTAGGGATGTAATGTGTTTTTGTTTAGATTATGTTCATGTATGTATGTTCGCAGTTTTGTGAATGTTAATCATGATGTTCGAAATTATATGTTTATGATTATCTAATGTGTAGTCGTGACGTATACTCTTGGTTTGAATTTCAAAAATGACATGTTATGGCTGTGTTCTTACATGCACAAATTTGTATAAATCCATATGTTCATATGAAGTATAATGTGGCTGATTTGAATGGAAATTATTAGCTAAATGAATCCATGAAAATCTACATAAAGATGTACTAAATGATCCATGAATTACCCAAAAACTAACATGTAAACGTTGATGAAAATGAGTTGAAAAAGGTACAAAATGTCGAGCATCTTGTTGATGAGTTTCGTCCAAGATAAATGATGTAAAAATGCTGATTTGAGTTTAAACTCATTATAGAATGTGATCTTGCAAATGCATGTAAATAACTCCCTAAAAACTACTCCCAACTTATACACATTTAAGGTTAAAGAGGTTAGAAAATATGCTTCAAAAATGTGATAAAAATTCCAGCTCCTTGATGGTAGTTCTGGTCAAGTTAAGTCTATTAACATTTTATGAAAAAATGATGAAAAATAAGTGAGGTCAGTGAGGATCGAACCCGTGACTTCACCTTGTTAAAAGTTATAAAATAATGTATGTTAAAAGAATGTGACAAGGGTGATTCTAACTGTGACCTTGACTGGAAAATGAAACTGTGAAAATAAAAATGAGAGGAGTGGGATTTGATCCCACAACCTTTTTGTCAGACTTAAGGAATTAAAAGGACATAAAGATTGAGGCGTGTGGGAATCGAACCCATGACCTCTAGGCTTATTAAGGGAATTAAAGAGAAAAATAAAGTTAGGGTGTGGGGTTTCGATCCCATACCTTCAAGGTCAACTAGAAAAAGTCAACAAAAAAGATGTAAGTGTTAACCAAGGGATTCGAAATCGGGTTCCCTTTCCAAAGCTCCGTATTGATACATAAGTCAACGTGAATAAATGTTCAAAGTAATGCTGCCCACATAGATCGAAATCAAGATCTTGGCATACATATAAGATGCGTAAGTCTTGTACCACATAATCTTAGGAAGTTATGAATAACTTTAACAAACTATGAATGAAGCCTCATGGCTTGTACGCATAGACCCATAAGTATAGCATACATTTAATATTAATTGAACCAAAGATGTATTTGATAAAATGATGTAACCTACCTAAAAGGGTTAAGTAAGAGTATGAAACACATGAAATGGCCAAGTGCATTGGCATATGATGAAATGAATATTCACGTAATAAGGGCTGAGTAATTATGAAGAGCAAATGTGCTAAAGTTAATGAATGTGGTATCAACATGATATGAGGCTAATGTAAAAGATGAGAGCAATCTCAAATGATCCTAGGTAAATGTTATAAAAAAGTACTTACCTACGAGAGTGTAAATTTTATGAAGAGACAAGTCTCTATGAACACTCTAATGAAAGTATTGAGATTTATATATACTTAATACTATTGATGAGATGAGAAATAATGTATTGGGCTATGATGTCTCATAAAAGAAGCCTACATCCATGATGTATGAGTTGAATGTAATTGAACTTTATATTGAGCACCTATAGGCTAGCTATGACGGGTGATGCCTTCCTTTGGGAAGGGCGGAGGTTCACGTAACTCTCAGATTAGACTATCCAGTATGCCAGGTATCGGTCTCCTTATATCTCCTAGTCTTCCAACCTATATTACCAATATAGGGATCTAACGGGTAGGCTAGCATGTTTTGGGCAACTTTGGCAAGTTATTCTACCATTTTCCGCAGTGGGGGAGACATTGGATTTGATGATGCTCACGTGATCTATGTCGGTTAAAGTTGAAGTTCCCTATGTATGAATGAGTCCAGCCTCAAATGATGCACATAAATAAATAAATTACACCAAAGGTGTTAGGATAGAATAATCAAGAGGTGATCTAGACTTAAGTAATGACACTAGGTCATTATTTATCATTGCACACCGAACCCGATGAAAGTCTTAAACTACGTCCTAGGTATAGCTAGTGTTTACGCTAGCTTATTAATGTACGAAGTGATGTACGTATGAATGAATGAAGCATACTCTATGTTTCCTAAATAAGGTTCCCTAGTTGAGGTTCCGTATGTTAAGCCCTTCTTTTTGGAAAGTTTTGATATCAAGTCCATGATTCCAATGTCTCATGGAGTATGAACGAATGATATGAAAGATTTTATGTGCTATATATCAATATGTTATGTGGTATGCGTGAGACGTTATATGATGTATGCAATATGATACGTATGATAATACAAGTTACTCTCATGGTATGACTTTCCTAATCTAATTTGGCAAGTCCATTGACAATCCTAATCCAAATTTGGTAGGTCCACTAACTATCCTTAACTAAATATCGCAAGTCTATTGAATTGACTTTCCATAATTCCTATTGTTGGGAGAGAGTTATTCTTACTCATTCATGTCCTTGGTGTATGCTTGCATATACCTATACTTAGTACAACTCTGTACTAATCCCATACAATTTATATTTTTTTGCGCAGGCATAGGTTGACTTTAGAGCTTATGGTCCGTCATCGGGGTCTCGTTCTGTCATTAACTGACAGAAGTTAGGATGCCACATTCATGCTCTGTGACTCATATGGAATACTTAGTGTTAACCTATATGTTTCTAACACAAATACCTAGCAAACTAGCAATGCTAAAGAACCTATTTCTCGAGTTTTAACAAGTCAATTCGAAGATTCTCAACCTAGGTCAGACAAAATTGGAGCAAAGAATGAAGACCCACCAAGAAGGATTACTCTAATACTAAATAAAACAAAAATGCAATGTAAATGGGTAGAGATCAGAGACATATACATGAGAAGAGGAGCAAAACAAGCAAGGGAGGAACTTGGTTAGCAAGAACAGAACCACATCAGCAGACTCCAACCAGAAGAAAGGAGATATCCAAAATTGGGGATTTGGGGAAGTGATAGGTTGAAAAAGAGGTAGTAAATTGGAAGTTTGAAAGGGAGGGAATGGGAGAAAGAGGGAAAGAAATCGTTCAAATGAAGGGGTGAGGGGTTTTATAGGTTGAAAATTTTAAAAGTCCGCAGCCGGGTCGGGTTGGGTATGCTGGTAAATGATGCAATGAATCCCTGACGATGGTCCGTCACAGTTTCGACAGTTCGTCATTGATTCCGTCGCGTGTGCCCTAGTTATGAATGTAAATGAAAGACGTACCTGGCACGACAGATTCATGTGACAGTCCATCGCAAGCGAGATGGTCCATCGATGTATCCATCAGTGTCTGTTGCAGGGTGATTTTCTAATGAATTTCCTGGTGATGTGCCTTAAAATTTAAAACCCATTAGTAGAAAATGCTTCCATTACTTGAAAGGAAACAATAAGTATTGGGTTGCCTTGCAACAAGCGCCTGATTTAACATCGCGGCACGATTGAAGACACTTGATTACTGAGACTTCATCAACATGGTATGCCTCGATTACTTCATTTGCTTATTCAGCATGCCCGCAATATGTTTTTATTTGTCGTCCATTTACCTCAAATCGAACACCCTCCTTGGTTTCCAACTCAACTTCTCCATGAGGGAATATTTCGTTAACCAAGTAAGGGACAGTCCATTTGGACTTAAGGTTGCGTGAAAACAAACACAACTTAGAATTATATAAAATCACCAAATCCCCAACCATAAAGTCTCGTTTTTTAATTTTTAGGTCATGGTGCTTCTTCATCTTTTTTTGTATGATATAGCAGATACCGATTGGACTTCACCACTCTCCCTCATGGACTTACAAATGTTGAAGGTTGATTTTTCATTGTTCAACCAAAATTTCATCAGCCCTTTTCCATATCAACTAAGGCTTTACCCGTAGCAAGGAATAGCCTTCCAAGAATAATAGACGCTTCAAAATCGACTTCACAGTCAATAATAACAAAATATTCAAGAAATATGAATGAATCCACTTTTACGAGCACATCGTGAAGTATCCCTATAGGCCTTTTTACTATTCAATCGGCCATAAGTAGCGCATCGCAATGGGCTTTGGATAACCCAAACTCAACTTCTTGTAAATCAAGAGGGGCATAAGATTTATGCTTGCCCCCAGATCACATAATGCTTTCGCAAAATGTAATGACCCGACTTTACAAGGAATGGTGAACGAACCCGGATATTCTTTCTTTTGTACTAGAGATCTTGTAGCAATAGCACTACAATGCTGCATTGTATCATCATCCTCAAAAGTGACCGATCTTTTCTTTGTAACCAGATCTTTCATGAACTTGGCATAACCGGGAATTTGTTCTAAAGCTTCTACCAAAAGGACATTGATAGAAATCTGCTTCAACTATTTTATAAAACTCCTATATATAGCATCCTCTGTATTTTTCACTAATCTTAGAGGAAAGGGTGGTGGTTGTCTAGGCATGTGAATTGCCTTTGTAGGCACTTCATCATCTTTTTCATCGTTATCTTCTAATTCACCACTAACCTCTACCACATTATCATTATCTTTTATAACCTTTTCCTCATTAGAAGGCATAGGTGGGTCAATGGTTTGCTTACCACCCCGAGTAGTGATTCCCATACAGTGTCTATGAATTATTGGATTTTTGACAGTGATTCTAGGAAGACTACCCAGTTGCCGTGTGTTCACGGTCGCATATAACTGGGCCATTTGCAACTCAAATTGCTTAATTGATATTGCATGTGTATCGACTTTCTGCCTAATACCCGCTAAATTACTCCTTAACTCTTTAAGGTGCTTATCAGCAGCATCGAACCGCATAATAATTTTGTGCAACATAACCTCAGCTCGCGCCATACTATCTCAACCATACCTAGGAGTAACTTCACGATTTTGAGGAGGCACATAGGGCCCATTCCTATCAATTCTGTTAGCATGGTTATACCTGTTGAAGTTTTTGTTGCGGTTGTCGTTTCCATCTCAGACATAATGACCCTCATGGTTATAGTTACCATAGATTCGACCTTGTTTTCCTGGACCTTGGCGCCAATTCTCCTGATTTGAGCCTTGGGCACTCGGTCCAAAAACCCCCGTCTTCTCATTTACCGTATAGGAATTCTCCACATAATAGTATTCATCATTTGGTGGTTGTTTAGACAAGTAGTTAACTGCATTTATCTTTTCTGCACCATAGTGACATGTTTAATACCAACCCAAGCTCGGTTCTCATCTGAGCCATCTCTTCACGAATCTCATCTGTGGGTGGGTTGTGAGGGGATTGCACTATGAATGTATTTCTCGCAATATCTGACTTTCTAGTACTCTAAATATTTTTACTCTGGGATATTTTCTCCAAATTCTTGGCAATCTCGACATAAGGACACTCCACATAACAACCACTCGCTATAATATCCAATATCGCTTTACTATTATCATCCTATCCTCGATAGAAGTTTTCCTTAAGTGAATCATCATCTATGAAGTGATTGGGGACACTACTCAAAAATTAAGTGAATCTATCCCAAGAACTACTGACTGACTCTCTGGTTAGTGACACAACGTTGTTCACTTTGTCTTTGTGGTTTTGTTTCATGGAGACCGGGTAGTAACGTTCTAAGAAAAAGTCCATTAGTTGGTTCCAAGTGAAAATTGAGTTATAAGGGAGCTCAGTGAACCAAATAGTAGCCTCTCCCGTTAGTGAGAGAGGAAATACTCTTAGCCCTATCACATCCAAATCCAAATCAGGCCTCCCAACATAACTTTTATACATTGCCTTATCTTTGCTATATGGGTATGTGGGTCCTCAGAAGGTAGCCCCCAAAACAAACCTTTAGCAGTGAGCATTTGCATTAGACTACTAGTCACAACAAAGATGTGGCCTTGTTGTAGAGGGGGCAAGACAAGTGGCCATAAGAGTCTTTAATATTATCGTAGCCTCAGTAGTATTCTTGAGTACGTGGAGCACGATTTTGTTCCCTTTGTTGATTTTCACCCAGATCATCGGGTAATAACTGACCATGAACATCAACTGGAGCTGGGATGTTCTGGTTTGGATCATCATCATTAATACCCAAGTTTTGATTCATATTGCCTAGTGTACGCTCTAATTCGCGATCGTATGGAAACGAGGTTTCTTTTCCTCTCCGTGTATTTGGCATACAAGGAAGATAGTTCTACAAGAATAAAAAATAATAAAAAAAGTAAAATTCAGAAAATATTGACTAAACTTTAGTAATAAGTTTAAGTTAATCTACGAGCAACTTTCCCCGGCGGAGTCGCCAAAATTTTATATGCTCAAACTTACTTCTCAAATAAGAAGTAAAGCGGTATATCAAGTAAAAAACCCAACTAATGAGGTTCGGATCGTTCCCACGAGGAAAATAGTTCATACTTAACTTTAATCTATTATTAATATTATTTAGTCAATTATCCTCAGAAAATAGAAGACAGTAAAAGGGGGATTTTTACTTCTAAATTACTGAAAATAACTAACTTAATTAAAGTAACCAACTAACGAAATAAAATCATGGAGTTTAATCAATTAATAAAAGTAACTAGGGTTTACGTGTTCCCCAAAGGTTCCTAATTTGATAATTCTAACTATAACAATTCTTTGCTAGTATCTTGCATGCAAAGTGATAAGTTATGTATTTCTAAATCCTTTGTCCGGCATCTAGAAAATTTCACTTAGCACCTTGATTCGGTACGTGTGTTGCTATACTAACCCTTACCTTTACCTCATATTAAGCATTGTATTCGATATTTGACTAAGTTATTACCTCGTACCAATTGACACTATCTTATTAGATAAAATACACTAAATCTATGTTAGTAATTCTTTTCCTTTCATCTACCTCCTTGGCCCGCCAAGTATCATTAAGGCGAGTTCTAACGTTGGCCATCCGTTAAAAAGACTTCTAAATGAAAGAATTATCAATACATGCAAGATTCTATTCTGGAATTGTTATTTTAGTTAGATTTTACCTCATTATTCACCCCATGGTTCCCACAACCCTTGTTATGGAGTTTAGTTACCCATAGTCATAATCACAATATTCATATATTTAATATAAGAATTCATGCACTTACTTTGATGAGAAAGAATAAAATCCAAAAATTAACTCGATTAATCAGAAAAAAATTACAAAAAATCAATTCCAAAAAAAGTGTAACAATCAAAACATCTAATATCAAAAAGTTTACTAACAAAGAGTCTAACACCAAAAATTCTAACCCCAAAAACGAGGTTTTTTAAACTATTCATAAAAAATAAAAACATAATAAAAGAAGGAATGTAATTACTGAAAATCTGTCAAAACGCGGCTGGATCGACGGACCTCGTGATGGACCGTCGTGGTCACGACGGGCCGTCATGGTCACGACGGTCTGTCATGGCCTCTGTCGTCCCATACTTTACAAATTCTTCTGTTGCTCTCTTCATTACCCTCAACGGCATGTATGACGGGCTGTTCCTAGCACGACGGTCCATCGAGGGTCTTCGTTCCATAACACTTAAAATTCTTGGAAATCGGGTACCTGGACTACTCTCTATTCATCACGACGAACCAGCAGGATGGACCGTCAAGGCTATGACGGTATGTCATGAACTTCCGTAATCCCACACTTGGTCAGACTTCCCCATCTTCCATCAGTAGCTTCACTATGTTGCCACCTGCAGATCGACGCAAGCTCGAAGGACTGTCATAAGCTCTGTAGGTAGTAAATTTTATGCATTTCTTGCTAAAAAACTTCCACGTTCATTTTTTGACAGATTTCCCACAAATAAAGAGAAACTTACATAAAAATCAATACAAAAAGGCTTTTGGACAAACACTAAACTTAAGGAAAAACATTTAAAATAACAGGAAACCACGGTATATCAATTTTCACAAAGGGTGGATAATATAACAACCCTAAAATGACTACGCTAAGTAATGCCTAATGTGTCTAGAATGCCTACGATTAGACCGGGTTCACACAGATTGATGCACGTAGAACCAGACGTCTAAACCCTTGCGAAAGCCAGGCCAATTACCTTGGGTAGTTAGTTGAGCTAGGAAAGGTTGGGTCCAACCATGTAGCGTTCCCAAATATGAAGATTTACTCGAATGAGTTTTTACCGAACTTAAAAAGGGGATATCTTATGTTTGGAGGGTTAGTGGTAAAATGGTATTTTTAAAGGCTAAGGATAGTATACTAATTACCGTGAATATGTAATTAATTATTTAATAAGGTGGAGGGGCATTTTGGAGAGAGAGAGGGCCGAAAATTAGCCTTTGAGTGAAGTCTTGCTCTACCCGAGTTCGAACCTAGGTGGAAGCAATGATTTAATTTGTTTTTTTAGTTGGTAAGTTAATTTAATTAATTAATATTTATTAGATGATTTAATAAAAAGGAAAATTATATTTTTATTAAATATTTGAAAGATTCCTAGTTTGACTAATTCCCAGACTAAAACTCCTAATCCTAGGAAAACTCTCACTTCTCACATCTATCTCCTCACACTCACGATCAAACCATTCTTTTTCTCACATTCTGCCTAAAACACGTAAAAGAAAACAATAATAACTAAATTTATTCACACTTAAAGAACTGACAACGAAAGTTACAAACAAACAACTCATCAAAAACGTTAAGCAAGAGAAATGATTATTCCTTCGAATTGGTGTAGAAGTTGAAAGGATTTAGATGTGATTTTTGGAGAATGTTTTGGGCAGGAAGTCAAGGTTTGAACTAAATAAAAGGTATGTGTTTTCTTACTCTTGGTCTCTTTCCCAAGATACCCTTAGGACTCAGATTAATCTACCCCGAAAACTAGGGTTATTCCCCTTTACATGTTCCTTGTCACTAGATCCCATCGATTTGTTGGTTGGGTATGTTTGCTGATAGAAATTGAGGATGTAATATGTTTTTGTATTTATTATGTTCATGTATGTATGTTCGTAGTTATGTGAATGTTAATCATACTGTCCAAAATTATGTGTTTATCTGTGCAATCTGTAGCTGTGACATATACTCTTGGTTTGAAGTTTACAAATGACATATCATGGTTGTATTCTTACATGCAAAAACTTGTATAATCGTGATGTTCATATGAAGTATAATATGGCTGATTTGAATGGAAATTATTAGCTGAATGAATCCATGAAAATGGACCTAAAGATGTACTAAATGATCCATGAACATGTAAACGTTTATGAAAATGAGCTGAAAAACATACAAAATTCCCAGCATCTTGTTGATGAGTTTTGGCCAAGATAAGTGATGTAAAATGCTGATTTGAGTGCAAACTCTTTATAGAATCCGATCTTGTAAATGCACCTAAAGAACTCACTAAAAACTACTCCAAAAGTATACACATTTAACATGAAATAGCTGATAAAATTGGCTGCAAAAATATGATAAAAACTCCAGTTAAGTTAATTAACATGTTATGAAAAAATGAAGAAAAATAAGTGAGGTCACTGAGGATTGAACCCGTGACCTCACCGTGTTAAAAGTTATTAAATAATGTAAGTTAAAAGAATGTGGTAAGTGGGATTTGAACTATGACCTTGACTAGGAAATGAAACTGTGAAAATAAAAATGAGAGGAGTGGCATTCGAACCCACAACCTCTTTGTCAGACTTAAGGAATTAAAGGAAAATACAGATTGAGGCATGTGGGAATTGAACCCACGACCTCTAGGTTGATTAAGGGAATTAAATAGAAAAATAAAGTGAGGTTGTGGGGATTCGATCCCATACCCTCAAGGTCAACTAGGAAAAGTCAAGGAAAAAAGAAATTAAAAGAAATGAGGATGTGGGGGATCGATCCTACACCCCCTCGGTCGCAAGACAAGCGAATAAGATAGAAAGAAAATTAAGGAAAAATTAAACGAAGGCGTTTGGGATCGATCTCAGGTCCCCAAGCCGTATGGATAAATATATAATAAATAAAAAAGATGTAAGTCTTAACCAAGGGATTCAAAATTGGGTTCCCTTGGCCAAACTACATATTGATACATAAGTCATACGTGAATAAATATTCAAAGTAATTCTGCCCACATAGATCGAATTAGAGATCTTGGCATATAGACAAGATGCATAAGTCTTGTACCACAAAATCTTAGGAAGTTATGAATCACTTAAACGAACTATGATTGAAGACTCATGTATTATATGTATAGACCCATAATTCTAGCATTTATTTAAAAGTAAGTTAATCTAAGAATTATGTGATAAAATGATGTAACCCTAGAAGGGTTAAGTAAGAGTGTTTTAAAGACACTAAATGGCCAAGTGCATTGGCATATGATGAAATGAACATTGACGTAATAATGGGTGAGTAATAATGAAGAGAAAATATTCTAAAGTTAATGAATGGGGTGAAAACATGATAAAAGCCTAATGTAAAATATGAAAGTAGTCTCAAATGAGCCTATCTAATTGATACCAAAACATACTGACCTATCAGAGTGTAATGTTAATAAAGAGACCAGTTTCTACGAACACTTTAATGAAAGTATTGAGATTAATAAAAACTTAATCCTAATGATGAGATGAAAAATCATCTATTAAACTATGATGTCCTCATACTATAAGCCAGCTTCCATGATGTATGCGTTGAGTGTAATGGAATTTTATACTGAGCACTGATAGGCTAGCTATGAGTGGTGATGCTTTCCTTCAGGAAGAATGGAGGTTCACGTAACTCTCATTAGATGAGACTGTGTGGCATGCCGGCTATGGGTCTCCATATATCTCCTAGTCTTCGCACCTATACTACCAATATAGCAATCTAGCGGGGTTCAATTCCCATGTACGCTAGCATGTTTGGGTCACTTTGGCCGGTGATTCCACCTCTTTTGAGTGTGGGGGAGACACTGGATTTCATGATGTTCACATGATCTATGTCGGTTAAAGTTAAAGTCCCCCATTAATGAATGAGGCCAGCCTCAAATGATGCACATAATTAAATAAATGATACCAAAGGTGTTAGGATAGGATAATCAAGAGGTAAGAAAGACTTAACTAATGACACTAGATCATTCTTGATCATTGCACAACTAACACGATGAAAGTCGTAAACTACATTGTAGGTATAGCTGGTGTTTAAACTAGCTTATGAATGTATGAAGTTAAGTATATATGAATGAATGAAGACGACTCTTTGTTTCCTAAATAAGTCTCCCTAGTTTAGGTACCATATGTTGAGACCTCATTTTTGGGAAATCTTGATATCAAGTACATAATTCGAAAGGCTCATGGCGTATGACCGAATGATATGAATGATGTTATGTGTTATGTGCAATATATTATGTACTATGTGTGAGACGTTATATGATGTGTGCAATATGATACACATGTTACTCTCATGGCATGACTTTCCTACTCCAATTTGGGAAGTCCACTTACTTTCCTAATGAAAATTTGGTAGGTCCACTAACTTTGCTTATATAAATTTGGCAAGTCTTTTGACTTGACTTTCCATAAATCATGTTGTTGGGAAAGAGCTATTCTTACTCATAAATATCCTTGGTGTGTTCGTGCATATGCCTATACTTAGTACAACTTTGTACTAATTTTATACAATATCTACTTTAAGGTGCATGCACAGGTGGACGTTAGATCTTATGGTAGGACGTTGCAGCTATCCGGATTCGTTACGCCCTCATGCTTTCGAGGATGACTACCGTTATTCTCTAGCTTAGAGGTAAGCTTTATCTAGTGGAGCATGTTCGACTAGTGTTTCATTTCCACATTCATTTCAGACTTTGTATTGGTGTCATTTTGTCAATAATACGTTTAATGCAATTATGAACTATTTCACTCATTTGATTATCTAAATATTAGATGGTTGATTTGTGAACGCCTATGATATTAAGTATAATTTGTTTCTCATGAAATAAGAAAAAAAATCGAATTTTCTACTACAATTAACCTAGATGAAGAAAGTATGACGTATATAGGCTTGTCTGCGAACTCTGAGAAGTCAACGATACCGGTCTCGTCTAGGGTCTAGATTACTGTCGTGACGTCCATTTTGAAGGAACCCTTTGAGAAAAGGATCTCAAAGGTGAATAGAACCCATACCTTAATGTTTCCCAAATTTTTTTTGAAGAATCCACCCTTATTCAGCTTCCAAACCCTAGTTCTTTCTAGCCTTTAATGGTGGGTTTTTGTAAAGAGAGAAATAAGAGAGAAGGAAGAGAGTTTTTTTTGAGAGCTGGCTTAGGTTGATGAGGGTTAATGGTATTTATAGAGTCTTAATTAACTTAACTAATTTCCCTTTAATCACTAATTAACCCCTAAACCATTTAATTATTTTAAATGAAATTATGAAAATCCATTAGTGACATTCGACCCTCACCGATGAGACCCCGTCGACGGTATGTTGGTGGATCGACAGACACTCCCCCTTCATCCTGCACTTCCGTCGTTTCTATAAGAGATTTTACAGTTAATTCTTCCTCCAATTTTTCTATGTATGGGATTACGGTGGCCTCAATGCCCCGTCGAGCTAGTGATGTCCCATCATCCCTTTCCGTCGAATGTTAAAGTAGCTACGCAACAAGGGCTTTCACAAATCCTTCGAACTGTGGGACGACGATGGCCTCGTTACCCCGTTGAGCCACTTAAGGACCGTCATCTTCCCCGTCGATGCACACTGCTAGGCACTGTTGCATCAAACTGTAGGAGTTCTCCTCGAAGGCCTTGTCTTTGTTCTTGAGGAGCCGTACCCAAACATTCCAATCATTAAACAACTCAAACACCCATTATCTACCTTTCCAGCAATTTCATACATTTTCGACTACTAAAAGTTAGTAAAAATGCTATGGCACACTAACATCTCTTTGTACCAACTTTCCGGACGTCTTTTGACATTTTGGTTCTATATTCATTAAATATTGACTTAGAAAAAGTGTCTAGACTTTATGCCACCTATGTTAGGATTTACCATGAGTCTAGGATTTTGAAGGTGTTACATGCCATTATAAATCGTTAGGATTGAAGTGTTGATACATTGTTATTGCCTCATACACTTAGAAACCTCTCCTTCATAATCACCTATCTCACTCTTCTAGAATATCCTCACATCCTTCTATTCCTACGTTTAGGGAATTTGACATATTCGATCTCCAATGAGAAGTTCTACATACATATTCATCCGTGTAACTCAAGCTTCATTACCACATGCTTCGTATCTAACACGTACCTGTTAATCAAAACTAATAGATTCATGTCCTAGATCCCACTATGTACAACCTAAGAAATCACAACTTAGGTCTAGCCAATAATATTTTTCCTTTTGTTAACCTTACCTTTAGTCACATAATAATCCTTCATGACCAAAACATAGATCATAATAGGAACTACCATTCATATATCATTTGCAAAAATTGGCACACTTAACCATAAGTTTTATAACCATGAAAAGAATAAAAATGTTATTAGTACTTATTCTAGGTTGTTGGCACATACCATATAAAATCCAAATATTAAGATTTTTGGTATAATATATGGTGAGAATTTGGGCCTTGTCTGCTCATAAGGGGTACTCTAACACTATTGCACTAATACATCCAACTATCACATTGTGTCAATGCCTTCTACCGACTTTAAAAAACTAGTTAAACAAAATCAATTTCTTAAACATGTGTAATCCTGAAAAATTTATGCATATCACAAACTAAGAGCAAGTGTCTTCTATAGGAATAGATCCAATAAATATGGAGGAAATATAGAACTCAAGATTTGGATACATCTTCCTAAGATAATGTGCTTACAAATGCTAAAACTCATATATGTAACTTGGTAGCCCATAAGTTTTAAGCATATATGGATAACCGACTATATCTTTGTCAATTGAACCAACATGATACAAATGGTTAAACTTAAAATCCATATAACATAAAAACTTTTACATACCTTGTAGAGTGGGACGGTTAAATAAAAAGAGCACAATGTAGTCTAAATTTTGATAACTTCGGATCCTTTTTTGTAGGTTGAATGTTAACATTTTGTTTACTATTAACCTTAACCATCGTAAATATAATCTCAATAACATGATCATGTTGCAAGTGCAAATTGACTTCTTAACTTCGCTCTATCGCATCATCTAGATTATGAAAAAAGGAAACATTTCCTATATGTCCAAGCATCCCCCTAATGATAAATGTGGTACTCAACACATTCATAAAGCTCTATTAGAAACAAATTTGTAGACTCCTTAGGACGAACTGCTTTGATACCACTTTTTTCACACCCCACTCCTAGGTGAGGCAGAAAAATACTATATGAATACATGTTTTACCAGTCACATATGATGAGAAGGTAAACTAATGGTATGCTGGTATATTTACTACTGAGAAAATTCATATACAACATATGTTTACTAGTTGAACCAGTACATGTAACATGTGAAACAACGAATACAGATGATAATTATGCATTGTCTACAAAGCCTCTACTAGGATCCATGAACTATGAAATATGCATAATAGAGATTCGGAAAATCCCCGAATCAACCTGGAGCTCACCAAAAACTGTTGAGTATCATGTTCTTCTAATGAGGAAATCTACTAGTTGAGTACATGTACTTGATACATGAAATACAGTGTCCACAATAAGGAACGTCAATACAGAAGAATGTACTGACTTTGTAACGCATAACACAACAATATATTAAATGAGAGCTCAAGGAAACCAAATAACAATAGATAAGGATTAGCGACCAACGTTACTTATACTTTTGGAATTGTGTATGTTACATTCTTTTCTTTTCTTTTATGTGTTATAAATTTTATTAGACATGATACAAATGACCAGCTGATCAGTAGTAGGAAAGGATGACACATGCTAGGCCTTTTACCCCTGTATTGTTTTCCTCATCATTCCATAAGTGTGGATCGGCCCATGCTAGGATTTCCCCTCTAAGTTGCCACCCACTTCTACCAATTGGGATCGACCCATGCTAGACTTTCAACCCTAAGATTCCACCCTTTTATACCAATTGGAGTGACTTATGCTAAACATTTTCCCTAGGATGCCACCCATAATAATAGAGATCACTTCACTAATATTCTTTAGTCTTTGAGATTGTTGTTTTATGTTCATAAATCTTTTATGATTGTTATTTTGATGTTTATAACTCTTTTGAGATTGTTTTTTTGTTGATTATATTTCTTTTTGGTGGTCATAATTATTGTTGAGATTTAGAACTATGTACTTGTAGTAGAAGACACATGAATATGGACTTATGATAATAACTATCACATAGGAAGCAAATATGATACCAACGTGATACTTAGGAGCTTATATGACTCGGTAAGCATTTTGACATCTCAAATTAAAGCACATCAAATGTAGACATTTAATATTAAGCCAATAGGATTGAACTCCATATGATACTCACTAACTAATATCAAATACAAGGTATTCGTGTATGTGTAACCAAGGGGTAACGTGTGCAGATTCAACTTAAGGACATATACATATTCCAAGTAAGT
>CM064973.1:20274925-20306290 GCA_032847665.1 Solanum chilense
CTATTAAGAGTCTACTACGAATAGCATGAAAACCATAACCTACCTCCACCGAAGAATTGGAATCAACAAGCAATTTCCCAAGCTTTGTTTTCCTCCCTCTCGATCGATTTCTCTCTCTCTTTCTGTTCTTTCTCTTTTTCTTATTCCAAACCCTCTTCCTTTTACCCTAATTAGTATATAATTATGAATAAAAGATGACAATAATAGCCCACTAATTAACTTAAGGTTACCTCTTTTAACCCCCAAGTAATTAGACTTATTAATATTAACCCTTTAACTTTATAATTAAGGAAAGAATAGTCCAAAACATCCCTTAAAACGTGTAAAGAAATCCGACCCATCCTGGGATTTGTGCACCGTGTGACGGCCCGTCGTGCCTGCGACGGTCCATCACGCAGGTCGTCGCAGCATCTTAGAACTCCATTTTTCACCAAGTAGACTGTGACGGTCCGTCATGACTGTGACGGTCCGTCCTGCACTTTAGTCATGACGTTCAGAAACTCGTTCCCCGTACCAAATTCTCAAGAGTTGAAGTGTTTTGCAACGGAATCTCACGACGGTTCGTCGTAGTTGTGACGGTCCGTCCTGCAGGTCCGTCACAGATTACAGAGAGTCGATTTTAGAACACAAATTTCAGAATTCTAAGTGTTCTGGGACGAGACAACCTCGATGGTCCGTCGTGCCCATGACGGCCCATCGTGGTATCCGTCGTCTCAGCCAGTTTTTCCAGAAATAAAATCTGCTGCTCAAAACGACTAAACAGGTCAATACAGAGGGGTACTTTGATGATGAAACAAGTTTAAACCTTGCATGCTAACACTTGGTAGAGTAAACACTTACATTCAGTAACAAACTCGTACTAGAGTTCTAACATTAATTATCTAGGGAACAGTAACTCTAACAATGATCAGACAATACCAAGGATACTTGGAAAGCATACTTTTGTAATGCATGTTTTGGATTCACGCCAAAGAAATAGGAAATCAAATAACCTTACATACCTCCATTATCAAGTCATATAGCTTATGAAGTCTCAAACTATCCTTTAACGTCGGTGTCCTCATCTACAGAAACCAAAAATTAAGGCTAACATTAGCAGCTTACCAACCAACTCGGGATATTTCAACTAATCAAAATAGTAGTAAGCCATACTCTTTCTAATTGATTGTTTTCTTTCACATATTTTTTTGGTTATAGTTATTGAGACAAAACAACGTTCCTATGGAACGTGCAGTGAGTTTACCAAAACATTAATATAATGGCCCATCATTTTAGCTTATGAACTTGCCCCCCTACAATTTTCGCAATCATTATCTAAGTACCTCCATGACCTTCCATAAACAAATTTGTACAATAGAAGTCCTCAACACACAAAAAAAAACTTGAATTTATTGTTTTAAATCACCATTCTACGAGTTGCAATAAACAAGTATGTCTGGAATTCTCAAATAAACTAAAAATTAAAGGTTGTGGCAGCGCCCTTACTCTGTCTATCTAAATCTGTTATGCTCCTTGAATTACTTTTTTTTAACCTTCTCTTAATCTTTGGAAGAGAGTGGCAGAACCTTGGTTGCCAACACATATAGCTATCGCAAGTTCACTCCCTTTGATGAACTGTCCAATATACTTGAAACAATAGAGGAGAGAAGGTGATCTTGTGTCTGTTTTGGAAGAAACAAGGTGAGAAATAGTTAGAACTTGATAACTTAAAATTTGGATTGAGGAAAATGAGATATTTGTATAAGATTTTTACCTTAATAGGTTCTTTTTTTCCACCTTTCATATACTTCATTTGCAGCCAACATGTGTCTTTAATTTAGGCAACAAATTTAAGTAGGAGATGCACCTACTTTTCGGTTCAAATTATTTCTTGTGTGCTTGGAAATATTGGATCTTCGCTGTTTATTTCTTCCTCATTTCTACTATACTTGGGAAAGATATAGGTGGTGTACTTGTCCCAATCACATGATCAAAAGAGTCTTAGTAGGTGATGCACTTACTTGGTCATTTGGCTGGTCAATAAATCAAAGTAGGTGATGCACCTACTTGTCACCTACTAGTTTAGTAAAGTCAAGCAAGCACCTAAATATTTTATTCCATTTCTAGACCTTAATACCTTTAACTAAACTTAAAACTTATATCACTATGTCAATTTTAACTCTAGAGTCAAATAACCACCTTATGATCACAAGATTAAATACTTACATCAACGTCAACTTAAGTGTGTGGCATCAAAATCTATGGGTAGTTCACTTTAAACTTGTTCCATTGACACTAGTTGCATAGGAAACCAAGTTCATAACTATACCACAAGGAAACATCTAAGCATCATATAAATAAAACTAGTAAACGTAGAATACGGGTTGTTATAGAAATTTTCAAATTTGTATTTTGACGTAATGTGAAAAAAAAATATTTAATAAGTTCACAATTTTTAGATTTTTCTAAAATTGAGTAACTTTTAAGACAATAAAATCTGTATACATGCATATTTAAAACATTCATTACCCTAAATTCATTTTCTAAAAAAGGTGTAAAAGTTTTCATCTAAAAATAAAATAAAATACTATTTAAATTGAATGTGCTAAAGAAGTTATTATATATCCAACTAGATAATTATATTTTTTAGTTTTATCCTTAATCTAAATATTTCATTATTGAGAATCACAATATAAAAAACCAATTATAAACCTCTCAGATAGTTTTCATTTCTAATTGAAATTGTTAAACGGAAAATGAAATTTCAAAACTTAAAATAAATTTATGAGAACTAAAATTTAACTTTTGAATTTAGGATATATAAAAATATATTTCTGAAGCATTAAATTTTATGCTGAACAATATCACAATTATAAGTCATTTAATAAATTTAAAACTTTTCATAACCCTATATTGGGTTTTTATTTTAGATTCTAGTTGAAACTTTCTTCCATTTTTCTGGGACAATGTGTGTGAAACAATACCTCAAGCCTCTATAGTGCTTAGGTTATGTAAATGCGACATATCGTTATTGTCCAAACCCTAAAAAAAACTAAACCAAAAAAAAACATAGAAACCTACACCCTAAAAAACAAAAAAGAACTTTAAAACTCTAAACCTAAAAAAAACCCCAAATATCATAAACCTAACAAGCCTAAACCTTAAACCCTAGAAAAATCCTAAATCTAAAACACTAAACCCTACCCTACACCCCAAAAAGACCTTAAAAAAATAGGAGACATTAAATGCTAAACTCAAATCCAAAGAAACCTTAACACTAAACCTTAGGGATAAGCTCCAAACCCTAAGCCTTATAAAACTCTAAGAAGCCCTAAACCCTAAGAAACTCTAAATCCTAAGAAAAACTTAACACTAAAAATTCCTAAGACTTTTAAAAACACCTAAGACTAAATAATCGTTAAAACAAACCTTAAAACCCCTAAAAATCCTTAATCTAAAGCTCTAAGCCCTAAGAACTCCTAAACCGTAAAAACAATAATTATCCTAAAAAATCTCTAAAAATCCTGAATAAGAAAAAATCTTAACCTATAAAAATCCTAGAAAAACTTAAGCTCTAAACTCAACATAAAAACCCTTCACCAAATACCTAAATCCTACTTCATCATGTTCATATTATATCATTGTTTAGTATGCTCTATTCAGTTATATATATGTGTTCAAGTTTATCGTCTCATTCATTCTCAGTCCCATTCAAGTACTAACACATATTCTACGCTACATCTTCTCGTGATGAAGGTTCTAGTCCTCAGCATTCAGATCTCGCGGATATCAATTCTCGGTCCGTATTTAGCAATATCAGTGATAAGTCCTTGTTCTTCGAGGACGATTGACATGATTTATATTCAGTCTTTCGTTTTACTTTCAGTTTTGTTAGAGTTCGTTGGGAATGTCCCACATGTCAAGTCAATAATACGCTTTTATTTAGACATATTTTTTAATGCCCCAAGGTACCCCTTGACGTAACCCGACCTAGGAAACACAAGTGACCCCAAGATAATCTTGAGTAGGCATATCATAAGCTTATTAGATAAACACCTTAAAACCTTTAAAATCCCAAACTTATAAAATCTACAACCCCTAAGAAACCCTAAATCATAAACCCTAATCCCTAAGAAACACTAAACCCTAAACTTTAGGGAAACACTAAACCCCAAGACTTATAAAACACCTACAAACCTTAAAACCTAAGAAATCCTAAACCCTAAAAACACCTTTAAAACACTAAACCTAAACCAAAAACCTCAAAATCCTTAACCCCCAAAAAACCATAAATCTAAAATCGTAGGTTCTAAACCTAAAGAAATAATAAGCTTTACGAGCCCCTGAATGGTAAAATATCATAAAAATTTTAAAACGCCCTTTTAAAATTGTAAACCTAACAAAATCTAAACCTAAAATATTCTACAAAAACATAATCCCTAAGCCTTAAAACGTCAAAAACCCTTGGATAAAAAAAAACATTAACCTTGGACCTTAAATCCTATGATACACTAAATTCAAAATTCTATACCCAAAGAAACCCTTCACCCTAAACTATGTAAACCCTAAGAGACTATAAGTCATATGAAATATTAAAAAAAAAGTAAAAACATATAAAACCCCTTAACCCTAAACTTTTTAAAACCCTAAACTAAAAGTCCCATAAAAACCCTAAGCTCTAAGAACTACTTAATCGTAAAAGCAATAAAAATCCTAAAACACTCTTTAAAACGCTAACCTAAAAATTCCTCTAAACCAAAGATTTTGAGGCTACAAAATTTAGTTGATGTCGATAGAAGTATTTAAACTTGAGATCATAAGGTGGTATTTGATTCTAAAGTATAAAGTTACATAATGCATAAAACTTCTAAGTTATGTTAAAGTTATTAAGGTCTAGAAATGGAATAAAACGTTGAGGTGCTTGCTTGACTTCACTAAGATAGTAAGTGACTAGTAGGAGCATCACCTACGTTGACTTATTGACCAACCAAAGTCCCATGAAGGTGCATCGCCCTAATTTGACTTATTGACCAGCCCAAAGGACCAAGTAGGTGCATCACCTACGAAACTCTTTTGACCTTGTTTTTGGGCCAAGTACACTATACCTATTTGCATAAATTTAGCCCAAGTTGAATAGAAGAATAAGGGAAAATGGACAGCCATGTCCCAATCGTCCCAAGACCATATGAAATAATTTTAATTGAAAACTAAGTTAATCACCCACATAAATGTGTGGCCCAAATTATCGACACTTATTGGCTGCAAATGAAGTATAACCAAGGTGGCAAAAGGGCCAATGTTCTTAAGTCCAAAAATTCCAATTGAAAAGTCCAAGTAAGTGGGTCACCAACTTGACAAATTATTGCCAAAAATGAGTGACAAAGTCGGCCAAAGCAGGGCCCTTTAAATGAGATTGATATCAGCCTTTTCCATTAATTTTTACTTTGACAAAAAAAATTGATTTCTAGAGCTTTCTCTATTATTTCTCTTAGATTCATACGGTAGCCATTAAATACCATTAGGTTTCTTTAATAATAGGAATTTCAAGCTATTCGAGGAAGGTATAATTTAGGATAAGTTAAGGAGGATAACCTTTAGCTTGATGAGTCCAAGTCTTAGCAAGTGATAGTTATGTCTAGCAAGGTAAGCTACTGCAATTTTCTCTCTCTTGTGCTTGAGTTATTTAGGACACTCAGAATTTGTTAGTGAGTCGAATATTTTTACTTTTACATGGTGAATAATTGGGAGGATGTTTTCGTGATTAGTGCATGTTGGGACAACCATGGTGGGGAGTCCTCTTAAAATTAAGCTATGATCGTGTTTGAGCACTTTAAAAGTAATGTTTCCTCTTGAGGTGCTGGGGATCAGAAACCATAATTCATATTGCTTCTATTACATTATTATGTTCAAAGATTGTTTTATGTATGTTATGATAAGGGATGTCACTGGATATGTGCGTAAGTTATGGAGATGTTAAGGAACTTAAATATTCAAGGGAGTTTTAGGGAAGACCCAATACGAAGGTTGTATACTATATAGAGGCGATTAAAGGGTTTGGAAAGCAAAGAAAACACTCTATGGGTAGATTGCATCTTACTTCTTCGTTACTATTTGGGTGTGATCAAGTGCCTCAAATTGATTGATTAGCTACTAATACTAGTCTTACAACTTATTTTATTGTGGATTAGTGATCTGAAGTGAAGGAGCTTAAGTCATACGTTTTGAATGATATAGCAAGGTATGTAAGTCTATTTGATTTTTAATTTCTTTTCATGAATCTAAAACCTACATTACAAAAAGTAAGATTTCTAAGTGCTCTACGTATTGACTGATCCATAGTTGCAGTTCCTACTCCCTAGAGCATTGAAGTGGGTAGTCTAATATGAGTTTGTTACTAAATGTGTGTTTTTATTCTTCCAATTGTTAGTACGCAACGTTTAAATTTTTTTCATTGTCAAAGTACACCTAGCACACATTTCCTTTATATAAGTCAATGTGATCCTAGATTACAGATGGTACATAAGTCTATAGGATGGATATACAATTTGCCCATATGTTTCCAACTTGCTTCAATTGCTTATAGATATGTCATCTTGTAACATATTCATACGTTCCCTTTATTTGTTATTAATCCCATTGTGTTAGACTGTAATGTTATCTCACAGGATCACTTCTTGCAAAATTATGCATTCATACATACTTACTTACAATATGTGTATGTTCTTAAGTTTAATCTACCCACATTTCACCCTTGGTTCCACATGCATGAACACCTTATATTTGTATCATATAGAGTTCAAGTCTCTTGGTTGAATGTCAAATTGTCTTCACTAGATGTGCTTCAATTTGTATATAAGATCCTAGGTACTACGTTCAAAGTCACATTTACTTTCCATGTCATTGTTATTTTCATAAGTGCATATTCATATGTTTTTTACTAATAGTCCGTAGTTCAAAATCTAAATAAGAATTATGACCACAAAAACAACAATCATAACCAAGTTCTGGAGATAAAAGAACAATCTCATAAGAATTATGATTATCTAAAGAAAAATACCAAAAGAGTTATGAACTGATAAACAAAAATAAAAAGATAAAAAAATCTAAGTGAAAAAATATGTATGATTAAAGGTGGAAGCTCCGGGGCGAAAACCTAGCATGGGCTAATCTCAATTGGTATAAGAGGGTGGCAGCTCAGGAATGAAAGGCTAGCATGGGCCTATCCTTATTGTTATGGAAGGGTGGCAACTCAAGAGCGAAAGTCTAACATGGGCCGATCCTAATTTGTGGAATTTGAGGACAGCATCGTAGGGGTTAAAATGCCTAGAATGGGTAATCGTGTCCTACCACTGATCAGCTGGTCATTTGTATCATATATTGATTAAAATTTATAAAGTACATTAAAGTAGAGAAAAGAATGTAACATACACAATTCCTCAAGTATAAGAAAAGTTTGTCTCTAATCCTTATTCATGGGTATTTGTTTTCACTTGAACTCTCATGTTACATATGGTTGTATTATTCCTTACTTATTAAGTAAATTCTTTCGTACTGACTTCCCTTATTGGGGACGCTGCATTTCATGCTGCAGTTATAAGTACTCAACTAGTAGATCTTTCCAATAGAAGCACATTATGATCTGCGGATGTGGGTGAGATCCAGGTTCATTCAGAGCTTTGCCGAGTCATTACTATGCGTATTTCCGTAGTGGTACCATCATGGATTCGAGTAGAGGCTTTGTAGAAATTGTAAAACTATCATATGTATTCATTGTTTCACTTGTCACATATAGCGGTTCAGCTAGTCAAAATGTGTTGTATATGAAGCTTCTCATATGTAATCTTCATAGTAGTTTACTTTCTCATCATAGATAACTTGTAAAGCATGTGTTCATAAGGTACTTGTCTGCCTCATCTAGGATTGGGGGCTGACAAAAGTGGTACCACAACAGTTCGTCCTAGGGGGTCTACAAGTCGTCTCTAGTAGATCCTTAGTTATGAATTTGTTGCGTGTCACATATATAAGTAGGGGGATGCTTGGACATTTATGAAATGTTACCTTCCTTGATGATCGTAACGTGTGATAGAGCGAAGTTAACAAGGCCATTTTAAGTTGTACTAGATCATGCTATTCATATTAACTATGGTTAAGGTTAACGGTTGTTAAATTGTCAGCATGTAAAATACAGAAAGGACCTCAAGTTACCAAAAGTTTGAGTAGATTGAGATCATTTTATTCAACCAAATCACTCCACAGGGTATATACAGGCTTTTATGTTATTTGTATCTAAAGTTGCATTTGTACCATTTGCATCATGTTTGTTAAAAAACAATTTGTTACCTAGTTACATATATTTGTTATTTTTTTTGACCTTCAAGGGGCCTCCTACATTAAATGTGATATTACACAAGCTAGTAATGAAGACAAAGTTGACCTCGACTTCCTATTCTAAGAGATGAACTATTTTTTGGAGGATTTTTTTATATTGACCTACACGGACCCCAAGTCCCAACAGTAATTCTTAGGAGATTGGAGAGAGTAGATGGGAAAATCAATTTTATGTGTTGTGAGGCGAGTAAGGAATATCAGCAGAAGTATCCTACCTCTAACATAAACACTTAAGATAGTGTGTTTACCTTAGCACGGTAGAGTTGTTCTATAGGATATATCGAAACTCCAAAGGTTGTTTGTTATATAATTATACATGTTGCATGTTCTATAACTTATTTATTTGTATGTCATTTCCCCTTTGTGAATTGCCTTCTCATAGGTTACCTAACGTCATGGAATGCTTACATTCAAGTGTTATTCGTTTCAAAGCACCCTTGTTTAATGGATGTCTTCAAAGGAACTTTTCCTTACATGTTATTTATTGCACTGGTTACTTCCCACATGCAACTTTTCCATATTCTATGGGTAATGTATGCTAATTAATCATATGACCATTTTTATATATTTTGTATACATCATAGCCTACTTGCTTAAATATTTCACGACTTATTGGTTTTTTGGCCATGTGTTATGTGCTCACTCGCTCATATTTAATATTTGTGCTCATTGACAATATAGTCCACCTATCCATGCAATATAATGCACTTGGTCAATTTGATTTGTGTTCCGTAGTTCATTTTTCTGATATGTCTACATGTCATAACTACTACATGTCTTAGTTTATGTACTCATGTATCATGTGATTATCTAGTAAATTCTTACATTCCCTATAGTTCATTCGCTCACATGCAAACCTATAACTCATATGCACGCGTAAACCATGTATTTCCAAATATTAATGCCAGAGTAACTTGCACGCTCCCTTTTGGGCTAGTCTGCTTATGTGTCATGCCCTATGTGACTTATTCACTTGTATACTATGCCCCCATATGGTTATTGATTTCAATTTTGAAAAAATTGGGAAAATATTTCCTTTGTATCATTATGTAGTGAATATTTTTACTAGTAAAAGTTAGACATACATGTAAAGTTAATCAACCATAGATAAATAACTTAACATAATACCCTATTTGGAGGAGCAACATAAAACATTCGATTTTATAGCACCTCATAAAAGTGTAATGAAATAAAATTGAAAGGAAAGTACTACCCCGATAGCTATGATATTATATGTCCGTTCAAATACAAAAAAAAAAAAGGGAGATACTATAGTTTTTTTTTAATTTTTAAGGCCCAAAAGCTACGCTCATAATGTGTAACCATAAGTATTAGGGAAGGAATAGAATATAACATACGATACTTGGAAATAAAATATGATAGAGAGATACTAAGTAACCCTCCTCATTTTGAACATCAATATAAAGACCCTAGATCATATGGTCCCCTTATATGATAATGAAACGTACTTGAATTTTTTAATTTAATATGTCATTTGCATGTCTTGTGTTTAGGTATATTACAGTCTTATTTGTATGATTACTACTTTGTGTATCTTCAATGTATTACATGGTAAAGAAGGGATTTAATTTTTCATATTACTATTTAATGAGCCATATCTATCGAGGCGTCATGCTAGATTTGTCTATACATGTTTTTAAGTCTATGGATTTTTGATTGTTCTTTCCTATTTACAATGGGGACTCTCTCAAATCTCTATATGAAATTCAAAGATTAACTGAACTACTAGATACATCTACCATTCGAGGATGAATGATCATAAGGGGGGAGGATGTAACAACCCGTATTTTACGTGTACTAGTTCTATATATATAACACTTATAAACTGCCTTGTGGTATAGTTATTTCCCATGCAACTAGTGGAAATAGAATATGTAAGTAGTGAACTTTCCAAAGATTTTGAGGCTACCAATGATGTTTATGTCGATATATGTATTTAAACTTGAGATCATAAGGTGGTATTTGAGTCTAAAGTGTAATGTGACATAGTGTATATAAGTTGTAAGTTATGTTAAGATTACTAAGGTCTACAAATGGAATAAAACATTGAGGTGCTTGCTTGACTTAACTATGCTAGTAGCTACAAGTAAGTGCATCACCTACTTTGACTTATTGACCAACCAAAGTACAAAGTAGGTGCATCACCTGCTTTGACTTATTGACCAACCCAAAGGACCAAGTAGGTGAATCACCTACTAGTCTCTTTTGACCATGTTATTTTGCTAAGTACACTACACCTATTTGCATAAATTTAGCCCAAGTTGAATAGAAGAATAATGGCAAAATAGACAGAAAAGACCCAATATTACCAATCCCATAAAAAATAATTTAATTGGAAAACTAGGTGAATCACATACTTACATTTGTGTGGCCCGAATTTTATATACTTGTTGGCTGCAAATGAAGTACAACAAAGGTGGGAAAAGGGTCAATGTTATTAAGTTCAAAATCTCCAAATGAAAAGTAAAAGTAGGTGAGTCACCTACTTTACAAAATATAGTCCAAAATGAGTGTGAAAGTTTGCCAAAGCAGGTCCCTTTAAAAGAGATTGATACCAGCGTTTTCCAATAACTTTTACTTTGACAAAAAATTTGATTTCTAGAGCATTCTCTCTTCTCTCTCTTAGACTCATACAACATCCATAAAATGCCATTAAAGTTCTTGAATAATAGGCATTTCAATCTATTGGAAGGTATTATTTAAGACAAGTTAAGGAGGACAACATTTACCTTGACGAATCAAAGTCCTAGCAAGTGGTACTTATTTCTAGTAAGGTCAGCTACTGCACTTTTGTCCCTCTTATGCTTGAGTTAATTAGGAACCTTGGTATGTGTTAGTTAGTTTGAAATTGTTAGTTTTACATGGTGAATATTGGGGAGTATGTTCTTGTTATTAGTGCATGTTGGGACAACCTTCGTGTGGAGTCTTCTTCAAATTAAGCTATGACCTTGTTTGAGCACTTTAAAAGTAATGTCATTATTATGTTCAAAGATTTTTTTATGTGTGTTATAAATAAGTTATGTGAATGGATGTGTGAAGAAGTTATGGAGATGATAAAGAACATAAATATTGCAGGGGGTTTTGGGGAGGTCCCAATATGAATGTTGTGCATTATATAGACTTCGATCAAAGGGATAGGGAATAAAGGAAAACACTTGCTAGGTATATTGCATCTTACTGCTTAGTTTCTATTTGGGTGTGATCAAATATGTCGAATTGATTGTTACCTACTATACTAGTCTAACAACTTATTTTATCGTAGGTTAGTGATCTTAAGATAAAAAGATTAAGTCATACATTTTGAGTTCTATAGAAAGGTATGTAAGCCTATTTGATTTCGTATTTCTTTGGCATGAATATCAAACTTGCATTACAAAAAGCAAGCTTTCTAACTGCTCTAGGTAGTGAGTGATCCATAGTTGCAGTTCCTACTCCTTAGGGCATTGAAGTTGGTTGTCTAATATGAGTTTATTACTAAATATGCGTGTTTACTCTACCAAGTGTTAGCATGCAAGGTTTAAAATTGTTTTATTGTCAAAGTACCCCTAGCACCTATTTACCTTATAGAAGTCAAAGTTCCCCTACATTACACATGGTACATATGTTTATAGGATGGATATATGATCTGCCCATAGCTTGCCAACTTGCTTCAATTGCTTATAGATATGTCATCTTGTAACATGTTCATTTGTTCCCTTTCTTTTTTATTACTCCCATTGTGTTAGACTATAATGTTACCTCACAAGATCACTACTTTCTCAATTATACCTTTATATGTAACCTTGGAATATGTATCCGTCCATAAGTTTAATGTACCCACATTTTCCCCTTGGTTCCACATGCTGAACACCTTCTGTTTGTATGATATGGAGTTCAAGTCTCTTTCCTAAATGTTACATTGTCTTCACTAGATGTGCTTCAATTTGAGATGTCAAAATGATTACCAAGTCATATAAGCTCTTAAGTACTCCATTCAAAGTCCCATTTACTTCCCATGTCATTATTATATTCATAAGTCCATATTCATATGTCTTCTACTACTGGTCCGTAGTTTAAAATTTTAATAAGGATTATGACCACCAAAACAACAATCATAAAAAAGTTATGAACATAAAAAAGAACAATCCCAAAAGAGTTAGGAATTATAAACAACAATCTCACAGATGAAAGAATCTAAGTGAAGCAATCAGTATAACTATGGGTGGCAGCTCAAGGGAGAAAGCCTAGCATGGGACTATCCCAATTAGTATAAGAGGGTGGCAGTTCAGGGGCAAAAGCCTAGCATGGGCCGATCCCAATTGGTATGGAAGGGTGGCAACTCAGGGGTGAAAGCCTAGCATGGGCCGGTGTCAATTGTGGAATTATGAGGACAACATTCCAGGGGTTAAAATGCCTAGCATGGGTCATCCTCTCCTACCACTGATCAGCTGGTCATTTGTATCATTTGTTGTATGATGATTATAAAGTACAAAAAAGTAGAGAAAAGAATGTAACATAGACAATTCCACATGTATAACCAAAGGTGGTCTCTAATCCTTATATATTGGTATTTTTTTTAACTTGAGATCTTAGGATAAATATGTTTTATTATGCCTTACACATTCAATACATTCTATCCTACTTACTTCCTTTATTGGAGACGTGCATTTCATGCTACAGGTATATGTACTCAACTAGTAGATCTTCCCAATAGAAGCAGATTATACAAAGCGGATGTTGGTAGCTCCAGGTTGATTTGGGGCTTTTAGGAGTCTTTACAATCTTATTTCCATAGTGGCTTTGTAGACTTGTAAAGTAGAGGCTTTGTAGACTTGTAAAGTTATCATCTGTATTCATAGTTTCATGTGTCACATATAGCGGTTAAGCTAGTAAAAATGAGTTGTATATGAAGCTTCTCATCAGTAATCTGTATAGTGGTTTACTTTCTCATCATAGATGAGTTGTAAAACATATGTTCATAAGGTACTTGTCCGCCTCACTTAGGGTTGGGGGCTGAGAGGAAGAACTCTCGATCGGATCAATTATTGATACACTGTCAATTACTGTTTTGGTCTGATCAAGAATCCCAACATTATTTAGAAACTATTATTATTTTTTATTTTTTACTCCATTATTGATAAATAATATGAAAGGAAGATCGTTAACTCATTTTGATATCCCTTTTTGTGCAACAAGGTATGCAAGGCTATTCGATTTGGTATTTGCTTCACATGAATCTAACATTTGTAAGCTTTCTAAGTGCTCTTGTTAGTGAGTGATCCATAAATGCAGTTCGTACTCCCTAGAGAAATAAATTGAGCACTCTACTATGAGTTTGTTACTACATGTGCGTTTTTGCTTTACCAAATGTTACCATGCAAGGTTTAAACTTGTACCATTGTCAAAGTACCCCTGGCACGTATTATTTACCTTATATAAGTCAAAGTGATCCTAGATTATGTCACGACCCAAATCGGGGATGCGACTGGCACCCACATTTACCCTCCTATGTGAGCGGACCAACCAATATAAAACCCAAACATAATTAATAAAATACAACGCGAAAGACTTAACTCAATAACGAAAAACGAATACTATAAATATCCCCAAAATCTGGAAGTCATCATCACAAGAACATCTATGATCAAATTACGAAACTAAGAGTATTCTAAGAAGCTAAAACAAATGAAAGCTAGTCCATGCCGGAACTTCAAGGCATCAGGACGAGAAGAAGAAGATCCAGTCCAAGCTAGAAACATAGCTCACCCTGAGATCCGGTGCAGTGAAGACTGGCTAGAATCGCGGTCGAGTTGAAGACGACGGCATGTTTGCTGCACTCCACAAATACAAGAAAGAAACAAACAAGTAGGAGTCAGTACAACCACACGTACTGAGTAGGTATCATCGGCCAACTCAGAATAGAAAACAGTATATATCAGTTAATCTCACAAATCAACTATGATACTCAACATGTAGTAGCAACAAATACTAAAATCATCAATAAGTATCACCAAGTTCATCCAGGAGGACTCAAGCCTCAATACCATACTCATTTGGGAAAATAGGTTCATTAGCTTTAGCATATTAGCATCTTTCCCGATTCAGAACTTATTCCTCTCGTGTCGGTACGTGACACTCCGCTCCACTAACACCATATGCCGGAACGTGGCACTCCGATCCTCATTCTATCCTGGTACCGGAACGTGGCACCCGATCCATATACTATCCCGGTGTCGGAACGTGACACTCCGATCCTCATATACTATCCTGGTACCGGAACGTGGCACCCGATCCATATACTATCCCGGTGTCGGAACGTGACACTCCGATCCTCATATACTATCCTGGTACCGGAACGTGGCACCCGATCCCCTAATTCATCAAGCCTTCTTTTATACTAAGGCATCACAATTCTCATAACATAGTTCATCAAGCCTTCTTTTATACTAAGGCATCACAATTACAAAACATAGTTCATCAAGCCTTATTTTATACTAAGGCATCACAATAACAAAACATAGTTCATCAAGCCTTCTTTTATACTAAGGCATCACAATTCTCATAACATAGTAAGTTAGGGTTTCTTCAAGATTTAGGGTTCAAAAGCTTCATCATGCTTAATTTATCACAAACATATAATCACACTCATACAATCATACAATTAAGCATATAGAAGGGTTTACAAGATTACCCAATACATATCATTTGCTATTAAGAGTTTACTACGAATAGCATAGAAACCATAACCTACCTTCACCAAGGATTTGTGTTCAAGCAAGAAGTCTTCAAGGAAGCCTTGCTCCTTCTCTCTCAAGCGCCTCTCTTTTCTCTTCCCTTTCTCTTTCTAATTTTCTTCCTCAAACCTTCCTCTTCTTACCCTAAATCACAAGATTTCAAGTATCAAAGGTGATGAAACCAACCCACCAACTAACTCAAAGTTAGTCCTTTAACCCCCAAGGAATTGAACTAATAACATTAACCCACAAATTTTATAAATTAAATCCGGAATAGTCCAAAACACCCCTTTAAAAATTAGCCAGAAATTCGACCTCGCCTGGGATTACGCAACCTGTGACGGTCCGTCGTGCCTGCGACGGTCCATCATGCAGGTTCGTCAAGGACTCAATTTCCTTTAAGGAGTCTGTGACGGTCCGTCGTGCCTACGACGGTCCGTCCTGCACTTCCGTCACGACGGACAGAGAGTTGCTCACAGCACCAAATTCTCAAGAGTTGAAGTGCTTTGAAACGGAGGCTCACGACGGTCCGTCGTGACTGTAACGGTCCGTCCTGCAGGTCCGTCACAGAGTTCAAATACTCAATTTCAGCACTCAAATTCATAATTCTAAGTGTTTTGGAACGGGACACACTCGACGGTCCGTCGTGCCCATGACGGTCCGTCGTGGTGTCCGTCGTATCAGCCAATTTTTCCAGAAATAAAATCTTCTACTCAAAACGACTAAACAGGTCGTTACAGATTACACATGGTATATATGTTTATAAGATGGATACACGATCTTCCCATAATTTGCCAACTTGCTTCATTAGTATATTCCATCATATATGCAATCTTTTCACATGTTCATTTGTTCCCTTGATTTGTTTTTACTCCCATTCCGCTAGACTATTATATTGCCTCACAAGATATCTACTTGCTCTATTGTACATGTATATGTATGTACTTACTTGGAATATGTATCCGTTTTTAAGTTTAATTTGTCCACATTCTTCCTTGGTTCATCATTCATGTATACCTTTTCTTTGATGTTAGTTGGTGAGTATTTGTCTATCGTATAGAGTTCAAATCTCATCTTAAAGTTATATGTCTTCACTTCATATGTGCTTTAATTTAAGATGTCAAAACGTGTAGTGATTCAAAGATGAAATATTATGTTGCTGTCACATTTGCTTCCAATGTCATTGTCATTATTCATAGTCCATACTCATATATCTTCTACTATTGGTTCATAGTTCCAAATCTCAACAGTAATTTTGACAACCAAAATATCAATCCAAATGAGTTATTATCAACCAAAGAACCATCTCAAAAGATTTATGATTATCCAAAGTACACAGTCTCAGAAAAATTATGAACATCAAAGAAACTATCTCATACATAAAAAAAATCTAAGTGAATAAATTTTTATAATTATGGGTGGCAGCCCAGGGGCAAGACCTAGCATGGGTCGATCCCAATTGCTTATAGAAGGGTGGCAGCTCAGGGGCGAAAGCCTAGCATGGGCCGATCCCGATTAGTATAAGAGGGTCGCATCTCAGGAGAGAAAGCCTAGCATGGGCCGATCCCAATTGGTATGGAAAGGTTGGAGCTCATGTGCAAAATCCTAGCGTGGGCCAATCTCAATGATGGAATTATGATGACAACATCTCAGGGGTTAAAATGCCTAGCATGGGTCATCCCCTCCTACCACTGATCAGCTGGTCATTTCAATCATATGGCTGACAAAATTTATAACGCACACATATGTAAATAAAAGAATGTAACATGCACAATTCCACAAGTATAAGCAAAAGTGTTCTTGAGTCCTATCTATTGGTATTTGGTTTCACTTGAACTCTCATGTCACATATGATTGTATTATGCCATACATATTCAGTACATTCTTTTGTACTGACGTCCCTTATTGGGGTGTTGCATTTCAAGCTTGATGTACTAGTACTCTAAAGTAGATCTCCCAATAGAAGCACATGATACTCAACTATTGTTGGTAAGCTCTAGGCTGATTCGGGGCTTGTATGAGTCTTTACTATGCGTATTTTCAAGGAATTGATTCCAAAAGAAGCTTTATAGACATTTTAAAGCTATAATATGCATTCATAGTTTGACTTGTCACATGTAGTGGTTCAGCTAGTCAACATATGTTGTATATAAAGGTTCTCATAAGTAATCAACATAATAGTCTACTTTCTCACATAGGTTACTTGTAAAATATGTATCCATAAGGTACTTATCCACCTCACCTAGGGTTGGGGTGTGACACATTATTCATGAAATAGGCAGTAGTGCAGTATGGAAAAGTGTAGTATTTAAGATGGAGAATTTCGTTAAATGCTTCTACAGTTGTCTGCCAACTCTTCCTTTAGGTGCATTTGTGGAACTTATTACAATTATGAACTTTATAAGGGATTGGCAATATGAAATTTTTTTTTAACTAGTAACTATAAGCTTTTTTCTTTTGCTTTTCCATGATTTTAAATCTTTTTCCTTATGGTGAAAGAGGCATTTTGTAAGAATGGTGAGAAAATGAAGCGTGTAGAATTTTGTGTAAAAGAATTTAACTTCTATGATAGTGAGAGACATGGGGAGTTACAAGACATCGTCCTTAACAAATAAAAGGGTATTGAAGATGAGCTCATTATCAAACATAAATCTGCTATAATAGAATTTGTTGTATGTGCCCTTAACAAATTGAAGGTGATTGTTTTCTATTGATGCAGCTTGGTCAAATGTGTAATTATTCTCTTTGTAGGATGGTGATGGTGATTATGAATACTCACTGCTTGATAACATGAACAGGTTGTATGAACTTCAAATATAAAGGCGAAATTCCATTGGAAGTTTGCATAAAGATCTTGCAGAGACTCTCAAAAACATCAGAATTATTGATGACGAGGTGGGCATATTGTAGTCTGAATAATTCCTTTTCGTAGTCTTTCTAATACACAACTTCTATAATACTTGTTTAGTTTATAGAATTTCTTCTTTTTAACATGCATCTACAGGTTTACTTGTTCCTACACTCTTATCATAAACTATGGCACAATCCTTGTTTTAAATACTTAAGTCCTTCCTGACTAATAAATTTCTGGAATGTGTTCGTACAAGTCAACTTGCAAGTAAGTTATCCATTTTTCCAAATATCTATGTTCTACCTGTCTCCTGTTTGTGACTTCTCTTTTCAATTTTTGTTTATTGAGTTTGTTGTTTTTCTTGGTCTAGGTTTTTTTTTTTCAAAACAATGGTGGCTATTTTTTGGAAAACAACCCTTGCATCCAAAGAGCTATAAGTGTTAAGGTACTGTCCAGATGAATCCATTATTCAAAAGTTTTAGACACTTTCTTAAGGCCAACTACATATTCCAGATGGTTTTTGCTCTCCCATTCATTATTTTCTTTAATTTCATGACAGTTCTATGGTATGGCTCTAAATGTATTATATTTAAACTTTAGAAAAGCATGCATCTAGAACAATTAATTTTTAATATGATGCTTCATATCATAGAAATTTTATTAATTAAAGAAACTTGAATTAAAATTGATATGTCATGTAGTCCTTATCTATACTTTCTTTTATGATTGCGATTAATGCCCTAAAACTACCACTCACCTACGCAAAGTGGTAATCATTGTTGTTGCGAAGTTGGTTGCTACTGACACAGTTCCTAAGGTTAGGTGTATTCTTTTTTCAACAAAGAGAATATAGGAACTTTATCTATTAAAAAATTAGGAGCATTTTAAATATACTCCTCTTTGTGTATTCTTTCAATGAGGCTCGGGGTCTTCCGTTCCCAAAGATCCAATTCGTATTTTCACATTGGTCTCAATCATGCTCTTGTACCAATCTTGCAATAGTATTAGAGTATTGCTGCAAAAAGATCGGTCTTTAACTTGCTATTTGATCATGAATCTAGTTTTTATGATCTAATAATACAGAAATAAGGTGGAATGAGTTAAATCATCTAGATCGCCTGCTCCATTTGATATCTCTTGATCGCTTTGGGTGCCACATGTAAAGCTACAATCAAAGGCCTTCTATGATTATTCCATAAGAATTACTCATTCCTTATTAAAAACTCAGTTCAGTTATACCATATCAGACCCCCTAAAAGAGTCACTACAAATAATCTTGTTCTTTGAAGGTGACTCACTTCCTATTCAAGGAATTAAAACATCAAAAGCCATACTAGTAAGATTAGTTTTGTTTTGTTGTGTCTAATTGCTTCAATTCCTCTTTAACTAATTCAAATTAGATTTTACTTTCTTGCTGTTGAATCCTTTTTGTGTATATCTATTGAGGTGGTTTACACATGCTAATGATATGACATTTATTCCTTTATTTGCAGATGTTGTAAAAAGCCTTTTTTTGAATGTAGCTAAACCAACAAAAGGTTCAAGTGTTACTATTCTTTGACTGGGGCTTGTAGGCCTTGCTCCGAGTATTCTTCACATGTAAAAAAAACTTTATTGTTCTTTTATGTTTTTATCCATATATATGTTAATCTTATTAATGATCTTACATCATTTTGTGAGGTTGTAGAAGGAGAAAGAATTGTTGTTGTTTCAAGGATAATTGGCGTTGATTAAATGCTAGCACATTTGGGCAAGGTAATAACTCTTGTGCCTTACACATTCTTTATCCATTATTTTATAATTCCTTCCTTGTAACTAGTCTCATAGCAAATCAACTAATTCATCCCTTTTACTTCTATTTTATATCTAAGAAATTTGGCATGACTTTCAGCCCCAAACCCTAGGTGTGGCGGACAAGTACCTTATGAACACATGTTTTACAAGTAATCTATGATGAGAAAGTAAACTACTATGCATATTAATGATGAGAACCTTCATATACAACACATTTTGACTAGCTGAACCGCCATATGTGACAAGTGAAACGATGAATACAGATGATAGCTTTACAATGACTACAAAGCCTCTACTTGAATCCAGATGGTACCTTTATCAAAATACGCATAGAAAAGACTCAGCAAAGCCCCGAATCAACCTGGAGCTCACCGACATCAGCTAAGTATAATGTGCTTCTATTGGAAATATCTACTTGTTGAGTACTTGTACCTCTAACATGAAATTCAGCGTCCTCATTAACGAACATCAGTACGAAAGAATGTACTGAATATGTAAGGAATAATACAAACATACGAATCATGAAAGATCAAGTGAAATCAAATAGCAATAGATAAGAATTAGAGACCACCTTTGCCTTGTACTTAGGTATTCATGGATGTTACATTCTTTTCTCTAATTTTTGTACTTTATAATCTTTATACAACATACGATACAAATGACAAACTAATCAGCCTTTAGAAGAGGATGACTCATACTAGGCATTTTAACCACTGTGATGTCATCCTCGTAATTCTACAAATGGGGATCGGCCCATGCTAGGATTTCGCCCCTACTATACCACCCTTTCATGCCAATTGGAATCGGCCAATAATAGGCTTTCGCCTTGGGAGCTGCCACCCATCAACATATCGATTACTTCACATTTATTCCTTCATTTTAAGATTGTTGTTTATCAGTTCATAACTCTTTTGGGATTGTTCCTTAGATAATCATAACTCTTTTGAGATTGTTCCTTTTGATGTTCATAACTTGTTATTTTTGTAATCATAATCCTTGTTAAGATTTGGAATTACAGAACAGTAGTAGAAGACGTACTAATATAGACTTACGAAATAATAACAACATTGGAAAGGAAATGTTACTTGAACGTAGTACTTAGGAGCTTATATGACTTGGAAAGCATTTTGACATCTCAAATTGAAGCACATCCAGCGAAGACAATTTAGTATTCAGCCAAGATATTTGAACTCTATACGATACAAATAAAAGGTGTTCATGAATGTGGAACCAAGGGGGAATTTGGGCAGATTCAACTAAAGGATGGATACATATTCTAAGTAAGTACATATAAATGTACAATTGACCAAGTAGTGATCCCGTGAGGTAACATTATAGTCTAACACAATGGGAGTGATAGCAAAAAAAGGGAACATATGAACTTGTGAAAAGATGACATATATATTAACAATTAAAGCAAGTTGGCAAGATATGGGAAAATCGTATATCCATCCTATAAACAGATGTACCATGTGTAATCTAGGATCACTTTGACTTATATAAAGGAAATGTGTGCTAGGGGTACTTTGACAACAAACAAGTTTAAACATTGCATGCTAACACTTTGTAGAGTACCACGCCCATTTAATAACAAATTCATATTAGAGTACACACTTCAATGCTTTAGGGTGTAGGAACTGCAAATATGGATCATTCACTACTAAGGGCACTTAGAAACCTTTTTTTTTGTAATGCACGTTTTTGTTTCATGCAAAAGTAATAGGACATCAAATATCCTTACACACCTTTCTATACAATTAAAAACGTATGACTTAATCTCATTTTCTTCAGATCACTAATCTACAATAAAATAAGTTGTAAGACTAGTATTAGTATCTAATCAATCAATTTGAGACACTTGATCATACCCTAATAGTGACAAAGCACTAAGCTGCAATCTATCTAGCGAGTGTTTTCTTTTACTTAGACATATTTTTTAATGCCCCAACGTACCCCTTGACATAACCCGGCCTAGGAATCACAAGTCACCCCAAGGTAATCTTGAGTAGGCATATCATAAGCTTATTACATAAACACCTTAAAACCATTCAAATACCAAACTTATAAAATCTACAACCCCAAAGAAATCCTAAATCATAAACCCTAATCCCTAAGAAACACTAAGCCCTAAACTTTAGGGAAACACTAAACCCCAAGACTTATGAAACACCAACAAACCTTAAAACCTAAGAAATCCTAAACCCTAAAAACACCTTAAAAACAATAAACCTAAACCAAAAACTTCAAAATCCCTAACAGCCAAAAAACCATTAATCTAAAATCCTAAGTTCTAAACCTAAAGAAACAATAAGATTTAAGAGCCCCTGAATCGTAAGAAATCATAAAAATTTTAAGACGCCCTTTTAAAATTGTAAACCTTACAAAAATCTAAACCTAATATATTCTACAAAAACTTAAGCCCTAAGCCTTAAAACGTCAAAAACCCTAGGACAAAAAACATTATACTTGGACCTTAAATCCTAAGATACACTAAATGAAAAACTCTATACCCAAAGAAACCCTTCACCCTAAACTAAGAAAACCCTAAGAGACTATAAGTCGTATGAAATATTATAAAAAAGTTAAAACATATAAAATTCCTTAACCCTAAACTTTTAAAAAACCTAACTAAAAGCCCTATAAGTACTCAACTAGTAGATCTTTCCAATAGAAGCACATTTTGATCTGTGGATGTTGGTGAGATCCAGGTTCATTCAGGGCTTTTCCGAGTCATTACTATGCGTATTTCCGTAGTGGTGCCATCACGGATTCTAGTAGAGGCTTTGTAGAAATTGTAAAGCTGTCATTTGTGTTCATTGTTTCACTTGTCACATATAACGGTTCAGCTAGTCAAAATGTGTTGTATATGAAGCTTCTCATATGTAATCTTCATAGAAGTTTACTTTCTCATCATAGATTACTTGTAAAGCATGTGTTCATAAGGTACTTTTCGGCCTCATCTAGAATTGGGCGCTGACAAAAGTGGTACCACAACATTTTGTCCTAGGGAGTCTACAAGTCGTGTCTAGTAGAGCCTTAGTTATGAATTTGTTGTGTGTCAAATTTATAATTAGGAGGATGCTTGGACATTTAGGAAATTTTACCTTCCTTGATAATCGTAATCGTGTGATAGAGCGAAGTTAACAAAGCCATTTCCATTTGTACTAGATCATGTTATTCATATTAACTTTGGTTAAGGTTAACGATTGTTCAATTATCAGCATGTAACATACAGAAAGGACCTCAAGTTACAAAACGTTTGAGTAGATTGAGCTCATTTAATTCAATCAAATCACTCCACAAGGTATATACAAGCTTTTATGTTATTTGTATCTAAAGTTGCATTTGTACAATTTGCATCATGTTTGTTCAAAAATAGTTTGTTACCTAGTTACACATATTTGTTATCTTTTTTGACCTTCAAGGGGCCTCCTACATTAAATGTGATATTACACAAGCTAGTAATGAAGACAAAGTTGACCTCGACTTCCTATTCTAAGAGATGAACTATTTTTTGGAGGATTTTCTTATATTGACCTAGACGGACCCCAAGTCCCAACAGTAGAACACCTATGAGAATTCTTAGGAGATTCGAAAGAGTAGATGGGAAAATAAATTTTATGTGTTTTGAGGCGAGTAAGGAATATTAGCAGAAGTATCCCACCTCTAACATAAACGCTTAAGATAGTGTGTTTACCTTTGCACGGTAGAGTTGTTCTATAGGATATATCAAATCTCCAAAGGTTGTTTGTTATATAATTATACATGTTGCATATTCTATAACTTATTTATTTTGATGTCATTTCCCCTTTGTGGATTGCCTTCTCACAGGTTACATAACGTCATGGAATGCTTACGTTCAAGTGTTATTCCTTTCAAAGAACCCTTGTTTAATGGATGTTTTCATAGAAACTTTTCCTTACATGTTCTTTATTGCACTGGTTACTTCCCACATGCCATTTTTCCATGTAGTATGGGTAATGCATGCTAATTAATCATATGACCATTTTTATATATTTTGTATACATCATAGCCTACTTGCTTAAACACTTTACGACTTATAGTTTTCTTGGCCATGTGTTATGTGCTCACTTGCTCATCTTTCATATTTGTGCGCGTTGACAATATAGTCCACCTATCCATGCAATATAATGCACTTGCTCAATTTTATTTGTGTTCTGTAGTTCCTTTTTCGGATATGTCTACATGTCATATCTACGACATGTCTTCACTTATGTACTCATGTATGATGTCATTATCTAGTACATTCTTACATTCCCTATAGTTCATTCGTGCACATGCTAACCTATAACTCATATGCACGCGTAAACCATGTATTTCCAAATATTAATGCCAGAGTAACTTGCACGCTCCCTTTTGGGCTAGTCTGCTTATGTGTCATGCCCAATGTGACTTATTCATCTGTATACTATGCCCCAATATGGTTATTGATTTCCGTTTTGATAAATTTAGGAAAATATTTCCTTTGTATCATTATGTAGTGAATATATTTACCAATAAAAGTTAGGCATACATGTAAATTTAATCAACCATAGATAAATAACTTAACATAATACCCTATTCGGAGGAGCAACATAAAACATTCGATTTTATAGCACCTGTTAAAAGTGTAATGAAATAAAACAGAAAGGAAAGTATTGCCCAGATAGCCTATGATATTATTTGTCCGTTAAAATACAAAAAAAATAGGGAGATACTATTGTTATTTTTTATTTTTAAGACCCAAAAGCTATGCTCAGAATGTGTAACCATAAGTATTAGGGAAGGAATAGAATATAACATACAATACTTGGAAATAAAAGATGATTGAGAGATACTAAGTGACCCTCCTCATTTTAAACATCAATATAAGGATCATAGATCATATGGTCCCCTTGTATGATAATGAATCGTACTTGAAGTTTTTCTTTTAATATGTCATTTGCATGTCTTGTGTTTAGGTATATTACAGTCTTATTTGTATGATTACTACTTTGTGTATCTTCAATGTATTACATGGTAAAGAAGGGATTAAATTTTTAATATTACTATTTAATGAACCATCTCTATCAAGACGTCATGCTAGATTTGTCTATACATGTTTTTAAGTCTATGGATTTCTGATTGTTCTTTCCTATTTACAATGGGGACTCTCTCAAATCTCTATATCAAAAATTCAAAGATTAACTAAACTACTAGGTGCATCTACCATTAGAGGATGAATGATCGTAAGAGGGGGAGGATGTAACACCCCGTATTTTACGTGTACTAGTTCTATATATATAGCACTTATAAACTGCCTTGTGGTATAGTTATGGATTTGATTTCTTATGCAACTAGTGGAAATAGAATATGTATGAAGTGAACTTTCCAAAGATTTTGAGGCTACCAATGAAGTTGATGTCGATAGAAGTATTTAAACTTGAGATCATAAGGTGGTAATTAAGTCTAAAGTGTAAAGTGACATAGTGTATATAATATGTTAAAGCTATTAAGGTCTAGAAATGGAATAAATCATTGAGGAGCTTGCTTGACTTAACTAAGCTAGTACGTACAAGTATGTGCATCACCTACTTTAACTTATTCACCAACCCAAAGGACAAAGTAGGTGCATAACCTACTTTGACTTATTGACCAACCCAAAGGACCAAGTAGGTGAATCACCTACTAAGACTCTTTTGACCATGTTATTGGGCCAAGTAAACTATACCTATTTGCATAAATTTAGCCCATGTTTAATAGAAGAATAATGGGAAAATAGACAGAAAAGACCCAATACTACCAAGCCCACAAGAAATAATTTAATTGGAAAACTAGGTGAATCACCTACTTATATGTGTGGCCCGAATTATATATACTTGTTGGCTGCAAATGAAGTACAAGAAAGGTGGGAAAAGGGTCAATGTTATTATGTTTAAAATGTCCAAATGAAAAGTACAAGTAGGTGGGTCAACTACTTTACAAAATATAGTCCAAAATGAGTGAGAAAGTTGGCCAAAGCAGGTTCCTTTAAAAGAGATTGATACCAGTGTTTTCCAATAACTTTTACATTGACAAAAAATCTGATTTCTAGAGCATTCTCTCTTCTCTGTCTTAGACTAATACAAAATCCATTAAATACCATTAGATTACTTGAATAATAGGAATTTAAAGCTATTGGAAGTTATAATTTAAGACAAGTTAAGGAGGACAACATTTACCTTGAAGAATCAAAGTCTTAGCAAGTGGTACTTATTTCTAGTAAGGTCAACTACTGCACTTTTCTCCCTCTTATGCTTGAGTTAATTAGGACCCTTTTTATGTGTTAGTGAGTAGGAAATTGTTATTTTTACATGGTGAATATTTGGGAGTATGTTCTTGTTATTAGTGCATGTTGGGACAACCTTGGTGTGGAGTCCTCTTTAAATAGCTTGTTTGAGCACTTTAAAAGTAATGTTAGTTTTTCAAGTGCTGGTGATCAGAATCCATGATTCATATTACTTTTAATACATTATTATGTTCAAATATTGTTTTATGTATGTTATGATAAGGTATGTGACTGGATGTGTGGGGAAGTTATGGAGATGATAAAGCACATAAATATTGCAGGGAGTTTTGGGGATGTCCCAATATGAACGTTGTGCACTATATAGACTTTGATAAAAGGGATAGGGAAAGAAATAAAACACTCGCTAGGTATATTGCATCTTACTGCTTAGTTTCTATTTGGGTGTGATCAAAAGTGTCAAATTCATTGTTACCTACTATACTAGTCTGACAATTTATTTTATTGTAGATTAGTGATCTTAAGAGAAGGAGATTAAGTCATACATTTCGAGTTCTATAGAAAGGTATGTAAGCCTATTTGATATCCTATTTGTTTGGCATGAATTTCAAACCTACATTACAAAAATTAAGCTTTTTAAGTGCTCTAGGTAGTGAGTGATCCATAGTTGCAGTTGCTACTCCCTAGAGCATTGAAGTGGGTTGTCTAATATGAGTTTATTACTAAATGTGCGTGTTTACTCTACCAAGAGTTAGTATGCAAGGTTTAAACTTGTTTCATTGTCAAAGTACCCCTAGCACCTATTTACCTTATAGAAGTCAAAGTGCTCCTAGATTACACATGGTACATATGTTTATAGGATGGATATATGATCTGCCCATAGCTTCCAACTTGCTTGAATTGCTTATAGATATGTCATCTTGTAACATGTTCATTTGTTACCTTTCTTTGATATTACTCCCATTGTGTTAGACTATAATGTTACCTCACAAAATCACTACTTTCTCAGTTATACCTTTATATGTACTTACTTGGAATATGTATCCGTCCTTAAGTTGAATGTAGCCACATTTTCCCCTTGGTTCCACATGCTGAACACCTTCTATTTGTATGATATGGAGTTTAAGTCTCTTTCCTGAATGTTACATTGTCTTCACTGGATGTGCTTCAAATTGAGATGTCAAAATGCTTACCGAGTGATATAAGCTCCTAAGTACTACATTCAAAGTCCCATTTACTTCCCATGTCATTATTATATTCATAAGTCCATATTCATATTTTTACAACTACTGGTCCGTAGTTCAAATATTAAATAAGGACTATGACCACCAAAACAACAATCACAAACAAGTTATGAACATAAAAAAGAACAATCCCAAAAGAGTTATGAACTTATAAACAACAATCTCAAACATGAAAGAATCTAAGTTAAGTAATATGTATGACTATGGGTGGCAGATACAGGGAGAAAGCCTAGCATGGGACTATCCTAATTAGTATAAGAGGGTGGCCGCTCAGGCGCAAAAGCCTAGCATGGGCCGATCCCAATTGGTATGGAAGGGTGGCATCTTAGGGTGAAAGCCTAGCATGGGCCGATCTCAATTGTGGAATTATGAGGACAACATTCCAGGGGTTAAAATGCCTAGCATGGGTCATCCTCTCCTACCACTGATCAGCTGGTCATTTGTATCATTTGTTGTATAAAGATTATAAAGTACAAACAAGTAGAGAAAAGAATGTAACATACACAATTCCACATGTAAAAGAAAATGTGGTCTCTAATCTTTATCTGTTGGTATTTTTTTTAACATGAGCCCTCAGGATAAAAATGTTTGATTATGCCTTACACATTCAGTACATTCTATCCTACTTACTTTCTTCCCAATAGAAGCAGATTATACAAAGTGGATGTTGGTAACTCCAGGTTGATTAGGGGCTTTTTCGAGTCTTTACAATCGTATTTCCATAGTTGTACCATCATGGATTCAAGTAGAGGCTTTGTAGACTTGTAAAGTTATCATCTGTATTCATAGTTTCATGTGTCACATATAGCGGTTAAGCTAGTAAAAATTTATTGTATATGAAGCTTCTCATCAGTAATCTGTATAGTGGTTTACTTTCTCATCATAGATTACTTGTAAAACATATGTTCAAAAGGTACTTGTCCGCCTCACTAAGGGTTGGGGGCTGAGAGTAAGAACTCTGGATCGGATCAATTATTGCTATACTGTCAATTACTATTTTGGTCTTATCATGAATCCCAAACTTATTTAGAAACTAATATTAATTTTTACTATTTACTCTATTATTGATAAATAACATGAAAGGAAGATGGTTAACTCATTGTGATATCCATTTTTGTGCAACAAGGTATGTAAGGCTATTCGATTTGGTATTTGCTTAGCATGAATCTAACAATTGTAAGCTTTCTAAGTATGCCATCTTTTCACATGTTCATGTGTTCCCTTTATTTGTTATTACTCCCATTCCGCTAGACTATTATATTACCTCACAAGATATCTACTTGCTCTATTGTACATGTATATGTATGTACTTACTTGGAATATGCATCCGTTTTTATGTTTAATTTGTCCACATTCTTCCTTGGTTCATCATTCATGTATACATTTTCTTTGATGTTAGTTGGTGAGTATTTGTCTATCATATAGAGTTCAAATCTCATCTTAAAGTTATATGTCTTCACTTCGTATGTGCTTTAATTTAAGATGTGAAAATGTGTAGTGATTCATAGATGAAATATTATGTTGCTGTCACATTTGTTTTTAATGTCATTGTCATTATTCTTAGTCCATACTTGTATATCTTCTACTACTGGTTCATAGTTCCAAATCTCAACAGTAATTATGACCACCAAAATATCAATCCAAATGAGTTATTATAAACAAAAGAACCATCTCAAAAGTCTTATGATTATCAAAAATACACAGTCTCAAAAAATTTATGAATATCAAAGAAACTATCTCAAATATAAATAAAATCTAAGTGAATAATTTTTTATAATTATGGGTGGCAGCCTAGGGTCAAGATCTAACTGGGTCGATCCCAATTGCTTATAGAAGGGTGGCAGCTCAGAGGTGAAAGCCTAGCATGGGCCGATCCCGATTGGTATAAGAGGGTGGCATCTCAGGGGAGAAAGATAGCATGGGTCGATCCCAATTGGTATGGAAAGGTTGGAGCTCATGGGCAAAATCCTAGCATGGGCCAATCTCAATGATGGAGTTATGATGACAACATCTCAGGGGTTAAAATGCCTAGCATGGGTAATCCCCTCCTACCACTGATCAGCTGGTCATTTCAATCATATGGATGAAAAATTTATAACGCACAGATAAGTAAGTAAAAGAATGTAACATGTACAATTCCACAAGTATAAGCAAAAGTTTTCTTGAATCCTATCTATTGGTATTTGGTTTCACCTGAACTCTCATGTCACATATGATTGTATTATGCCTTACATATTTGATACATTATTTCGTACTGACGTACCTTATTGGGGTGTCCCATTTCAAGATTGATGTACTAGTACTCTAAAGTAGATCTCCCAATAGAAGCACATGATACTCAACTATTGTTATTGTGCTCTAGGCTGATTCGAGGCTTTGCCGAGTCTTTACTATGCATTTTTTCAAGGCATGGATTCCAAAAGAGTCTTTATAGATATTGTAAAGCTATAATATGCATTCATAGTTTGACTTGTCACATGTAGTCGTTCAGCTAGTCAACATATGTTGTATATAAAGCTTTTCATCAATAATCTGCATAATAGTCTACTTTCTCACATAGGTTACTTGTAAAACATGTATCCATAAGGTACTTATCCACCTCACCTAGGGTTGGGGTGTGACACATTATTCATGAAATAGGGAGTAGTTCAGTATGGAAAAGTGTTGTATTTAAGATCTGCCAACTCTTCCTTTAGGTTCATTTGTGGAACTTATTATGATTATGAACTTTATATGGGATTGGCAATATGAAATATTTTTTTGGAACTAGTAACGATAAGCTTTTTTCTTTTGCTTTTCCAGGATTTTAAATTTTTCACCTTAAGGTGAAAGAGGCATTTTCTAAGAATGGTGACAAAAAGAAGCTTGTAGAATTTTGTGTAAAAGCATTCAACTTCTGTGCTAGTGAGATACATGGGGAGCTACAGGACATCATCCTTTACAAATAAAAGGGTATTGAAGATGAGCTAATTGTCAAACATAAATCTGCTATAATAGAAGTTGTTGTATGTGCCCTTAACAAATTGAAGGTGATTGTTTTCTATTGATGCAGCTTGGTCAAATGTGCAATTGTTCTCCTTGTAGTATGGTGATGGCGATTATGAATACTCACTGCTTTATAACATGAACAGGTTGTATGAACTTCAATTATAAAGGCGAAATTCCATTGGAAGTTTGCATAAAGATCTTGCAGAGACTCTCAAAAACATCTTATTATTGATGACGAAGTGGGCATATTGTAGTTTGAATAATTCTTTTTCGTAGTCTTTCTAATACACAACGGCTTTAATACTTGTTTAGATTATAGAATTGTCACGACCCAAAACTGAGCCGCGACTGGCACCCACACTTACCCTCCTATGTGAGCGAACCAACCAATACAAATCCCAACATATTGAACAAAATACAATGTGGAAGACTTAAACTCATTAACAAAATCAATTAAACAACTTCTAAAATTTATAACTCATTATCCCCAAAATCTGGAAGTCATCATCACAAGAACATCTATGATCAAATTACTAAACTAGGAGTTTCTATGAAACTAAAATACATGAAAAGCTAGTCCATGCCGGAAATTCAAGGCATCAAGACTTGAAGAAGAAGATCCAGTCCAAGCTAGAAGCATTAGCTCACCCTGAAATCCGGTGTACTGAAGACTGGCTAGAATTACTGTTGAGTTGAAGACGACGGCGCGTTTGCTGCACTCCACAAATAACAAAGAAAGAAACAAACAAGTAGGGGTCAGTACAAAACACGGGTACAGAGTAAGTATCATCGGCCAACTCAAAATAGAAAACAGTATATATCTGCTAATATCATAAATCGACTACAATACTCAACATGTAGCAACAACAAGTACTATAATCATCAATAAGTACCACCAAGTTCATCCATGAGGACTCAAGCCTCAATGCCATACTCTTTTGGGAATTAGGTTCATTATATTGAGTATATTAACATCTTTCAAGATTCATTATCTTTCTTCCTCTTGTGTTGGTACGTGACACTCCGATCCCCTACTACTATGTGTCGGTACGTGACACTACGATCCCCTAATTCTACGTGTCGGTTCGTGACACCCGATCCCTTAATACTATGTGTCGGTAC
>CM064973.1:20308077-20340948 GCA_032847665.1 Solanum chilense
TTTCCATCCCCATGGTATCTTTTCAACATAGACACGTGAAATACCGGATGCACTCCTGACAGCCCTGGAGGCAAGGCTAATTCATAAGCCACCTCCCCTACTCGCTTAAGTACTTCAAATGGTCCAATATACCTTGGACTTAGCTTACCCCTTTTTCCAAATAGCATCACCCCTTTCATGGGTGAAACCTTCAGCAAGACTTGTTCACCTTCCATGAACTCCAAGTCTCTAACCTTTCGATCCGCATATTCCTTTTGCCTACTTTGAGCCGCTAAAAGCTTTTCTTGAATAGCTTTCACCTTTTCCAATGAATCCCTCAACAGATCCGTACCCCAAGGTCTAACCTCAAATGCATCAAACCAACCAATGGGAGACCTACATCTCCTCCCATACAATGCTTCAAATGGGGCCATGTCAATACTGGAGTGGTAGCTATTATTGTATGAAAACTCCGCCAAGGGTAAGAAGTTATCCCAATGGCCACCAAATTCTATCACACATGCACGAAGCATATCCTTCAACACTTGAATCGTTCGCTCAGACTGACCATCGGTCTGAGGATGAAATGCAGTACTAAGGTCCAATCTAGTACCTAATTCAGCATGCAATGTTATCCAAAACTTAGAAGTAAGCTGCGTACCTCTATCTGATATGATGGAAAGTGGAACTCCATGCATTCGAACGATTTCTGAGATGAAGATTTTGGCTAACTTCTCTGCATTGTAGGTCACCTTGACCGGAATGAAGTGAGCAGACTTAGTTCATCTGTCCACAATTACCCAGATAGAATCAAATTTACCCAATGTCTTTGTAAGACCTACCACGAAGTCCATTGCAATTCTCTCCCACTTCCATTCAGGAATGGGCATTCTCTGAAGTGTTCCTCCGGGCCTCTGGTGTTCATACTTGTTGACAATTTGGACATTTGGCAACAAAATCAACAATGTCTCGCTTCATTCTACTCCACCAAAAGTGTTGCTTTAGATCACGGTACATCTTGGTTGCACCAGGATGTATAGAATATACGGAACTATGAGCCTCTGTAAGAATAGTGTGGATCAAATCATCAACCCGGGGCACACATACCCTTCCCTTGATCCTCAAAACACCTTCCTAATCCATTATGGCCTCTTTAGCCTCTCCTCGCAACACCATATCCCGAATTAGCCTTAGTTTCTCATCATCAAACTGTTTCCCCTTAATCTTGTCAAGAAAAGAAGATCTCGCCTCCACACAAGCCAAAAATCCTCCCTTCTCATTTACTTGTAGCCTCATAAAGTCATTAGCCAAATTTTGGATTTCCCTAGCCAACGGGCGTCTAGAGACTTGCAAATGAGCTAGACTTCCCATGCTTACTGTCTTTCTGCTTAAGGCGTCTGCCACAACATTAGCCTTTCCTGGGTGGTACAAGATGGTAACATCATAGTCCTTTAGTAGTTCCATCCATCTCCTCTGTCTAAAGTTCAAATCTTTCTGAGTAAAGACATACTGTAGGCTACGATGATCCGTATAGACTTCACACTTAACTCCATATAAATAGTGCCTCCATTGCTTCAATGAAAATACTACCGCAGCCAACTCCAAATCATGGGTCGGATAGTTACGTTCATGCACCTTTAATTTCCTCAAAGAATAAGCAATCACATTCTTCTCTTGCATTAGCACTGCACCCAAACCAGAATAGGATTCATCACAATAAACAATGAAGTTCTTACCCTCTACTGGCAAAGTAAGAATTGGTGCGGTAGTCAACAAGGTCTTAAGCTTCTGAAAGCTTTCCTCACATTCATCCGACCATACAAATGGAACATTCTGCTTAGTCAAGTTCGTCAATTGGGAAGCAATAGAAGAGAATCCCTTGACAAATCGGCGGTAGTAGCTAGCTAACCCAACAAAACTCCTTATTTCTGACACATTAGTAGGTCTTACCCAATCCTTCACTGTCTCAATCTTAGATGGATCCACCATCACTCCATCCTTAAAAACCACGTGCCCCAAGAAAGACACTGAATCTAGCCAAAACTCACACTTGGAGAATTTGGCATAAAACTTCTTATTCCTCAACAACTCTAACACCATTCTCAAATGCTCCTCATGTTCCTTCTTACTCTTTGAGTATATCAGTATGTCATCAATAAATACGATCACAAAGAGATCGAGATATGGCTTGAAAATCCCGTTCATCAAGCTCATGAACGCAGCAGGGGCATTCGTAAGACCAAAAGACATTACCACAAATTCGTAATGCCCATACCTAGTTCGAAAAGCAGTCTTTGGCACATCCGTTGTCTGTATTTTCAATTGATGATAACCGAATCTCAAGTCAATTTTAGAGAAGACACAAGCACCTTGTAACTGATCGAACAAGTCATCAATGCGAGGAATGGGATACTTGTTCTTAATAGTTACCTTATTCAGTTGTCGGTAGTCTATGCACATCCGAAAGCTCCCATCCTTCTTCTTCACAAACAACACCGGAGCACCCCAAGGAGATGCACTTTGTCTAATGAAGCCTTTGCTCAACAACTCTTGAAGTTGGGCTTTTAACTCTCTTAGCTCCGCGGGAGCCATTCTATAAGGGGGTATAGAAATGGGACGAGTACCCGGTTCAAAATCAATGCAAAAATCGATATCTCTATCTGGTGGCATACCAGGAAGATCTGCAGGGAACACATCCAGAAACTCGCGGACTACCGAAGCCGACTCAATTGAAGGTACTTGAGTAGTGTCATCCTTGAGATGTGCCAAGAAAGCTAAACACCCCTTACTAATCATTCTCTTAGCACGAAGAAAGGAGATGATACGAACCGGAGTGGAAGTGTAGTCGCCCTCCCACACTAGCGGATCTGTCACAGGCTTGGCTAACGTCACAGTTTTAGCATTACAATCCAAGATCGCAAAATTCGGAGAAAGCCAAGTCATACCCAGAATTATATCAAAATCGACCATTTCTAAGATAACCAAGTCTACATAAGTATTGGTCCCCGCAAAAATCACCAAACAAGACCTATATACTTTTTCAACTATCAGAGACTCACCCACCGGAGTAGACACACTAATAGGTATGTCAAGCAATTCACAATGTAAATTAAGACCATTAGCAAATGAGGAAGATACATATGAAAACGTGGAGCTAGGATCAAATAATACAGAAGCCATGCAATCACAAACCAAAAGATTACCTGTGATAACAGCATCAGATGCCTCCGCTTCAGATCTCCCAGGGAAAGCGTAACAATGGGCCCTATCACCAGTCTGTCCGTTGCCCCTACCATGTTGTGCCGTAGTGGCTCCAGGTTGCCCATCACCTCGGCCGTTTTGGTGACCACCATTACCTCGACCACCACGTCCTCCAGAAAAATGGTCTCTACCATGACCACCTCTACCTCTAGCTATTGGGGGTCTGTAACTCTGTTTTGGACAATTCCTCCTAATATGTCCAGTCTCCCCACATCCATAACACTCTCTGGAGTCAAGCATAGCTCTCTCGGAGAAGTGTTGACCGGTCTGAGGTGGACCCCCAACTACAGTCTGTAGTGAAGACTGAATTGGTCGGACTGAGTAACCTCCTGAACCCTGTCCTCGAGAATAGGAACCATTATACTCACCTCCCTTTCGAAACCTTTTTGATGTCGATGTCGTGGTGAAGTCATATGGCTTCACTCCTTCCACCTCTATCACGAAGTCTACCACCTCTTGGAAGGATTTTGCCGTAGCCGCTACCTATAAGGCTGAAATCCGCAATTCTGACCTCAACCCCTTCAGAAAACGGCGAATCCGTTCTTGTGGACTGAAACAAAGTTGGGTGGCATACCTGGATAATGCACGTAACTTAGCCTCATATGCAGTAACCGACATCCTACCTTGATCTAGGCTCAAGAACTCGTCCCTTTTCCTATCCCTCAAAGTCCGGGGGATATACTTTTCCATAAACAAGCTAGAGAATGATGCCCAAGTCATAGGTGGTGCCTCTGTTGGTTGACACTCAACATGTGACCGCCACCACGTTTTGGCGTTCCCTTGAAACTGATAACTCACGAACTCAACACCAAACCATTCTACTATACCCATCTTGTGTAGTAGCTCATGACAATCAACCAGAAAATCGTAAGCATCCTCAGATTCTGCACCCTTGAAGGCTGGAGGTTTCAATTTTAAGAACTTACTGAAAAGTTCATGCTGATCATTTGTCATTATAGGCCCTGTAGTCAGATGAGGAAACGTGCCTATTTCCAATGAGGCATCCATGCGGGGAGCCACAGTAGCCGCATGTTGTACCTCCGGAACCTGAGGTGTTGGTGCTGAAAACACTGGAGGTGTTTGGCCCGGATCAGACAACCCACTAAGATAGGCAAGAACCTGATTAATCATTTTTGGGGTAGGTTGGGGTGGTAATTCTTCATTGTACACTTGTTCATTCTCCCCTTCCTCAGTCGGTGGAGGAGTCACCGCCCTAGTACCAGATGGGCTAGGTGCTTGTCCTCTTCCTCTAGAGGTCGTCCTCCCACGACCTCTTCCACGGCCTCTTGCCACTACTCCTCTTCGAGCTACAGCCCCAGTGGCTGGCTCAGACATTTCTTGTCTTGCCGGTGTCGCTGCTGGTGCGGTCGTTGCTCTAGTTCTAACCATCTGCGAATTAGAGTGAAGATGGTCAGATACCAATTTGTATCACCTAGATACCAATTGGACTCAAGTAGTAGCACGAAAGAAAGAATGAAAGAATGGAATTTTCCTAAAGTCTTATAGCCTCTCAAAGAAAAGTAAAGGCGTCCCCCTACCGTTCCTTAAGACTCTACTAGACTCGTTCTTGTGTGATGAGACCAACGAACCTAATGCTCTGATACCAAGTTTGTCACGACCCAAAACCGAGCCGCGACTGGCACCCACACTTACCCTCCTATGTGAGCGAACCAACCAATACAAATCCCAACATATTGAACAAAATACAATGCGGAAGACTTAAACTCATTAACAAAATCAATTAAACAACTTCTAAAATTTATAACTCATTATCCCCAAAATTTGGAAGTCATCATCACAAGAACATCTATGATCGAATTACTAAACTAGGAGTATCTAAGAAACTAAAATACATGAAAAGCTAGTCCATGCCGGAAATTCAAGGCATCAAGACTTGAAGAAGAAGATCCAGTCCAAGCTAGAAGCATTAGCTCACCCTGAAATCCGGTGTACTGAAGACTGGCTAGAATTACTGTTGAGTTGAAGACGACGGCGCGTTTGCTGCACTCCACAAATAACAAAGAAAGAAACAAACAAGTAGGGGTCAGTACAAAACACGGGTACTGAGTAAGTATCATCGGCCAACTCAAAATAGAAAACAGTATATATCAGCTAATATCATAAATCGACTACAATACTCAACATGTAGCAACAACAAGTACTATAATCATCAATAAGTACCACCAAGTTCATCCATCAGGACTCAAGCCTCAATGACGTACTCTTTTGGGAATTAGGGTCATTATATTGAGTATATTAACATCTTTCAAGATTCATTATCTTTCTTCCTCTTGTGTCGGTACGTGACACTCCGATCCCCTACTACTATGTGTCGGTACGTGACACTCCGATCCCCTAATTCTACTTGTCGGTTCGTGACACCCGATCCCTTAATACTATGTGTCAGTACGTGTCACTCCGATCCCCTAATTCTACATGTCGGTTCGTGACACCCGATCCCCTAATTCTACGTGTCGGTTCGTGACACCCGATCCCCTAATACTAAGTGTCGGTACGTGACACTCCGATCCCCTAATTCTACATGTCGGTTCATGACACCCGATCCCTTAATACTATGTGTCGGTACGTGACACTCCGATCCTCATTCTATCCTGGTACCGGAACGTGGCACCCGATCCCCTAATTCATCAAGCCTTCTTTTATACCAAGGCATCATCATTCTCATTATATAATTTATCAAGCCTTCTTTTACACCAAGGCATCATCATTCTCATTATATAATTTATCAAGCCTTCTTTTATACCAAGGCATCATCATTAACAAAGTGAATTAGGGTTTCTTTCAAGATTTGGGATTCAATAGCTTCATCATGCTTATTTTATCACAATCACATAATCATATTCATGCAAGCATACAATTAAGCATATAGAAGGGTTTACAATACTACCAACACATATCATTCGCTATTAAGAGTTTACTACGAATATCATAGAAACAAAACCATAACCTACCTCCACAGAAGAATTCGTGATCAAGCAAGCAAATCCTCACAATCTTTGATATCCCCTTCGTTCCTCTCTCTCGTTCGATCCTCTCTCTCTCTTTTTGTTCTTTCTTTTTTTCTTATTCAAACCCTCTTTCTTTTACACTAATTAACATATAATTAAGTGTAAAATATGACAATAATAACCCACCAATTTAAGTCAAGGTTACCTCTTTTATCCCCCAAGAAATTGAGTTATTAATATAAACCCACGAAATATATAATTATAGCAGGAATAGTCCAAAACGCCCCTTTAAAACTTAACAGAAATCCGAGCCAGCCTGGGATTTACGCAACCTGTGACGGCCCGTCGTGCCTGCGACGGCCCGTCATGCAGGTTCGTCAGAGACTCAATTTCCTTAAGGAGTCTGTGATGGCCCGTCGTACCTACGATGGTCCGTCCTGCACTTCCGTCACGACGTTCAGAGAATCGTTCCCTGTACGAAATTCTCAAGAGTTGAAGTGTTTTGAAACGGGGGCTCACGACAGTTCGTCGTACCTGTGACGGTCCGTCCTGCACGTCCGTCACAGAGTTCAGAGAGTCGATTTCAGTACTCAGATTTAAGAATTTCTAAGTGTTTTGGAAAGAGACACCCTCGACGGTCTGTCGTGCCCATGACGGTCCGTCGTGGTGTCCGTCGTCTCAGCCAGTTTTTCCAGAAATAAAATCTGCTGCTCAAAACGACTAAACAGGTCGTTACAAGAATTTCTTCTTTTTAACATGCATCTACATGTTTACTTTTTCCTACACTTTTATCATATACTATGGCACAATCCTTGTTTGAAATACTTAAGTCCTTCCTGACTAATAAATTTCTGGAATGTGTTCGTACAAGTCAACTTGCAAGTAGGGTATACATTTTTCCAAATATCTATGTTCTACCTATCTCCTGTTAGTGACTTCTATTTTCAATTTTTATTAATAGAGTTTGTTGTTTTTCTTGGTCTAGGTTTGTGTTGTTTTTTCAGAACAATGGTGGCTATTTTTGGAAAACAACACTTGCATCCAGAGAGCTATAAGCTTTAAGGTACTCTCCAGATTAATCCATTATTCAAAAGTTTAAGACACATTCTTAAGGCCAACGACATATTCCATATGGTTTTTGATCTCCCATTCATTGTTTTCTTTAATTTCATGACAGTTCTATTGTATGGCTCTAAATGTATTATATTAAAACTTTAGAAAAACATGCATCTAGAACAATTAATTTTTAATATCATGCTTCGTATCATAGAACTTTTATTTATTAAAGAAACTTGAATTAAAATTGAGATGCCATGTAGTCCTTATCTATACTTTCTTGTTAGATTGCCATTAAAGCCCTATGGCTATGTTTAACTATTTCAACAGGAGAAGGATTAGAACTACCCCTCACCTACGCGAAGTGGTAATCATTGTTGTTGGAAAGTCGGTTGCTGCTGACACAGTTCCTAAGGTTAGGAGTATTCTATTTCAACAAACAGAATATAGGAACTTTAACTATTAAAAAATTAGGAGCATTTTCAATATACTCCTTTTTGTGTATTCTTATAATGAGGCTCAGGGTCTTCCGTTCCCAAAGATCCAATTCGTATTTTCACATTGGTCTCAATCATGCTCCGGTACCAGTCTTGCAATAGTATTAGAGTATTGGTGCAAAAAGATCAGCCTTTAACTTGCTATTCGTTCATGAACCTAGTTTTTTATGATCTAATAATATATCAATAAGGTGGAATGGTCAAATCATCTAGATCGCCTGCTCCATTTGATATCTCTTGATCTCTTTGGGAGCCACATGTAAAGCTACATTAAAGGCCTTCTATGATTATTCCAAAAGAATTACTCACTCCTTATTGAAAAGTCAGTTCAGTTATACCATATCAGAGCCCCTAAAAGAGTCACTACAAATAATCTTGTTCTTTGAAGGTGGCTGACTTCCTATTCAAGGAATTCAAACATCAGAAGCTATACTAGTAAGATTAGGTTTATTTTGTTGTGTCTGATGCTTCAATTCTTCTTTAACAAATTCTAATTAGATTTTACTTTCTTGCTGTTGAATCCTTTTTGTGTATATCTATTGAAGTGGTTTACACATGCTGATGATATGACATTTATTCCTTTATTTGCAGATGTTTTAAAAATCCTTTTTTTAATGTAGCTAAACCAACAAAAGGTTAAAGTGTGACTATTTTTTGACTGGGGCTTGTAGGCCTTGCTCCGAGTATTCTTCACATGGAAAAAAACTTTCTTGTTATTTTATGTATTTATCCATATATATGTTAATTTTATTAATGATCTTATCTCATTTTGTCAGGTTTTAGAAGAAGAAAGAATTGTTTGTGTTTCAAGAATAACTGGCGTTGATTAAATGCTAGCACATTTGAGCAAGGTAATTACTCTTGTGCCTTACACATTCTTTATCCATTATTTTATAATTCCTTTCTTGTAACTACTCTCATAGCAAATCAACTAATTCATCCATTTTACTTCTATTTTATATTTAAGAAATTTGGCATGATTGTCAGCCCCAAACCCTAGGTGATGCGAACAAGTACTTTATGAACACATGTTTTACAAGTAATCTATGATGAGAAAGTAAACTACTATGCATATTAATGATGAGAAACTTCATATACAACACATTTTGACTAGTTGAACCGCTATATGTGACAAGTGAAACGTTGAATACAGATGATAGCTTTACAATGTCTACAAAGCCTCTACTTGAATCCAGATGGTAACTTTATCAAAATACGCATAGAAAAGACTCGGAAATGCCCCGAATCAACCTGGAGCTCACCAACATCAGCTAAGTATAATGTGCTTCTATTGGTAATATCAACTAGTTGAGTACTTGTACCTCTAACATTAAATGCAGCGTCCTCAATAACGAACATCAGTACGAAAGAATGTACTGAATATGTAAGGAATAATACAAACATATGTAACATGAAAGATCAAGTGAAATCAAATAGCAATAGATAAAAATTAGAGACCACCTTTGCCTTGTACATAGGTAATCATGCATGTTACATTCTTTTCTCTACTTTTTGTACTTTATAATCTTTATACAACATACGATACAAATGACAAAATCATCAGTGGTAGAAGAGGATGACTCATGCTAGGCATTTTAACAACTGAGATGTTGTCCTCGTAATTCTACAAATGGGGATCGGCCCATGATAGGATTTCGCCCCTAAGACACCACCCTTTCATGCCAATTGGAATCGGCCAATAATAGGCTTTCGCCTTTTGAGCTGCCAACCATCAACATATCGATTACTTCACTTAGATTCTTTCATCTTTAAGATTGTTGTTTATCAGTTCATAACACTTTTGGGATTGTTCCTTAGATAATCATAACTCTTTTGAGATTGTTCCTTTTTGATGTTCACAACTTGTTGTTTTTGTAATCATAATCCTTGTTAAGATTTGGAATTACAGAATAGTAGTAGAAGACATACGAATATGAACTTACGAAAATAACAACAACATTGGGAAGGAAATGTGACTTGAACGTAGTACTTAGGAGCTTATATGAATTGGTAAGCATTTTGACATCTCAAATTGAAGAACATCCAGCAAAGACAATTTAGTATTCAGCCAAGATAATTGAACTCTACAGGATACAAATATAAGGTGTTCATGAATGTGGAACCAAGGTGGAATTTTGGCAGATTCAACTAAAGGACGGATACATATTCTAAGTAAGTACATTTAAACGTACAATTGACCAAGCAGTGATCCTGTGAGGTAACATTATAGCCTAACAAAATGGGAGTAATAACAAAAAAAGGAAACATGTGAACTTGTGAAAAGATGACATATATATAAACAATTAAAGCAAGTTGGCAAGATATGGGCAGATCGTATATCCATCCTATAAACATATGTACCATGTGTAATCAAGTATCACTTTGACTTATATAAAGGAAATGTGTGCTAGGGGTACTTTAACAATCAAACATGTTTAAACCTTGCATGCTAACTCTTTGTAGAGTAACACGCCCATTTAACAACAAACTCATATTTGAGTACCCACTTCAATGCTTTAGGGAGTAGGAACTGCAAGTATGGATGATTCACTGCTAAGGACACTTAGAAAGCTTTTTTTTTTGTAATGCACGTTTTGGTTTCATGCCAGAGTAATAGGACATCAAATATCCTTACACACCTTTCTATACAATTAAAAATGTATGACTTAATCTCCTTCTCTTTAGATCACTAATCTTCAATAAAATAAGTTGTAAGAGTAGTATTAGTATCTAATCAATCAATTTGAGACACTTGATCATACCCAAATAGTGACGAAGCAGTAAGCTGCAATCTATCTAGCGAGTATTTTCATTCCTTCCCTAATAACTTTAGTTGCGCGTATATACTATACAACCCTCGTAGCTTGTCCTCCCCAAAACACTCTACCATATTTAAGTCCATTAACGTCTCCATAACTTCCCCCCACATCAAGTCACATCCCTTATCATAAAATACATAAAACTATCTTTGAACATAATAATGTATTAGAAGCAATATGAATCATGTCTTCTGATCACCAACACTTGAAGATGTAACATTACTTTGTAAGTGCTCAAACAATCTCATATCTTTATTCAAAGAGGACTCCCCACCATAGTTGTCCCAATATGCATTAATTACCAGAACATCCTCCCCAATATTCACCATGTAAAATTAAAAGTTTTTAACTCACTAACACATAAAAATTTCCTATTTAACTCAAGCACACGAGGGAGAAAATTGCAGTAATTTACCTTGCTGGACATAACTACCACATGCTAATACATGAATTCTTCAAGGTAAAGGTTGTCCTCCTTAAATTTTCTTAAATTATACCTTCAAATAGTGATCTGGGAGGTGAGGGTTTTAGTCCCTTGTTGCATATAATTTCAATCAGTTGAGTGTTAAGCCACATATCTTTTATTTCTTTGTGTGTTTCCTTATCAACAGCCTAGGTTTACATTTGTTCTTAAAAATCTAGTCTTGGGTTGAAAAAAGAATCTGAATTTTGTTGTGTTATTTTTCGCTCTAGATCCTTGTTCCCTAATGTATTTTTATTCTATGTTTCAAATTTTGTTCAATTTGGAGTTGTAGAAGTGAAGTTACCATAAAAGGGTTTCAAGATTTTCAAAGTTTTCAACCTTTGAAGTTGGTCTTCTGAAATAGTAGAATTTTTTATTAATAATTAGTGGGCTTTGTTCATTTAGTTTAACGAAATAAAATCCTAAAATTTGAGCCAATTTTGAGTTGATTTGAGTGTAGTGTGTGTTCTTGGTGTTCTTTAAGTTGTTCTTGAAGAAGAATAAAGAAGAAAGTACATTTAATCCAACTTTTAAATTTAAAGTTGGTAAAAGGTATTTTTTGAGGTCCATTAGTTGAATTTTGAAAAAAAGATCGAAATCTAGAAAAAAATCTAGAAAAAAAATCCATGCATGGGTCCATTAGTCAGAAGCCACATCACACGTCATCTGCAATAGCAGTGTGACACAACATTGCATCAGCAGCCAGCACAACATTGACCAACAAACGAGGCCCACACACATAGTCAGCGCATGGGGCTCACTTTCAGAGGATTAAAAATGCAGGTTTTCCCTTGAAAGCCCTAAAATATAATAAGTATGGGATGGATTTTGGACCTATAAATTTTCTATATATATCCAAATTTCATGATTCTTTAGTCTATCATTTTCCCCTTCAATTCCTCAACTAATTAACAATTAATTAAGATCTTTGATAACTTTTTAACTAGTTTTGATCGTCAAATTATCCAATCAACATCTTTCAAGTGATGAACTTTTTTAAAGCTTGAAATTTTTCTAAGTGTCCAAATGCACAACACTATCACCAACCACAAGAGAATCTTCCTTTTGTGGACAATCAAGTCCAATATAAAACACCATTTCGAAATGATTCAAATGTATATTTTCATGAAAGCTACACATCAAATAAAAAAATGCACCACAAATGCCCTACCTAGATTACCAATACCAAAATCCTCTCTATGATGAGATTAAGAGGAGATAAAAAAATGATGAGTATTGGGGTGGAGATAGAAATGGAGTACAAAGGGAAGAAATAAGACCTCGGGACTTGGGGTGAGACCAAGGCAGGGGAGATCAAGAAAGATGGAATATAGAGGAGATAGGATAGGATATAGAGGTGATAGGATGGAAAATAGAGGAAACAGGTTTAGGGAGAGGAATGATCAACATAGAGGCTTTAACACTATCAAGGTCACACTTCCAAGGTTTAAAGGAAGCAGTGACCCCGATGAGTTCTTGGAATAGAAAATTCAGAGTGAGCGGATCTTTTTGACAAATAATATCTCGGAAACTTTGAAGGCGAAGTATGCTCTCACGCAATTTGAGGGGTATGCATCAGCTTGGTGGGAGTCTAAGAGGAGGGAAAGGGAGAGTTATCATAACTATGCATTACCTACTTTGCAAGAGTTGATTACACTTATGGAGTTAAGATAAGTGTGAAAGAATTTAGTTTGATAACTTGTTGATGAAGTCTAAAATTGAAGAGAATATGGAATGTACTGTAATACGATTCGTGGCAAACATTAGATATGATATCTTGAATACCTTGAAGCTTAAGCACTATGAGACTCTTGAAGTGGATTGCCATGATGCATCAAAGATAGAATAAGATTTGTAAGAAGAAAAGTCATACAAGGACAAAAGTTCTTTATCTTCCATAGGGAGTAAAGGTTGCGGTAATTGGAAGATGACATCCAGAGAACAATCTAAAGGAGGAGGTCTAGCTAACCAAGTCAATCTTGATTACAAATCCAAGGCAAGTGAACAACCACAAGGAGGTAACTATGTTCAACCTAATTTTCCGCGACCCTCTACAATTCAATGCTTTAGATGTAAAGGAAGAGGACAAGTTGCTATGGAGTGTCCAAATAGAAGAACAATTGTTGCTCTTCGTGATGGATATAAGACTGAAGATGAAGATCAGAGAATATAAAAATGAGGATGAGGGATATAGGGATGAAGGAGAGGAATGTGATTTGAGGGATGAAGAAGAAATGTTGGATGAGAGGGTGAACTTTTCATGCTTCATGGAGAAGGGAAAGTCATTGATAGATGATGATTAAGAGTTGAACATGAATGTCAATCCTTCATGTGTTGTGAGAAGAACTGTAGGAGCCCTTTCAAAAGAAGAACTTGACCAAAGGGAGAATTTATTTCATTCTAGGTGCAAAATCTAAGATAAAGTGTGTTCCTTAATCATTGATAGTGGAAGTTTCACCAATGTGTTGAGAAGTTCCTTGGTGGAGCGTATAAAAATACAAACCATCAAGCGTCCCAATCCTTATAAGCTACAATCGCTCAATGATAGTGGAGAGATGAAGGTCCTCCACAAGCAAGTATTCGATTTAGTGTGGGAAAGTATAATTAGGAATTGGCTTGTCTTGTGGTTCCCATGTTATCAAGTCACCTACTGTTGGGGAGACCTGGGCAATTTGACTGAGATGTTGTGCACCGAGGTAGATCTAAAAAATACACTTTTGTGATTGAAGAAAAAAGGTATGTGCTTGCACCTCTCACTCCATATCAAGTGAATAAGCACTATCGGGTTATGAAAGAGCTTCGGGAAAGAATAAAAACCACGGTTGAAAAAGTTGACGGCGAAAGTTCCACCATCCTTCTAAAAGAGGAGTGTGCCTTGGTTAAAAATAATAAGAACATGTGCATGATAGCAAAGCCAAGAAAGTGTTTAAGGGGTGTGGAGTACGGAATCTTTCTAGTGTGCCTTTTTTAGACCAACCTTTTGTTACATTCTAAATTAGATAATAGCACTTTGCCTAGTATTGTTGCTTCTCTTTTGCAGGGATATGATGAACTATTTTCAGATGAGATGCCCTCTGTATTACCAACCTTGAGGGGAATCAAGCAACAAATTGATTTTAAACCGGGTTCAATAATTCCTAATAGTCCAACTTATAGAAGTAACCCAGCCGAAATCAAAGACCTATCAAGGCAAGTGGAAGAGATTCTTGAGAAGGGGTTGATAAAAGAAAGCCTAAGTCCTTGTTCCATAACACTAATTCTTCTTCCGAAAAAGATGGCACATAGAGAATGTGTATGGATTGTAGAGTCGTAAATAAGATCTTCGTGAAGTATCGCCATCCCATTCCGTGACTAGATGATATGCTTGATGATCTATGTGGTTTATTGTATTCTCCAAGATTGACCTTCGAAGTGGGTATCATCAAATTCGGGTTAAACCGGGTGATGAGTGGAAGACGACTTTTAAGATAAAGTTTGGGTTGTATGAGTGTCTTATGATGCAATTTGGATTGACAAATGCCCTAAGAACTTTCATGAGAATGAGGAACCATGTTCTCAAACTTTTAATCAACAAGTTTGTTGTGGTGTATTTTGATGACATACTTGTGGATAGTAAGACAATGGAGGGACATGTATCCCATTTGAAACAAGTGCTTGATGTTCTACTACATGAGCGACTTTTTGCTAATTTCAAGAAATGTTTGTTTGGTTTTGACAATGTTGTGTTTTTAGGTTTTGTGGCTAGTGCGAATGGGATTGAGCTCGATGAAGAGAAGGCGGAGTGCATTAAGACTTGGACAACCCTAACTGTACAACCAAGGTAAGATGTTTTCATGGGTTAGCAAGTTTTTATCGTCGATTAGTGACGGTTTTTAGTTCCATTGCTGCTCTGTTGACTAAACTAATCAAGAAAGATGTACATTTTTATGGGGTAAGGATCTAGAGAAGTCTTTTCAAGACTTGAAATTGATGTTGAGTTCTATATCTTTTCTCCAACTATCCTACTTTGATATGCCTTAGAAATTGAATGTGATGATTCAGGTGTTGGTATAGGTGGTGTGTTGATGCAAGAGGAGAAACTATTAGATTTCTTTAGTGAAAAGCTTAAAGAAGCTACGATCAAGTACACAACTTATGACAAGGAATTGTATGCACTTATGCGAGTTTTGCCTCATTGGAAGCACTACTTGTGGTAAAAAAAGTTCGTTAGAAGTACCAAGCATGAGTCCTTGAATAATGTTAAGGTTCAATCCAACTTGAAATAGCGACATGCTAAGTAAGTTCAATTCATTGAAAACTTTTCATATGTGACTCAACTACAAGCAAGGCAAGGAGAATGTGGTAGCAGATGCTTTATCAATAAGGTTTGTGATGGTCAATACCTTAGTTTCTATAATGTTGGAGTTTCATAGTGTAAATGGATTTTATTTTATGCATTCTTACTTCAATATTACATTTGATAATCTTATTAAAGGGACGTGAGTTAGCAGGTACCAATTATTTGAGGGTTTTTGTTCAAAGACGGTCGAACATGTGTGCCTAGGAGCTCATGGATATAGTTATTTGTTAAGAAGGCTTATAGTTGTTGTTTTATGGGACACTTTGGGGTAATAAAAACACTTGATATTCTTGAGGAGCAGTTCTTTTGACCAAAAACAAAACATGATGTGGAGAGGATTTCTGGACAATGTCTAGAATGCAAGCAAGCCAAATCCAAGACAAGGCCCCAAGGAAAGTATACTTATCTTCCTACTCCCAATAGTCCGTGGATGGATATTTCTATGGACTTTGTGTTGGGACTGCCTAGGACTAAAAGATAACATGATAGTATAATAGACGTAGTGGATAGATTTTCTAAACTGGCTCATTTTATTCCATGTCATAAATGTGAGGATGAATCCCCTGTAGCATCTTTGTTTGTTATCAATGTGCTTAAATTGCATGGAGTCCCTCAAACCATCGGGATTCCAAGTTTCTAAGGTATTTTTGGAAGAGTCTATTGGGTAAAATTGGTACCAAACTTTTGTTCTCTACTTGCCACCCCAAACGGATGGACAAATCAAATTAGTCAACCGGACTCTTGGAACCATGCTTCGATGCATGATTAAAGGAACCCCAACTACTTGGGAAGTTTGTTTACCCTTGATTGAATAGGCATATAATTGGTGTTTCCACTCCTCTGTTCGAATGTCTACATTTGAGGCATGTTATGGTTTTAAACTTTTGTTTCCATTAACAAAGATTCCTTTGTCTAGTGATGTTTTGTGCCTAGATTCCAAGCGAAGGGAAAAAGAGACGATTAACATTCATGCCAAGGTCAAAGAGTCCATTGAAAAGAACAATTCAAAAGTGGTCATTCGAAATAATCGAGGGAGAAAGGAAGTGATCTTCAATCAAGATGATTCGGTGTGGGTGCATTTCTGAAAGGAAATATTTTTACAAGTACGAAAAGGGAAGCTAAGCCCTAGAGGGGATGGACCCTTCCAAGTAGTCAAGCGAATCAATTACAATGCTTATATAATTTACCTACCAAGTGAGTATAATGTTTATAATGTTTTCAGTATTACTGATTTATCTCCTTGTGTTGTAGGTGATCCTTTGGATCCGAGGACGAATAATTTTCAAGAAGGGGAGAATGATAACATGGGTAGCATAGATGAAACTAACATGAGTGGCATGTACCCATCAAGATCATTCACACGGAGTCAAGCAAAGAATCTCCAAGTCCTACAAGCAATTTTCATGAAAAGGGAACCAGTAGAGGAGATAAAAGGTCAGCAAAGAATGACATACAATGTGTTTACATTACATCAAATTAATAAGGAAAAAGGAAAGAGGCCATGTGTGCAAATGACCCTTTCATGAATTCAAGAATTCACAAAAGAAGGCAACCAAAAAAGGCCCGTACCTCATTAAGGGAAAAAATTTCAAACAAGTGTCTTCGTTATTTCGTTAATATAAATATTTTTATTTTATCAATATTCAAGACTTAGAATATGTTGAATATTGACTCTCAAATTGTAGTTTCTTCTTAGTGAGTAACTATTAAGTAAATTAGGGTGAATCTATGGATTGCTAGTTAACTTATTGAGTTTGATTAGTCTAATTGTTACCCCTTTGTGATTATTGGTTTCATTTGATTATTCTTCCTTGGGTTAAATTTAGGTTGTTGAAGCGAATTTGGAGGTGAGGGTTTTAGTCCCTTTTTGCCCATAATTTCAATAACTATAGTAATAATACACATATATTTTATTTCTTTGTGGGTTTACTTGTTTGATTTTTATCATTTGGTATCAAGAGCCTAGGTTTAGATTTGTTCTTATAAATATAGTCTTGGGTTGAAAAAAGAATCTAAACTTTTTGTTATGTTTTGTTGTTTTTGACATTAGATCCTTGTTCCCTAGTTTATTTTGATAGAGTAGAAATTGGAGGTTAATAATTACTGAACTTTGTTCATTTAGTTTAACGGAAAAGAATCCTAAAATTTTAGACAATTTCGAGTTGATTTGATTGTAGTGTGTGTTCTTGGTGTTCTTCAAGTTGTTCTTGAAGAAAAGAAAGAAGAAAGTACATTTGATCCAACTTTTCATGTCAAAGTTCGTCAAAGGTTTTTTTTGAGGTCCATTAGTGGAATTTTTTAAAAAATATCGAAATATGAAGAAAAAAAATTTAATAAAAAAATGTCACGTGGACTAACACATCAGCAGCCACATCTGACGCCGTCTGCTATGCCAGTGCCACACGACATTGCATCAGCAGCCAGCGCAACAGATACTAGCAACCAAGGCCTAGACGCCGAGTTAGCGTGTGGGGCTCACTTTTAGAGGCTGAAAATTACAGGTTTTCACTTGAAAGCCCAAAAATATTCTATGTGTGGGAATTTTTTTGGACCATGAAATTTTTCTAAGTGTCCTAACTTCATTATTCTTTTTTCTATCATTTTCACCTTCAATTCCTCAACTAATTTACAATTATGAAATATATTGAATTACTTGTTAACTATTTTTGATCATCAAATCATCCAATCAACATCATACAAGTGATCAACTCTTTCGAGGATTGAAGTTTTTCTAAGTGTTAACATTCAGTTCTTTTTCTTCTAAACTCATTTTACTTCAATTTTTCAACTAATAAACAATTAGTTAATATCTTTAGTTACTTGTTAACTCGTTTTGATAATCAAATCATTCAATCAACATCTTACAAGTGATGAACTTTTTTGAGACTTGAAATTTTTCTAAGTGTCCTAATTCATTTCTTCTAAACTCATTTTTCCTTCTTTTTTTCAATTATTTAACAATTAATTAACATCTTTGATTGCTTTTTAACTAGTTTTTAATCATCAAATCATTTCTTTTCTTCTTCAATTTGTGTAACAAATAGTAATCTTCTACTTTTGTTACTTGGTTTATTTTAAGTCCGATTCTTTTAGTACTTCTGTATTTTACTTTTCCTATCTTAATTTGTTGATAACCTTTTGGATTCTATTCCTTCCATCAAGAGTCGCAAGAATCCATTTCATCACAAAGGATAAGTGATCTTTAGTTTATTGAACGGAGTTAGTTCACTATCAACTTTGAGACGACGCCATAGAAAGTGAGTTGAGAGTTACGTACGAGTGAAGTGACGCTTTTGCTACTAACCTCGTTTGTTGAGTTTTGTAGGTATCATGTCTAATACAAGTCCTATTTGGGAGAGCTCGAAGAACATCATAGAGGTTCTCGCCAACATCTCTAAGCAAGTAGCAGAAATGAATGGAAGGATGGGAGGTATAGAGGAAAGGTTGGTACGGGTAGAAAATGAGAATAGAAGGAAAGAAATTCAACCAAAAAATGATGAAATAAGGAGGACATCGGTGCATTTCTCCACCCTTAATTCGGAACAAGCTCATAATCTATGTTCTCCTCCACAAAGTCATACCCGAAACAACCAAAGCCCATCTTCAAAAACTCCAAACCACCTAATACAACCTACACCTCATCCAAATCCGCAACTGTATCACCCACCACAAGAGAATGTTCCTATTGTGGCCAACCAAGTCCATTTCAAAATGTTTCAAATGCATATTTTAATGAAACCGACATATCACATCCACAAATTTCACCACAAATTCCCTACCAAGATTACCAATACTAAAATCTTCTCTATGATGAGATTTATGAGGAGTTTAATAATGATGAGTTTTGGGGTAGAGATGGAAATAGGGTACAAAGGGAAGGAGTAAGACCTCGGGACTTGGGGTGGGACCAAGGTAGGGGAGATCAAGATAGTATGGGATATAGAGGAGATATGCTTAGATATAGTGGTGATAGGATGGGAAATAGAGGAAATAGGTTTAGGGAGAGGAATGGCCAAGATAGGGTCTTGAACAATATGAAGGTCACATTTCTGAGGTTTAAAGGAAGTAGCTACCCCGATAAGTACTTAGAATGGAAAATTCAAAGTTAGTAGATCTTTGTCACAAATAATATCTCAACAACTTTGAAGGCCAAGTATGCTCTCACTCAATTTGAGGGGTATGCATATACTTGGTGGGAATCCAAGAGGAGGGAAAGGGAGAGTCATCATAACTATGAGTTACCTACTTGTCAAGAGTTGATTACCCTTATGGATTTGAGATATTTGACTCCAAACTACAACCTGGAGGTGCTCAAGAAGGTGTACATGTCAAGGCAAAGTACCAAAAGTGTGGAACAATACTATGATGAGTTTGATAACTTGCAGATGAAGTCTAAAATAGAAGAGCATATGGAATGTACTGTAATAAGATTTATGGTAAACTTGAGATATGATATCTTGAATCCCTTGAATCTTAAGAACTATGAGACTCTTGAAGCAGCTTTCCATTATACCTCCAAGGTAGAAACCGATTTGAAAGAAGATAATCCATACATGGACAAAAGTTCTTTAACTTCCACATGGACAAAAGGTCAAAATAATTAAGATGAAAGGGAGATAGGGATGATGGAGAGAAAGATGCTTCGGGGGATGAAGAAGAAGGGTTGGATGAGAGGGTGAATTTAACTTGCTTCATGGAGAAGGGAAATTCTTTGATAGATGATGATGAAGAGTTTAACATGAAGATTTTAACAGGAATTCCAATCTTTCATGTGTTGTGAGAATAATTGTGTGAGCCCTTGCAAAAGAAGAAATTGACCAAAGGGAGAATTTATTTCATGCTAGGTACAAAATCCAAGATAAAATGTGTTCCTTAATAATTGATAGTGGAAGTTGCACCAATGTGGATAGTAGTTCCTTGGTGGAGGGTACAAAAAATACAAACCAACAAGCACCCCAATCCTTATAATCTACAATGGCTCAATGATAGTGGAGAGACGAAGCTCCTCAAATAAGCAAGTATTCGGTTTAGTGTGGGAATGTGTAATGAGGAATTTGTTTGTGATTTGGATCACATGTTGGCATGTCACCTACAGTTGGAGAGACATTGGAAACTTGATAGAGATGTTGTTAACCAAGGTATATCCAACAAATATACTTTCGTGATTGAAGGAAAAAAGTATGTGCTTGCACCTATCACTCCATATCAAGTGAGTGTGGACTATCGGGTTAAGAAAGAGCTTCAGGAAAGAAGAAAAACCACTGAGGCAAAAGGTGACGGCGAAAGTTCCACCATAGTTCCAAAAGAGGAGAGTTCCCTGTCTAAAAATAAGAACAACATGTGAATGATAGCAAAGCCAAGCAAGTTTTTAAAGGGTGTGGATGAGGGAAGCTTTCTAGTGTGCCTTCTAAACACTAACCTTTTGTTACATGCTAAAAAACATACGAGAACTTTGCCTAGTATTATTTCTTCTCTTTTGCAGGGATATGATGAACTATTTCTAGATGATATGCCCGCTAGATTTCTACCCTCGAGGGGAATCGATCACCAAATTGATTTTATACCAGGTTCACAAATACAGAATCAACCAGCTTATAGAAGTAACCCAGCAGAAACCAAAGGGCTATCTATACAAGTGGAAGAGCTTCTTGAGAAGGGGTTGATCAAAGAAAGCCTAAGTCCTTGTGCCATAGCACTAATCTTGTTCCAAAAAAAGATGTCACTTGGAAAATGTGTAATTTTTATAGAGCCGTAAATAATATCCCAATGAAGTATCACCATTCCATTCCTCGACTCGATGATACGCTTGATGCACTATGTTGTTCTACTGTTTTCTTAAAGATTGATCTTCGAAGTGGGTGTCACAGAATTTTGATGAAACCAGGTCATGAGGGGCAGACGACTTTCAAGACAAAGTTTGAGTTGTATGAATGGCCTGGGATGCCATTTGGATTGACAAATTCCCTAAGAACTTTCATGAGATTGATGAACCATGTTCTCAAACCTTTCTTCAACAAGTTTTTTGTGGTGTATTTTGATGACATGCTTGTGTATAGTAAGACATAGGAGGAACATGTATCCCATTTGAAACAAGTGTTTGATTTTCTACTACAAGAGCGAATCTTTGCTAACTTCAAGAAATGTTCATTTGGTGTTGACAAAGTTGTGTTTTTGAGTATTGCGGTTAGTGCAAATGGGGATGAGGTCGATTAATAGAAGGTGGAGTCCATCAAGACTTTGACAACCCCAATCAGTACAACTGAGGTAAGAAGTTTTCATGGGTTAACAAGTTTTATCAGCGACTTGTGAAGGGTTTTAGTTCAATTGCGGCTTCTTCGACTGAACTGATCAACAAAGGTGTACCTTTTAATGGGGTGAGGGGTAGGAGAATTCTTTTCTAGCCCTAAAATTGATGTTGAGTTCTACACATTTGCTACAACTACCCTACTTTGATATGTCCTTTGAAATTGAATGTGATGCTTTAGTTACCAGTATAGGTGATGTGTTGATGCAGGAAGGGAAACTATTAGCTTTCTTTAGTGAAAAGCTAAAAGGATCTACAATCATGTACTCAACTTATGACAAGGAATTGTAAGCAATTGTGCGAGTGTTGGCTCATTTGAAGCACTACTTGTCGCACGAGGAGTTCTTGATAAGAACCAATCATGAGTCCTTGAATCATCTTAAGGTGAACTTCAAGTTGAACCACTTACATGCTAAGTGAGTTCCATTCATTGAAAGCTTTTCATATGTGAGTCAACTACAATCGAGGCAAGGAGAACGTGGTAGTGGATGATCTATCAAGAAGGTTTGTGTCGGTCACAACGAATCATAGTGGAGCCTAAGGCTTAGCATTAGTTTAAAAAGGTTGAGGATTTTTAGCGTGCATCACACTTTCAAGCCCCTTAATATTCAAATATAAGTCTAGTGGAGCCCAAGGCTTAGCTCTATAAAGAAGGTTTGTGTTGGTCAATACCTTGCTTTCTAGAATGATTGAGCCTGAGGCTTAGCTCTAGTAGAAAAAGTTGTTGGATTTGTGCCTTCGGTCACAGGTTCAAGTCTTACACCATGCATAGGGATCTTAGTGGATCCTAAGGCTTATCTCTAGTGGAAAAAGGTGGAGGATTTGTGAATTAGGTCACGTATTCAAGACTCTCACCATTAAAAGAGAAGCCTAGTGGAGCCCAAGGCTTAGATCTAGAGGAAAAATGTGGAGGAGTTGTGGCTTAGGTCAAAAGTTCAAGCAACACAACATGAAAAGCAAATCGTAGTGGACCCCTTGGTTTAGCTCTAGCAAAAAAAAATTGAGGATTGGTGGATTAGGCTGCTGGTTCAAGTCCCCACTCCATACAAAGCGAAGCAGTATTTAAGTGCAAAAGGGTAAAGGATATGGATTATTATACACAAAGTTGGGAATGCTATGATTGGTCCAAAAGACGAGTCACAGACGGATTTCTCGGCTATGTAAAGATAAGATCATGCATAGACTTTCGAAAAACTTCATAAGTATTGATGACAATGACAAGGTGGGTATACTATTGTTTGATTTTATTTTTATATCTTTGACAATACTAAATTTTTTTGGCTTACATACTAGCTTATTGGATATTTGCTTCTTAACATGCATTTGCAAACATGCTTACTACTCTCTATCTTAAACTCTGGGAAAATGTTAATCTTCCTAATCTCGAAGCGTCGTGCATTATTTGATCTATTTGAGTCCTTCCTGACTACTAAATCTTGGGATGGTCTTCACGCAAGGCAACTTGCATTCCAAACTTTAATGTTCACTCATATCATGTTAGTAACTTATATGTACTCTTTCGGTTAATTGAGTTTGTTGTTTTTCTTGGTCTAAGGTTCTGTTCTTTTTTCAGAAGGAAAGAAACCCTTCTATAATCCACGAAGTTAGAAGCTTTCGTGTAGTCATCAGATATATGAAAGAGAAGCAACTTCTACACATGGGAAACTGAAGATGGATGCCCTTATTTCCATGCATATGGAAATTAGAAGATCGTATGGATCTGAATAGTTTTGTTGTCCTCAATTGATCAGATGGGATAAACTTGAAATAAGCAGTAAAAGGACAAATCTCGGTGGATTTTTTGGTCATACGGGTAACACTTCTTTTTTCATTTAATGGAAAGATATATATTTGTCACAATTCTCGTGATTAATCAATTATTGTGTTCCAACTTACGGGAACTACTCTTCTACTTCCAGTTATGATTTAAAATGCTAGTTGTGCCTAGATGTAAATTTTCTAGGTGATACAACTGTAGAAAAATAACGTATCTTAAAAAATGAGGAACACATGATGCATGTCCCATAATTTTTCCCACTAATACAAGCACACACCCTTTCATCCTAAATTTGATCTTCTAGTTTAAGTATGCCACAGTCTTCCATTGTTTATATGGACTTGAGCACATGCTGCAGATGAGTTGCTATCTCAGTATAGCTCGCTATATCTTTGAGTGAGCCTAGTCTTCTAGTTTCTCAACATTGTTAGGAAGACATTACAAGTTATTGTATTATTTCTTAATTTGCCCCGTATTTCCCTATTGTTTTTTTGTATTAATGCTATAATACAATAATGTAGAGTTTGGTTAGACTAGTAAATCTACAACTTGCCTTTTAGAAATTTTCTATTATTATTGATTTGAAATCTATATTCCTATTTTATCATAGAAAAACTTAAAAAGGGTTCTGTTCTTATAATGGATCCCTTAATTCGTTTCGTGGTTGAAGAAATTATTCACTTGAAAATTATGTCGTTACAAGATTGAAACGTATCCCGTGTATGCTCTTGGAAGAGGAGCTATCAGCTGAATTAAGTGATGAAGATGCAAAAAATCTGATTTGCTAACTTTTGTGTCAACTAGGAAGTCAATTTTGGAGAAGATTGTTCCTGCTAGTGATTATAAAAAGAAATATTACCCCAAAGCACAAGAGTTGAGGTAATTTAGTTCTTCTTGTTGATACTCTTAAGTAAATGTATTTTGATTTGAATGAACCAAACAAGAGTGTAATGTAATCCCAAACAGAAATGATCACGGTATATTTTATAGAGGATGGGGATTCGAATGCTTAAGCTCTACATATTTGTTTAGGATACTTGATGGTGTTTCATTCTGATTTTAAATTATGATATTAGAATTCCTACATTAATTGAAAAATTTTACAAGTTTTCGCATCTTCAAGGTGTACTGTTCTACCCTATACTTGCCTGAAAAATAAAGAGCCTTGAATACTATTGTAAAAACACCTAAATCTAGCACCTATTCTTAAACCTGCAATAAAAAAAGTTGGGCTAGAACCTTAAGAATTGAAGGGGACTATGTGTCTTATTCATGCATTTTTTTTAAATATGCAATTTTTGTTGTTGCAAGATGGTAATGCATTGCGTGTAAACTTGAAAACCTTGTATGATCTTGAATTGTCAAGGAAAATTTCCATTGGAAGGTTGCATAATGATCTTGTACATACTGCCACTAAGGATTAGCATGAGCGGAAAAGGTAGTGGATTTGTGTCTTAGATCACAGTTTCAAGGCCCCACAACATGCAAAGTGATGCCCGATATTTAAGTGGATAAAGGTAGAGGGCACGGGCCCATTATCCATCGAGTTTAGAAGGATATGATTGGTCAACATGAAGAGCAGCAGGTGGATTACTGTGTAAAAAAAAAATAGATTTTGCAGAGACATTCGAGAACTCCAAAATTATGATTACAGGGTGGGTATAGTGTAGTTTTAAAATTTTCTTTTTTTCGTGTAGTTTTTCAATTACTCAAATTCTTCAGCTTACTGTTTTACATTCCTCTATATGATTGAACTAATAGCAATCCTATAGACATGGTACTGTTTTCTTGAATGAAAACCTCTTGGAGATGAAGTGGTTACTCTAAATCCAGTAGCACCTCACCCATAGATGGACTGTCTACACTAGATTCAGCTTTGTATGTCACCACTATTTATGAAAACTTCATGAAGGAATATGGTCTTACTTCGCAAAGAAGGTTTAGATCTATCATATGTTCCTCTCCTTTATCCTTGAAATTATTTTCCCAGTCAACTTAGTTGATGTACTCCCTCGTAAGATATCTATCTAGGGAAGGCCTAGCACAAAGAAGTTGGCAAATTATGGTTACTATTGGTTAAAGAATTCTTGAAGAAACTCACGAAAAGATGAAGGTATGCTCTACTTTCCGTAAGATCACTTTCTATTATCACGTTCTTGTCATTTTCAAATATAAATTCTACCCTTCCATGTAAATTATTATCTATTGGTGGAGTTTTCTATGTTTTTTTATGCTATTTTAAAGATCTGTGGTAAAATAACATGACATAGTAAGTGTTTGTATTCAATAACTTTGGATTTTTATCGATGATTTACTTATCATAGACATAATATTTTTGGTATCTTTGCTGCCTAAAAATAACTTTTGAAAATCAGAAAGGAAACTTGTGTGTTACTCGCTTTCATTTGGAAATATTTTCAGTTTCTTTGAAAAAATCATGTTTTCAAAGTTAATATTCTTTCTATATACAACTTAGAACTTCATAAAATAAATTGTTAATAAAAAAAATCTTCATACTACCAATGAACCTAAGTGGAATTAACGAACACCTAAGGAAGTTATGGACAAATTTCACTTAGTTAGGAAGGATTTCAAACCTGAAAGAGAGATTTACATATTTGATGTCCCGATCCGAGCAACATTAGAAGTGACATCAAGATGACTGAAATCATTAATTTGCAGTGATAGCTAATCCTATAGGGATGGGACGATTTTGTAGAATCATAAACTTTTGGAGACGCAGTTCATACTCTCAATTCTGTAGCAGCTCATCCATAGATAGCCTATCCGCACTAAATTCAACTAAACATTTCACCGCTGTTTCTCCAAACTTCCTATAGGGATCTGGTCTTACTTCGACCAGAAGATGAGGATCTATGACATGTTCCATTTGTCTATTCTCTTGAGAATTCATTCATAGTCATCCAAGTTGACATGCTTCCTCGGAAGTGATCGATCTTGGAAAGGCCTAGCGCACAGAACTTCGTATGAAACAGTCACCATTGGAGGAAGGATGGTGAAACTGTTAGATAAACTCACAAAAAAATGAAGGTATGCTTTATTGTCCTTGAGATCAATTGCTCTTATCACGTTCTTGTTATTTTCAAAGACAATTTGTACCGTTGCTAGTGAATTAGTATCTATTGGAGGAGTTTTCTATGTATTTCTGATTTCTCTTTTCAAGATCTGTAGTAAAAACATTAGTTTGTCCGTGTTTAACAACTTCGGGTTTTATCTATCATTTAGTTTATAAACTAACATAATGTTTTTGATATTTTACTGCTTAAAAGCAACTTCTGGGAAATCAGGTTGCTTTTTCTATAGGTTAGGGGAGGGTGTAACAGTTTATTGATATTGTGTGGGAAAAATACTCTATAGTAGAAATATACTAATATAAGTTCACTATGCTTGCAAAGGTTGTTTCCACATCTGGTAAATAGAATTACCAAATTGAAATTAAAGGAAGTCAAGAAACACAGAAGAGTGATGAATGAATTAACTGATAAAGGTCTTTATTGTGTAGTTTAAAGGATAGTGTGAGAAAAACGAAGAATATTCTAGTGCAGGAGAGTAATGTTAAGGTATGATACCTTATATAACCTTTTTATTTATTAAAGAAACTAGAATTAATGTTGGGAAGCATGATGTCCCGATGTTTTCTTGCTTGTAAGATGGCCATTGGAGTCTTATATATGGGTTATCTTAAGCCTCTATTTATCTTTGGTCAACAAAATATGAGACTGATTTGCTGTGTAAGAATTCTTGAAGGACGACCTATATTCTGAAAAATTATTTATAAGTATCTTGAAGTGTATATTTTGTGTAATTGCACATTCATTTTTTGTTTGTTAATTAGATGATTAAATGTATGCAGCCTAGCTTATTTTGACTTGAATGAACCAAACATGAGTGTAATGTAATCCCAAGCAATTAGAATGCCGGTATATTTTTGAGGGAAGGAGGGTTGGAATGCTTAAGCTCTACAGATTTGTTTAGGATACTTGATGGTGCTTCATTATGACTACGCTCAATAATGCTTAAGGTGACTTTGAATATCTCCAGAGCCATTTAAGCTTCAATTCTCTCTTATAATGCTTTATATTCGTGATGCCAAGTCCCTCTTGTCTCTTGCATCTAGTAATTTCCTTCCACTTGACTAGATGAAAAGATCTTTTTTCTTTATTCCCTTGCAACAAGAAGGATCTCCTTACCTTGTCCAGCATTTGAATGACTCTAGGAGGGATTGGGAATAGGAAAATCATATAATTAGGCAAAGCATCCAATAAAACATTAACCAAAGTGAGTCTACCTCCAAGGGACAAATATCGAGATTTCCACGTTTTCAATTTTTTCTCACACTTCTCGAATAATATGTACAAGATCCCTTTGGAATTAGACTTTTATCCCAAAGGCATACCTAAATATATTGTTGGTAGCTTACTTACTTCACCACCTAGGATTATAGCCAGCAGCTCCATATTATGCACATGATTTATAGGATAAAATGTGGCTCTTCCTCCAATTGATGTGAATTCATTTAATGTCCTCAAACAGAATAAGTATAACACGCAAGTACTTTAGTTGTTCCTCTTTTTCACCACAAAATGTTAAAGTGTCATCAACGTACTGAAGATGATTGATTTTCATTCTTTAGTTATTTTTTTTGCCACCTCAAAATTTGTGATCCATATATTTGTAGTGGCCACATTTACCATGCCGTTAAGACCTTCCATGTCTAAAATGAAAAAAAACATGGACATGGGGTCCCCTTGTATGATCCTCTCTGAGTTTTTAAAAAACCTTCATTTCCACTATTGACAAGAATGGAGATACAAAACTTCACCAGTTGACCCGTTTAGCACTAAAACCCATTTACCTAAGGGACTTGCCAGATGAATTCCCTATAAACATAAACATAGGCTTTCTCAATGTCAAATTTTCATATAATGACAGGTTTCTTTTGAGAAATTTTTTACATCAAACTTGAAGTCTTCTTTCATCATTCCTGCTTTGGGAAACCACCATTCGATCTGTAAATGATGATTCTTTCTTCACCACCTCCCCATAAAGATATCCTCTGCTTCCTTTCTTGACTTGAATTCAAAAAGAAACTAAAAATACCATTCATGTCGTAATTGATTTCATAATGGATGCCTTTAAACATTTGAATAGCCAACCTTCTGACTTCGTTCTGTCTTCCGTGAGGGAATTTATTCATCCTTAGGGAAGATTCCCACCGAACATCATCTAAGGAACCCTTCTTCTTCATAGTGTCTCCTCCTGATTTTTTCTCTACTATCAGATATGACCCCCTCTTTGCTCCTTTGAATGACCTTTTCATAACTTTCTTCTCTCTTCAGCCTCATAAATGCAAGGTTCCCCTATTTCTCAGTGACATGTCTTGTCTACTTTATTATGAAGCTTTCAATTTTTTTGACAGGCCACCCCATCTCTCATTAAAGATGTTCTCTGGCAGAATAATCAGTGAAATTTCATAGCCATTAACTGCAATGACTGGATGAACCTACCTTATAATTGAACTTTAATGAACAATAAATGTAGGTAGAAAAGTCCTTGCATCTCCAAGTCTTAAATAACTTACTTTTAATCCCTAAAACCTCCCCTAGCCTTTGCATATCCATGATAAAGCATCCCTACTCAGCTTCATTTTCCTCACGTTTGACTTTGAACTCTCCACCAACACAAACCAATTTCCTTTCGTGTTTCTAGACTCAATAATATCGTTTGATTTAACCCCAAGTTTAAAATATATCTATAATCAATGGGAAAGAAATAACATAGAAGATAAAAAAGGATTGGCTTTTCAGGCAAAGGAAGTTCACCGGATTATGTTTTCGTAATGATCGGAAGGGTCCCTAGAAAATTTTCTTGGGATAAGTGCATGGGAGATTTTAAAAAGATCATTAAAGAACCTTAATTTTTGAATGATTATAAAAGTCAACTCCCTCTCTGTAACTAAACCTGACCTTGGCAACTATTCTTATATTAGAGGCATAATACTTAGTGTTGATTGAACTTGTGGATTCTTGCTTTAATTGATCTTTTGAGTTCCTGTCGCACCCCAACCCTACGTGAGGCATACAGGTACCCTATGTAGATATGATTTACAATTAACCTATGATGACAAAGTCAACTATTATGCAGATTACTCATGACAAGCTTCATACACACCACATGTTGACTAGCTGAACAAATACATGTGAAAAGTGAATCTATGAATAAGTTTTCAACTTTACAATGTCTACAAAGGCTCTATTGGAATCCATTCTTTGAAAATACGCATAGTAAAGACTTGGCAAAACCCCAAAATAAACGTGGAGCTCACAAACAATAATTGTGTATCATGTGCTTCTATTGGGAAGATCTAATTTTGAATACTTATACCTGCAGCATGAAATACAACGCTCCAATAAGGGACGTCCAAATGAAAGAATGTACTGACATGATACAACCATATGTTACATGAGAGCTCAAGTTAAACCAAATATAAATAGATAAGAAATAAAGAGAACCTTTCTTATACTCACGGAATTGTGTATGTTACATTCTTTTCTTTACTTTTTTATGCCTATAATCTTTGTAAGACATATGATAGAAATGACTAACTTATTAGTTGTAGGAGAGGATGACCGATGCTAGACATTTTAATCCTGGGATGTTTTCCTCATAATTCAACAAATTGGGATCGGCCCATGCAAGGATTTCGCTCCCTGAGCTGCCACTTTTCCATACCAATTGGGATCGGCACATGTTAGGGTTTCGCCCATGAGCTGCCAACCTCTTATACCAATCGGGATCAGCAAATGCTAGGCTTTCTCCCAGAGATGCGACCCTTATATACGAATTCAGATCGACCTATGATAGGCTTTGCACCTGGGCTGTCACCCATAGTTATACAAATGTCTTCACATAGTTTTATTTTATTCTTGATATTGTTGCTTTGATGTTCATAAATCTTTTGAGACTGTACTTTGGATAATCACAACTCTTTTGAGATTGTTCTTTTGTTTATAATAACTTATTTTGGATTGATGTTTTGTGGTCATAATCATTGTTGAGATCTGAAAATATGAACCAGTAATAGAAGGAATATGAATATGGACTAACGATAATGACAAAGTCATAGAAAGCGAATGTGACACCGACATAATACTTCTTTTATGACTCAGTACACATTTTTGACATCTCAAATTGAATCACATACGAACTGAAGACATATAACTTTAAGACAAGAAATTTGAACTCTATATGATAGCCAAATACTCACCAACTAGTATCAGAGACAAGGTATACATGAATGTGGAACCAAGGAAGAATGTGGACCAATTCAACTTATGGACGGATACATATTCCAAGTAAGTACATACATATTGATGTACAATAGATCAAGTAGACCTCTTGTGAGGAAACATAATAGTCTTACACAATGGGAGTAATAACCAATAAACGGAAAACATAACCATGTGAAAAGATGACATATATGATGGAATAGACTATTGAAGGAAGTCGGCATAATATGGGAAGAGCTTGTATCCATCCTATAAATATATGTACCATGTTTAATTTAGGATCACTTTAACTTCTATAAGCAAAACATGTGCGAGGGGTACTCTGAAAATGAAACAAGTTTAAACCTTGCAAGCTAAAATTTCGTACAGCAAAAACGCATACTTAGTAACAAACTCATAGTAGAGTGTTCACTTTAATTCTTTAGGGAGTATGAACTGTGTTTATGGATCAGTCACTACCAAGAGCACTTAGAAGGCTTACAAGTTTTGATTTATCCCAAGGTAATAGGAAATCGAATAGTCTTACATACCTTGCTGTACAACAATGGGTATCACATAGAATTAACCATCTTCCTTTCAAATTATTTATGTTTCTAGACAAAAACCTCACTTTCCATGACCTTGATTCTTCAAGATTTAGGTTGTCCTCTCTAACATACCTTGATGTTAAATTAGAATATTCACTTGAATACCTGAAGATTGGGAGATGTTCTACAAGATTGTACTTTAAAAACACCTTTTTCTTTAAGATTCTCTTGGTGAAGCTTTAGAACATAACTCTTTGAGCTTTCATGGTTTTCGCTGGGAGTAATTTCTGAAGAATAAGTAATATGAAGGAGATATTATGAGGTTGATGCTTTTGAGGCTATTTTAGGCGTTTTCCCTTTAATAAATTTGGAAATACTATGGTCTTTCACTTTTAAGCAAGAAGGAGCATCACCTCTTTAGAATCTACCACATGTTTTTAAGTAGCTGCATTAGCTACTTTCCCTTTATCACATAAATCCAGTCCACTTATTTGTCACGACCCAAATCGGGGACGCGACTGGCACCCATACTACCCTCCTGTGTGAGCGAACCAACCAATCTAAACCCAAATAAATTAAACCAAATACAACGCGGAAGACTTAACTCAATACGAAAAATAAATACGATACATATCCCCAAAATCCGGAAGTCATCATCACAAGAACATCTATGATCACATTACAGAACTAAGAGTATTCTAAGAAGTTAAACAAATGAAAGCTAGTCCATGCCGGAACTTCAAGGCATCAAGACAAGAAGAAGAAGATCCAGTCCAAGCTAGAAGCATAGCTCACCCTGAGATCCGGTACAGTGAAGACTGGCTAGAATCGCGGTCGAGTTGAAGACGACGGCACGGTTGCTGCACTCCACAAATACAAGAAAGAAACAAACAAGTAGGAGTCAGTACAACCACACGTACTGAGTAGGTATCATCGGCCAACTCAGAATAGAAAACAGTATATATCAGTTAATCTCACAAATCAACTATAATACTCAACATATAGTAACAACAAATACTACAATCATCAATAAATATCACCAAGTTCATCCAGGAGGACTCATACCTCAAAACCATACTCATTAACAGGTTCATAGACTTAGCATATTAACATCTTTCAAGATTCATAACTTATTCCTCTCGTGTCGGTACGTGACACTCCGATCCATATTCTATCCCGTGCCGGAACGTGGCACTCCGATCCATATTCTATCCTGGTGCCGGAACGTGGCACTCTGATCCTCATTTCTATCCTGGTGCCAGAACGTGGCACTCTGATCCATATTCTATCCTTGTGCCGGGACGTGGCACTCCGATCCTCATTTCTATCCTGGTGCCGGAACGTGGCACTCCGATCCTCAAATTCATCGAGCCTTCTTTATACCAAGGCATTATCACTAATCAACACATAGTTCCTCAAGCCTTCTTTATACCAAGGCATTATCAACACAACACATAGTTCATCAAGCCTTCTTTATACTAAGGCATCACAATTCTCATAACAAGTTCATCAAGCCTTCATTTATACTAAGGCATCACAATTATCATAACAAGTTCATCAAGCCTTCTTT
>CM064973.1:20346364-20420925 GCA_032847665.1 Solanum chilense
TTTATACTAAGGCATCACAATTATCATAACAAGTTCATCAAGCCTTCTTTTATACTAAGGCATCATAAATCTCACAACAAGTTCATCAAGCCTTCTTTTATACTAAGGCATCATCAATCTCATAACAAGTAAAATTAGGGTTTCATCAAGATTTAGGGTTCACAAGCTTCATCATGCTTATTTCATCAAAAACATATAATCATACTCATACAATCATACAATTAAGCATATAGAAGGATTTACAAGAATACTCAATACATATCATTTGCTTTTGAGAGTTTACTACAAATAGCATAAACCATAACCTACCTTCACCAAGGATTTGTGTTCAAGCAAGAAGTCTTCAAGAAATCCTTGCTCCTTCTCTCTCAAGCGCCTCTTTTCTCTTCTCTTTCTCTTTCTCTTTCTTCCTCCAAACTTCCTCTCTTCTTACCCTAAATCACAAGATTTCAAGTTTCAAAAGTAATGAAACCAACCCACCAAGTTACTCAAAGTTAGTCTTTCAACCCCCAAGGAATTGAACTAATAACATTAACCCACTAACTTTATAAATTAAAGCCGGAATGGTCCAAAACACCCCTTTAAAATTACCCAGAATTCTGACCTCGACGGGGATTACGGAACCTGTGACGGTCCGTCGTGCCTGCGACGGTCCGTCACGCAGGTTCGTCAAGGACTCAAATTCCTTCAAGGAATCTGTGACGGTCCGTCGTGCATACGACGGTCCGTCCTGCACTTCCGTCACGACTGACAGAGAGTTGCTCCCAGCACCAATTTCTCAAGAGTCTAAGTGTTTTGACACGGGGGCTCACGACGGTCCGTCGTGACTGTGACGGCCCGTCCTGCAGGTCCGTCACAGAGTTCAGAGACTCAGTTTCAACACTCAATTTCATAATGCCAAGTGTTTTGGAACGGGACACTGTGACGGTCCGTCGTGCACACGACGGTCCGTCGTGGTGTCTGTCGTATTCAGCCAGTTTTTCCCAAAAATAAATTCTGCTACTCAAACGACTAAACAGGTCGTTACATTATTTTAAGTAGATGCATCACTTACTTGCCTCTTTGTAATTCAGTCCACTAATTCAATGTTGGTGCATCACCTACTTGCTCCTTTTAACTTAAAATTCAGTCCACAAACTCTAGTAGGTGCATCACCTACTTTCCTTTTTTCACTTAAAATATAGTCCACTATTTCTAAGTATGTGCATCTTCTACTTTTCCGCTACTACTAGCATAGTTTAGTCAAGCAAGAACCTCAATTATTTTACAAAATATTCCCTACATTATGATATTTACAATACCGTAGCACTAAATACACAGTTGACCATTTTGATTTTTATATTGAGTAATAACCTTTTACTATTCCGAGCTTGAATTGTCTTTTTTAGTTCAATTATTTGTATATGTGTTAGAAGGCACAGTGTATTACAACTTCAAACATAGTCTATTGTCACAAGTCACATAGAAACTCACTCCATAATTATACCACAAGGAAATTTTAAAGCGAGATACACATAAATCTAGTTCATGTAGAATATAGGGTGTTCCATCCTCCCCTCCTTATGATCATTCATCTTCAAATGATGGGTATTGATTATAGTTTGGTTAACCTAGAATTTCATTTGGATATTTTTGAGTGTTTCCATCATAAATAGGACTATTAAAAAAAATAGACTAATCTAATACACGTATAGAGAACTCTAGCATAAAGTCTGAATAGATATGGTTCATAAAATAATACAATGAAAAATTAAACCCCTTTCTTGACCATATAATTCGTTGATGATACACAAATAGAACTCATACAAATAAAGAATTCAATACACCTACTAAGATCAAGACATGCAAATGACATATAAAATGAACAAATGCTAGTAGGACTTATGATCATATAAGGGGACCACATGATTTCAAATCCTTATGTTGATGTTTCGAATGAGGAGGGTTACTTAGGATCTCTATAACCTTCTATTCCGAAGTATCTTATTGCATATATATTCCTTCCCAAATACTTAAATGGAGGTTACACATTTTGAGCTTAGCTTCTGGGCCTTAACAAAAAGGAATAACTATAGTATCTCCCAATTTTTTATATATGGAACGAACACATCAAATCATAGGCCCAACCTATAAGGGCGGTACTTTCCCTTCTCTTTTATCTCATGACGTTTTTTTGAGGTTCATCTTTTAAGATCTCCTATCTGTAAATATAAACTCCAAAGTTTTATGTCGCACCTTCGAATAGGGAATTATTCTAAGTTATATGTCTATCATTTATTAAATATACATGTATACGCCCAGCCTTTTCTGGTCAAAATCTTCATAATATAATGATACAACGAAATGTTTTTCAGAATTGTTTTGGCAGAACTCAAATGAGTAAGCACAAAGGGGCGTAGTATTGGTCATGACACATAGGCAGACTAGCCCAAAATGGAGTGTACAAGGTATACGGTCACTAAGATATACAAATACATGGTGTTCGTGTACATATGAGCTATAAGGTAGTGTGCGAGTGAATGAACTCTAAGGAATGTAGGAATGCACTAGATGATCACATGATGCATGAGTCTATAAGCTAAGACATGTAGACTTGTGGCATGTAAACATATAAGAAAATGAACTACAAAACACAAATCACATTTAGCAGGTGCGTTGTATCGATCGATAGGTGGACTAACATAGCAATGAGTACACATATGAAATATGAGCAAGTGAAGTACATGACAGATGGCCAAAAAAGCTATAAGGCCTGTAAAGTTTAACCAAGTAGGCTACCAAGCATGTAAAATATATTGAAATTGTTTATGATGCATATGACATGTCAACAAGTGGTATGCGATTAATATAACACCACGAGCACTCATTTTTCCCATACCATATGATCAATTAGCCTACAGTACCCACACAATATGGAAAAGTGACATGTGGAAAGTAACTAGTGCAATAGATAACATATAGGTAAAGGTCCTATGAAAACATATGAAAATAAACAAGGGTGCTCCAATGTGGATAAAAATTAGGTGCAAGAACTCTATTTCATTAGGTAACATGTGGAAAGTAATCCATAAAGGACAAATGTCATACAAATATATGAGTTATAAAACATGTAGAATATATGGTTAGATATCAAACCATCTTTGGAATATATCCTATGGAAATACTCTTTATATTTCAGAAAAAAACACTATATTAAGACTTAGGTTACCGGTAGGATAATTCTGCTCACATTCTTTACTCGCCTCAAAGTAGATAAAGTTGATTTCCCCATATACTCTCTTCAATCTCCTTGGAATTCTTATTGATTTTCTGCTATTGGCATTGCTTCGCCTCTAGGTCAGTATAAATACCCGAGTTAATATAGAAAAAGAAAATTCTTAATTGTTCATTTTTTGAGTAGAAGTCTGAGGTCAACTTTGCCTTCATTACTAGCTTGTGTTATATCACGCTCAATGCCTGGTGACCTTTGAGGGTCATAATAAAAAATAATTCATAAAGATTGAACGCACCATAAAACATTAACACTAATAACCAGTAAATATTATATACCTATAAAGTTATACCATTATTCATAAAATATTATAGTCCCACCTTTGGGCTTAATTAGTTAGAGGTTTTTCCATACCAATTGTTTTTTTTAAAAAAAATAAAAAAGTTAGGGTGCTCCGACTCTTTTCTCATGCAATATGGAAAACAATAACAACTAGCATATGATTAATTTTCACTCTCCCTTAACTAGACTATGATTGAAGAATTAATACATGCATATATTAAATGAATCTTGTAATACCTCTATACAATTTAATGGAAGTCTATACATGTGTATGATGCTCTACTTCTCTTTGGTACTAATGATGTGGAAAAACTAGGCCCATGTATCTTATATATATGTAAACTTTCTATTCACCTTTATTTTTCTTGTTGTTATCAAGACTTCAATCAATACAAAACTGACTTCTCTGTCTAATAAAGGTTCACAAAGTTGTTCACATGTGCACCATTATAACTCGTTAGAGTTGAAAAAAATTGATAATATTTTCTTGCCTTAGACACTAGCAATTATTATTTCATAACCACCTATCTCACTTCTCTATAGCATTATCATATAACTCCTACTCCTATGTTTAGGGAATTTCACGTATCCCATCTCTAAAATTCATTCTCATATGCTTCCTATATAACATGTACCTTTTGACAAAAACTAGTAGCTTCATGCACTCTGATGCCACTATATATAACCTAACTAATTACAACTTAGGTCTAAACAATCAATTTTACTTTTGTTAACTTTACCTTTTAGTCACTTCCCGATTCTCTGTAGCCAAAACATAGATCATTATAGGAAGTACTATACATATTTCACTTTTAGTAGTTGGCACACTTATAAGAAGTTATATAACCATGAAAAGAATACAAATGTTATTAGCACTTATTCGTGGTTGTTGACACATACCATATAAATGCCAAACATTAACATATTCGGGAGGACATACAGTGATAATTTGAGCCTTGTCAGCCAATTAGGTGTATCTCTAGTAGTACTATTGCACTGATACATCCACCTATAAAATTGAGAAACTGGTTTAACTACATCAATTTTCAAAACTTCTGTACGCTGAGAATTTGATGTATATCAAAGACTAAGTGCAAGTTTCATCTAAAGGAGTAGATCATGTACGTATGGAGGAAATATAGAACTCAAGAGTTGGTTTTATCCTCCAACGAAGATGTGCCAGGAAATACTACAACAAATATATGTAACTAGGTAACAATTCATTTTTGAACCAACATAATGCAAATGGTACCGATATAACTTTAGATGCAAATAACATAAAAGCCTTTACAACTGAGATGGTCGAATGAAATGAGCTCAATCTAATCAAAATCTTTGTAACTTGAGGTCCTTTATGTACGTCTCATGTTGACACTTTAACAATAGTGAACCTTAACCATAGTTAAGATGAATAGCATGATCTGGTACAACTAGAAATTGGCTTGTTAACTTCGCTTTATCGCACAATCAGGATTATGAAAGAAGGTAACTTTCCTAAATGTAAAAGAAGCCCCCTTATTATGAATGTGGCACGCAACACATTCATAAGTAAGGCTCTAATAGATACAACATTATAGACACCCCAAGATGAACAGCTCAGATACCACTTTTGGCACACCCTAACCCTAGGTGAGGCGGTCAAGTATCCTATGAATACATGCTTTACAAGTAAACTATGATGAGAAAGTAAACTATTATGAAGATAAATGATGATATGCTTTATATACACCACATGTTGACTAGCTGAACCAATACATGTGACAACTGAAACTATGAATATGATGATAGATTTACAATGTCTACAAATCCTCTATTGGAATTTATGCTTTGAAAAAACACATAGTAAAGAATCGGCAAACCCTTGAATAAACCTGGACCTCACCAGCAACAGGTGAGTATCATGTTCTTCTATTGGGGAGATCTACTTTTGAATACTTGAACCTGCAGCATGATATTCAGCACCCCAATAAGGGACGTCAGTACGAAAAAATAAACTTAATATTTAAGGCATGATACAACCATATGTGACATGAGAGGTCAAGTGAAACCAAATACAAATCGATACGGATTAGAGAACACCTTTGCTTATACTTGTGGAATTGTGTACGTTACATTCTTATCTTTAATTTTTTGTGCATTATAATCTTTTTAAGCTATATGATATAAATGATCAGTGGTATGAGAGGATGACACATGCTAGACATTTTAACCCCTAGGATGTTATCCTCATAATTCCACAAATTGGGATCGGCCCATGCTAGGCTTCGCCACAGAGCTGCCACCCTTACATACAAATTGGGATCGGCTTATGCTAGGCTTTCGCCCCTAAGCTGCCAAACTCTTATACCAATCGGGATCGGCCCATGCTAGGCTTTCGCCCCTGAGATGCCACCATTCTATAAAAATTGGGATTGACCCATTCTAGTATTTTTCCCTGGGCTACCACCCATTGTTATACAAATTTCTTCACATATATTTTTTTTAACTTTGAGTTGGTTCTTTGATGTTCATAACTCTTTTGAGAATGTACGTCGGATAACTATAACTTTCTTGAGATTCTTATTTTGTTGATAATTACTTATTTTAGATTGATGTTTTTCTGGTCATAATCGTTGTTGAGATTCGGAACTATGAACATGTGACAGAAGACATATGAATATGGACTAACGATAATGACGATGACATAGGAAGCAAATGTGACACTACATAATACTTCTTCTATGACTCAGTATGAATTTTTGACAACTCAAATTAAAGTACATATGAGTGAAGACATATGACATTCAGACAATAGATTTGAACTCTATATGATAGCCAAATACTTACTAACTAATATTAAAGATAAGGTGTACATGAGAGTGCAACGAAGGCAAAATGTGGACAAATTCAACTTATGGACGGATCTATATTCAAAGTAAGTACATACATATTAATGTACAATATATCCAGTATACATCTTGTAAGGAAAATTAATAATCTAACACAACGGGAGTAATAAATAACCAATAAAGGGAACACATGAACATGGTAAAAGATGACATATATAATGGAATAGACTATTGAAGCAAGTTGGCAAGACATGTGCAGATCGTGTATCCATCCTATAATCATATGTACCATGTGTAATCTAGGATTACTTTAACTTATATACGCAAAATACAAGCTAGGGGTACCTTGACAATGAAACAAGTTTAAACCTTGCATGCTAACACTTTTGTAGAGCAAAAACGCACACTTAGTAACAAACTCATAGTAGAGTGCTCACTTTAATTCTCTAGGGAGTACGAACTGCATTAATTGATTAGTCATTACCAAGACTGATACGCTCAAACTTACTTCTCAAATAAGAAGTAAAGTGGTCGTGTCAAGTAAATAACCCAACTAGTGAGGTTGGGATCGTTCCCACGAGGAAAATAGTCTAGACTTAACTTCATCCTGTTATTACTATTGTTTGGTCAATGACTTCCTTGGAAAGTAAAAACAATAAAAGGGTGGGTTTCTATTTCTAAATGAATGAAAATAACTAACGCAATTGAAAGATACACTTAACAGCTTTGAATGTTTGATTTCAATCAATTAATCAAAGTAACTAGGGTTTACGTGTTCCCCACAAGTTCATAACTTGATAATTCTAACTATAACAATTCTTTCCTAGTATCTTGCATGCAAAATGATAAGTTATGTATTTCTAAATCCTTGGTCCGGCATCTAGAAAATCACACTCCGCACCTTGGTCCAGCATCTAGAAAATCACACTCCGCACCTTGGTCCGGCTACGTGTGTTTCTTTCCTAACCCTTATCATTACCTCATATTAAGCATCGTATTCGATATTTGTTTAAGTTATTACCTCATACCAATCAATACTAGCCTATTATATAGTATATACTAAATCTATGTTGATAATTCTTTTCCTATTATCTACCTCCTTGGTCCGCAAAGTAGCATTAAGGTGAGTTCTAACGTTGGCCATCCATTAAAAAGACTTCTAAGCGAAAGAATTATTAATACATGCAAGACACCATTCTAGAATTGTTATTTTAGTTAGGTTTTATCTCATTATTTGCCTATGGTTCCCACAACCCTAGTTATGGAGTTTAGTTACTCATAGTCATAATCACAATATTCAAATATATTAAATAAGAATTCATGTACTTACTTCAATGAGAAAGAATAAAATCCGAAAGTTTGCTTGATTAATCACCAATAATCAATTGCAAGAATCTCAAAATAATCAACAATCACACACAAAGTCTAATGATTCTCAAAAGTCTCACAATACAATGTTTACTAATACGGTGTCTAACAATGATCCCGAGTCTAACAATGATCCAGAGTCTAACCTCAAAAACGAGGTTTTTTGAACTATTTATAGAAAATAAAAACCTAATTAAACAAGGACTCTATTTTCTTGAAATCTGCCAAAACGCGGCTGGGTCGACGGATTGTCGTGGTCACGATGAACCGTCATGGACTCTGTCGTCCCATACTTATGCAATTTCTTCTGCTGCTCTCTTCATTACCCTCGACGGCAAGTATGACAGACCGTCATAGGCACAACGGTTCGTCGAGGGTCTTCGTTCCAAAACACTTCAACTCTTGCAATATGGGTACTGGGATTACTTCTCTGAAATTCATGACGAACCTGCAGAACGGACCGTCAGACACGACGGACCGTCACAAGCTTGGTAACCCCACACTTGGTCAGACTTCCACATCTTCCTTCAGCAGCTGCACTACTCTGCCACCTACAGAACGTCACAAGCACGACGGAGCGTCACAAGCTCCGTAGGTGGTCTCTTCTGCATTTCTTCGCTCAAAATCTTCGCATTCATCTTTGGACAGATTTCCTGCAAAATAAAGAGAAACTTATATAAACATTAGCACAAAAAGGCTTTTGGACACACTAATCTTAAGGAAAAAGAATTAATAATACCGTGAAACCACGATATATCAACACCCTCAACTTAAATTCGTTGTTTGTCCTCAAGCGATGCACTATGACTCAATACAAAATCTTTGTACAATAGTATCCATGTTTTATCCTTTGCAATCATTTGGCTATCAATACCGATTAATCTTATCAAATCTATGCATTCTATCACTATTAGGCTTGAATTATGTGGGATCAGAACATGACACAAACTCACCATGCACTAACACCTATCCTCTTCAATTTCTCACCGAGGTTCTAACAATTCCGGTACTGCAACTAGTGTCCTCACTTTAAAAAAAATCCTCATTTTTCACACAATGATTTCGGTTTGAGTATAAGGATTACTTTTCAACACTCGCTCTCAGAACAAAGTCACACTTATTCATACCTATTGCCATAAGCTTGCCCTTATTTTCACTTCCTTAAGTTTGCTATACAACCCTTAGGATCACGATAGCACTTTTTTTTAGATAGTAACATAGGTTCAGGGTCAGGTAGGGTATATTAAGGCATACTTTAGTGACTTTTTGCCCTCCTTGACATATCGGCTAAACCTTCCACTTTCTATCATTTTATCTCGCCCAGTTTCTCATATTTGTTCACCTTGCTATTTTCTCTTCTTTCTTCATTTGTGAAAGTGACTCTCTTCTTTTCTTGCTTGTATTTCTTGTATATTTTTCTTTTTCTTTAATTTTCTTTCAACTAATTCTTGAGTCACATTACTTTTGTTCTTTCTCTCTCTTTGTTCTTTCAACCCCACTTTCAAGAGAATTCCTCATAATAGCCACCCTAAAATCATGGCTTTGACATGAGTCAAGGTACACAATACCCAAAGTTGGGTCAGGGCCATAACGAAGGTTGTTTACTGCATTAGCCACCCTCAACTTATGCTTTTGGCATAAGATGAGGTGCATATGTCCAAGGAGGGACCAGGGCCAACACATTGCTCCCAGAAAAGATCAGTTGGGTGAAAAAGAAAGGTCTAATTTAAGCTCAGATCATTTGGATCAAACAAGGATAAATTTCATTTGGTTTCTTTTATTTAGGCTAGAAATGGGATATATTGAATAAGGGCCTATTATCATTTCCTAATTGTCTATTACAGCTTACTTTTAGCAGGACTAACCAGGCAAGTTCTAGCTCAGTACCAATAGTGTACTATTCAAATCTTCCTCACACTCACTTGACATCTTATCACTATACCAGATTATCATAAACCTAGTTCGAATTTAAGACTTAGGGTAATGCAATGGCTTACCTCTATGTCATACTTAGAGTTACATATTTATCAGTTACTATGCCTAGTCATGCATCATTTTCTAATTTATCACGATATCATTAAGCAATCATGCTCCTGAATGAAACTTTCTAAAAAAATATATAGACATGCCGGTTCAATAGAAAAAGTAATCAGCCTTTTGGGGAAAAAGAACACAGGCAAGAAAACCCCAAAAGAGGACAGTGAATTGGGCTACTCTGACTTCACCCTAACACTCACTTTCCATTTACCCTACCCCCAACAAAAAAAACATGCAATTGTCCCCAGTGCATAAAAATTTAAATACTAGAGTGGTAGATGAAGCAAACATGTGGCGCAAAGCGCCGTCGATCACCAAGCTGGTGGGTTCGGTTCCTCGGAACCCACGTCCTCTGCAATCTCGACACCCTCACTGGTGTCCTCAGCAACAACCGCACCATCAGTAGTGCCTCCTTCTATCTCCACAGTTCAAGAGCTAGATGCCCCAGCCGCTAACTCTGATGCTCTCATCTGGTGTGCCTCCTCCTCAGCAAGTGAGGCTCTCCTCGCAGCCTCCATCTCTCGGCACTCCTTCTTCCGTGCTCGTGCCTCGTCCTCTACTCGAACCCTATGCCTCTTGGCATGCTCTCGAGGGTGAGCTGGTGGAATCTCTGAAGTTGCAAATAGGGCCGCTAACACTGTGTCTTCAGCAGGCTTGACAGAAGGGGCCTCAGACTCCGGCACCTTAGCCTCTAAGATCGTGTCAATGTCTGCGCGAAGGCTATCGACCGCATCCTGAAGAGTCGACACATCCACTAGAGGGGCTGGCCAGGCTAGCACCCTCAACTCAAAGGCTTATAAGCGCTGGTGAACCTCAGCGATCTTCCACTCTGTAAACTGGACCATTTTCCTCTCTAGGCGCTCTTCGAACTCAGTAATAGACTTCTGCAGCCACGGCTGGATATGATGCAGACGTGTAGCCATTTGCGCCTCTAATTTTTGAACCCTAGAAAGCGGGACCAGTGTTGATAGAGGGGCTGTGTGAGAGGAACTCGGGGCAGTGCTACTACCCGGGATAGACTCGACCGAGGGAGTGTCAGTGGACGCCACCTGCGTAGCTGTGCGGGCCAGGGCTACCGTATCAGCAAGATCATCAGCAAGTGGGGCAGCTCGGGACGGGTCCTTCTGCATGGAGCCAAATCATTGGCCTCATCTCTGATAAGGCCGACGTCAACAGTGCCCTGCAGAGTCTTGAGTTGATCTACGTGCCATATAGGCACACCTGCAGACCTGCAGAGAGAAAAGATCATGCATGGGAAAGGGTAAGTAGTAGTGACCTTGAAAGCCCTCTTATGCATGACTGCCTGTAGAAGCCACACGAAATCCACCTCGAACCCAACAATCATCGCCGCCATCAACACTGCTCGATCCCATGTAACGATATTATCAGCGGCTCTGGGGGAAAGGCAGTGGCGGACAATCAGCCACAAGAACTTCGCCGTGAATGTGAGGTTGGCCTTGTTGATGGCCCCTTTGGCTCAGTCACCCAGTCAGCACCCTCTCCATCAACTGACAGGTGCAGGGCCATCCACCTCCTGGTGGTCTCTCTCAGCGATGGCTCGCGCAGGAACTGGCCATCTTTAACAATCTGCTAGCGGTAGTCAAACTCGGCAGTGAGAGGGGTCCGAGTAGCATCAATACCCTCGCTGTATAGAAACCGGCGGATGGCAGGAAGGGAAATGTCAACCTGCACGCCCCTTACTCAGACCTGCTCTAGTGGGTCCTGTTTGGCAGGGGCATCCCGCCTATCTATCTATGATCGGAGAGTTGCTACGTAGGATGCGTAGAACTCTAAGACCATTTCTTCACTGTAACGGACCAACGGACGTGCTGTCCACTCCAGGCGATGCCAGGTGAAGAGATTGTGGATCTCAGGCATCGTCGGGAGACTCCCTGTAAGGACCCGCTGCTCCAAGGTGAGTGTTCGAGTCATCACTCTTTTATCAGTCAGGAACGTGGTGTCGGAGTAGACTGGAAATTTCCCGTCGACACACCACTGGTACGGCTGGTTAATGGCTGGGGTGGGGGCCTTAGCTGGTGAACCTGATGTGGATTATGAACTGTCAGCCTCATTAGACGAGGCTGACGCTGCAGCGTTAGCGGGTGCGGGAACCTCAGCAAAGCCGGAGGCTTCCTCCGACCAGGATACTCCTAAGGAGCCAGACGCTCCTTCTTCGTTAAAGGCTGACCCAGAGGGTGTGCCAGTCAGTGTGCGCTACTCATCAGACTAGGAGGCAGTGACTACGGCGGACGCCATGTTTTTGGGTGTGGCTCTGGGAGCACGTGAAGCACGTGAAGGGGTGGAAGTGCCTGGGGGCACGTACTCGCGGTCACGCTCATCATCAGAGCCAATGACCATGCGGGCAGACGGGACGACAGACTTCGATCGCCTGCGTGCATAGATTCGATCTTGCTTGGGTGCTATAGTAGATAGTACCTTTAAAGGATCAATATTAGTACGAGAAGTGGCAAACAAGACAAGCAAAACCACACAAAAAAATTAAAATAGTATGTCATTTATATGGTCACAGTGACACACGACGGGCCTGGTGACGGCTCGTCGTGACTATAACAGACCGTCATGGGGTCCGTCGTGTCTTACTTAGACTATGTATATATGGAGAACCCTGAAGGAGAGTCTCTGACTAGTATGACGGTATGTGCAGGACGGACCGTCACAGGTACGACAGTCCGTTAGAGGACACTTGGAAAAAAAATGAGAGACCCTTAGGAGAGGGGTCTCTGACTGTCATAACGGTCATGCAGGACAGACCGTTGTGGCTACGATGGTCCATCACATTTGTCCGTTGAAGGACACTTAGAAAAAGTGAGAGACCCTTAGAATAGGGGTATCTGACCGTCATTACGGTCATGCAGGACGGGCCGTCGTCGGCACGACGGTCCGTCACATGTGTCCGTTGAAGGACACTTAGAAAAAGTGAGAGACCCCCAGAAAGAGGGTCTCTGACAACCAGAACGATTGTGCAGTAAGGAACGTCGTTGGTATAACGGTCCTTCACATGTGTCCGTTGAAGGACACTTGGAAAAAAATGGACAATGGGGTGTTAGGGCTTTTGTAACGGACCCTACGACGGTCCATCGTGGGTTCGACGATCTGTCATCGGGGTCTCGTTCTGTAGATCAGTGACAGAACTGGTGTACCCCATTCATCCCTGATGAATCCAAATCAAACTTGTAGTGTTATGGACCTACATTTGTCTATCCCAACTACCTAGGAAACTAGTAATACGAAAGCACCTATGTCTAGGGTTGTAGACATGGCAATTTCGAACATTTTTAACCTAGGTTAGACAGAATCTTATATAAAAGAAACGAACATATCACGAACAACTAAGCTAATACTAATTAATAAACAAAAATGCAAGATAAATAAGTAGAAATTAGAGACACATCCTTAGAATTGGGGAAAACAAAAAGGACAAGTACTCGGTGACCAGGAAGACACCCACAGCAGCAACTCCGACTAGTGGATTATCACTTTTAGGCTTTGGAGAATTGTGTGGGGGGGGCAATGATCGGTTGATAGAGGGAGAGATTGTGGAAGTTTAAAAGAGAGGGTAATGGGAGGAATAATGAAGGAATGGGGTGAAATGAGTGGTTGGGATGTTTAAATGGTGAAATTTTATAATAAACTCCAACCGGGTCGGGTTGGATACGCCTCATTAATGATGTGACGATTCCCAGATGACGGTCCGTCGCAGTTGTGACGACCCGTCATTGGTTCCGTCGTGTGTGCCCTAGTTTGAAAATAACGAAAAGACGTACCTGGTACGAAGGAGGCATAAGACGGTCCGTCGCAGGCGAAACGGTCCGTCGATGATCCGTCAGTGACTGATGTAGAGTAATTTTCTGCAGAATTTCCTGGTGATGTGCCTGCAAATTTAAAAACCCATTAGTAGAAAAATTCTACCATTAATAAAAAGACTATAAGTATTGGGTTTCCTCCCAACAAGCGCCTGATTTAATGTCGCGGCATGACTGGGGACACTTGATTACTCAGACTTCATGAAGATGGTATGTCTCTATCACTTCATTCCCCGATGCTTTATGCTTAAAATAGAGTTTTATTCGATCTCTATTATTCTTAAACCGCACTCCCTCTTTGGATTTAACTCAACTGCTCCATGAGGGAATACTTGGGTAATCAAGTAAGGGCCAGTCCATTTGGACTTGAGCTTGCCCGGAAGAAAAGGCGACCCAGAACTGTCTACAAGCACCAAATCCCCAACCCTAAACTCTTGTTTTTCACTTTTTTGTTCACTCTCCTTCTTCATCTTTTCTTTGTGGGATATGGCGGATACCGATTGGAGCTCACCACTCTGCCTCATAGTACTACACACGTTAAAGGTCGCTTTTTCATTGTTCAACCGAAATATCATCTGCCCTTCTCCATATCAACTAATGCCCTACCTGTAGCACGAAATGGCCTCCCAAGAATAATAGGCACTTCAAAATCGACTTCGCAATCAAGAATAACAAAATCAGCCGGAAAGATGAATGACTCCACTATTACTAGCACATCATGGAGTATCCCTATAGGCCTTTTCACTGTCCGATCAGCCATCAGTAGCCGCATCGCAGTAGGTTTTGGATCCCCCAAACCCAACTTCTTGTAAATTGAGAGGGGTATGAGATATATGCTTGCCCCCAGATCACATAATACTTTCGCAAAATGTAATGACCCAACTGTACAAGGAATAGTAAACGCACCCAGATCTTCTTTCTTTTGTACGAGGGATCTTGTAGCAATAGCACTACAATGCTGCAGTCTATCATCCTCCTCAAAAGTGACCGATCGTTTCTTGGTGACCAGATCTTTCATAAATTTGACATAACTGGGCATTTGATCTAGAGCTTCTACCGAAGGGACATTGATAGAAAGCTGCTTCAACATTGAGATGAAACGCCGGTATTTACCATCCTCGGTTTTTTTCACTAATCTCTGAGGGAAAGGTGGTGGTGGCCTAGGCATGGTAATTACCTTCATAGGTACTTCTGCATCTTTTCCTTTACTTTCCTCTGCTTCACCACTACCCTTTACCACATTATCTTTATCCTTTCTCACATTTTCCTCAGTAGACGGCATAGGTGGGTCAATGGGTTGCTTACCACCACGAGTAGTGATTGTCATACACTGCGCATCATTCTTTGTATTTTGGACAGTGTTGCTAGGAAGAGTTGCCCGGTTGCCGTGTGTTCATTGTCTCAGATAATTGGCTCATTTGCAACTCGATCTGCTTAATCGAAATTGCATGTGTATCAACTTTTTTCCCAATACTAGCTAAATCACACCTCAACTCTTTAATGTGCTCATCACTAGCATCGAACCTCCTCATCATTTTGTGCAACATATCCTCTACTCGCGCCATACTATCTCCGCCATCCCAAGGAGTAACTTCACGATTTTTAGGAGGGACATAGGGCCCATTCCTATCATTTCTGTTACCGTAGTTACCCCTATTGAAGTTGTGGTCGCGGTTTCAGTTTCCATCTCGGACATAATGACTCTCACGGTTATAGTTACCATAGTTCCGACCTTGGTTCCCTTGACCTTGGCGCCAATTATCCTGATTTGAGCCTTGGGCGCTTGGTCGAAAACCACCCGTCTGCTCATTTACTCCATAAGTGTCCTCCGCATAATAGCATTCATCATTAGAAGGTGGTGGTTTAGCCAAGTAGTTGACTACATTAATCTTTTCTGCACCCCTAGTGACATGTTTTAGTACCAACCCAAGCTTAGTTCTCATCTGAGCTATTTCTTCACGAATCTCATATGTGGCCGGGTTGTGAGTGGACTGCAGTGCGAAGGTGTTTCTCCCTTTATCAGACTTCCTAGTACTCCAAGCTTTGTTATTCTGGGAGATTTTCTCTAATTTGTCAGCAATCTCAGCATAAGGACATTCCCCATAAGAACCACCTGCTATAGTGTCCAACACCGCTTTATTATTATCATCCTGTCCTCGATAGAAGTATTCCTTCAGTGACTCATCATCTATACGGTGATTTGGAACACTTCTCAAGAATGAGGTGAATCTATCCCAACAACTACTAACTGACTCTCCTGGTAGTGCCACAAAGTTATTCACTCTGTCTTTGTGGTTTAGTTTCTTGGAGACCGGATAGTAGCGTGCTAAGAAAACATCCCTTAGTTTGTTCCAAGTGAAGATTGAATTGTATGGGAGCTCAGTGAACCATATAGCAGCCTCTCCCGTTAGTGAGAGAGGAAACACTCTGAGCCCTATTACATCTAAATCCAAATCAGGCCTCCCTACACAACTTTTACACACTGCCCTTACCTTAGCTATATGGGCATGTGGATCCTCAGAGGTAGCCTTGAAAACAAACCTCTAGCAGTGAGCATTTGAATCAGGCTACTAGTTACCACAAAAGTGTGGCATGTGGGCAGAGGAGGCAAAACCAGTGGCCCATCGGAGTCTGCTATGTTATCATAGACTCTGTAGTATGCTTGGTGCCGTGGAGCGGGATTTTGTCCCCTTTGTTGGTGTTCACCCGGAGCATCGGGTAACAACTGACCATGAACATCAACCGGAGTTGGGATGTTCTATTTCGGATCATCATTATTTATTCCCAAGTTTCGATTCATATTAGGCAGTGTACGCTCTAATTTATGATCGTAGGGAAACAAGGGTTCTCTTCCTCTTTGTGTATTTGGCATACAAGGAGGATAGTTCTGGAAAAAAAAACAATAAAACAAAGTAAAATTAAGAAAATATCAACTAAACTATAGTAATAAGTTCAAATTAATCTAAAAGCTACTTTCCCCGGCAGCGGCGTCAAATTTTGATACGCTCAAACTTACTTCTCAAATAAGAAGTAAAGCGGTCGTGTCAAGTAAATAACCCAACTAGTGAGGTTGGGATCGTTCCCACGAGGAAAATAGTCTAGACTTAACTTCAACCTGTTATTATTATTGTTTGGTCAATGACTTCCTTGGAAAGTAAAAACAATAAAAGGGGGGTTTCTATTTCTAAATGAATGAAAATAACTAACGCAATTGAAAGAGACACTTAACAGCTTTGAATGTTGGATTTTAATCAATTAATCAAAGTAACTAGGGTTTACGTGTTCCCCACAAGTTCATTACTTGATAATTCTAACTATAACAATTCTTTCCTAGTATCTTGCATGCAAAGTGATAAGTTATGTATTTCTAAATCCTTGGACCGGCATCTATAAAATCTCACTCCGTACCTTGGTCCGGCTGCGTGTGTTGCTTTCCTAACCCTTATCTTTACCTCATATTAAGCATCGTATTCGATATTTGACTAAGTTATGACCTCGTACCAATAAATACTAGCCTATTAGATAGTATATACTAAATCTATGTTGATAATTCTTTTCCTATTATATACCTCCTTGGTTCGGCAAGTAGCATTAAGGTGAGTTCTAACGTTAGCCATCCGTTAAAAAGACTTCTAAGCGAAAGAATTATTAATACATGCAAGACACAATTCTAGAATTGTTATTTTAGTTAGGTTTTATCTCATTATTTTCCTATGGTTCCCACAACCCTAGTTATGGAGTTTGGTAACTCATAGTCATAATCACAATATTCAAAAATATTAAATAAGAATTCATGTACTTACTTCAATGAGAAAGAGTAAAATCCGAAAGTTTGCTTGATTAATCACCAATAATCACTTGCAAGAATCTCAAATTAATCAACAATCTCATAAAAAGTCTAATAATTCTCAAAAGTCTCACAATACAATGTTTACTAATACGGTGTCTAACAATCTAAGAGTCTAACAATGATCCCGAGTCTAACAAGATCCAGAGTCTAACCCCAAAAATGAGGTTTTTTGAACTATTTATAGAAAATAAAAACCTAATTAAACAAGGACTCTATTTGCTGGAAATCTGCCAAAACGCGGCTGGCTCGACGGACCTCGCGACGGATCGTCGTGGTCACGAAGGACCATCCTGGACTCCGTCATCCCATACTTATGCAATTTCTTCTGCTGCTCTCTTCATTACCTTCGACAGCAAGTATGATGGACCGTCATAGGCACAACGGTCCGTCGAGGGTCTTCGTTCCAAAACACTTCAAATCTTGGAATATGTATACTGGGATTACTTCTATAAAATTCATGACGAACCTGCAGGACGGACCGTCATAGACACGACGGACTGTCACAAGCTTCGTAACCCCACACCTGGTTAGACTTCCCCATCTTCCTTCAGCAGCTGCACTACGCTGCCACCTATGGACCGTCACAAGCTCCGTAAGTGGTCTCTTTTGCATTTCTTCGCTCAAAATATCCGCATTCATCTTTGGACAAATTTCATGCAAAATAAAGAGAAACTTATATAAACATTAGCACAAAAAGACTTTTGGACACACTAAACATAAGGAAAAAGTATTAATAATACCGTTAAACCATGGTACATCAAAGAGCACATAAAAATCTTACAAGTGTTGATTCATTCCAAGGAAATAGGAAGTCAAATGGCCTTACATACCTTGCTGCACAAAAATGGGTATCACAAATAGTTAACCATCTTCCATTAAGATTATTTATCTTGTAGACAAAAACCTCACTTGCCAGGACTTGGATTCTTCAAGGTTTAGGTTGTCCTCTCTAACATTCCTTGATTTTAAATCAGATTATTCCCTTAAATTCCTTAATATGATAGATGTTCAACAATCTTGTACTTTAAAAACACCTGTTTCCTTCTTATTCTAATTGTGAAGCTGTAGAGCAGAACTCTTGGAGCTTCTATGGCTTTCCTTTGGAGTAATTTCTGGAGAATAAGTAATATGAGGAGATATGACAAGTTTGATTATTTATAGGCAATTTTGGACGTTTTCGCTTTAATAAATTTTGAAATAATATGGTCCTTTACTTATAAGCAAAAGGGAGCATCACCTTCTTATTTTCTTCCACATGTTTTTAAGTAGCTGCATCAGCAACTTGCTCTTTTTCACTTAAATTCAGTCCATTTATTCTAAGTAGGCGCATCACCTACTTGCTCCTTTATAATTCACTCCACTAATTCAAAGCAGGTGCATCACCTGCTTACTCCTTTTAACTTAAAAATTAGTCCACTAACTCTATGTAGGTGCTTCACCTAGTTGCCCTTTTTCACTTAAAATGCAGTACACTTATTCTAAGTAGGTGCATCACCTACTTTTCACCTACTAGCATTGTTTAGTCAAGCAAGAGTCTCAATTATATTACACCATTTTCCATATTTCTTTACAAGAACGTAGCACTAAATACACACTTGACCTCTTAGACTTTTGTATGGAATAAAACCTTTTACTATCCCAGGTTTGAATTGTTTTTTTTTAACTCAATTATTTGTATATGTGTTGGAAGGCACGGGGTATTAAAACATCAATCATATTCTATTTTCACCAGTCACACAGGAAACCGAGTCCACAACTACACCACAATAAAAATTTTAAGCGACATATACAAAGAACTAGTTCATGTAGAATACGGGGTGTTACAGTTCCCTTAGAAGACAACCTGGTTCTTTTTCTATTTGGTTATAAGAATGAACTATGAGAGATAAGAGGAATCATGTGAACTTCATATTTCTCGATGGCATTATGTTATTTTGTTTGGCAATTTTTCCATTTCTATTTATATGGAACTTCTGTAGGTTCCAGCATCTTCTTTACTCAGCCATCTTGTTTCTGGCTACCAAATATTATCTCATCATAATAAAATAATTTTGAATGGTTAAACAAAAATTGCCCAACAATGTTCAGCTAAACATTTTTAGTAACTATTTCGATACCTAACCTATTATCTTGGGTTGGTGAAAACCATCTCGTCTTACTTTATCTTCTCCAGAGATCCCAGATCATGCCATTTCATATGTTGTATATGTTTTTGGAGTATATGAAATGTTTCTTCACTTATTTCGGAAGATGTTCATATTGATTTACACATAATGAGTTGAACCAACTTCTCATTGAATTATGAGGTTTATAGTTAATAGGCTTTTGGTCCCACTTTTGGTATTTCATTTTCTTTCTTCTCTCACCTTAACTTTAATTGAAGGAATCAAACGTTATGATTTGTTGGAGGGTGTGTAGATCTTCTTGGAATGACCTTCGTGGAGGGAAACAATGCATAATCTTGTGAAAGTTGTTGGGATTGATTTTAGAAACTTCGGCGATGATCTTAATGCCTCTAAAGAAGATGACGTAAAGAAATTGATATTCTGGGTGATGATATTGATAAGAGTTCAATTGAAGCATGATCTTCTTTTGGCCATTTGATTAGTGAGGTTTCGATAATGTTGTTTAGTATTTTTTCTGTTCCCGTCTGAGATACATAGAATTAGCAGCATTTGAACACATGCAAGTGTATCTTATTTGTTTAGATGGTTAATTTTATGCGTATAGCTTTGTGATGTTCCAATGTTCATGTCTTTGAGATGGTAGTAGAACCAAATCTTCTACAACTGACCATTGTCTTGGACTATCCTATAGAAATATCTCCTCTGGGCAAACCACATAGAAGAAGCACCATTTATGTGATATATTAAGGTTATTTTTTTTCTTCCTTTGTTATGTTATAATTATGGCTTCAATCCTTTAATAGTGACATGGTTCATTCAATGATGACCCTCCCTCTCTGTAACTAAAACTCACATGTTTGATTTTAAAATTATGTTTGTAAGTTGAGTTCATTCTACCTCTATTATTGTTCGAGCAGTGGCCTTACACATATTAAAACATAAAAAATAGATTTTTCAAGCCCATTGCATATACCGAAGGTGGTTAAATTTGTGCAGTTCAGCGTTCGAACTCTGTACTCCTTCCTCAAACTAGAAGCACCATCATGGTTAGAGAAATCAGACTTTGAGAAAACAACCATCATGACCTATAGACTTCGAACAATTGGTCCTTACCTATATTTGATCATTCCTCTCCTTTTCTTGTTGAAGTCCTTTCTTTGCATAGTTGGTCAAATCTTAGGAAAATTTATTTACATTTTTGAATGCCTGACCAACTTGCTAGATGACTTTCTCAAAATCTGGATGATAGACTACCGTGCTACTCTTTTTCCTAGCCTTAAACTTCCCTTCTCCATAATCAGGATTCACGATCCTTCTCACCTTCAAATTCTCTAGCTAAACTATCTACATTTCACAAGTCATACTATGGCTCATCATCATCACCTCCCAAATTGTACCTAAATTTGTTCTTTTGTTATCAATATGAATCTCATCTTTACTAAGAAATCCATCCGGTTTATCCTTAGCAGGAGCCTTAACCTTTTCTGTTTTGTTATATTCCCTATATATTCTCTCATCAACGTATGTTCTGCATGAACAAAACTTCCATAATCATTAGATGTTTTAGATTCATTACTTTTTTCTTCTTCAGATTCACCACCAGTTGAGTTGTCTCCCTGTATTTATCCAGTGGCAGCTTTGTTATTGCCTTTAAAATCATCATTGGTAAAGAATATTTCAACTGTGGATGGTTTTTAACTTTAGCATTTGTGATTCTCTATTTTGGTGTAGCTAGTTGAAATAAAAATGATACATCTAAGACATGTAAAACTAATGAATAGACGTTATAAGTTACTATATAATTGTTGAATTTTTCCCGTATTTCCCTGTGGTTGGTATTAATGCTATACTAGAATTATCTGGAGTTTGTTTAGACTAGTAATTTCTACAACTTGCCTTTATAGGCATTTTCTTTTTTTATTGATTTGACAACTATATTCCTATTTTATCATAGACAAACTTAAGAAAGGTCTTCTTATCATGGATCCCTTAGTTGTTCCTTGGTTTAAGAAAATATTAACTTGAAAATTATGTCCTTACAGAATTAGAGCTTATCTCGTGTATGCTCTTAGAAGAAGAGCTATCAACTTAATTAAGTGATGAAGATGCTACAAACCTAATTCAGATACTTTTTGCGTCAACTAGGAAGGATGTTTTGGAGAAGATTGTTCCTGCTAGTGATAATAAAAAGAATTAATACACCAAAGCACAAAAGGTGAGGTTCTTTACTTCTTGTTCATACACTTAAGTAAATGTCACATATTTGCTTTAAACTTCACTGTTTACATTTGAGGATGGATTCCAAATAAGAGTTTTAGTGAAACAATTAGTGTGTAATATTTCTCTAACATGGTAGACCTGTATTGCTTTAACGTCTTTGTGTTGAAATTTGTTTGAACGGTATGTTTGTCTTAAATCAGGATAGTTTGTCAAATACATCCATATTACTTTCTAGTATTAGCTAGTGGAAGAGGTGCCATTTTTTTATATTATCATGTTACAAAATTTTACATTTTTCTATCATCATTACAAATTTTATTGTAATTGGAGTTTTACAATAGAGTGAGCAGTCAAATTATTTTCATGTACCATGAAACATAGACGGTAACTGTGTTTGCCCAGTAGGGACGTCATTAAACAATGTACGCTGAAGGAGAATGTCTATGTTTTTTTTTTTGAATTCATAGAGTATCCCTTCAAGTTAAATCTTTGGTTAGATTATTTTAGATAGTTTTTTCTTAAATGTTCTTGTCAATGAAAAATTATATTGGTCTTTTATAGATTTCGGCCATACTATTCCGAGATACTAAATTTTCTTAATGCTTATGTTGTCGTATCGAGGACGTGTTTGAAATTTTTAAGAATAATATAACCATTTCTATTATGAGGAATTTATGCACAACTTCCTCACAAGTTTATGTTTGACAAAGATAAAATTCACCATCTACTTAGATGAACCTTGAGCGTGATTGTCTTAAAAGACAAGATCAAGTGCATTTTTTGAACATATTACGATTATGAACTACAAATGGGGATAGATAATATTAATGTTTTTGAACTGTTAATTGAATGTTGTTTTCTTGTACTATCATTATTTTTACATCTGCTGTCTTTGTGAAGAAAAACTCATTCCTTAAGTAAAATGTAAAGGAAGCTCTGAGATGTTGTGTATTAACGATGAAATTCCATGCTACTGTGAGTTGTGGGGACTTGCAGGACTTTGCCCTTAACAAATGTAAGAGGATTGAAGATGAGCAATTTATCATACTTAAATCTGCATTAAAAGAAGTTGTGGTATATTCCATTAACAAATTCAAGGGGACTGTGTTTTATTAATGCATTTTGGTCAAATGTGCAATTTTGTTGTTGAAGGATGGTGATGATGAATACTCATTGCTTTTTTAACTTGAAAATGATTTGTGAATTTCAAATGTCTAGGAAAATTTTCATTGAAAGCTTCCATAAATATCATATAGAGAATTTTTTGAACTTCAGATGTATTGATGACAATGTGGGTATATATATGTAATTTTAAAAAAAATTGTAGTCTTGCCTATACTCAACTGCTTTGGCTTACTGTTCAGGTTAATGGATTTCTGCATGCATTTGCATATTAGCTTTTGCCTACACTCTATTGTTAACTGTGGATAAGTCCTAGAAAAATCTGTATCTTCCTTTATATCCAAGGGAAATGCCTTGTTTGAACTACTTAAGTTCTTCTTGACTACGAAATCTCCGAAAGGTCTTCGAGCAAGACAATTTGCATGTATGGTAACCATTATTTAAAACTTTTGTGTACACTTATCTCCTGTTGGTACCTTCTATGTTCTCTTTTGGTTGATTGAGCTTGTTGTTGTTTTTTGTCTAGGTTGTGTTATTTTGGAACAATGGTGGTTGTTGAGATAAGCAACCTTTGCATCCACAGAGCTGGAGGCTTTAAAGTACTCTCCAGATGAACCCATTCTTCAAAAGTTTTGGAAGTTTTTTGAACGCCAACTAAATATTTCAGGTGATTTTTGTTATCCCATTTAATCAATGTTTTATTTAAATTTGTAGTAGTTGTAGCACATATTTCATGAACAACCACCACTCCAACTCTAGGTTTACCGCTATATACCCATGCTATTTTCCTTTCTTTTTTTTAATTTTTTTTAACTAATATAGCTTTTTAGTTAGCAGTGGTTCCATGTTCTATTTGATTGGAAAGTACTACAACATTTCCGTTAAGATGGTTAATATTGGAGGAAGAAGAACGATGGTTAAACAGTTAATGAAACTCATGAAAAGATGAAAGTATGCCCTATTGTACTTAAGCTCGCTAATTATGATCATGTTCTTATAGGGTGCTCGTATATTATTATCTATCAGTGAAGTTGTCTATGTTTTTCTGCTTGCTCTTTTCACGATCTCTAGTAAAAACATGAGATTGCTTGTGTTTAAATGCTACAAATTTTATCTATAATATAGTTTATCACAGACAAATTTCTTTAATTAGAAAAACATTAAACCCTAACATAGAAATCCTTAACCAAATACCTAACTTCATATTCATCATGTTCGGAATACATGATTGTTTAATATGCTTTATTCAGTTATACATATTTCGTTTGTTTTATAATACCATGCATTCCGATATCTTTCATGTACTGCAAGTACTGTATGTTACATCTTCTAATAATAAAGGTTCAAGTCACACGGTCAACGGTTATCGATCCGTATAAAACAATATCAGTGGTGAGTCCTCGTTCTTCGAGGATAATTGACATGTTTTATATTTAATCTTTAATTTAAGTTAAGTTTTGCTAGAGTAAGATGAGGGAATTTCCAGCATCTCAAGTTAGTTAGAGACTTTTTATTCATGCATAGTTTTTCTCAATCACTGAGGTTACTCCCTTAACGTAACATTGGACATAAGATCAAGACTAACCCCTAGATAACCTTCATAAACATATAAGATCAACACCTTGAAGAGTCTAAACATAAAAAATTGAAACCATAGATCATAAAGCTTAAGAAACGCTAAAACATTTAAAAACTTAACCATATGACCATAAGTCGAAAATTTTGAAAATCCTCATCATAAACCTAAATAAAATCATAAAACGTAAAAAACTCTTGACCTTAAATCAAAAACTCTAAACCTTAAACCTTAAAAGAGGGATAAACCTAAAACTCCCAATTATATGGAACACTAAGAAACCCTAAACCCTTTGAAAACGTAAAACCAAAGAAAAGTTTACTTTATAAATCCAATAAAACCATCAAAACGATTATGCTTGGGAAAAAATTTAAATCATTTTAAAAGCCTAAGCCATAATAAACCCTAACTATAAAATCATATGCCCTAAATCCAACATAACCCTAAATCATAAGAAATCCAAATTTGTAAAAAAATTAAAACAAAGAAACGTTAAAAGATTTTAAAATCCTAATCATAAATATGAAAAATCGAAAACAACGTAAAACCTGAAAATTCATTCACCTAAAATCCGAAACACTAAATGTAAAACCCATACCTTGGGGATTAAACCTAAATCCTTACATTAAAAATCCCTAAAAAAAACATTTAAATCCATTAAGAAAATTGTAAGTGATGAACCGTAAAAAATGCAAAAAAAAATTTAATGAAAATCTAAATACCTAAAACCTAAAATGTAAACCAAGAAAGCCTAACATACGATAAGAAACACTTCCTAATAAACTTTAGGCCTTGAACCCTTGGAAATATTAAGATCCTGAAACCTAAACCCTAAGAATCCTTATATCTAAGAAACCCTTAGACACTAAATCCTACGAACCTTATAAACTTTGTAAAAACTCTAAAAGTTATCCCTTTTGAAACCCCTGAAAATCTCAAACTTAAAAAAAAACTAAAAAATAGTAAGCCCGACACCGTAATTTACAATGAAATCATTAATAAGAAATACTTAATCCTATGAAACCATCAATCATAAGAAAACCTAAACCCTAAAATCACTAAGAAAACCTAAACCCTAAACAATCCATACTAAAAACTTTATGGACCCTAAAACCTAAGGAACCCTAAATCCCATGCTCAAAATCCTGAACCTTAAAACCTAAGAATAGGCTAATTCGTAAACCCTACAAAATCATAAGCCAAAACCCAAAATCCAAAACCTAAAATAACTCTAAGAAACCCAAAACCATGAAATCAACAAAGAAAAAATTAAAAACTCTAAATCTAAAAAGCCTCTAAGAAATTTTAAAGCTAACAAACCTTAACCCTAAACAACCCTAAACCTAGAATAATAAACTCTAAACCCTAAATCCTATACCCTAAAAGACCCAAAACAACTCAGAGAACATAAATGTTAACATCAAATCCTAAGAAACTTAAAACCTAAAACCTTTGGACTAAAACTAAAACATTAGAACTAAAAAATTCAAAAACAAACCATTAAAACCCTAAAAAATTATAATCTAAAACCGTATGTCCTAAGCCCTAAGAATTCCTAAATTGTAAAACAATAATGATAATAATAATTGATACATGTCTTAAGTAAAAATAATCATAAACTAAAAAAATCCTAGGAAAACTTAAGCGCTAAACCCAAACGTAAAAATCCTTAACCGAATATGTAACCTCTTATTCATCATGCTCTATGCAGTTACATATATTTGGTCAGCTTTATAGTATCATGCATGGCAATATCTTTCAAGTATTAACATATACTCAATATTACATCTTCTAATAATGTAGGTTCAGGTTCTCAACATTTAGGTCACACGAACATCAGTTATCCATTCGTATTCAGCAATATAAGTGGTGAGTCCTAGTTCGTCGAGGATGATCGCCATGTTTTATATTCAATCTTTGATTTTAGTTTTAGTTTTTCAAGAGTTAGCTTGGGGAATGTCCCAACATATCTAGTTAGTTCAGGCTTTTATTAATGCAAAGTTTTAGTCACGCCCCAAGGATACCCCAATGATGTAACATTGGTCATAGGATCGTGACTAACCCCAAGATAACCTTCATTAGCATATAAGATCAACACCTTTAAGATCCTAAACATAAGAAATTGAAACCCTAAATCCTAAACTCTAAGAAACAATAAACCATCAAAAAACATAATTTTAAAAATAATATACCTAAAACATTTAAAATCCCAAATCCTAAAAAATCATAAGCCTAAATAAAATTTTAAAGCTTAAAAAAACTCTTAACTTAAATCCAAAACTCTAAACCTTAGACCTTACCGTACGGCTAAACCCAAAACTCCAAATTATATGCAACACTCAAAAACCCTAAACCCTAAGAAAACTTTAAACCTAAGTAGAAGCTTTAAAAATTTATTAAAACCCCTAAAACTATTATGCTCGGGAAAATTTTTAAATACCCTTTAAACTCTATGTCCTAATAAAACCCTAAACTCAAAATCCTATACTCTAAATTAAACATAATCCTAAATCTTCAAACAATCAATTTTTTTAAAAAATAAAAGAAACCCTGAAAGGTTTTGAAACCCGAATCATAAATATCATAAAACATAAAATAGAGTAATACCTAAAAACTCTTAACCTAAACTTTCATACACTAAACTTTAAACGCTACACCTTAGGAATTAAACCTTAAATACGTTACATAAAAAAAACCTACAAAAAGTTTTAAACCCATTAAGAAAATTGTAAGCAATAAACCCTAAAAGATTAAAAAACAACAAAAATAAAATCCCTGAAACCTAAATCCTATAACAATAAATACCAATATACGCTAAGAAAAACCTTACCTAATAAAAATTAAACCTTGAACCCTTATAAATCTTTAGATACTAAAACCTAAACCCTGAGAAATCTTATACCAAAGAAACCCTTAAAACATCTAAATCTATAAACTATCCCCTTTAAAAACCCTAAAAATCTCAAACCTAAATAAAATCGTAAAGCGTAAACAACTCTTCACCTAAAATCCCGAACACTAAACATTTATCCTTACAATAGAACTAAATCAAAAAACCGCAACTTATATGGAACACTACGAAATTCTAAACCCTAAGAAAAGTTAACTTTAAAAATTCATTAAAACCCTTAATAATTTTATGCTCGGGAAAAAAAAGGGACATTGAATCTCAAGCTCAAAATCTTGAACCCTAATTCCTAAGAAATGTTAAATCGTAAACCCTTACAGATCATAAGTAGAAAAACCCAAATCTTAAACATAAAATAACACTAAGAAACCCTAAAGCTTAAAATCAATACAAAAATTTAAAACTCTAAACCTAAAAGACCACTACAAAATTTTAAACATAACAAACCTAAATTCTAAACAACCCTAAACCTAAAATAATAAACCCTAAATCCTAACCCCTAAACCCTAAAAGACCCGAAAAACCTCAGAGACCGTAAATGTTAACATCCAACCCTTTGAAACTTAAAACCTAAATCTTAGGGATAAACCCTTACCCTTATCCTCATAGAACTTTAAGAAGCTCTTAACCCTAAGTCCTAGAAAGACTAAACATTCTAATCCTATAAAAACACTAAAATTAAAAATTTCCTAAAACAAACAATAAAAACCCTAAAAAATCATCAATTATAACCCTAAGTCCTAAGATCTACGAACTCCTAAATGGTAAAACCAATAATGATCATAAAAAATTTATAAAATCATAAGTAAAAAAACTCTTAACCAAAAATAATCCTAGAATAACATAAGCTCTAAACCCTAGAAAAGTCCTTAACAAAATATGTAACCTCGTATTCATTATGTTCATAATATATATCATTATTTAATATGCTTTATTCAGTCATATATATTTTGTTAGATTTATAATATCATGCATGCCAATATCATTCAAGTACTCACACATACTCTACATGACATCTTCTCAAAATATAGGTTCAGGTCTTCAGCATTTAGCTCATGCGGACATCGGTTCTCGATCCGTATTCAGCAATATCAGTGGTTAGTCCTGATTCTTCAATGATGATGGGCATCTTTTATATTCAATCTATAATTTTAGTTTCATAGTTAGCTGGGGGGCTGCCTTAGCACCTCAAGTAAGTTTGAGGTTTCTTATTCATGCATAGTTTTTGTCACGCCCCAAGGTTCCCCCACTTGACGTAGCGCTGAACATAGGATCACGACTAACCGAAAGATAACCTTTATAAACATATATGAAATTGAAACCCTAAATCCTAAACCCTATGAAACCCTAAAACTTTTAAAAACTTAATCGCAAAAATCGTAAACCTAAAACATTTAAAAACCCTAATTATCAAAATCATAACATAAATAAAATCATAAAGCCTAAAAAACTCTTTACCTAAAATTCAAAACTATATACCTTAAATCTTACCATAGGGCTAAACCCAAAACCCCAAATTATATTGAGCACTAAGAACCCCTAAACCCTAAGAAAATCTACAACCCAAAAAAAGTTAACTTTAAAGATCCATTAAAACCCCTAAAACTACTGTGCTCATGAGAAAATTTAAATCCCTTTAAAACCCTAAACCCTAAAAAAAACATAACTTAAAATCCTATGCCGTGAATCCAAACTAATTCTAAATCATAACAAATCCAAATTATTAAAGAAAAACCAAAGAAACCCTAAAAGATTTTAGAACCCTAATCATGAAAATAATCAACCTAAAAAACGTAAAACCTAAAAACTCTTAACCTAAAATCTTAAACACTAAATATCAAATTCTATACCTTTGGTCTTAAACCCTATATTCTTAACAAAAAAAAATATAAAAAATATTTGAACACATTAAGAAAATTGTAAGCGATAAACCATAAACAATGAAAAAAAATTAAATCTAAATCTCTAAAACGTAAAACCTAAACCAAGAAATTCTGATATACTCCAAGAAAAACTTCCCTAATAAACTTTAAACTTAAAGCCTTATAAATCATAAGATCCTAGACCCTAAACCCTAAGAAACCCTAAGACACTAAATCCTTCAAAACCTTGAAAACGATAATAACTATAAAAGAAATCCCTTTTAAAACCCCTAAATATCTCAAACCTAAAAAAAACATACAAAATAATCTAAACCCATTCAAAAAATTGTAACCGGTAAACCCTAAAAGACAAAAAAATAAAATCTAAATCCCTAAAACCTAAATCCTACTACTAGAAATTCTAACATACACTAAGAAACACTTCCCTAATAAACATTAAAACTTGAACCTTTATACATCTTAAGAACCTAAAACCTAATACCTGAGAAACCTTATACCTAAGAAACCCTAAGACACTAAATCGTACAAAACCTTTAAAACCATGTAAAACCTCTAAATCTAAAAACTCTAATATAATTGCTTGTAAAACCCCCTAAAATCTCAAACTTTAATAAAATCGTAAAGCTTAAAAAACTCTTCACCTAAAATCCAAAACATTATGCCTTTAACCTTACCATAAGGCTAATCCAAAACCGCAAATTATATGGAACACTACGAAACCCTAAATCATAAGAAAACCTCAAACCTAAGAAAAGTTGACTTTAAAAATGTATTAAAACCTTGAAAATTCTTATGCTAGGATAAAAATTTAGATCCCTTTAGAACCCGAAGGCCACAAAAGCCCTAAACCCTTATAAATATTAACATCCTAAAACCTAAACCCTGAGAAACCTTATACCTAAGAAACCCTGAGACTAAAAATACTAGTAAACCTTTAAAAGCATGTAATAAATCTAAATCTAAAAACTCTAGAAAAAAACCTCTTTTAAACCCCTAATTATCAAACCTAAAAAAACTTTAAAAAAATAGTAAGCTCGACACCATAATTTACCATAAAATAATTTTAGAAAAACCTTAATCCTATATATCCATAAATCATAAGATAACCTAAACCCTAAAATTAACTAAGAAAACCTAAACCTTGAAAAATCTAAATGAAAAAAAGTATTAAATCCCTTAAAACCTCAGGGACCTTAAATATCAAGCTTAATATCCTAAGCCTTAAAGCCTAAGAAAGGCTAAATCGTCAACCCTTACAAATCATAAGAGAAAACCCAAATCCTAAACCTAAAATAACACTAAGAAACCCTAAACTCTAAAATCAATAAAAAAAATAAAAAACACTAAACCATAAAAGACGGATAGAAAATTTTAAACATTACAAACCTAAATTCTAAAAAACTCAAACCTAAAATAATAAACCCGAAACCCTAACCCCCGAACCCTAAAAGACAAAAAATAAAGCCTCAGTGACCTTAAATGTTAACATTCAACCCTAAGAAACTTAAAACCTAAATCATAGGGATAAACCCCCACCCTTAGCCTTATAGAACTTTAGGAAGCTCTTAACCCTAAATCCTAGAAAGACTAAACATTGTAATCCTATAAAAACACTAAAATTAAAAATTCCCAAAACAAACCATAAAAACCCTAAAAAAATCATCAATCATAACCCTATTTCCTAAGACCTACGAACTCCTAAATGGTAAAATCAATAATGATCATAAAAATCGATAAAAGTTGTAAGTAAAAATAAATCTTAACCTAATAAAATCCTAGAATAACTTTATATCTAGACCCTGTTTAAAATCCTTAACCAAATAAGTAACCCCTTATTCATCATGTTCAAAAGATATAATTATTTAATATGCTCTGTTTTGTCATATATATTTTGTTAGCTTTATTATATCATGTATGCCAATATCTTTCAAGTAATGACACATACTCCACATGACATATTCTCAAAATGTAGGTTCAGGTCCTCAACATTTAGCTCACAAAGACATCGGTTCTTGATCCGTATTCAGCAATATCAGTGTTTAGTTCTTATTCTTCAATGATTATTTGCATGTTTTATATTTAATCTTTCATTTTAATTTCAGAGTTAGATAGGAGAATGTCTTAGCATTTCTAGTTAGTTAGAGGTTTCTTATTCATGCATAGTTTTTATCACGCCCCGAGGTTGCCCCCTTCACATAACACTGAACATAGGATCACGACTAACCCCAAGATAAGCTTCATAAGCATATAAGAAATTGAAACCCTAAATCCTAAACAATATGAAATCCTAAAATATTTAATAACATAATAGCCAAAATAATAAACCTAAAACATTAAAAAACCCTAATCATAAAAATCATAACATAAATAAAATCGTAAAGCGTAAAAAACTCTTTACTTAAAATTCAAAACTTAAAACCTTAAAACTTACCATAGGGATAAAGACAAAACCCCAAATTATATAGAACACTAAGAACCCCTAAACCCTAGGAAAATTTGAATCCCAAAAATAGTTTACTTTAAAGATCCATTAAAACACCTAAAACTATTGTGCTCAGGAAAACATTTAAATCCCAAAGACTTAAAAAAACTAAACTTAAAATCTTATGACCCAAATCCAAACTAACTCTAAATCTTAAGAAATCCAAATTTTTAAAAAGAACCACATAAACTCTATAAGATTTTAGAACCCTAATCATAGAAATCATAAACCTAATAAAGCGTAAAACCTAAACTCTTAACCTAATATCTGAAACACTAAAATGTAAAATCAATACCTTTAGTCTTAAGCCCTAAATCATTAAAATCAAAAAAACATAAAAAATCATTCTAACCCTTTAAGAAAATGTAAGCGATAAAATCCAAAAAAAAGTTTTAAAAAAATTAAAATCTAAATCTGTAAAACCTAAAACCTAAACCAAGAAATCCTAACATACGCCAACAAAAACTTCCCTAATAAACTTTAAAGCTTAAACCCTACAAATCTTAAGATCCTAGACCCTAAACCCTGAGAAACCTTATACCTAAGAGACCCTAAGACACAAAATCCTATGAAACCTTAAAAACCATGTAAGAACTCTAAAAAATCCCTTTTATAACCCTAAAAATCTCAAACCTAATTTTTTAAAAAAATAGTAAACCCCACATCAAAATTTACCATAAAATCATTTCAAAAAAAAATTTAATCCTATGAAACCTAAAAGCTATAAATCACTAAGAAAACCTAAACCCTAAAAAATCTATGAAAAACTTCAAAGTGCCTAAAACCTAATGAACCCAAAATCCTAAGAAACGCTAAATCATAAACCCTTAAAAATCATAAGTCAAAACCCAAATCCTAAACCTAAAATAACACTATGAAACCGTAAACCCTAAAATCAACAAAATAAAAATAAAAAACTCTAAACCTAAACTGCCTCTAAAAATTTTTAAACCTAACAACCTAAATCCTGAACAAACCTAAACCTGAAAAACCCAAAATACCTTGAAGACTTTAAATGTTAACAGCAAACCCTAAGAAACATAAAAACTAAACATCATGTATCAATACCCAACCCCTTATAGAAATTTAAGATGCTCTTAACCCTAAACCCTAAGAAACACTTACCACTTCAAACATTTAAAAACACTAAAACAAAAAAATTCCAAATTCAAACCTTAAGAACCCTAAAAAAGTTCATAATCTAAAACCCTATCTTCAAAGCCCTTAGAACTCCTTAACTGAAAAAAAATTATCATAAAAAAAAAAATTGCATCTTAACCTAAAAAATCCTAAAAAAATTGAGCTCTAAGCCCTATAAAAATCCTTAACCAAATTATTCATGATGTTCAAAATATATCGTTGTTTGATATGCTCTATTCAGTTATATGTATTTGGTCAAGTTTATAATATCATGCATGACAATCTCTTTGAAATACTGACACATACTCTATGTAACATCTTCTCATAATGTAGGTTCGAGTCCTCAGCATTTAGGTAATGCGGACATCAGTTCTCTGTCCGTATTCAACAGTTTCAGTGGTGAGTCATCGTTCTTCGAGGATGATTGACATGTTTATTCAAACATACATTTTAGTCTCAGTTTTTCTAGAGTAAACTGGGGGAATATCCTAGCATCTTTAGTTAGTCAGAGGCTTTTATTCATGCATAGATTTATCACGGTCCGAGGTTACCCCATTGATGTAACACTGGAAATAGGATCACGACTAACTCCAACATAACATTCATAATTATATAAAATCAATACCCTTAAAGGCTTAGACATAAGAAATTGAAGCCATAAATCCTAAACCTTAAGAAAAGCTTAACATTTAAAATTTCATAAAAATCATATGCCTACAACATTTAAAAATCCTAATCATAAAAACCATAAACCTAGATAAAATCGTATAGCGTAAAAAACTCTTAATCTAAAATCCAAAACTTTAAACCTTACCCTAGGGATAAATCAAAACCCCAAATTAGATGGAACACTAAGAAACCCTAAACCCTAAGAAAACCTAAAGCCTAAGAAAAGTTAATTTTAAAAACCCACTAAAACCCCTATAACTATTGTGCTCGATAAAAAATTTAAATCATTTTAAAACCCTAAGCCAAAAAAAAAAACACTAACTTAAAATCCTATGCCTTAAATCGAACATAACCCTAATTCTTAAGTAATACAAATTTTTTAAAAAAAACAAAGAAACCCTAAAAGATATTAAAACCCTAATCATAAAAATCACAAACCTAAAAAAACGTAAATCCTAAAAACTCTTAACCTAAAATCCGAATGACTTTACTTTAAACCATATACTTTAGGGCTTAAACCTAAATCCTTAACATAAAAAACCCTAAAAATCATTTAAAACCATTAAGAAAATCGTAAGCGATAAACCCTAAAAGATGCAAAAATAAATAAATTAAAATCTAAATACCTCAAACCTAAAACCTAAACAAAGAAATCCTAAAATACGCTATGAAACACTTCCTTAATGAACTTTAAATGTTAAAGCCCTATAAATATTAAGATCCTAAACCTTGAACCCTTAGAAACCTTATAGCTAAGAAACCCTGAGATTCTAAGTCCTAGTAAACCTTCAAAATCATGCAAAACCTCTAAATCTAAAAACTCTGAAAAAATCTCTTTTAGACCCTTAAAATCTTAAACTTATGAAAACCTAAAAAATAGTAAGCTCGAGACCGTAATTTACCATAAAATTATTTTTAAAAGAAACCTTAATTGATGTGACTTACTTGCTTATTCAACTCGTCGGATAGTGATTTAAAACCATAAATTCAAGTTTTTTTATTGTTTTTTAGTGTTGAGGATTGTTGTATTGATTTATTTATGAAAAAGTCATGGAGGTACTTAGAGAATGATTGCTGAAACCTATAAGGGGCATATTTATAAGCTAAGGTGATGCACCATTAAATTTATGTTTTGGTAAGCTTATTGCCCATTCCATGGGAAGGTTGTTACATGTAAATAACTATAACAAACAGAATCTATGAAAGAAAACAATCAATTAGAAATATTATGGGTTGGCTACTGTTTTGATGAGTTGAAATATCCCGAGTTGGTTATTAAGCTGATAATATTAGTCTTAATGAGTTGTTGTTGTAAATAAAGACAATGACGTTAAAGAACATGTTTACACTTCGTAAGGTATATGAATTGGGAATTGTGGTATGTAAGGCTATTCGATTTTTTATTTCTTTGGCAAGAACAAAAAACTTGCATTACAAAAAGTAAGCTTTCTAAGTGCCCTTGGTAGTGATTGATCCATTGTTACAGTTACTATCCCATAGGGAATTAAAGTGAGCACTCTAATATAAGTTTGTTACTAAATGTACGTGTTTAATATACCAAGTGTTAGCATGCTAGGTTTAAACTTGTTTCATCGTCAAAGTACCCCTCACTGCACGTATTTCCCTTATATAAATCAAAGTGATCCTAGATTAGATATGGTACATATGTTTATCTGTTGGATATATGATCTTCCCATATCTTGCCAACTTGCTTCAATTGTTTATTCCATCGTACATGTCATCTTTTCACATGTTCATGTGTTCCCTTAATTGGTTATTACTCCCCCATTGTGTTAGACAATAATGTTACCTCACAAGATCCCTACTTGCTCTATTGTACATTTTATATTAACTTACTTGGAATTTGTATCCATCATTGAGTTGATCTGCCCACGTTCCCCCTTGGTTCCCATTTAATGGACACCTTATATTTGATATTAGTTAGTGAATATCATATGGAATTCATATATCTTAGATGAATGTTAAATGTATTCATTTGATGAGATTCAATTTGAGATGTCAAAATGCTTACCGAGTCATATAAGCTCCTAAGTATTACATTGGTGTCACATTTGATTCCCATGTCATTGTTATTATCATATGTCCATATTCATATGTGTTCTACTAAAGGTCCATAGTTCTAAATATAAAAATGATTATGACCACCAAAACAACAATCACAAATGGTTATTATCAACGAAAAAATAATCTCAAAAGAGTTATGATTATCCAAAGAACAATCTGAAAAGTGTTCGAACATCAAAACAATAATATCAAATATTAAAGAATCTAAGAGAAGCGATCTGTATAATTATGGATGGTATCCAAGAGGTAAATGCCTAATATGGGTTACATGTAAGATCTAGAAAATGACCTAGGTGAACTATATCCTAACAAGTTTGTATTGATTGTCTAAAGTCCTAAAAAGATCTATTATATTGTATTGGGTAAGTGTCTAAAGTATTAGGTGCATTAGAAGTCAAACGTGAAGGGACGACCAAGACGTTCTACGACTAAGTCACCTATGTGCCTCATATGTGGTTCTATGTGGTTATGTGTGATTCATGAGTTTTTAATGTCCATAATGATTTATTCTTGCATATTTAGTCCATGTGTCATGTTTCGTTAAGTTTGGAGGTCAAAAGTCCAAGAACATCCATGACGTTCGAAAGATGTGCCTTAAAATGACCTTGTGTGTATAACCATGTTTCATAGAGTTTTACGTGTTCGTTTTGAATGAAATTTATGTGAGAGGTGTTAAAATTGTATACAGTAATGTTTGGGTTGGAAACGTCCGTGCAAACATCCCCAAGGACCAACCAAGGGTCCTTGAGGAAGGACCCAAAACTTGGAGTCAAGACTGTCCAAGGCATCCCCAAAGCGATGGAGACGCCCTGTCAATGGGTTCCGTTGGTAGTAACTTAGACTGTGAAGGGAGTAAAACCATGTGAAGCCTCTGAACCAAAAAACAGGAGGACAACACGGTACGTTTGTGGACAAATGGGCTGTGGACGTCCAATCGTCGATGGTCCATTTTTTAGCGCAGCCTCACTATAAGTGAGGGGTGATATGGGTAACTCACCCTACTTCCAAATAAGAGTTTTGTAGGTTCCTAAGGGGTATTTTGGGTATTTAGAATGTGTATATAAATCTAAAAACACATTGAAGATTTCATTGTTAAAAATCAAAACCCAAAATCCCTTAGAAATTCCCTAAGACGCCATTGAAGTTCAAAGTCAAATAAGAACTTGGTGTGATGAATTGAGTGGAAATTCTTCATAAAATTTAAGAATTAGCTTCATAAAGGTATGTATTTTGATCCTTGAAACTCATTTCATTAAGGATCCCCAATTCTCAAGATATTAACTAAAGTTTTCAAAGTTGAATTTTCCAATTTCATGATTCTACCATGGGGTCTTGTGTCAATTGTATTTAAACACTTATTATAAACTAAATTGATATTGTATAAATTTTTTTAACCTAAATTACATATGAAACCATGAATTGGATGAACCTTAGTTATTGACTAAGTTGTGGGTAACTTGATATTGATCTAATGTTAATGAATTATTATATAGTTTTATGTGGGCTATCAATTGATGTAATAATTGTAATAAATTGATATCTAGGTTGTACTAGATTAATGAATTTACATTGATTTGACCTATTTAATTTATTATAATAGTTTTAATGTTGAATATATGTTCATGGCCATTGGTAAATGCCTTATGTCATTGAATTGAATAATTTAGCATCAAGCTTAGGTGTTGACGATGTTGTGGTGGTAATCTGTCCTATTTCATTTATTTTGTTGTTGTTTATACTTCAATTATGTTATTACCTTTATGGTCCACTTATGGTGGCGGTGTTATGTGTTTTACATGCAATTGATGTGGCCTTGTCAGCGTTACTTTATGAATTATGATGATCATGGCCTTGTCAGAAACTACTTGAGGTAATGTGGGTATTTGTGTAGTTTATTATGTGAAGTATAATTATATCTATCAATATGTTAAGTAATGTGGAAGTATATGTGTTCTTCTATTCATGTCATCATAGGTGGTCATGCTAGGCTATGAATGTGGCTTTGTGTGTATAGTCTTAGGGATGATGTATGTCATTTCTACTTTACTATATGAGTCTATATTGGTCACATTGATGATGTTATGATAGTATAGGATGACTTGAAGATATTAGGTTTGTTTCTGTGTTCTTCTTGAATGACATGTATTATAAGTTAAAGTGAAATATGTGGTGTCTTATCTTAGTTGACTTGTGTCCCTTACTTGATCTATATATGATTATGAATACGTGATGTCTTGACATAGGATGTTAAAACTCGTAGTCTTGTATGTATGAATAACATGAGACCTTAAATTATGTTAAGAGAGTCTTTTATGTGAAAACTGTGACTTAGTTGTAAGGTTAAGATTGTTGAAGTTGTAAGCCGTAATGGTTTCCTTAAAAGTAAAGGAATGATAGAGTTACTGTTAATTGGCTGTAATGGCATCATATTAATCCTTAGGAAAGTCATCATGGTCTTATTGTCACCGTTGTGAGGTAGCCCTACTTGACCTTTGTTTCGTAGGATAAATGTGACTGGGTTATGCACTTGTTATGGAACTCTTTTATGTGAACCTAATGTCTTAATTACTCTATCAGAAAGAAGGATAGCATTTTATTGAGTACCTAGGTCTTTGAAGTTAAACATCAAAAGAAGGCTAGCATTGGGACGCTATCTCCACATTGCAGTATAGTCTTTGAATATGTTATTTGGAGTTCCTAGGTCTTGTCTAAAACCATTACTTTAATGTCCTTTATGTTATGTATGAGTTTCCTAATGAACTAATGACTTATGTTATGTGGTATGTAAATAAATGAGTACCTAATATGAAGTGACTTAAAGATTCCTTAACTAAAGTGTGAAAAGGGCATAAGGGATGATATCTTCATGTTATATCTTTGTAAGTCATGAGAATGAATCTAGTTAGGAAGTTGGTTGATTATGTGGACATGATCTAAGCCTTAGGTAGTCTGAAGGATTACTTAGGTAATCTTTAAAAGATAAATCATGGATGTTATCTTCTTGATTTACATAAGTAGGTATTTCGATAGCCTTTGGAAGGAAAATGCCATATTATCTATGTGGTTATGTTTTTGATGCTTTTCAAGACTGTATGTGACTCATTATAAGTATTCTTAGGGGTCTTTTTGGCACATTTAGAGAGGGTGTATGGGCGGTCTCTCTTTGTGTGACTTAGTGAATCTAAGGATAGATTTGAGTGGTATAATTACTTTCTATAAGGTTTGTTAATAGAAGGAAGGAAATTACATTTTACCGTGAAGAGACTTCACTATAACAGTGCATCAACTCACAGTAAAGTGACTTATTAAATGTGATGTTTAGTTTAAATGTTTTCTTATGTGTTTATAAATTGATAAATGTTGTTACTATGATTCTAATAGGATTTTAAAGATGAAAAGATGCATATTTCCAACAAATGTTTGTTTTCTGTCACGACCCAAAACGAGCCGCGAGTGGCACCCACACTTATCCTATTATGTGAGCGAACCAACAAATCTAAAACCCAACGTTTACCAATTTTTCAATATATAATGCGGAAGACTTAAAACTCATTAATATAACCAATAAATAACTTCTAAAATTTAATACTTATTATTCCCAAAATCTGGAAGTCATCACCACTAGAACATCTATCCTCAAATTACTAAATGTAAGAGTATCTAGGAAGCTAAAATAAGTAAACAGATGGTACATGTCCAAACTTCAAGGACATCAAGACATGAATGAGAGAGAATCCAGTCCGAGCTAGGAACAACAGCTCACCCAGAAATCTGATGTGATGAAGACTGGATACCAGTTGAAGTCGATGGCACGTTTGCTGCACTCCAGAAATAACAAAGAAGAAAATTACAAGTAGGGGTCAGTACAAGGCACAAGTACTTGGTAGGTATCATCGGCCAACTCAAAATAGAAAGCAATATATATAAGATAATAACATAAAATTGACTACCATACTCAACAGGTGACAACAACAAGTACCATAACCATTGGCCACAACCCAAGCACATCTATGAGGACTCAAGCCTCCACACCATACTCATTTTGGAAATAGGTTCTTTAAATTAAGTATATTAACATAATTCAAGATTCATTCTATTTATTATCCTGGTGTCGGAACGTGACACTCCGATCCCCTAATACTACGTGTCGGAACGTGACACTCGGATCCCCTAATACTACGTGTCGGTTCGTGACACCCGATCCCCTAATACTATGTGTCGGTTCGTGACACCCGATCCCCTAATTCTACGTGTCGGTTCGTGACACCCGATCCCCTAATTCGACGTGTCGGTTTGTGACACCCGATCCATTAACCTCATTCTTTTAGTTCATCAAGCCTTCTTTTATACCAAGGCATCATCATTAACAGAGTGGATTTAAGGTTTAAGATTCACAGCCTCATCTTTCCAATCCATTACAATTACATAATCACATCATGCAAGCACACAATTAAGCATATAGAAGACTTTACAATACTACCCAATACATATCATTCGCTATTAAGAGTTTACTACGAAATAGCATAAACCATAACCTACCTCCACCGAAGAATTCGTGATCACGCAAGCTACTTCTCAATGCCCTTGCTGTCTCTTCGTTCTTCTCTCTCTCACTCGTTCTCTCTTCTTTTCTTTGCTCTTTCTATTTTTCCTTATTCAAACTCTTTTTCTTTTACCCTAATTATCATATAATTAAGTATAAAAGATGATAAAAGTAACCCACTATTTATTTCAAGGTTATCTCCTTTAACCACCAAGTAATTGAATTATTAACATTAACCCACTAACTTTATAATTATAAGCATGAATAGTCCAAAACGCCCCTTAAAAATATTAGCAGAAATCCTACCTAGGTGGAATTACGCCACTCGTGACGGCCCGTCGTGCCTACGACGGTCCCTCCTGCAGGGTCGTCACAGAGTTCAGAGACTCAATTTCAGTAGGAAGGTCTATGACGGTCCGTCGTGTCTACGACGGTCTGTGCTGCAGTTTTGTCGCGAAGTTCAGTTTATTCCCGTACCCAAATTTCAAAGTTGAAGTGTTTTGGAACGAGACCCTCGACGGTTCGTCGAGCCCATGACGGTCCGTCGCAGGATCCGTCGACCCAGTCAGTTATTATCAGAAATAAACTCTACTGCTCGAATCGACTAAACAGGTCGTTACAATAGATACCAATTTACCCATCGTTCGTCCTCGAATGATCACAAGAAGAAAAACAAGGGCGAAAAAGAGTACTTGAATTTGCAAACTGGTGTGGGTATCTTTCTTATATATCAGCCTCCTTCTCCCAAGTGGACTCTTCAACTGGTCGATTCTTCCATTGAACTTTGATGGATGCAATCTCCCTTGATATCAACTTGCGGATTTCTCTATCTAGAATAGCAACAGGCTCCTCCTCAAAAGACAAATTCTCATCAAGAAGAACTGAATCCCAACGAATAATGTAGTTTCCGTCTCCATTATATCTTTTCAACATAGACACAAGAAATACCGGGTGCACTCCTGAGAGTCCTGGAGGTAATGCCAATTCATAAGCCACCTCCCCCACGCGCTTTAGCACTTCAAATGGACCAATATACCTCGGACTAAGCTTTCCTCGTTTACCAAACTGCATCACCCCTTTCATGGGTGAAACCTTCAGCAAGACTTGTTCACCCTCCATGAACTCCAAGTCTCTAACCTTTTGATCTGCATATTCCTTCTGCCTACTTTGCGCCGGTAAAAGCTTTTCTTGAATGAATTTCACTTTCTCTAGTGATTCCCTCAGGAGATCAGTACCCCATGGTCTCACCTCAAATGCATCAAACCAACCAATGGGAGACCTACATCTCCTCCCATACAATGCCTCGAATTGGGCCATATCAATAGTTGAGTGATAGCTATTATTGTATGAAAACTCTGCTAAGGGTAAGAAGTTATCCCAATGACCACCAAATTCTATCACACATGCACGAAGCATATCCTCCAAAACCTGAATCGTTCGCTCATACTGACCATCGGTCTGAGGGTGAAATGCAGTACTAAGGTCCAACCTAGTACCTAATTTCAGCATGCAATGTTCTCCAAAACTTAGAAGTAAACTGCGTACCTCTATCTGATATGATGGAAAGTGGAACTCCATGCAATCGAACAATTTCTGAGATATAGAGTTTGGCTAACTTCTCTGCATTGTAAGTCACCATGACCGGAATGAAGTAAGAAGATTTAGTTAATCTGTCAACAATTACCCAAATAGAATCAAACTTGCCCAATGTCTTTGGAAGACCAACCACGAAATCCATTGCAATTCTTTCCCACTTCCATTCAGGAATGGGCATTCTCTGAAGTGTTCCTCTGGGCCTCTGGTGTTCATACTTTACCTGCTGACAATTCGGGCATTGGGCAACAAAATCAACGATGTCACACTTCATCCTACTCCACCAAAAATGTTGCTTTAGGTCGCGATACATCTTGGTTGCACCAGGATGTATAGAATATCCTGAACTATGAGCCTCTGTAAGAATAGTGTGGATCAAATCATCAACACGGGGCACACATACCCTTCCATTAATCCTTAAAACGCCTTCCTCATCAATTATTGCCTTTTTAGCCTCTCCTCGCAACACCATATCCCAAATTCGGCTCAGCTTCTCATCAGTAAACTGCTTCCCCTTAATCTTGTCAAGAAAAGAAGATCTTGCCTCCACACAGGCCAAAAATCCTCCTTTCTCTAGTACTTCCAACCTCATAAAGTCATTAGCCAGAGTCTGAAACTCTCTAGCCAATGGGCGTCTAGAAACCTGCAAGTGAGCTAGACTTCCCATGCTCTCTGTTTTTCTACTTAAGGCATCTGCCACCACATTATCTTTTCCTGGGTGATACAATATAGTAACATCATAGTCCTTCAGTAGTTCCATCCATCTCCTCTGTCTCAAATTCAAATCTTTCTGAGTAACGACATACTGTAAACTATGATGATCTGCATAGACTTCACACTTAACCCCATATAGATAATGTCTCCATTGCTTTAATGCAAACACCACTGCGGCCAACTCCAAATCATGGGTCGGATAGTTACGTTCATGCACTTTTAATTGCCTTGAAGCATAAGCAATCACATTTCCCTCTTGCATTAGCACTACACCCAACCCAGAATAAGATGCATCACAATAAACAATGAAATTCTTGCCTTCCACTGGAAAGGTAAGAATTGGTGCAGTAGTCAACAAGGTCTTGAGATTCTTGAAGCTTTCTTCACATTCATCTGACCATACAAATGGAACATTCTGCTTAGTCAAGTTTTTCAATTGTGAAGCAACCGAAGAAAATCCCTTGACAAATCGACGGTAGTAGCTAGCTAAACCAACAAAGCTCCTTACTTCTGTAACATTAGTAGGTCTTACCCAACTCTTCACTGCTTCAATCTTAGAAGGATCCACCATCACTCCATCCCTAGAAACTACGTGCCCCAAGAAGGACACTGAATCTAGCCAAAACTCACACTTGGAGAATTTGGCATAAAGCCTTTTCTCCCTCAACACTTCCAACACAATTCTCAAGTGCTCCTCATGTTCTTTCCTGCTCTTGGAGTATATCAGTATATCATCAATGAACACAATTACAAAGAGATCTAGATATGGCTTAAAAATCCCGTTCATCAGACTCATGAAAGCAGCAGGGGCATTCGTAAGTCCAAAAGACATTACTAAGAATTCATAATGCCCATACCTGGTTCAAAAAGCAGTCTTTGGAACATCTGCTGGCCGTATTTTCAATTGATGATAACCAGATCTCAAGTCGATTTCTGAGAAAGGTACAAGCACCTTGTAACTGATCGAACAAATCATCAATGCGAGGAAGAGGTTACTTGTTCTTAACAGTTACCTTATTCAGTTGCCTATAGTCTATGCACATCCGAAAACTCCCATCTTTCTTCTTCACAAATAAAACCGGAGCACCCCAAGGGGAAGCGCTTGGTCTAATGAAGCCTTTACCTAACAACTCTTGAAGTTGGGCCTTTAACTCCCTTAACTCAGTGGGAGGCATTCTATAAGGGGGTATGGAAATGGGGCGAGTACCCGGCTCTAGATCAATGCAAAAGTCAATATCCCTATCCGGTGGCATAGCAGGAAGGTCTGTAGGAAACACATCCAGAAACTCACAGACTATCGAAACCGACTCAATTGAAGGTACTTGGGTAGTATCATCCCTGAGGTGTGCCAAGAAAGCTAAACACCCTTTACTAACCATTCTCTTAGCACGAAGAAAGGAGATGATACGAACTGGAGTGGAAGTGTAGTCACCCTCCCACACTAACGGATCTGTCCCAGGCTTGGCCAACGTTACAGTTTTAGCATTACAATCTAAGATTGCATAATTTGGAGAAATCCAAGTCATACCCAGAATTACATCGAAATCAACCATTTCTAAGATAACCAAGTCTACATGAGTATTGCTCCCCACAAAAGTCACAAGACAAGACCTATACACCTTTTCAAATATCACAGACTCACCCACCGGAGTAGAAACACGAATAGGCATGTCAAGCAATTCACAATGTAAATTAAGACCAGTAGAAAATGAGAAAGAAACATATGAAAATATGGAGCAAGGATCAAATAATACAGAAGCCATGCAATCACAAACAAAAAGGTTACCTGTGATAACAGCATCAGATGTCTCCGCTTCAGACCTCCCAAGGAAAGCATAACAATGGGCCCTATCACCTGTCTACCCGTTGCCCCTACCATGTTGAGCTGCAGTAGTTCCAGTTTGCCCGCCACCCCGGTTGATTTGGTGACCTCCATGACCTTGGCCACCCCGTCCTCCAGAATAGCGGCCTCTTCCATGAACACCTCTACCTCTGACTATTGGGGGTCTGTAACTCTGTTTTGGACAATTCCTCCTAATATGTCAAGTCTCCCCACATCCATAACACTCTCTGGGTTCAAGCATAGGTCTCTGTGAGAATGACGAAGTCTGGGGGTAACCTCTAAACTCAAAGGAATGTTGGCTGGTCTGCGATGGACCCCCAGCTATAGCCTGCAGTGAATACTGAATAGGTCGGGCTACGTAACCTCCTGAACCCTGCCCTCTAGAGTAAGAGCCATTAAACTCACCTCCCTTACTAAACTTCTTAGATATCGATGCCATGGTGAAGTCGTCTGGCTTCACCCCCTTCACTTCTATCACAAAATCTACCACCTCCTGAAAGGATTTTGCTGCAGCAGCTACCTGTAAGGCTGAAATCTGCAAATCTGACTTGAACCCTTTCACGAAATGGTGAATTCGCTCTTGTGGACTGAAGCAAAGCTGGGTGGCATACCTGGATAGCGCACGAAACTTAGCCTCATAAGCAGTAACCGACATCCTGCCTTGCTCTAGGCTCAGGAATTCATCTCTCCTCCTATCCCTCAAAGTCCGGGGTATATACTTTTCCATAAATAAGCTAGAGAATAATGCCCAAGTCATAGGTGGTGCCTGTGCTGGTTGACACTCAACATATGACCGCCACCACATTTTGGCGTTCCCTTGAAACTGATAGGTCACAAACTCAACGCCAAATCGTTCTACTATGCCCATCTTATGTAGCAACTCATGACAATCAACCAGAAAATCATAGGCATCCTCAGATTCAGCACCCTTGAAGACTAGAGGTTTCAATTTCAAAAATTTAGTGAAAAGTTCATGCTGATCACTCGTCATTATAGGCCCTGTAGTCAATCGAGGAAACGTGTCTATTTCCAATGAGGCATCCATGCGGGGAGCCACAACAACTGCATGTTGTACTCCTGGAACCTGAGGTGCTGGTGTAGAAAACACTGGAGGTGTCTGGCCCTGATCAGATAACCCGCTAAGATAAGCAAGAATTTTGGTTATTCATTTCTGGGTAGGTTGGGGTGGTAATTCCTCATCTTGCACTTCTTCATTTTCCCCTCCCTCACCCTCTCTTACTACCTCATCGGTCGGTGGCAGAGTCACTGCCCTAGAACTAGTTGGACCAGGTGTTTGTCCCATACATCTAGAGGACGTCCTCCCGCGACCTCTACCACGACCTCTTGCCACTGCTCCTCTTAGAGCTACAGCCCCAGTGGCTGGCTCAGACGCATCTTGTCTTGCCAGTGTTGGTGTTGGCGCAGGTTTTCTCTAGTTCTAACCATCTGCGAAATAGAGTGAGGATGTCAGATACCAATTTGTATCACCTCGATACCAATTGGATCCAAGTAATAGCACGAAAGAAAGAAAGAATGGAATTTTCCTAAAGTCCTATAGACTCTCAAAGAAAAGTAAAGGCGTCCCCCTACCATTCTTTAAGACCCTACTAGACTCGTTCTTAGGTGATGAGAACAACGAACCTAATGCTCTGATACCAAGTTTGTCACGACCCAAAATGAGCCGCGAGTGGCACCCACACTTATCCTCTTATGTGAGTGAACCAACAAATCTAAACCCCAACGTTTACCAATATTTCAATCATAATGAACAAAATATAATGCCGAAGACTTAAAACTCATTAATATAACCAATAAATAACTTCTAAAATTTAATACTTATTATTCCCAAAATCTGGAAGTCATCACCACAAGAACATCTATCCTCAAATTACTAAATCTAAGAGTATCTAGGAAGCTAAAATAAGTACACAGATGGTCCATGTCCGAACTTAAAGGACATCAAGACATGAATGAGAGAGAATCCCGTCCGAGCTAGGAACAATAGCTCACCCTGAAATATGACGTGATGAAGACTGGCTAGAGTTGAGGACGAGTTGAAGTCGATGGCACGTTTGCTGCACTCCACAAATAAAAAAGAAGAAAATTACAAGTAGGGGTCAGTACAAGGCACAAGTACTGAGTAGGTATCATCGGCCAACTCAAAATAGAAAGCAATATATATCAGATAATAACATAAAATCGACTACCATACTCAACAGGTGATAACAACAAGTACCATAACCATTGGCCACAACCCAAGCACATCTATGAGAACTCAAGCCTCCACACCATACTCATTTTGGAAATAGGTTCTTTAAATTGAGTATATTAACATAATTCAAGATTCATTCTCTTTATTATCCTGGTGTCGGAACGTGACACTCTGATCCCCTACTACTACGTGTCGGAACGTGACACTCCGATCCCCTAATACTACGTGTCGGTTCGTGACACCCGATCCCCTAATACTAAGTGTCGGTTCATGACACCCGATCTCCTAATTCTACGTGTTGGTTCGTGACACCCGATCCCCAAATTCTACGTGTCGGTTCGTGACACCCGATCCATTAACCTCATTCTTTAGTTCATCAAGCCTTCTTTTATACCAAGGCATCATCATTAACAGAGTGGATTTAAGGTTTAAGATTCACAGCCTCATCTTTCCAATCCATTACAATTACATAATCACATCATGCAAGCACACAATTAAGCATATAGAAGACTTTACAATACTACCCGATACATATCATTCGCTATTAAGAGTTTAATATGAAATAGCATAAACCATAACCTACCTCCACCGAAGAATTCGTGATCACGCAAGCTACTTCTCAATGCCCTTGTTGTCTCTTCGTTCTTCTCTCTCTCGCTCGTTCTCTCTTCTTTTCTTTGCTCTTTCTATTTTTCCTTATTCAAACTCTTTTTCTTTTACCCTAATTATCATATAATTAAGTATAAAAGATGATAAAAGTAACCCACTATTTATTTCAAGGTTATCTCCTTTAACCCCCAGGTAATTGAATTATTAACATTAACCCACTAACTTTATAATTATAAGCATGAATACTGCAAAATGCCCCTTAAAAACTTTAGCAGAAATCCGACCCAAGTGAAATTACGCCACTCGTGACGGCCCGTCGTGCCTACGACGGTCCGTTCTGCAGGGTCGTCACAGAGTTCAGAGACTCAATTTCAGTAGGAAGGTCTATGACGGTCCGTCGTGTCTACGACGGTCCGTGCTGCAGTTTTGTCGCGAAGTTCAGAGAGTTGATCCCCGTACCCAAATTTTCAAAGTTGAAGTTTTTTGGAACGAGACCCTCGACGGTCCGTCGCAGGATCCGTCGACCCAGTCAGTTATTATAAGAAATAAACTCTACTGCTCGAATCGACTAAACAGGTCATTACATTTTCATGATTTTATGCATTATGCCATACTTTGTAGATGTGGTTGTACTAATCCATGCTTTTATCTATTTATATAGTTCTTGGTAGGTGAGAAGATTTTTGGAAGTGAAGAATTGGATCGTAGCATCATTCAAGTGAAGTCAAAGTATGTCCTCATTTGATTCGAAGGCATATATGTCTATTATGTTTTCCATTGAAGTATTGTAAGAGACTAAGTATTTATGTATTTGTATTTTGTATGGGTCGTGTCTTAAGTATTCTTGTGTCTTAAGATGATGAGATAGAGACTTAGTATTTCCTATGACTCTATGTGAAAGAGATTTTTAACGACTATGATCTGTTTGTGAAAAGTTTGAATTCCTCACCACTTTTCACTATGTTATGCGATGAATGATATTTAAGGGCTTGTACAAGACCTCCGAGAGGTCAAGTACGCCGTTAGCAATCAGAGATTGCCCCAAACTTTTAGGGTGTGGTTTCGGGATGTGACATTACCACTAATCAACTGGTCATTTGTATTATATGTCTTATAAACATTATAACAGAATGAAAAGTAAAAAAAACAAAAAGAATATAGCATACATGATTCCACAAGTATAAGCAAATGTGGTCTCTAACCCTTATCTACTAGTATTTGGTTTCACTTGATCTCTAATTTAGCATATGGTTGTGTTATGCGTTACACATTTCGTATTTTTTTCGTACTGACGTTCCTTGTTGGGGACGTTGTATTTCATGTTGAAGGTGCATATACTCAACTAGTAGTTCTCCCCAATAGAAGCACATGATGCTCAGCGGTTTTTGGTGTGCTCCATGTTGAAACGGGGCTTTGGTGAGCCATTGTTATGCGTATTTAATTGTTGTACAATCATAGATCCTAGAATAGGCTTTGCACGCATTGTAGAGATATCATCTTCATTCATTGTATTACTTGTCACAGGTATAAGTTCAGCTAGTAAACATGTGTTGTATATAAAGTTTCTAATTAGTAAATATATCTGTATAGTAGTAGGTTACATTCTCTTCATAGGTGACTCATGAAACATGTATTCATATAGTACATGTACGCTGCACCTAGGTTGGGGTGTGATAATTTCTAAAAAAAATTAATCATATAATGCCTTTGGCGACGACCTTAATTAAAAAAATTATTTGTATAATGCCTTGGCAGCTTCTTGGCCAAAGTTTGGGTCCTCCTCAAGGACCCTTAGGTTGGTCCTTGGGGAGTCGTACCCGGACGTTTTAATTGTTAAAATGATTATTAAGACACTACCGTCACCTCGACTGATTTTTTACTCCAAACAACACATAAAAAGATGGACAACATACTAGAACACACCAATACATAAAAGACTAGTTGTCGAACGTCTTGGTCTTCCCTTGACGTTTAACTTCAAGACCCTTTAAAACTAAATTCAAAATCTATTCTCATTAATTTAAATAAGTTATTATCTCAAAAAACTCAATGTGATGCTTAACCTCATCCTATTTAGTTTTTAGGGTGCTGCAATACTCCCCTACTTGGAAAACAATAGTACTCGAATGACACTTAAACAGTTAAAACACCTTTAAGGTTCTAAAACTGAAGACTAGCAGCTCACAACCATACCACATCAATACAAAAAAAAACAAATAGCTAGGATGAACATCAAACTCCACAAATAAGAGACTCATTACAACAAGAAAGTAGGAAAAACAACTACAACTCATCATGCAATATGACACAACATTTCTCATTTCACATTGGAGGAACTTCCTTCTCCACCTATCATCATTATCATCACAACATTTCTAAGCACATCATGGTAATTTCTCATAAACGCACAATTATGCAACATTTTCAAAAATCACATTCAGACTTGCTCATAACTCAACCCATGCACCATTTAGGCAATTTACTATAGATGCACATCAACATGAGAAAACAAATCCTTAAAGATCATTTTACCAAATTAAATATAAACTAATGAAAATATGCAAAGTCATAAGGGATCATGAAAACTCACTTTACACTAGAGACTTCCAAAACATGCATCGTTCTACTAAGAAGTTCTAAATCTCAAGCTTGAATAGAATTGAATAGAAGAGTTAAAATCCATTAACCAAACAATTCACATCTCTAATTACAATGGTCCAACACCATAAGTTCCTATCACAAAACAAAAAAAAATTATAACTTTCTGATACCTTTATCCGGATTCGCTTCCTTGTTAGCTTGACATCTCTTCCTCTAGAAGAAATATTAAGAAAATCTCTCACCTTGTGATCATTCGTCACACATACATAGCATCCATTAGTATCGGCTAGAAACTTCCCAGAATGATTCTTCACACAATTTGAGAAAATATGTTTATGAAGTTGGGAACCATCACCTCTTTCATAGTTAGCCTTAGAAGCACAAGGAACATCTTTATTTTGAGACCTCTTCTTAATACTAGGTTGACCTTGCTCATCGGTTCTTCCCCACTTCACATCTCTGCCCCTCCTTTCAAGCTAAGACTTTTCAATGGATTGAGCATACACAATAAGCCTAGACAGAGTCATGTTATAATAGTGCATTGGGTACCACACTTTTCCTTCATATGATCGGAAACACTGGTCATAAACCTACTCATATAGACTCTTGGAGTAGACACCAAAGATGGAGCACATTTAGACAATAGGATAAACTTCAATGAATACTCATCCACACTCATATTACATTGCCTAAGATTTATGAACTCCTCAATCTTAACTTCTCTCTTTTCACGGGGAAAGTACTTCCCTAAGAATGCTTACTTAAATTCTTCCAACTTTATAGGACCCGATTCAATTGGCCTATTATCCATCCATTATGTGTACCACACTTGAGCAACCTATTTCAATTGGTATTAAATCAATCCGCCTTCTTCTTAGAAGACACATCCATAGCATGGACTATCTTATAAACCCCATCCAATGCTTGGGGATCTTCTCCCACCTTTTGAGATAAGAAATAAAGGTAGGAGGATTCATCCTTACAGAGTCCCTTAACTTAGAAGCCATAGTCTTTTCAAAAGCATTCACCCTAGGCCCCACATCTCTATTTGCTTAAGCCGTCATGGCTCGGGCTATGGTAAGAGAGCCCCTCTAATATATTCATTAGTCATGTCCGGGATAACCACTGGAACCTCATTTCTTTGATTAACTATGGGAACTTGTTTGCCTTAAGGAACTTTTTCACCTTGGGGAGGAACTCCCTAATTCACTACCCTTTCATCCACTCTTCTTGTGGGCGTCCTTCTTGTATTCATGTCCTATAAACACAAGAGAAGGGATTAGGAAAGGACACTTATAGAACACAACATTATGGAACAACACGAGTAATGAATAAATTGAAACATCTATCGTCCTATAGCCTCTCACTACAAGATGCATCGCGACTCACACTGATGAACAACACTTAACTAGACGTGGCTTAGTGATAATTTGGATCGTAAGACCATTTCATAAGCTTATTCTTTGATACAAAGTTTGTAACGACCCTAGAGAATCCCCTAATCATCAGACAATGCATTCGACCACTCTGTGGTCTTTTACAAGCCCTTAAGATTCATTCATACTAGGAAAAATTAAAGCTTTTTAAACAAAATCGTAAGGCTTAGGAGCCAACACTTTTAAAGGAAATCTTTATAAGCAAGTGGAAATCTAGTCTAACAATACCATCTAGACATAGGAATTAAGAAATTGGAACTTTTCCCTTACATCAAATAGAACGTATAGAATAGGAAACACATCATAGTCTCTCAATAGACAAAATAACTAAATCTAGCATCATAGGTGTCATGTCATTGGACTTGATGACTCACCAACTTGGAGAAAGAAAATCCAAGTATCTTTAGAAATGATCTTGAAATACCTCAATGGACCGAAACTACACTTCTATAAATAGAGAAAAATATTGAATAAGTACAATTAAGAACTAAGTATGACGACCATACAAGAAATCATGTAAACAGGGACACTTCATTTGAAAGCTGCTTTTCATGCTATTTTGATAAAATCTCATAAACCAAGTATAAAATACATCATAAAAGTTGATCATCAACGTAAAACATAATACTCCCATAATCCACAAGATATATGGCCATATATTTTAAGTAACCCATTTAATCATTTAGACCCTCTACCTAAGGTTATCTTAAGACACACCTAGGTAAGATATGAACAGACTGCCCTTACAACCTCTTCAATACACACCTAAGTGTTCCTTAAGACTACTAAAGGATATTTCCTTCCCAACACAACCAGAACAAAACAACATTCATCATTAGAATCCAACAAATGACATATCAAAGGATAAAATGCTAGTAGGATTTATGATCATATAAGGGGGACCACATGATATCAGATCCTTATGTTGAAGTTTAGAATGAAGAGGGTCATTTAGGATGTCTTACATTTTCTATTCCCGAGTATCTTATGTTATATTCTAGTCCTTGAACAGTACTTCAATGGAGATTACACTGTTTGAGCTTGGCCTTCAGGCCTTAACAATCAACAAAAAATATAGTATCTCCCAATAAATATTTATATGGAACAGACATATAAATCATAGGTCTAACCTACTTGGGCTCTTATTTTTGCCCTCTCTTTTATCCTGTGACGCATTTCAAAAGTTTGTCGTATGCCCATCTATGCGTTCTTAAAAAAATTAAACTTCAATTTTAATTTTTCACCCTTACCATCGAATGAACCGACCCCAGCCCCACCACTCCCCCAAAAATAATTTATTTTTTTAAAAAAAAAAGATATTTTAAACTTCAAATTTCATTTTTTCACCCCTACCCTCGCTTCCCCCCACCTCACCCTAAAATAATACTAATATTATTTTTTGAAAAAAAATAATTCAACTTCAGATTTTAATTTTTGCACCCCTATAATCGACCCCCCCCCCCGCCCCCACTACACCCTACCAGCCCTCCCCACCCTACCCCAAAAAAGAAATAATATTGTTGTTAAAAAATTATACTTCAAATTTTTGTTTTTTCACCCTTACACTCGGACCCCCCCCCCCCAAAAAAAAAAAAATTAATATTTTTTTAAAAAAAATTAATTAATATTTTTTTTTAAAAAAAAAACTCTAACTTCAATTTAATTTCAATTTTTTCACCCTTACCCTTGAACCACCCCCACCACGAAAAAAATATAAGTTTTATTTTAAGAAAATGCAAATTCAAAAATAATATTTTACTATAGTAAAATATAAAAGATATATCGCAAAAATATATCATTCAAATACAAAATACTAAAATATTGTCTACTCACCAACCTAACATGGGAAAATAAGTAAATATATAGGTTTCTTAGGGGTTTTAGATTTCTTATGTTTAGGCTTTTAATGGTTTTTAAAGTTGTTAATCTAATATACTTATGATATGCCAACTCAAGGTTAGCTTGGGTGTAAAAACCCATATTATGCATATCCTTGTTCTATTCTTGACATAGCCTTATAGTATAGGAAAGGGAACATGTTTCTTATATGATAAGTTGGACTATACTAGCTCGGAAGGTGATGTGATGTCTTGCATGTTTCATTATGTGTACTGCAACTTAACTCAAACAAAATTAGCTAAACTCGAGACCGTAAGATTATAGTTAAGCCTTAATAAAAGCCTCTAATTGACTTAAGATGTTGGACGTGCCCCAAAATAACACTAGGAAAAGTTCAATTAAAATGAAAGACTGAATATAAAACATGTAAATCATTCTCGAAGAACGAGGACTCCCAATTGAAATTGCTGAATACGAATTGGCAACCGATATCCACGTAATCAAAATGTTATGGACGTGGGAATCACAAGAAGATATAGCGTACAATAAGTGTCAGTACTTCAAAGGTATAGGATAAAGCTGAGCAAATATATATAACTGAAGAAAGCATATTAAACAATGATATAATTTGAACATGAAGAATAAGGTTTAGGCATTTTGTTAACAAAAAATTTGTTTAGGTTTTCGAGCTTAAGTTTTTAAAGATTTTTTTACATTACGATTTTTGTTTTTTTGATTTAGAATTTCTAAAGATTTTTTAGGATGATTATTGGTTTTACGATTTAGAGGCTCTTCCGCTTAGATTAAAGAATTTTTTCTAGGGTTTTTAAAGTTTATTTTGGGGATTTTAAAGGTTTTTAGGCTTTTAATGTTTCATTTTTCTTAGGATTTAGCGCTTCTTATAGTTTCATAAGGCTTAGAGTTGGGGTTTATCCATAAGGTTTAGGTTTTAGGTTTCAAGCGTTTGAGTTTAGCATTTTAGGTCTCCTAGGTTTATTTTGGGTATTTTAGGATGTAGGGTAAATTTAATGTTTAGTGTTCTAGGTTTAGGATTTTTCTAGGGTTTAGTTTTTAGATTTCTTATGTGTAAGATTTTTTAAGGATTTTTTAAGTTTTAACATTCCAAAGTATTATAGGTTTAGGATTTCTTAGTGTTGATAAATTATGGTGTGGGGCTGAGTGTTTTTAGCTTTATTTTAGATTTTAGGTTATTAGGGGTTCTAAAATGTTTTTATTTTTATTTTTTAGGTTTTGAGTTTTTATAGTTTTTTTAGTTGTTTTTAGGATTCAGTGTTTTTTTAGGGTTTGGGCTTTGGGCTTGTGATTTTTTAAGGGTTTATGATTTAGGGTTTCTTCGATTTAGATTTTCTTAGTGACTTTTATGGTTTACGGTTTTTTAAAAATGATATCTAGTGTAAATTATGGTACAAGCCTTAGTGTTTTTTGTAGGGTTTTTTAGGTTTAAGGTTTAGGTGCTAAGATATAGGGTTTAAGGTTTAGTGTTTCGAGGTTTAGGTTAGGCATTTTTTCCGATTTATGTTTTTTTTATAGTTTTATGATTTTCATGATTAGGATTTTTATATGTTTTAGGATTTCTTAGTTTTTTAACAATTTGGATTTCCTAAGATTTAGGTACGTAGATTTTAAAGCGTAGGATTTTAAGTTTAGGGTTTTTTAGGGCTTAGGGTTTTAAAGGGATTTTTTCCCCGAGTATGGTTTAGGTGTTTTAATGGATTTAAGGGTTTAGATTTTCTTCAATTTTAAGATTTCTTAGTGTTTCACATGGTTTGGGGTTTGAGGTTTAGCCTTATTGTTCAGAGTTGAGTATTTAAAGTTTCTTATGGTATAGGGTTTAACATTTATGATATCTTAGAATTTGTTTTTAAGGGTTTTACGATAAGGTTTTTAGGATTCAGATTTTCTAGGGTTTTATTAGGTTTAGAGGCAATATTAGGTTTAGGGTTTTAAAGGGAGTTTGTGATTTTTGTGGTGTTTTACGATTAAGCAGTTCTTAGAGGTATGGGAATTTTATAGGAATTTTAAGGTTTAGGGGTTCTAAATGTCTTTTAGTGTGTTTTTATTTCTTTAGGTTTAGTTTCAAAGGGTTTAGCCCTATGTATTGAGGGAAGGGTTTCTTTATGACAGAGTTTAGCATTTAGGGTGTATTTAGTATGAAGGCACACATGTATCTGAAAATGTTTCCAATTTTCTCATGTTTTGTTGGATTAAATATTTTGAAAAATATTTTCCAAATCAACTCATTTTCCTCAAATTTAAGGAAAATGACTTCTCTTCAAAACATAAAGAAACATTTTCCAAAACTCTATTCCAACCTCCCCCCTACCCACCCCACCTACAGCCCCAACCCACCCCTTACTAGCCCACCTACCCACCCACCCCTACCCTAAAAAATGAATTTTATTTTATAAAAATACTTCCAACTTTAAAATTTAAGTTTTCACCCTTTTCCTCAACCCCCACCCACAACACCCTACCAACCCCCCCCCCCTGAATAAAATCAAGTCTATTTTTTAAAAATATTTTAAACTTTAAACTTTCATTTTTTTCACCACTACCCTCGACCCCCCTTCATGTCCCCCACCAAAAAATATATATAATATTGTTTATGAAGAAAAATTCAACTTCAATTTTTATTTTTTCACCCCTACCCTCGAACGCCCCCCCCCCCAACAAAAATTTAGTTTGTTTTCAATAAAATATTTTAAGCTTCAAAATTTTAACTTTTCACCCCTAACCTCGATCCCTTCCACCCCCACTAGCCCTACCAACCACACCCATCCGACCAAAAAATTAAAATAATATTGTTTTTTTTAAACATCAACTTCAAATTTTAATTTTTTGACCTCTACCATCGAACCCATGCCCCCACTAGACCCTTACCAAATCTCCTACCCTCCACCCAAAAAAGATATTGTTTTAAAAAAAATTCAACTTCAAATATTAATTTTTTTCACCCCTACCCTCGAACCTTCCCCTCCCCCCACACCTCCCTCGAAATAAAATTAGGAAATATTGATTTTTTAAAAAAGAATTCTAACTTCAAATTTGAAATTTTTTCTCCCTTACTCTAAAACCACCCCACCCTTAAAATAACATAAGTTTGTTTCAACAAAATATTTAAACTTCAAAATTTCATTTTTTTTCACCCCTACCCTCGAGTCCTTCCACCCAACTAGCCCACCAACCCCACCCATCCCACCAAAAAATTATAATTAATATTGTTTTTTTAAAAAATATCAACTTCAAATTTTAATTATTTGACCTCTACCATCGAACACATGCCCCCACTAGACCCTTACAAAATCTCCTACCGCCCACCCAAAAAAGATATTGTTGTAAAAAATATTCAACTTCAATTTTAATTTTTTTCACCCCTACCCTCGAACCCCCCCCCCCTCTCCCTCGAAAAAAATTAATAAATATTGATTTTTTAAAAAAGAATTCTAACTTCAAATTTGAAATTTTTTCTCCCTTACACTCAAACCACCCCACCCTTAAAAATACTTAAGTTTGTTTCTTTTATAAAAATTCAAATTCAAAAATTATTTTCTACTCTAGAAAAATCTAAAAAGATATTTCTAAAAAAAAAAATTCATTCAAAAACAAAAAACAAAAATATTTTCTACTCAACAACCTAACATCAGAAATAAGTAAAATATATACTCGTTTTCCAGGAAAACATTTTCCTTCATTCAAACACATAGTGTTTCTTAGAATTTAAGGTTTAAGGTCGAAATTTTTTCTAAAGGTTTCCAAGGTTTTAAGGCTTCGGTCTTATGTTCTTGCAGAACTTTTTAAGTTTAGAGTTTTGTTAGGTGTACAATTTTAAAAGGTGTTTTCAAGATTTTTATGATTTTTTGCGATTTAGGGGTCTTAGGGCTTAGGGTTTCTTTGGGTTTAGGGATTACGATTTTAGATTTAGGTTTTACGTTTTGTTTGTGTTTCATAAGTCTTGGGTTTCCCTAACGTTTAGGGTTTAGTGCTTCTTAGGGTTTAAGATTTATGCTTTAGGGTTTCTTAGAGGTTTTAGATTTCTTAGGTTTAGGAGTTTAATATTTTTTTAAGGTGTTGATCTAATATGCTTATGATATTTCAACTCAAGGTCAGCTTGGGTGTAACAACCCATATTGTGCATATCCTTTTTCTATTCTTTTGATACTTGACATAGTCTGATAGTATAGGTGAAGGAACATGTTTCTCGTATGATTAGCGTTGGTTCAAACTAGCTCGAAAGATGATGTGATGTCTTGCACGTTTTTGCATGTGTACCGTAAATTAACTTAAACGGAAGTATTTAAACTCGAGACAGTAAGGTTTTTGGAAGAGTGAATATAAAACATGTAAATCATCTCGAAGAACGAGGACTCACAATTGATATTGCTGAATATTAATTGGCGCCCGATCTCCACGTAATCAGAATGTTATAGACATGGGCATCACGAGAAGATATAGCGTAGAATAAGTCTCAGTACTTCAAAGTTATAGGATAAAACTAAGCAAATAAATATAACTGAACAAAGCATATTAAAGAATAAGATAATTTGAGCATGATGAATAAGGTTTATGCATTTTTTAAAGAATTTTTAGGTTAGGGTTTAGAGATTAAGTTTTTCTAGAATTTTTTTTAGGTTACGAATTTTTTTTATTTATAATTTGAATTATTTTTTAGGATCATTATTGTTTTTACGGTTTAGAGGTTCTTCGACTTAGGTTAAGGAATTCTTTTTAGGTTTTAAGGTTTGTTTTAGGTATTTTTAAAGGGTTTTTTTTTAGTGTTTACCTTTTCTTAGGATTTAGGATTTTTTAGGAATTAGGGCTTCTTAGAGTTCATAAGGCGTAGGTTTGGGGTTTATCTCTAACGTTTAGGGCTTAGGTTTATTAGGGTTTTAGTTTAGCATTCTAGGTCTCCTAGATTTATTTTGGGTCTTTTAGGGTGTAGGGTAAATTTAAGTTTTAGTGTTTTAGGTTTAGGAATTGTCTAGGGTTTAGGTTTGTTATATTTAAGATTTTTTAAGGATTTTTAGGTTTATACTTATTGAAGTTTTATAGATATAAGGTGTCTTTGTATAAGTAAGTTATGGTGTGGGGCCAAGTGTTTTTAGGTCTATTTTGTGTTTTAGGTTTTTAGGGGTTCTAAATTGTTGGTTTTTTTTGTATTTTTTAGGTTTGGAGTTTTTTTTTTTACCTTTTTGTTGTTTTTAGGACTTGGGGTTTTCTTTGGGTTCAGGCTTAAGGCTTGTGATTTTTCAAAGGTTTACGATTTAGGGTTTCTTTGGTTTAGATTTTTTTAATTGATTTTTAGGGTTTACGATGTTTGAAAAATGATTTCTATTGTAAATTATGGCATAGGACTTAGTTGTTTCTTAGGTTTTTTAGATTTAAGGTTTTAATGGATTTTATGTTTTTTGTTTACGATTTAGGGGTTATTAGGGCTTAGAGTTTCTTTGGATTAGCTTAGGATTTTTACGGGCTAGGAGTTTTAAGGATTTTAGGTTTAGTTTTTTTAAAGATGTTTTTAGACTTTAAGATGTCTTAGGCTTTATGGTGTCTTGGGGTTTACGTTTTTTCCTAAGCTTTATAGTTTACTGTTTTTTTGGGTTTGGTATTTATGATTTTGGGCTTCTTAGGGTTTCAGATTTCTTAGGTTTTTTTTTTTAAAGTGTTTTTTAAGGTGTTGATATAGTATGCATATGATAGTCCAACTCAAGGTTAACTTAGCGTCACTCGTGATCCTTGGTACCGTATTACGTCAAGGGATATTGTAACGACCTGTTTAGTCGTTTTGAGCAGCAGATTTTATTTCTGGAAAAACTGCCTGAGACGACGGAACCCACGAAGGACCGTCATGGGCACGACGGACCGTCGAGGGTGTCTCGTTCCAAAACACTTAGGAATTCTGAAATTTGAGTGCTGAAATCGACTCTCTGAACTCTGTGACGGACCTGCAGGACGGACCGTCATAGTTACGATGAACCGTCGTGAGCCCCCGTTTCAAAACACTTCAACTCTTGAAAAGTTGGTATTGGGAACAATTCTCTGAACGTCGTGACGAAGATGCAGGACGGAACGTCGTGGGTACGACGGACCGTGACAGACTCTTCGAGAAAAGTGAGTCTCTGATCGTTGCGACAGACCTGCAGGACGGACCGTCGTAGGCACGACGGGCCGTCTCAGGTTGCGTAATCCCAGGCGGAGTCAGATTTCTATTTAAGTTTTAAAGGGGCGTTTTGGACTATTCCTGCTATAATTATAAAATTCGTGGGTTTATATTAATAACTCAATTTCTTGGGGGATAAAAGAGGTAACCTTGAGTTAATTAGTGGGTTATTATTGTCATCTTTTACACTTAATTATATGTTAATTAGGGTAAAAGAAAGAGGGTTTGAATAAAGAAAATAAAAAGAACAAAGAGAGAGAGAGGGTCGATAGAGAGAGAGAGGAACGAAGGGGATATCAAAGATTGTGAGGATTTGCTTGCTTGATCACGAAATCTTCGGTGGAGGTAGGTTATGGTTTTTACGTTATTCGTAGTAAACTCTTAATAGCGAATGATATGTATTGGTAGTATTGTAAACCTGTCTATATGCTTAATTGTATGCTTGCATGAATATGATTATGTGATTGTGATAAAATAAGCATGATGAAGCTATTGAATCCCAAATCTTGAAAGAAACCCTAAATCACTTTGTTAATGGGATTGATGATGCCTTGATATAAAAGAAAGGCTTGATGAACTAAAGTAATGAGATTGATGATGCCTTGGTATAAGAGAAGGCTTGATGAATTGATAGAATGATATTAGTGGATCGGAGTGTCACGTTCCGACACATAGTATTAAGGGATCGGGTGTCACGAATCGACACGTAGAATTAGGGGATTAGAGTGTCACGTACCGACACATAGTATTAGGGAATCGGGTGTCACGAACCGACACGTAGAATTAGGGGATCGGAGTGTCACGTACCGACACATAGTATTAGGGGATCGGGTGTCACGAACTGACACGTAGAATTAGGGTATCGGAGTGTCACATACCGACACATAGTAGTAGGGGATCGGAGTGTCACGTACCGACACAAGAGGAAGAAAGATAATGAATCTCGAAAGATGTTAATATACTCAATATAATGAACCTAATTCCCAAATGAGTATGGCATTGAGGCTTGAGTCCTCATGGATGAACTTGGTGGTACTTATTGATGATTATAGTACTTGTTGTTGCTACATGTTGAGTATTGTAGTCGATTTATGATATTAACTGATATATAATGTTTTCTATTTTGAGTTGGCCGATTATACTTACGCAGTACCCGTGTTTTGTACTGACCCCTACTTGTTTGTTTCTTTCTTTGTTATTTGTGGAGTGCAGCAAACGCGCCGTCGTCTTCAACCCAATCGCAACTCTAGCCAGTCTTCATTACACCGGACTTCAGGGTGAGCTAATGCTTCTAGCTTGGACTGGATCTTCCTCTTCAAGTCTTGATGCCTTGAATTTCTGGCATGGACTAGCTTTTTATGTATTTTAGTTTCTTAGATACTCTTAGATTAGTAATTTGAGGATAGATGTTCTTGTGATGATGACTTCCAGATTTTGGGGATAATAATAGTTGTTGAGTTTTTAGAAGTTATTTAATTGATTTTCATTAATGAGTTTAAGTCTTCCGCATTATATTCTGTTATTACATTAAAATGTTGGGATTTGTATTGGTTGGTTCACTCACATAGGAGAGTAAGTGTGGGTGCCAATCGAGGCTCGGTTTTGGGTCGTGACAAACTTGGTATCAGAGCATTAGGTTCGTTGGTCTCATCACACAAGAACGAGTCTAGTAGAGTCTTAAGGAACGGTAGGGGGACGCCTTTACTTTTCTTTGAGAGGCTATAAGACTTTAGGAAAATTCCATTCTTTCATTCTTTCTTTCGTGCTACTACTTCAGTCCAATTGGTATCTAGGTGATACAAATTGGTATCTGACCATCTTCACTCTATTTCGTAGATGGTTAGAACTAGAGCAACGACCGCGCCAGCAGCGACAACGGCAAGACAAGAAATGTCTGACCAGCCACTGGGGCTGTAGCTCGAGAAGGATCAGTGGTAAGAGGCTGTGGTAGAGGTCGTGGGAGGATGTCCTCTAGAGGAAAAGGATGAGCACCTAGCCCATCTGGTACTAGGGCGGTGACTCCTCCACCGACTGAGGAAGTGATAAGAGAGGGTTAGGAAGGGGAGAATGAACAAGTGCAGAATGAAGAATTACCACCCCAACCTACCCCAAAAATGATTAATCAGGTTCTTGCCTATCTTAGTGGGTTGTCTGATCAGGGCCAAACACCTCCAGTGTTTTCTGCACCAACACCTCAGGTTCCGGAGGTACAACATGCGGCTACTGTGGCTCCCCGCATGGATGCCTCATTGGAAATAGGCACGTTTCCTCATCTGACTACAGGGCCTATAATGACAAATGATCAGCATGAACTTTTTAGTAAGTTCTTAAAATTGAAACCTCCAGTCTTCAAGGGTGCAGAATCTGAGGATGCTTACGATTTTCTGGTTGATTGTCATGAGCTACTACACAAGATGGGTATAGTAGAACGGTTTGGTGTCGAGTTCATGAGTTATCAGTTTCAAGGGAACGCCAAAATGTGGTGGCGGTCACATGTTGAGTGTCAACAAACAGAGGCCCCACCTATGACTTGGGCATCATTCTCTAGCTTGTTTATGGAGAAGTATATCACCCGGACTTTGAGGGATAGGAAAAGAGATGAGTTCTTGATCCTAGAGCAAGGTAGGATGTCGGTTACTGCATATGAGGCTAAGTTTCGTGCGTTATCCATGTATGCCACCCAACTTTAATTCAGTCCACAAGAGCGGATTCGCCGTTTTGTGAAAGGGTTGAGGTCAGAATTGTGGATTTCAGCCTTACAGGTAGCGGCTATGGCAAAATCCTTCAAAGAAGTGGTTGACTTTGTGATAGAGGTTGAAGGAGTGAAGCCAGATGACTTCACCACGACATCGACATCAAAAAGGTTTCGAAAGGGAGGTGAGTTTAATGGTTCTTAAACTAGAGGACAGGGTTCAGGAGGTTTCTCAGTCCGACCAATTCAGTCTTCACTACAGACTATAGTTGGGGGTCCACCTCATACCGGTCAACACTTCTCCGAGAGACCTATGCTTGACTCCAGAGAGTGTTATGGATGTGGGGAGACTGGACATATTAGGAGGAATTGTCCAAAACAGAGTTACAGACCCCCAATAGCTAGAGGTAGAGGTGGTCATAGTAGAGGCTGTTTTTCTGGAGGACGTGGTGGTCGAGGTAATGGTGGTCACCAAAACGGCCGAGGTGATAGGCAAACTGGAGCCACTACGGCACAACATGGTAGGGGCAACGGACAGACTGGTGATAGGGCCCATTGTTACGCTTTCCCTGGGAGATCTGAAGCGGAGGCATCTGATGCTGTTATCACAGGTAATCTTTTGGTTTGTGATTGCATGGCTTCTGTATTATTTGATCCTGGCTCCACATTTTCATATGTATCTTCCTCATTTGCTAATGGTCTTAATTTACATTGTGAATTGCTTTACATACCTATTCGTGTGCCTACTCCGGTGGGTGAGTCTGTGATAGTTGAAAAAGTATATAGGTCTTCTTTGGTGACTTTTGTGGGGAGCAATACTTATGTAGACTTGGTTATCTTGGAAATGGTTGATTTTGATGTAATTCTGGGTATAACTTGGCTTTCTCCAAATTTTGCGATCTTGGATTGTAATGCTAAAACCGTGACGTTAGCCAAGCCTGGGACAGATCCGCTAGTGTGGGAGGGCGACTACACTTCCACTCCGGTTCGTATCATCTCCTTTCTTCATGCTAAGAGAATGATTAGTAAGGGGTGTTTAGCTTTCTTGGCACATCTCAAGGATGACACTACTCAAGTACCTCCAATTGAGTCGGTTTCGGTAGTCCGTGAGTTTCTGGATGTGTTCCCTGCAGACCTTCCTGGTATGCCACCGGATAGAGATATTGATTTTTGCATTGATCTGGAACCGGGTACTCGCCCCATTTCTATACCCCCTTATAGAATGGCTCCCGCGGAGTTAAGAGAGTTAAAAGCCCAACTTCAAGAGTTGTTGAGCAAAGGCTTCATTAGACCAAGTGCATCTCCTTGGGGTGCTCCGGTGTTATTTGTGAAGAAGAATGATGGGAGTTTTCGGATGTGCATAGACTACAGACAACTGAATAAGGTGACTATTAAGAACAAGTATCCCATTCCTCACATTGATGATTTGTTCGATCAGTTACAAGGTGCTTGTGTCTTTTCTAAGATTGACTTGAGATCCGGTTATCACCATTTGAAAATACGGGCAACGGATGTGCCAAAGACTGCTTTTCGAACTAGGTATGGGCATTACAAATTTGTGGTAATGTCTTTTGGTCTTACGAATGCCCCTGCTGCTTTCATGAGCTTGATGAACGGGATTTTCAAACCATATCTGGATCTCTTTGTGATCGTATTTATTGATGATATACTGATATACTCAAAGAGTAAGAAGGAACATGAGGAGCATTTGAGAATGGTGTTAGAGTTGTTGAGGAAGAAAAAGCTTTATGCCAAATTCTCCAAGTGTGAGTTTTGGCTAGATTCAGTGTCCTTCTTGGGGCACGTGGTTTCTAAGGATGGAGTGATGGTGGATCCATCTAAGATTGAGACAGTGAAGAATTGGGTAAGACCTACTAATGTGTCAGAAATAAGGAGCTTTGTTGGGTTAGCTAGCTATTACCGTCGATTTGTCAAGGGATTCTCTTCTATTGCTTCCCAATTGACGAACTTGACTAAGCAGAATGTTCCATTTGTATGGTCGGATGAATGTGAGGAAAGCTTTCAGAAACTTAAGACCTTGTTGACTACTGTACCAATTCTTACTTTGCCAGTAGAGGGTAAGAACTTCATCGTTTATTGTTATGCATCCTATTCCGGTTTGGGTGCAGTGCTAATGCAAAAGAAGAATGTGATTGCTTATGCTTCGAGGCAATTAAAGGTGCATGAACGTAACTATTCGACCCATGATTTGGAGTTGGCCGCGGTAGTGTTTGCATTAAAGCAATGGAGGCACTATCTATATGGGGTCAAGTGTGAAGTCTATACGGATCATCGTAGCCTCCAGTATGTCTTCACTCAGAAAGATTTAAATTTGAGACAGAGGAGATGGATTGAACTACTAAAGGATTATGATGTTACCATCTTGTACCACCCAGGAAAGGCTAATGTTGTGGCAGACGCCTTAAGCAGAAAGACAGTAAGCATGGGAAGTCTAGCTCATTTGCAAGTCTCTAGACGCCCGTTGGCTAGGGAAATCCAAAATTTGGCTAATGACTTTATGAGGCTAGAAGTAAATGAGAAGGGAGGATTTTTGGCTTGTGTGGAGGCGAGATCTTCTTTTCTTGACAAGATTAAGGGGAAACAGTTTGACGATGAGAAACTAAGGAGAATTCGAGATATGGTGTTGCGAGGAGAGGCTAAAGAGGCCATAATGGATGAGGAAGGTGTTTTGAGGATCAAGGGAAGGGTATGTGTGCCCCGTGTTGATGATTTGATCCACACTATTCTTACAGAGGCTCATTGTTCCGGATATTCTATACATCCTGGTGCAACTAAGATGTACCGTGACCTAAAGCAACACTTTTGGTGGAGTAGAATGAAGCGAGACATTGTTGATTTTGTTGCCAAATGTCCAAATTGTCAACAAGTAAAGTATGAACACCAGAGGCCCGGAGGAACACTTCAGAGAATGCTCATTCCTGAATGGAAGTGGGAGAGAATTGCAATGGACTTCGTGGTTGGTCTTCCAAAGACATTGGGTAAGTTTGACTCTATTTGGGTAATTGTGGAAAGATTAACTAAGTCTGCTCACTTCATTCCGGTCAAGGTGACCTACAATGCAGAGAAGTTAGCCAAAATCTACATCTCAGAAATCGTTCGATTGCATGGAGTTCCACTTTCCATCATATCAGATAGAGGTACGCAGTTTACTTCTAAGTTTTTGAGAACATTGCATGCTGAATTAGGCACTAGATTGGACCTTAGTACTGCATTTCATCCTCAAACCGATGGTCAGTCTGAGCGAACAATTCAAGTGTTGGAGGATATGCTTCGTGCATGTGTGATAGAATTTGGTGGACATTGGGATAACTTCTTACCCTTAGCGGAGTTTTCATACAATAATAGCTATCACTCCAGTATTGACATGGCTCCATTTGAAGCATTGTATGGGAGGAGATGTAGGTCTCCCATTTGTTGGTTTGATGCATTTGAGGTTAGACCTTGGGGTACGGATCTGTTGAGGGATTCATTGGAAAAGGTGAAAGCTATTCAAGAAAATCCTTTAGCGGCTCAAAGTAGGCAAAAGGAATATGCGGATCGAAAGGTTAGAGACTTGGAGTTCATGGAAGGTGAACAAGTCTTGTTGAAGGTTTCACCCATGAAAGGGGTGATGCGGTTTGGAAAAAGGGGTATGTTAAGTCCAAGGTATATTGGACCATTTGAAGTACTTAAGCGAGTAGGGGAGGTGTCTTATGAATTAGCCTTGCCTCCAGGGCTGTCAGGAGTGCATCCGGTATTTCACGTGTCTATGTTTAAAAGATACCATGGGGATGGAAATTACATCATTCGTTGGGATTCGGTTCTGCTTGATGAAAATTTGTCTTATGAGGAGGAACCTGTTGCTATTTTAGATAGAGAAGTTCGCAAGTTGAGGTCGAGGGAGATTGCATCCATCAAAGTTCAATGGATGAATCGACTAGTTGAAGAAGCCACTTGGGAGAAGGAGGCTGATATGCAAGAAAGATACCCACACCTGTTTACAGATTCAGGTACTCCTTCTCGTCCTTTTTTTTCTTCTTTTGATCGTTCGAGGACGAACGATGGGTAAATTGGTATCTATTGTAACGACCTGTTTAGTCGTTTTGAGCAGCAGATTTTATTTCTGGAAAAACTGGCTGAGACGACGGAACCCACGACGGACCGTCATGGGAACGACGGACCGTCGAGGGTGTCTCATTCCAAAACACTTAGGAATTCTGAAATTTGAGTGCTGAAATCGACTCTCTGAACTCTGTGACGGACCTGCAGGACAAACCGTCACAGTTACGACGAACCGTTGTGAGCCCCTGTTTCAAAACACTTCAACTCTTGAAAAGTTGGTACTGGGAACAATTTTCTGAACGTCGTGACGAAGGTGCAGGACGGAACATCGTGGGTATGACGGAACGTCACAGAATCTTTGAGAAAAGTGAGTCTCTGATCGTTGCGACGGACCTGCAGGACAGACCGTCGCAGGCACGACGGGCCATCACAGGTTGCGTAATCCCAGGCGGAGTCGGATTTCTGTTTAAGTTTTAAAGGGGCGTTTTGGACTATTCCTGCTATAATTTTAAAATTCGTGGGTTTATATTAATAACTCAATTTCTTGGGGGATAAAAGAGGTAACCTTGAGTTAATTAGTGGGTTATTATTGTCATCTTTTACACTTAATTATATGTTAATTAGGGTTAAAGAAAGAGGGTTTGAATAAAGAAAATAAAAAGAACAAAGAGAGAGAGAGGGTCGATAGAGAGAGAGGAACGAAGGGGATATCAAAGATTGTGAGGATTTGCTTTCTTCATCACGAAATCATCGGTGGAGGTAGGTTATGGTTTTTACGTTATTCGTAGTAAACTCTTAATAGCGAATGATATGTATTGGTAGTATTGTAAACCTGTCTATATGCTTAATTGTATGCTTGCATGAATATGATTATGTGATTGTGATAAAATAAGCATGATGAAGCTATTGAATCCCAAATCTTGAAAGAAACCCTAAATCACTTTGTTAATGGGATTGATGATGCCTAGATATAAAAGAAAGGCTTGATGAACTAAAGTAATGAGATTGATGATGCCTTGGTATAAGAGAAGGCTTGATGAATTGATAGAATGATGTTAGTGGATCGGAGTGTCACGTTCCGACACATAGTATTAAGGGATCGGGTGTCACGAACTGACACGTAGAATTAGGGGATCAGAGGGTCACGTACCGACACATAGTATTAGGGGATCGGGTGTCACGAATCTACACGTAGAATTAGGGGATCGGAATGTCACGTATCGACACATAGTATTAGGGGATCGGGTGTCACGAACCGACACGTAGAATTAGGGGATCGGAGTGTCACGTACCGACACATAGTAGTAGGGGATTGGAGTGTCACGTACCGACACAAGAGGAAGAAAGATAATGAATCTCGAAAGATGTTAATATACTTAATATAATGAACCTAATTCCCAAATGAGTATGGCATTGAGGCTTGAGTCCTCATGGATGAACTTGGTGGTACTTATTGATGATTAAAGTAATTGTTGTTGCTACATGTTGAGTATTGTAGTCGATTTATGATATTAACTGATATATAATGTTTTCTATTTTGAGTTGGCCGATGATACTTACTCAGTACCCGTGTTTTGTACTGACCCCTACTTGTTTGTTTCTTTCTTTGTTATTTGTGGAGTGCAGCAAACGCGCCGTCGTCTTCAACCCAATCGCAACTCTAGCCAGTCTTCGTTACACCGGACTTCAGGGTGAGCTAATGCTTCTAGCTTGGACTGGATCTTCCTCTTCAAGTCTTGATGCCTTGAATTTCCGGCATGGACTAGCTTTTTATGTATTTTAGTTTCTTAGATACTCTTAGATTAGTAATTTGAGGATAAATGTTCTTGTGATGATGACTTCCAGATTTTGGGGATAATAATAGTTGTTTAGTTTTTAGAAGTTATTTAATTGATTTTCATTAATGAGTTTAAGTCTTCCGCATTATATTCTGTCATTACATTAAAATGTTGGGATTTGTATTGGTTGGTTCGCTCACATAGGAGAGTAAGTGTGGGTGTCAGTCGCGGCTCGGTTTTGGGTCGTGACAGATATGCTATAAGATAACTTTAGCAAAACTAAAACTAAAAGTCTCTAACTGACTAGAGATGTCGAGACATGGTACCAGATAACTCTAGCAAAACTGAAATTAAATGGAAGACTGAATATAAAACATGTAAATCGCCTCGAAGAAAAAGGATTCACCACTGATATTGCTCAATACGGATTGGGAATCGATCTCCACGTGATCTAAATGTTAGAACCTGGGCATCACGAGAAGATGTAGCGTAGAATAAGTGTGAGTACTTGAAAGGTAAATGATAAATCTTAACAAATATATATATATATATATATATATATATATATATATATATATATATATATATATATATATATATATATATATATATATATATATATATATATATATATATATATAATTGAATAAAGCATATTAAACAATGATATATTCTAAACATGTGTCACGACCCAAAATGAGCCGCGAGTGGCACCCACACTTATCCTATTATGTGAGCGAACCAACCAATCTAAACCCCAACATTTTAACCATAATGAACAAAATACAATGCGGAAGACTTAAAACTCATTAATGAAATCAATTAAATAACTTCTAAAATTTATCAATCATTATCCCCAAAATCTGGAAGTCATCGCCACAAGAACATCTATCCTCAAATTACTAATCTAAGAGTATCTAAGAAGCTAAAATAAGTAAAAAGCTAGTCCATGCCGGAATTTCAAGGCATCAAGACATGAAGAGGAAGATCCATTCCAAGCTAGAAGAAATAGCACACCCTGAAATCTAGCTTGATGAAGACTGGCTAGAGTTGTGCTTGAGTTGAAGACGATGGCACGTTTGCTGCACTCCACAATTAACAAAGAAAAAAAAATACAAGTAGGGGTCAGTACAAGGCACAAGTACTGAGTAGGTATCATCGGCGAACTCAAAATAGAAAATAGTATATATCAAATAATAACATAAAATCAACTAATATTCTTACAGGCGACCAAAACAATTTCCATAACCCTTGGTCACAACACCAAGCACATCAATGGGGACTCAAGCCTCCCCATTATACTCATTTGGGAATTAGTTCTTTAAAATTTAGTATATTATCATAATTCAAGATTCATTATCTTTATTCCTCTTGTGTCGGTACGTGACACTCCGCTCCACTACTACTATCCTGGTGTCGGAACGTGACACCCGATCCTCTATTTCTATCCTGGTGTCGGAACGTGACACCCGATCCTTTAATCTCATTACTTTAGTTCATCAAGCCTTCTTTTATACCAAGGCATCATCATTAACAAGTAAATTTAGGTTTTAAGATTCAATAGCCTCATCATGCTAATTCATCACAATTATATAATCACATCATGCAAGCACACAATTAAGCATATAGAAGACTTTATAATACTACCCAATACATATCATTCGCTATTTAGAGTTTACTATAAGATTGTATAAACCATAACCTACCTCCACCGAACAATTGTGATCAAGCAATCCACTTTCCCAAAGCTGTGTTCTTCTTCGTTTTCTCTCTCTCTTGATTGTTCGTTTCTGCCTCTCTTTGTTCTTTCTATTTTTCTTATTCAAACCCTCTTTCTTTTACCCTAATTGTCATATAATTAAGTATAAAAGATGATAACAATAACCCACTAATTATTTCAAGGTTATCTCCTTTAACCCCCAAGTAATTGAATTATTAACATTAGTCCACTAACTTTATAATTATAAGCATAAATAGTCCAAAATGCCCCTTAAAACATTTAACAGAAATCCGACCCAGTCAGGGTTACGCAGCCTGTGACAGCCTGTCGTGCCTGCGACGGTCCGTCCTGCTGCTTCCATCACAAAGTTCAGAGACTCAATTCATTACAGAGTCTGTGACGGCCCATCATGTCTGCGACGGTCCGTCCTGCCATTTCGTCGCGAAGTTCAGAGAGTCGATCTCAGTACCCAAATTACTAAATTCTATGTGTTTTGGAACGAGACCCCCTCGACGGTCCGTCGTGCCCATGACGGTCCGTCTTGGGATCCGTCGACCCAGCCAGTTATTTACCAGAAATACTCTACTGCTCAAAACGACTAAACAGGTCGTTACAACATCATTAATAAGGTTTAGGTATTTGGTTAACAGTTTTAAGGTTAGGGTTTACAGCTCAAGATTGTGTAGAGATTTTTCAAGTTAAGAATTTTTTTTGATTTAGAATTTTTAAAGATTTTTTAAGATGATTACTGTTTTTATAATTTAGAGGTTCATAGGCTTAGGTTATGGGTTCTTTAGGTTTTTAATGATTGATACAGGGATTTTAAAACATTTTTAGCGGTTTTTTGTGTTTAACTTTTCTTAGGATTTAGGATTTAGGGCTTCTTAAAGTTTCATAAGGTTAGGGATGGTGTTTATCCTATGGTTTAGGGTTTAGTTTCATTGAGTTTGAGTTATGTATTGTAGGTCTCCTATGTTTATTTGGGATTTTTATGGGTTAATGGTAAATTTAGGGTTTAGTGTTTTAGGTTTAAGGGTTTTCTAAAGTTAAGGGTTTAGGTTATTTATTTTTAAGATTTCGAAAGGGTTTTTTAGTTTTAAAGTTTTTAAAGTTTAATAAGGTTTAGGGTTTTTTAGTGTGTTTTTAGGGTTTTATTTGGGACTTATGAGTTTTTAAATGTTTTATAAATAAGGGATTCTCAGAGCTTTGGGTTCAAAATTTAGAGTTCGGGATTTAAGGTTTCTTAGGTTTAAGTGTTTCTTAGTGATTTTTAGGGTTTAGGTTTCATAGGAATTAAGGTTTTTCTTAAAATGATATTTAGGGTAAATTATAATGTAGGGCTTAGTGTTTTTCAAGTTAATGATTTTTAGGGGTTTTATAATGGGGGTTTTCAAGAGTTTTTATAAAAAAAAAAACTGTTGTTTTTAGGATTCAATGTTTTTTTAGGGTTTGGGCTTTTGGCTTATGAATTTTTATGGTTTTATTATTTAGGATTTCTTAGGGTTTTGGGTTCTGAGTTTAGAGTTTGGGATTTAAGATTTCTTAGGTTTATATTTTCTTAGTGATTTATAAAATTTAGGTTTTGTAAGGTTTAGGGTTTTTTCAAAATAACTTTTAGGGTAAATTATATGGTATTCGACTAGTGTCTTTTTAGGTTTGAGGATTTAAGAGATTCTTAAAGATTTTTTTATGAGTTTTTACGTTTAGAGTTTATAAAGGTTTTGTAAGGTAAATACGGTATTAGGGTTTCTTAGGTATAAGAATTATTAATTTTAAGTTTTAGGGTCAAGTTTGTCTTGAACTTTTAAATATTTAGGGACATACAAGGTTTTTCTATAATATTATTATGTTTTTTACGATTTAGAGTTTGTTTGGGTTTAGCGCTTAGGATTTTGTATGTAGGATTTTTAAGGAGTGAGGGGTTTTAAGGATTTTTTGGGGCTTCATGTTTTTAAAGGTGTTTTTAGGAATAACGATTTCTTAGGGTTTAGGGTTTTCTTAATTTTTTATAAGGCTTGGGGTTTAGGGTTTGAGTTTAGTATTTAAGGCCTCCTATTTTTATTTTGGGTCTGTTAGAATGTATGTTTAGGATTTAGTATTTCCTTTAGAGGATTTAAGATTTAGTATTTTAGGCAGAGGGTTTAGGATTTGGGGTTTAGGTTTAAGAATTTTAAGGGATTTATAGGTTTAGCGCTTTTAAAGGCTTTTTTTGTTGTGTTTTAGGATGTAGGATTTTGGTTTTTCTTAAGGGTTGGGTTTTAGGCTTATTGGTTTTAAGTGTTTACAATATAGGATTTCTTAGGACTTGGGTTCAGAGTTCAGAGTTAGGAATTTTGGGGTTTATTAGAGATTTTCAGGGTTTATTTTTAGGTTTCATAGGGTTTAGTATTTTTTAAAAAATGAGTTTTTTGGGTAAATTATGGTAAAGGGCTTAGTGTTTTTTGAGTTTTTAGGTTTAGATATTTTTTCGATTCAGAATTTTCAATGATTTCTAAGGATTATTATTGTTTTTACGAATTAGGGGTTTGTAAGTTTAGGTTGTGGATATTTTAGGTTTTTAAGGTTTGTTTTAGAGATTTCAAAAGGTTTTTTTGTGTTTTTGATTTTCTTAGGTTTACCATTTTATAGGATATAGGGCTTCTTAGATTTTCATAAGGTTAGGGTTAGGGTTTATCCATTAGGATTCTCAGGGTTTGAGCTTAGCATTTTAGGTCTCCAAGTTTTATTTAGGGTGTAAAGTAAATTTAGGGTTTAGTGTTTTAGGTTAAGGTGTTTTCTAAAATTAAGGGTTTAGGTTTTTTAGGTTAAGATTTTTTAAAGGTTTTTTAGGTTTAAGGTTTTTAATGTTTTATAGGGTTTAGGGTTCCTTACTATTTTTTAGGGTGTAGGTTTGGGGATTATGGGTTTTTAAGGGTTTAAAAATTAGGGATTCTCAGAGTTTTGGGTTCGGTGTTCAAGTTTGGGATTTAGGGTTTCATAGGTCTAGTTTATCTTTGTGATTTTTATGGTTTAGGTTTCATAGGGTTTAAGGTTTTTTAAAAAAAAATTAGGGCAAATTATGGTGTGGGGCTTAGTGTTTTTCAGGTTTATAGTTTTTACGTGTTTTAAGATTTTTTTTTCACGAGTTTTTAGATTTAGAGTTTTTCTTAAAAAAATTGTTGTTTTTATGATTAATGGTTTTTTTCGGGTTTGGCCTCTAGGCTTATGATGTTTTAAGGGTTTACGATTTAGGATTTCTTAGGATTTTGGGTTCATAGTTTAGAGTTTAAGATTTAGGATTTCGCAGGCTTAGGTTCTCTTAGTGATTGTTAGAGTTTAGGTTTTATAGGGTTTAGGGTTTTTAAAAATGACTTTTAGGATAACTTATGATATAAGGCATAGTGTTTTTTAGGTTGAAGGATTTTAGGGATTCTTAAAGAGTTTTTTATTAGAGTTTTTACGTTTAGAGTTTTTATGGGTTTTTAAGGTTATGTAAGATAAATACGTTATTAGGATTTTTGGGGTATAACGATTATTATGTTTTAACGTTTAGAGTTCAATTTTTTCTAAAAATTTTAAATTTTTAGGATCGTAAAAGATTCCTTTTTGAATATTTTTTTTTACAGTTTAGATTTTCTTTGGGTTTATGGCTTAAGATTTTTGATTTAGGATTTTCATGGGGTTATGAGTTTTAATGGTTTTTTTGGATTTAGTGTTTCTTTAAAGGTTTTTTTGGGATAATAATTTCTTGGGGTTTAGGTTTCTTGGTGTATCATAAGTCTTGGGGCTTGGGGTTTGATTTTAGTTTTTAAGGCCTCCTAGGTTTATTTTGGATCTTTTAGAGTGTAAAATTTACGATTTAGTATTTTAGGTTTAGGGTTTATGTTTAACAATTTTAAGGGTTTTATAGGTTTAGAGCTTCTGAAGGATTTTTTTTGTTATTTAGCATATACGGTTTGGGGTTTTCTTTAGGTTGGGTTTTGGGCTTATTGGTTTTAAGGGCTTAAAATTTAGTTTTTCTTAGATTTTGGGTTCACAGTTTAGAGTTTGGTATTAAGGGTTTTCTTTGTGAATTTTAGGATTTTTTAGGCTTTATGGGTTTAGTGTTTTATAAAAATGATTTTTAGGATAAATTATAGTGTAGGGATTAGTGTTTTTAGAGTTTTTAAAGGTTTCTTATGTTTTTGGAGGTCTTAGGGTTTTTTTGGTATAAGTGAACTAGATAAAAGGGAATCTAGTTTTTAAGGCCTCCTAGGTTTATTTTTGATCTTTTAGAGTGTAAAATTTAAGATTTAGTATTTTAGGTTTAGGGTTTATGTTTAAGAATTTTAAGGGTTTTATAAGCCACCTCCCCTACTCGCCTAAGTACTTCAAATGGTCCAATATACCTTGGGCTTAGCTTACCTCTTTTACCAAACCGCATCACCCCTTTCATGGGTGAAACCTTCAGCAAGACTTGTTCACCCTCCATGAACTCCAAGTCTCTAACCTTTCGATCAGCATATTCCTTTGGCCTACTTTGCGCCGCTAAAAGCTTATCTTGAATAGATTTCACTTTCTCTAATGAATCCCTCAAAAGATCAGTACCCCAAGGTCTAACCTCAAATGCATCTAACCAACCAATAGGAGACCTACATCTCCTCCCATACAATGCTTCGGATGGAGCCATATCAATACTTGAGTGATAGCTATTATTGTATGAAAACTCCGCTAAGGGTGAGAAGTTATCCCAATGACCACCAAATTCTATCACACATGCACGAAGCATATCTTCCAATACCTGAATCGTTCGCTCAGACTGACCATTGGTCTGAGGGTGAAATACAGTACTAAGGTCCAACCTAGTACCTAATTCCGCATGCAATGTTCTCCAAAACTTAGAAGTAAACTGCGTACCTCTATCTGATATGATGGAAAGTGGAACTCCATGCAATCGAACAATTTCTGAGATGTAGAGTTTGGCTAACTTGTCTGCATTGTTGTCACGACCCAAATCCGGGGCCGCGACTGGCACCCATATTTACCCTCCTATGTGAGCGAACCAACCAATCTAACCTTAACATTTCAATGTATAACAACAGAAAATAACGC
>CM064973.1:20422125-20554030 GCA_032847665.1 Solanum chilense
AAACCACTAAGATAGGCCAGAACTTGATTAATCATTTCTGGGGTAGGTTGGGGTGGTAATTCTTCATTCTGCACTTGTTCATTCTCCCCTTCCTCACCCTCTCTTATCACTTCCTCAGTCGGTGGAGGAGTCACCGCCCTAGTACCAGATGGACTAGGGGCTCGTCCTCTTCCTCTAGAGGACATCCTCCCATGACCTCTACCACGGCCTCTTACCACTGATCCTCCTTGAGCTACAGCCCCAGTGGCAGGCTCAGTCGTTTCTTGTCTTGCCGTTGTTGCTGCTGGTGCGGTCGTTGCTCTAGTTATAACCATCTGTGAAATAGAGTGAAGATGGTCAGATACCAATTTGTATCACCTAGATACCAATTGGACTCAAGTAGTAGCACGAAAGAAAGAATGAAAGAATGGAATTTTCCTAAAGTCTTATAGCCTCTCAAAGAAAAGTAAAGGCGTCCCCCTACCGTTCCTTAAGACTCTACTACACTCGTTCTTGTGTGATGAGACCAATGAACCTAATGCTCTGATACCAAGTTTGTCACGACCCAAATCCGGGGCCGCGACAGGCACCCACATTTACCCTCCTATGTGAGCAAGCCAACCAATCTAACCTTAACATTTCAATGTATAACAACAGAAAATAACGCGGAAGACTTAACATCATTAATAAAACCCAATTCAATAACTATTAAAAATTCAACATCTATTATTCCCCAAAATCTGGAAGTCATCATCACAAGAACATCTATGATCAAATTACTAAACTAAAAATGTCTAAGAAGCTAAAACAATTAAAAGCTAGTCCATGCCGGAAGTTCAAGGCATCAAGACTTGAAGAAGAAGATCCAGTCCAAGCTAGACGCGTTAGCTCACCCTGAATTTCCGATGTAGTGAAGACTGGCTAGAATTACTGCTGAGTTGAAGATGACGGAACGTTTGCTGCACTCCACAAATAACAAAGAAGAAAACATAAAAGTAGGGGTCAGTACAAACCACAAGTACTGAGTAGATATCATCGGCCAACTCAAAATAGAAAACAAATATATATCAATAATATCATAAATCAACTATAAAACTCAACATGTAGCAACAACAAGTACTATAATCATCAAGAAGTACTATCAAGTTCATCCATGAGGGCTCAAGCCTGATTACCATACTCATTTGGGGATTAAGTTCATTATGTTTAAGTAAGTTATCATCTCTCAGGATTCATTATCTTTCTTCCTCTTGTGTCGGTACGTGACACTCCGATCCTCTACTACTATGTGTCGGTACGTGACACTCCGATCCCCTATATGTGTCGGAACGTGACACTCCGATCCCCTATATGTGTCGGAACGTGACACTCCGATCCCCTATATCTATGTGTCGGTTCATGACACCCGTCCCACTAATACTATGTGTCGGAACGTGACACTCCGATCCACTAATTCTATGTGTCGGAACGTGACACTCCGATCCACTAATTCTATGTGTCGGAACGTGACACTCCAATCCACTAATTCTATGTGTCGGAACGTGAAACTCCGATCCACTAATTCTATCCATTCATTAAGCCTTCTCTATACCAAGGCATCATCAATCCCATTACTTTAATTCATCAAGCATTCTTTTATACCAAGGCATCATCATTAATAACGTAGATTAAAGTTTCTTTCAAGATTTGGGATTCAATAGTTTTCATCATGCTTGCTTTATCAAAATCATACAATCATATTCATGCAAGCATACAATTAAGCATATAGCAGGGTTTATGATACAATCAAAACATATTATTCACTATTACGAGTTCACTACGAATATCGTAAAAACCATAACCTACCTCCACCGAAGAATTGGAATCAACAAGCAATTTCCCAAGCTTTGTGTTTTCCTCTTCGTTTTCTCCTCTCTCGTTCAATCCTCTCTTTCTCTTTCTGTTCTTTCTCTTTTTCTTATTCAAAACCCTCTTCCTTTTACCTTAATTAGTATATAATTAAGAATAAAAGATGGCAATAATATCCCTCTAATTAACTTAGGATTACCTCTTTTAACCCCTAAGTAATTAGACTTATTAATATTAACCCTTTAACTTCATAATTAAGGAAAGAATAGTCCAAAACGTCCCTTAAAACGTGTAAAGAAATCCGATTTTGACTGGGCTTACGGAACCTGTGACGGCCCGTCGTGCCTGCGACGGTCCGTCACGCAGGTCGTCGCAGCATCTTAGAACTCCATTTTTCACTAAGTAGACTGTGACGGTCCGTCACACCTGTGACGGTCCGTCCTGCACTTCCGTCATCGCGTTCAGAAACTCGTTCCCCATACCAAATTCTCAAGAGTTAAAGTGTTTTGAAATGGTGCCTCACGACGGTTCGTCGGGGTTGTGACGGTCCGTCCTGCAGGTCCGTCACAATTTACAGAGAGTCGATTTTAGTACCCCAATTTCAAAATTCTAAGTGTTCTGGGATGATACACCCTCGACGGTCTGTCGTGCCCATGACGGTCCGTCGTGGTGACCGTCGTCTCAGCCAGTTTTTCCAAAAATAAAATCTGCTGCTCAAAACGACTAAACAGGTCGTTACAATTGTAGGTCAGCTTGACCAGAATGAAGTGAGCAGACTTAGTTAATCTGTCCACAATTACCCAGATAGAATCAAACTTTCCCAATGTCTTTGGAAGACCAACCACGAAGTCTATTGCAATTCTCTCCCACTTCCTTTCAGGAATGGGCATTCTCTGAAGTGTTCCTCCGGGCCTCTGGTGTTCATACTTTAATTGCTGACAATTTGGACATTTGGCAACAAAATCAACAATGTCGCGCTTCATTCTACTCCACCAAAAGTGTTGCTTTAGGTCACGGTACATCTTGGTTGCACCAGGATGTATAGAATATCTGGAATTATGAGCCTCTGTAAGAATAGTGTGGATCAAATCATCAACACGGGGCACACATACCCTTCCCTTAATCCTCAAAACACCTTCCTCATCAATTATTGCCTCTTTAGCCTCTCCTCGAAACACCATATCCCGAATTCGGCTTAGTTTCTCATCATCAAATTGTTTTCCCTTGATCTTGTCAAGAAAAGAAGATCTCGCCTCCACACGGGCCAAAAATCCTCCCTTCTCATTTACTTCTAGCCTCATAAAGTCATTAGCCAGGGTCTGAACCTCTCTAGCCAACGGGCGTCTAGAAACTTGTAAGTGGGCTAAACTACCCATGCTCCCTGCTTTTCTACTTATGGCGTCTGCCACAACATTAGCCTTTCCTGGGTGATACAAGATGGTAACATCATAGTCCTTCAGTAGTTCCATCCACCTCCTCTGTCTCAAATTCAAATCCCTCTGAGTAAAGACATACTGTAGGCTACGATGATCCGTATAGATTTCACACTTAACCCCATATAGATAGTGTCTCCATTGCTTTAATGCAAACACTACCGCAGCCAACTCCAGATCATGGGTCGGATAGTTACATTCATGCACCTTTAATTGCCTCTAAGCATAAGCAATTACATTCTTCTCTTGCATTAGCACTGCACCAAAACCTGAATAGGATGCATCACAATAAACAATGAAGTTCTTACCCTCTACTGGCAAGGTAAGGATAGGTGCAGTAGTCAGCAAGGTCTTGAGTTTCTGAAAGCTTTCCTCACATTCATCCGACCATACAAATGGAACATTCTGCTTAGTCAAGTTCGTCAATTGGGAAGCAATAGAAGAGAATCCTTTGACAAATCGATGGTAATAGCTAGCTAAACCAACAAAGCTCCTTACTTCTGTCACATTAGTAGGTCTTACCCAATTCTTCACTGTCTCAATCTTAGAATGATCCACCATCACTCCATCCTTAGAAACCACGTGCCCTAAGAAGGACACTGAATCTAGCAAAAACTCACACTTGGAGAATTTGGCATAAAGCCTTTTCTTCCTTAATACTTCCAGAACAATTCTCAAATGCTCCTCATGTTCCTTCTTACTCTTGGAGTATATATCAGTATATCATCAATAAATACGATCACAAAGAGATCCAGATATGGCTTAAAAATCCCATTCATCAAGCTCATGAAAGCAGCAGGGGCATTCGTAAGACCAAAAGACATTACTACAAATTCGTAATGCCCATACCTGGTTCGAAAAGCAGTCTTTGGCACATCCGTTGCCCGTATTTTCAATTGATGATAACCGGATCTCAAGTCAATCTTAGAGAAGACACATGCACCTTGTAACTGATCGAACAAGTCATCAATGCGAGGAATGGGATACTTGTTCTTAATAGTTACCTTGTTCATCTGCCGGTAGTCTATGCACATCCTAAAACTCCCATACTTCTTATTCACAAATAACACCGGAGCACCCCAAGGGGATGCACTTGGTCTAATGAAGCCTTTACTTAACAACTCTTGAAGTTGGGCCTTTAATTCCCTTAACTCCCATGGGGCCATCCTATAAGGGGGTATGGAAATGGGGCGAGTACCCGGCTCCAGATCAATGGAAAAGTCGATATCCCTATCCGGTGGCATACCAGGAAGGTCTGCAGGGAACACATCCAGAAACTCACGGACTACCGAAACTGACTCAATTGAAGGTACTTGGGTAGTATCATCCCTGAGGTCTGCCAAGAACGCTAAATACCCTTTACTAACAATTCTCTTAGCATGAAGAAAGGAGATGATACGAACTGGAGTGGAAGTGTAATCACCCTCCCACACTAACGGATCTGTCCCAGGCTTGGCCAATGTTACAGTTTTAGCATTACAATCTAAGATTGCAAAATTTGGAGAAAGCCAAGTCATACCCAAAATTACATCGAAATCAACCATCTCTAAAATAACCAAGTCTACATGAGTATTGCTCCCCACAAAAGTCACCAGACAAGACCAATATACCTTTTCAACTATCACAGACTCACCCACCGGAGTAGAAACACGAATAAGCATGTCAAGCAATTCACAATGTAAATTAAGACCAGTAGCAAATGAGGAAGATACATATGAAAATGTGGAGCAAGGATCAAATAATATAGAAGCCATGAAATCACAAACCAAAAGATTACCTGTGATAACAGCATCAGCTGTCTCCGCTTCAGACCGCCCGGGGAAAGAGTAACAATGGGCCCTATCACCTGTCTGCCCGTTTACCCTACCATGTGGTGTTGTAGTAGCTCCAGTTTGCCCGTCACCCCGGCCGTTTTGGTTACCACCATTACCTCGGCCACCACGTCCTCCAGAATGACGGCCTCTTCCATGACCACCTATACCTCTGACTATTTGAGGTCTGTAACTCTGTTTTGGACCATACCTCTTAATGTGTCCAGTCTCCCCACATCCATAACACTCTCTTGATTCAAGCATAGGTCTCTTTGAGAATGACGAAGTCTGGGGATAACCTCAAAACTCAGAGAAATGTTGACCGGTCTGCTGTGGACCCCCAACTACAGTCTGCAGTGAAGACTGAATAGGTCGGGCTGGATAACCTCCTGAACCCTGCCCTCTGGAGTAAGAACCATTAAACTCACCTCCCTTACGAAACCTTTTAGATGTCGATGCCATGGTGAAATCATCTGGCTTCACTCCCTCCACCTCTATCACGAAGTCTACCACTTCCTGAAAGGATTTTGCTGTAGCCGCTACCTGTAAGGCTTAAATCCGCAAATCTGACCTCAACCCCTTCACAAAATGGCGAATCCGCTCTTGTGGACTAAAACAAAGTTGGGTGGCATACCTGGATAATGCACGAAACTTAGCCTCATACGCAGTCACCGACATCTTGCCTTGCTCTAGGCTCAAGAACTCATCTCTCCTCCTATCCCTCAAGGTCCGGGGGATATACTTCTCCATAAATAAGCTAGAGAATGACGCCCAAGTCATAGGTGGCGCCTGTGCAGGTTGACACTCAACATGTGACCGCCACCACATTTTGGCATTTCCCTGAAACTGATAGGTTACAAACTCAACGCCAAATCGTTCCACTATGCCCATTTTATGTAGTAACTCATGACAATCAACCAGAAAATCGTAAGCATCCTCAGATTCAGCACCCTTGAAGATTGGAGGTTTCAATTTCAAGAACTTACTGAAAAGTTCATGCTGATCACTTGTCATTATGGGCCCTGTAGTCAAACGAGGAAACGTGCCTATTTCCAATGAGGCATCCATGCGGGGAGCCTCAGCAGCGGCCTGTCGTACTTCCGGAACCTGAGGTGCTGGTGCAGAAAACACTCGAGGTGTCTGGCCTTGATCAGATAACCCACCAAGATAAGCAAGAACCTGATTAATCATCTCCGGGGTAGGTTGGGGTGGTAATTCCTCATTCTGCACTTGCTCACTTTCCCCTTCCTCACCCTCTCTTACTACTTCCTCAGTCGGTGGAGGAGTCACCGCCCTAGTACTAGATGGGCCAGGTGCTTGTCCTCTTCATCTAGAGGACATCCTCCCACGACCTCTACCACGGCCTCTTGCCACTAATCCTCCTCGAGCTACAGCCCCAGTGGCTGGCTCAGTTGCACCTTGTCTTGCCGGTGTTGGTGTTGGCGCCGTTGTTGCTCTAGTTCTAACCATCTGCGAAATAGAGTGAAGATGGTCAGATACCAATTTGTATCACCTAGATACCAATTGGAACCAAGTAATAGCAAAGAAAGAAGGAAAGAAAGAATGGAATTTTCCTAAAGTCTTATAGCCTCTCAAAGAAAAGTAAAGGCGTCCCCCTACAGTTCCTTAAGACTCTACTAGACTCGTTCTTGTATGATGAGACCAACGAACCTAATGCTCTGATACAAAGTTTGTCACGACCCAAAACGAGCCGCGAGTGGCACCCACACTTATCCTACTATGTAAGCGAACCAACCAATCTAAACCCCAACATTTTAACCATAATGAACAAAATACAATGCGGAAGACTTAAAACTCATTAACGAAATCAATTAAATAACTTCTAAAATTTATCAGTCATTATCCCCAAAATCTGGAAGTCATCACCACAAGAACATCTATCCTCAATTGCAAAATCTAAGAGTATCTAAGAAGCTAAAATAAGTAAAAACTAGTCCATGCCGGAATTTCAAGGCACCAAGACAAGAAGAGGAAGATCCAGTCCAAGCTAGAAGCAATAGCTCACCCTGAAATCTGGCTTAATGAAGACTGGCTAGAGTTGCGGTTGAGTTGAAGACGGTGGCACGTTTACTGCACTCCACAATTAACAAAGAAAAACAAACACAAGTAGGGATCATTACAAGGCACAAGTACTGAGTAGGTATCATCGGCCAACTCAAAATAGAAAACAGTATATATCAGATAATAACATAAAATCAACTAATATTCTTAACAGGCGACCACAACAATTTCCATAACCCTTGGTCACAACACCAAGCACATCAATGAGGACTCAAGCCTCCCCATTATACTCATTTGGGAATTAGTTCTTTAAAATTTAGTATATTATCATAACTCAAGATTCATTATCTTTATTCCTCTTGTGTCGGTACGTGACACTCCGTTCCACTACTACTATCCTGGTGTCGGAACGTGACACACCGATCCATATACTATCCTGGTGTCGGAACGTGACACTCCGATCCATATACTATCCTTGTGCCGGAACGTGACACCCGATCCATATACTATCCTGGTGCCGGAACGTGACACCCGATCCATATAATATCCTGGTGTCGGAACGTGACACTCTAATCCATATACTATCCTGGTGTCGGAACGTGACACTCCGATCCATATACTATCTTGGTGCCGGAACGTGACACCCGATCCATATACTTTCCTGGTGTCATAACGTGACACTCCGATCCATATACTATCCTGGTGTCGGAACGTGACACTTCGATCCATATACTATCCTGGTGTCGAAACGTGACACCCGATCCTCTATTACTTTAGTTCATCAAGCCTTCTTTTATACCAAGGCATCATCATTAACAAGTAAATTTGGGATTTAAGATTGAATAGCCTCATCATGCTAATTCATCACAATTATATAATCACATCATGCAAGCACACAATTAAGTATATAGAAGACCTTATAATACTACCGAATACATATCATACGCTATTAAGAGTTTACTATAAGATAGTATAAACCATAACCTACCTCCACCGAAGAATTGTGATCAAGAAATCTACTTTCCCAAAGCTGCGTTCTTCTTCTCTCTCTCGTTCGTTCGTTTCTCCCTCTCCTTGTTCTTTCTGTTTTTCTTATTCAAAACCCTTTTTATTTTACCCTAATTAGCATATAATTAAGTATAAAAGATGATGAAATAACCCACTATTTATTTTAAGGTTATCTCCTTTAACCCACAAGTAATTGAATTATTAACATTAACCCACTACCTTTATAATTATAAGCATGAATAGTCCAAAACGCCCCTTAAAAACTTTAGCAGAAATCCGACCCAGTAAGGGTTACGCAACCTGTGACGGCCCGTCGTGCCTGCGACGGTCCATCTTGCTGCTTCCGTCACAAAGTTCAGAGACTCAATTCATTAAAGAGTCTGTGATGGCCCGTCATGTCTGCGACGGTCCATCCTGCCATTTCGTCGCGAAGTTCAGAGCGTCGATCTCAGTACCCAAATTTCTAAATTCTAAGTGTTTTGGAACGAGACCCCCTCGATGGTCCGTCGTGCCCATGACGGTCCATCGTGGGATCCGTCCACTCAGCCAGTTATTTACCATAAATACTCTACTGCTCAAAACGACTAAACAGGTCGTTACAATTATAGGGGTTTAGTGTTTTAAGGTTTTCTTAGGTGTAAGGTTTTTAAGGGTTTTAAAAGTAATTTTTAGAGTTTTGATGATTAGAGTTTTTAAAGGTTTTTGGAGTTGTAAAAGTGCTTATAGCTTATGTTTTTCTAGGATTTTTTAAGTTCAGAGTTTTTTCGATGTAAGATTATTTAGGATCATTATTCTTTTAACGGTTTAGGGAAACTTAGGTCTTAGGGCGTAATGTTTTAAATTAAGATTGTTTTTAAGGTTTGTGTAAGAATTTTAATAAGTCTTAGGGTTGAGGGTTCATCTTTATGATTTAGAGTTTAGGTTTCTTAGGGTTTAAATTGAGCATTTTAGGGATCCTAGGTTATTTTGGGTCTTTTCGAGTTTAACGTTTTTTAGGTTTCAGATATTTTAAGGAATCTTTAGCTTTAGAGTTTTTATAGTTTTTTGTTGTTTTTAGGGTTTATGATTTTATTAAGGTTCAAGATTTGGGGTTATAATTTTTTAAGGGCTTATAATTTACAGTTTTTAGAATTTTTGGTTCAGAGTTTAGTGTTTGGGATTTAGAGTTTCTTAGATTTAGGTTTTCTTAGTTATATTTAGGGTTTAGGGTTTTTTAAAAATGAGTTCAAGGGTAAATTATGGTGGAGAGCTTATTTTTAGAATTTTTACGTTAAAGCATTTTAACAATTTTAAAGGTTTCATAGGGTTTAGGGTATAAGGATTTCTTAGGTTTAGTTATTAATTTTAAAGGTCTATGGCTTAAATTTTTGTAGCATATTTTAGATTTAGGGTCTCGAAATGCTTTTTTAAGATTTATATGATTATTTTCGATTTAGAGTTTCTTTGTATTTAGGACTTATAATTTTACATTTAGGATTTTTTTAGGGGTTTTGGGTGTTCAAGGTTCTTTTGGGTTTAATGATTTTAAAGGTATTTTATGCTTTAGAATTTCTTAGGATTTAGTGTTTGAGTTTAGCATTGAAGGCTTCCAGTTATATTTTGGGTCTTTTAGAATGTAAGGTTTAGAGTTTTCTTGGGTTTGAAGTTTAGGTTTAAAAATTTTAAGGGCTTTTTAGGTTCAAAGTTTTTAAAGGCTTTTTTTTATGGTTTGGAGTTTTCCTAGGGTTTGGATTTTGTGCTTATGGGTTTACGATTTATGGTTTCTAGGGTTTTATGTTTAGAGTTTCGAATTTGGGAATGAGGGGTTTCTTAGGTTAAGGTTTTCTTGGTGATTTTAGACTTTTTTTAGGTTTCGTAGGGTTTAGGGTTTTCTTTAAATGATTTCTAGGGTACATTATCATCTAGGTCTTAGTGTTTTTAGGATTAATTAGGGTTAAGGTTTTTAGGAAGTCTAAAATGGTTCTTTTTGAGTTTTTACATTTAGAATTTTAAGGATTTATAAGGTTTCATAGGTATAACTATTCTTAGTGTTTAATGTTTAAGGCTTAAGTTGTTGTAATTTTATAGGTTTAGAGATTTCTTTTGGATTAAGGGTTATAGAAGGTTTTCTTTATGATTTTATTTTTGTTTTTACTTTTTAGGGGTTCTTAGGGTAAGAGTATATTTGGGTTTAGGACATAGATTTTAGATTTAGGATTTTTTTAGAGGTTAGGGATTTTGCAAGATTTTTTAGGTTAATTGTTTATAAAGGTGTTTTTAGGGTTAGGATCTCTTAGGATTTAGGTTTTCTTGATATTTCACAAGTCTTGGGGTTTAGGATTTTTCCTAAGGTTTAAAATTTAGTGTTTTTTTGAGTTTAGGATTTATAATTTTGGCCCTATTAAGGGTTTCCTATTTCGTTGGCTTTTCAAGAGTTTTTTAAGGTGTATATCTAATATGCTTATGATATGAAAACACAAGGTTAGCTTATAGTCACTGGTTATCCTAGGTATCGTGCTAAGTTAATGGTATAATCTCGCGATGTGACAAAAAATATGTATGAATAAAAGCCTCTAACTTACTAGAGATGATGGGTCATGCCCCCAGCTAACTCTAACAAAATTTAAATTAAAATGGAAGAATTAATATAAACTATGGAAATCATCGTCAAAGAACAAGGACTTACGAGTTATATTAATGTATACGAATTGGGAACCGATCTGCACGTGATTTAAATGTTAATGACCTGTGCATCACGAGAAGATGTATCGTAGAATATGTGTTAGCACTTGAAAGGTATAAGATTAAGTAGAACAAATATTTATAATCTGAATAATGATATAATCTTGTAACGACCTTTTTAGTCGTTTTGAGCAGCAGATTTTATTTCTGGGAAAACTGGCTGAGACAACGGATACCACGACGGACCGTCATGGCACGACAGACCGTCGAGGGTGTCTCGTCCCAGAACACTTAGAATTCTGAAATTTGTGTTCTAAAATCGACTCTCTGTAATCTGTGACGGACTTGCAGGACGGACCGTCACAGCTACGACGAACCGTCGTGAGATTCCATTGCAAAACACTTTAACTCTTGAGAATTTGGTATGGGGAACGAGTTTCTGAACGTCATGACGGAAGTGTAGGACGGACCGTCACAGGTGTGACGGACCGTCACAGACTACTTAGTGAAAAATGAAATTCTAAGATGCTGCGACGACCTGCATGACGGACCGTCGCAGGCACGACGGGCCGTCACAGGTTGCGTAATCCCAGTCGGAGTCGGATTTCTTTACACGTTTTAAGGGACATTTTGGACTATTCTTTCCTTAATTATAGATTTCGTGGGTTTATATTAATAACTCAAATTCTTGAGGGATATAAGAGGTAACTTTGGGTTAATTAGTGGGGTATTATTGCCATCTTCTATTCTTAATTATATACTAATTAGGGTAAAAGGAAGAGGGTTTGGAATAAGAAAAAGATAAATAACAGAAAGAGAGAGAGAAATCGATCGAGAGGGAGGAAAACAAAGCTTGGGAAATTGCTTGTTGATTCCAATTCTTCAGTGGAGGTAGGTTATGGTTGTTTTACGATATTCGTAGTGAACTCTTAATAGTGAATGATATGTATTGATTGTATTGTAAACCCTGCTATATGCTTAATTGTATGCTTGCATGAATATGATTATGTGATTTTGATAAAACAAGCATGATGGAAACTATTGAATCCCAAATCTTGAAAGAAACTTTAATCTACGTTATTAATGATGATGCCTTGGTATAAAAGAAGTCTTGGTGAATTAAAGTAATGGGATTGATGATGCCTTGGTATAGAGAAGGCTTGATGAATGGATAGAATGAGATTAGTGGATCGGAGTGTCACGTTCCGACACATAGTATTAGTGGATCGGAGTGTCACGTTCCGACACATAGTATTAGTGGATCAGAGTGTCACGTTCTGACATATAGTATTAGTGGGACGGGTGTCACAAACCGACACGTAGAATTAGGGGATCGGAGTGTCACGTACCGACACATATAGGGGATCGGAGTGTCACGTACCGACACACATAGGGGATCGGAGTGTCACGTACCGACACATATAGGGGACCGGGTGTCACGAACCGACACGTAGAAATTAGGGGATCGGAGTGTCACGTACCAACACATAGTGGTAGGGGATCGGAGTGTCACGTACCGACACAAGAGGAAGAAAGATAATAAATCTTGAAAGATGATGAATATACTCAATCTAATAAACTTAATTCCCAAACGAGTATGGTATTGAGGCTTGAGCCCTCATGGATGAACTTGATGGTACTTGTTGATGATTATAGTACTTGTTGTTGCTATATGTTGAGTTTATAGTTGATTTATAATATTACTTGATATATATTATCTTCTATTTTGAGTTGGCCGATGATATCTACTCAGTACTTGTGGTTGTACTGACCCCCCTACTTTTATGTTTTCTTCGTTGTTATTTGTGGAGTGCAGCAAACGTTCCGTCATCTTCAACTCAGCAGTAATTCTAGCCAGTCTTCGTCACACCGGATCTTCAGGGTGAGCTAATGCTTCTAGCTTGGACTGGATCTTCTTCTTCAAGTCTTGATGCCTTGAACTTCCGGCATGGACTAGCTTTTTACTTGTTTTAACTTTTAGAACACTCTTAGTTTAGTATTTTGATTATAGTTGTTCTTGTGATGATGACTTCCAGATTTTTGGGAAATAATAGATGTTGAATTTTAGTAGTTATTGAATTGGTTTTTATTAATAAGTTAAGTCTTCCGCATTATTTTCTGTTGTTATATATTGAAATGTTAAGGTTTAGATTGGTTGGTTCGCTCACTTAGGAGGGTAAATGTGGGTGCCATTCACGGCTCGGTTTTGGGTCGTGACAAATCTTAATATGATGAATAAAGTTTAGGTATTTCGTTAAGAGATTTTAGGTTAAGGTTTACAACTTAGGCTTTTCTAGAACTTCTTTAGTTTAAGAGTTTTATTTGATTTAGAATTTTTAAAGATTCTTAGGATCATTATTGTTTTTATAATTTAGATGTTCTTAGGCTTAGGTTAAATTTTTTTTTTTTTTTGGGTTTTTAAGGTTTGTTTTTGTCTTTTAAGAAAATGTTTTTAGGGTTTTTACTGTTTAGCTTTTCTCGAAATGTAGGATTTCTTTAGATTTAGGGCTTCTTAGTTTTTCATAAGGCTTAGATTGGTAACTTATCCTACTGTTTAGGGTTCAGGTTTCATAGGGTTTGGTTTATCATTCTAGATCTCCAAAGGGTAAAACACTAAAGTTTAGGATTTTTCTAGGTTTTCGGTTTAGGTTTTTTAGGTTTATGATTTTTAAGAGTTTGTTAAGTGTAAAGTTTTATAGAACTCGGTGTTTACTTTTTTATTGTTTGGGTTTTGACTTATGGGTTTTTAAGGCTTTACGATTTAGGGTTTCTTAGGGTTTGGATTAAGAGTTAAGAGTTTGGAAATTAGAGTTTCTTCGGTGTAAGGGTTTCTTCGGTTAAAGTTTTCATAGTGATATTTAGGGTTTATACTTCATAGGGTTAAGGTCTTTTTAAAAAATGATTTTAAGGATAAATTATGGTGTACAACTTGGCTATTTTTTTAGGTTTAAGGTTTTTAGGGGTTCTAAAATGGGAAGGGGTGTTTATTTTTTTCTAGAGCTTTTAGGATTAGAGTTTAATGATTTTTAAGGTTTCACAGGTATAAGTATGCTTCCGGTTTATCATTAAGGGTATTAAGTTTTTTGTAGATTTTTTTTTAAATTAACCCATTTCTTTTAGGGTATGGATTATAAAAAAAATTTGAAGATTATTATGGTTATTTGCGATTTAGGGGTTCTTAGGGCTTAGAGTTTCTTTGGGTTTAGGTCTTCGTATTTTGGATTTAGGATATTTTAAGTGTTAGTGGTTTTTAGGGTTTTTTTGTTTGTTATTTTCAAAGGTGTTTCTATTGGTTAGGGTTTATGATTTTGTGCTTCTTAGCGGTTTCAAATTTCTTATGTTTACGATTTTAAAGAGTTTCAAGGTGATTTAATATGCCTATGATATATTAAGTCAAGGTTAGTTTTGGATCACTCGCTATCCTTGGTAATGTTACGTCACAGAGGTAACATCAAGCGTGAAAAAAATTATGCATGAATAAAAAAGCCTCTTACGGACTACAGATAATAGGACATGCCCAGCTAAATCAAGAAAAACTAAAACTAAAATGAAAGACAAAATATAAAACATGTAAATCATCCTCAAAGAACGAGGACTCACCAATGATATTGTTGAACACAGATCAAGAACCGATCTCCACGTGATCTGAATGTTGAGGACCTGGACATCACGAGATGTTTTAACGTAGAATATGTGTAATTAGACGGTATAGGATAAAGTTGAATAAATATGTATAATTTCACAAAACATATTGCACAATGATATAATTTGAACATGATGAAAAGGTGTATGTATTTGATAAAGTGTATATAGGTTAGTTTTAAGAGCTTTAATTTTTCTAGAAATTTTTAAGGTTAAGAACCTTTTCAATATAGAATTTTTAGAGATTTTTTAGTATAATTATTGTTTTTACAATTTAGAGATTCTTAGGCTTAGGTTAAGGAATTCTCATAGCGGTTATAAGGTTTGTTTATTGATTTTTAGTTTTAGCGGTTTAAAAGGTTTTTAAGGAATTTTAGAGTTTAGCTTTTCTTAGGATTTAGGGATTCTTAGTGTTTTGTAAGGCTTAGGGTTAGGGGGTTATCCCTATGTTTTAGACTTTAGGTTTCTTAGGGTTTGTTTCAAGGTCTCCAAGGGTTTTATCTGGTCTTTTAGGTTGTAGGGTAAATTTAGGGTTTAGGGTTTTTCTAGGGTTTAGGGGTTCTTAAAGTTTCATAAGGCTTATGGTCCGGGGTTTATCTCTAAGGTTTATGATTTAGGTTTCTTAGCGATTTAGTTTAGCATTTTAGGTCTCATAGGTTCATTTTAGGTCTTTTAGGGTGTATGGTAAATTTAGGGTTCAACATTTTCATTTTATGATTTGTCTATGGTTTAGGTTTGTTAGGTTAAAGATCTTTTAAGATTTTTTTTGGTTTAATTTTTTTTAATTGTTCATAGGGTTTAGGGTTTTGTTGGAGTTCTTCTAGGGTTTGGGATTTGGATTATGGGTGTTTAAGGATCAAGGATGTAGGATTTTTAGAGTTTAGGTTCAATGTTTAGAGTTTGGGATTTAGGGTTCCTTAGGTTTAGGTTTCTTAGTGATTTTTAGGGTTTAAGTTTCATAAGGTGTAGGGACTTTTAAAATGGTTTTTACGGTAAATTATGGTGTTGGCGTAGTGATTTTAGGATTTCCATTAGGTTTAATATTTTCAGGGGTTCTAAAATGGTTTTTTTATGTTTTAGGTTTAGAGTTTTAAAAGGTTTTTAAGGTATAGGTATTCGTACGATTTAAGGTTTAGGGCTCAAGTTTTTGTAAAAAAGTTAGACTTAGAGAATTTTTAGGTTTATGTTTTATATGGTTTTTGTTTTTGAAATTATTTTATTATTTCTAATGGTGTAGGGGTTCTTAGGGTTATAGTTTCTTTGGGTTTAGGACTTAGGATTTTAGATTAAGGAAATTATAGAGGTTAGGAGTTTTACGGGCTTTTTTAGGTTTAGTGTTTTTAGAAATGTATTTTGGGTTCAGGGTTTCTTAGTGTTTCATAAGTTGGCGTTTAGTGTTTCTTAGGGTTTAGGGTTTTTTATTCAAGGTTAGCTTATGCTCACTCTTGATCTATAGTCCCGCGTGTTACATCACGGGGAACCTTGAGCATGACTAAAACTATGCCTCAATAAAACTCTTTTACTGACTAGAGATGCGGGGACATGCCCCCAACTAGTTCTAGAAAAACAGAAACTGAAATGGATGACGAAATACAAAACATGTAAATCATCCTCGAAAAATGAGGACTTACCAATGATATTGCTAAATACAAATCGGAAACCGATCTCCATGTGATTTGACTGTAGAAGACCTAGACATCACGAGAAGATGTATCGTAGAATATGTGTCAGTTCTTTCAAAGGTATAGGATAGAGTTAAACAAATTTGTATAACTAAACAAACCATATTTACAATGATATAAATTGTACATGATGAAAAGGTTTAGGTAATTCGTTTTCAGTAATTAGGTTAGGGTTTAGAGCTTAAATTTTTAAAGAATACTTTTAGGTTAAGAGTTCTTTTTATATAGGATATTCAAAGATTTTTTAAGATCATTATTATTTTTACGATTCAGAGGTTGTAAGGCTTAGTTTTCAAGGTTTGTTTTAGGGACTTTATGTTTTATAGATTTTAGGGTTTTTTAGTATTTAGCATTTCTTAAGATTTAGGGATTCTTAGTGTTTTGTAAGGCATAAGGTTGGGCGTTTATCCTTATGGTTTAGGCTTTAGGTTTCTTAGGGTTTTAGTTTAGCAGTCAAGATCCCAAGGTTTAATTTCAAGTTTTTGGCGTGTAAGGTAAATTCAAAGTATAGTATTTTCGGTCTAGGTTTTTACTAGGGTTTAGGGTTTAGGTTTTTTACATTGAAGAACTTTTAAAAGGTTTTTTAGGCTTAAAGGCTTAGAGTGTCTTAGTGTTTTTTGGGTTTTCTTAGGATTTACGGTTTAAGATCTGCTAGGGTTTAAGTTTTAGGGTTTAGTGTTTGAAATTTAGGGTTTCTTAGAATTAGGGGTGTTATAGTTTTTTTAGGGTTTCATAGTGATTTTCAGGGTTTAGGGTTTTTTAAAACTGAATTTAGTGTAAATTATATGGTTTTACTGTTTAAAGGTTTTTTTTTAGGTTTTAGGTTTTTAAGGGTTCTGAAAGGTTTTCTTTTCGAGTTTGGAGGTTTAGAGTTTTTAAAGGTTTTAAGGAATTCCAAAAGGGCTTATAGATTATGTTTTTCTAGGACTTTTTAGATTTAGAGTTTTTTTTTTAAAAAAATATAAGATTATTTAGGATCATTATTTTTTGATCGAATTAGGGTAACTTAAGGCTGAAGGATTAAGTTTTAAATTAAGATGTTTTTAAGGTTTGTCTTAGAGTTTCATAAGGCTTAGGGTTGAGGGTTTATCCCTAAGATTTAGGGTTTACGTTTCTTAGGGTTTAAATTTAGCATTGAGGGCTCCTAGGTTATTTCAGGTCTTTTAGAGTAAAGAGTTGTTAGGTTTAAAATATTTCAAGGAATTTTTATCTTTAGAGTTTTTTATTTTGTTTTTTTTAGGGTTTAGGATTTTATTATGGTTTGGGCTTTGGGCCAATAATTTTTGTTAGAATTACAATTTAGGGTTTTTAGAATTTTTGGTTAAAGTTTAGTGTTTGGGATTTAAAGCTTCTTAGATTTACGGTTTCTTAGTTATATTTAGGGTTTATGATTTTTTTTAAAAATGAGTTTAAGGGTAAATTATTGTGTAGAGCTTATTTTTAGAGTTTTTACATTAAACAGTTTAAACGACTTGTAAGGTTTCATAGGGTTTAGGGTATTACCATTTCATTGGTTAATTTATTAAAATTTGAGGTTTATACCCAATTTTGTACAATATTTTAGGTTTAGGGTCTTAAAAGGTTTTCTTTTAAAGATTTTTATGATTTTTTATAGTTTCGAGTTTTTTTGGATAAAGTAGTTAGCAATTTACATTGCTGATTTTTTAGGGGGTTAGGGTTTTCACACATTTTTTGTGGTTTAATGAATTTAAAGGTGTTTTAGGTTTTAGAATTTCTTAGGATTTAGGGTTTGATTTAAGCTTTAAAGGCTTCCCAAGCATATTCTAGATCTTTTAGAATGAGGTTATAGGGTTTTCTAGACTTTCAAGTTTAGGTTTAACAAATTTAAGGGTTTTTTAAGTTTAAAGTGTTTAGAGGCTTTATTATTTTTTTAGGGCTTAGAGTTTTCCTAGGGTTTGGGTTTGTGCTTATGGGTTTACGATTAAGTGTTTCGTACGGTTTTAGGTCCAGAGTTTAGAGTTTGGGATTGAGGGGAGGGTTAAGGTTTTCTTAGTATTTCTAGGGTTTTTATATTTCATAGGAATAAGGTTTTCTTAAATGATTTTTAGAGTAAAATATCGTGTGTTTTTTAGGATTATTTAAGTTTAAGGTTTGTAGGAGTTCTAAAAAAGGTTTTTTTTAATAGATTTTTTACATTTAGAATCTTAAAGGTTTTTTTAAAAGTTTCACCGGTATAAATATTCTTAGTTTTTAAGGTTTGAGGCTTAAGTTGTTGTAGAAATGTATAGGTTTAGAGATTTCTTTTAGGTTTGAATATTTTTTTTCTTTTTCTACGGTTTAGGGGTTCTTATGGTAAGATTTTCTTTGAGTTTAGGACTTTGATTTTAGATTTAGGATTTTTCAGAGGTTAGAGGTTTTAATTTTTTTTTTTTTAGGTTACGTGTTTCTAAAAATGTCTTTTAGTGTGTAGGATTTCTTAGAACTTAGGTTTTCTTATTGTTTCATAATGTTCGGGGTTTAGGATTTTTCCGAAGGTTTAGAAATTAGTCTTTCTTCGAGTTTAGAATTTATGATTTTTTCCTTATTAGGGGTTTCAAATTTCTTAGGTTTAGGCTTTGAAATATTTTTTAAGGTTTTTATCTAATATTCTTATGATATGACAATCTTCGGGTCACTCATTATCATATATATTGTGTTACATCAATGGGGTAACCTCTGGGCGTGACGAATACTATGTCTGAATAAAAGACTGTAAGTGACTAGACATGCTAGGACATGCCCCCAGCTAACTCTAGAAAAATTGAAACTAAAATGGAAGACTGAATATAAAATATGTAAATCATAGTCGAAAAACGAGGACTTACCACTGATATTAATGAATACGAATTTGAAACAAATGTTCACGTGATCGATATTCTAAGGACCTGGGCATCACGAGAAGATAAACCTGAACAAATAATTATAAATTGAACAATGATATAATCTGAACATGGTAAATAAAGTTTAGGTATTTAGTTTAAGAGTTTTAGTTAGGGCTTATGATATACCGTGGTTTCAGAGTATTTTCTATGCTTTTCCTTAAATTTAGTGTGTGTCCAAAAGCCTTTTTGTATTGATTTTTATGTAAGTTTCTCCCTATTTACTGGAAATCTGTCCAAAGATGAACACATGAGTTTGAGCGAGAAATGTAGAATAGACCACCTATGGAGCTTTAGACGGTCCGTAGAGCCTGTGACGGCCCGTATGTGGCATCATAATGAACCTGCTGAAGGAACATGGGGAAGTATGACATAGTGTGGATTTACGGAAGTCCACGACGGACCGTCATAGCCACGACGGTCCGTCCTGCTGGTTCGTCGCAATGATCAGAGAGTAGTCCCAGTACCCAACTTCAACGAAGTTTAAGTATTATGGAACGAAGACCCTCGATGGACCGTCGTGCTTGGAACGGTCAGTTATACCTGTCCGTTGAGGGTAATGAAGAAAGCAGCCGAAGAATTTGTGAAGTATGGGACAACGGAGGCCATGACGGCCCATCGTGACCACGATGATCCATCACGAGGTCCGTCGACTTGGACGCGTTTTGACATATTTTTAGTAATTAGAATCCATCTTTTATAAGTTTTTATTTTTATTATAAATAGTACAAAAAACCTCGTTTTTGAGGTTAGAATTTTTGATGTTAGACTTTTTGATAGGAGACTTTTTGAGAGTTTTAACTTTTTGATAATCTTTAGTTCTCTTTTTCAAGTATTGAAGGATTAAGTTCAGTAATTGTTATACTTTTTTTGGAATTGATTGTTGTTGCTTTTGTTGATTAATCAAGTGAATTTCTGGATTTTATTCTTTCTCATCAAAGTAAGTGCATGAATTCTTATATTAAATATATGAATAGTGTGATTATGACTATGGGTAACTAAAGTCCATAACTTGGGTTGTGGGAACCATGGGTGTATAATGAGGTAAAATCTAATTAAAATAGCGATTCTAGAATAGTGTCTTGCACGTATTAATAATTCTATTGTTTAGAAGTCTTTTTAAGGGATGGTCAACGTTAAAACTCATCTTAATGCTACTTGCCGGACAAAAGGAGGTAGATAATAGGAAAAGAATTATCAACATAGATTTAGTGTACACTATGTAATAGTCTAGTGTCAATTGGAACGACGTAATAACTTAGTCAAATATCGAATACAATTCTTAGTATGAGGTAAAGGTAAGGGTTATTATAGTAATATACGTAGCCGGACCAAGGTGCGGAGTGAAATTTTCTAGATGCCAGACAATGGATTTAGAGATACATAACTTATCACTTTAAATGCAAGATACTAGGAAAGAATTGTTATAGTTAGGATTATCATGTTAAGAACCTGTGGGGAACACTTAACCCCTAGTTACTTTTATTAATTGATTAAGCTCCACGATTTAAATCTTCTACTTGTTTACTTTAATTTACTTAATTATTTTCATTAATTTAGATATAGAACCCCCATTTATTTCTTTTGTTTTCTAAGAAAATAAAATGACTAAATAATAGTAATAATAGAATAAACGTAAGTCGGAACAATTTTCCTAGTGGGAACGATCCCTACCTCATTATTTGGGTTCTTTACTTGATACGACCGCTTTACTTCTTATTTGAGAAGTAAGTTTGAGCGTATCAAACTTTGGCGCCGCTGCCAGGGAAAGTAGCTTTGAGATTAACTTAAACTTATTACTAAAGTTTAGTTATTATTTTCTTAATTTTACTTTTCTTTTGTTTTTTATTCTTGCAGAACTAACTCTCTTGCATGCCAAATACACGGAGAGGAAGAGAACCCTTGTTTCCGTACGACCACGAATTAGAGCGTACGCTATGCAATATGAATTGAAACTTGGGTATTAATGATAATGATCCAAACCAGAACATTCCAGCTCGGGTTGATGTTCAGGGTCAACTATTACCCGATGATCCTGGTGAAAATCAACAAAGGGGACAAAATCCCGCTCCATGCCCTTAAAAATACTACAGAGGTTATGATAATATTGCAGACTCTAATGGGTCACTTGTCTTGCCCCCTATACCACAAGGCCACACCTTTGTGGTAACTAGTAGTCTGATGCAAATGCTCACTGCTAGAGGTTTGTTCCAAGGGGTACCTTCTTAGGACACACATGCGCATATAGCTAAGGTAAGGGCAGTGTCTAAAATATGAACAATGATATATTTTGAACATGACGAAAAATTGCATTTGGTTAAAAGTTTTTAGGTTAGGGTTAAGAGATTAATTTTTTCTAGAAATTTTTAAAGTTAATAACTTTTTCAATATAGAATTTGTAAAGATCTTTTTGGATCATTATTGGTTTTATGATTTAGAGATTCATAGGCCTCAGTTAGTGAAATAATTTAGGGTTTTGAAATTTTTTTTAAGAGATTTAAAAGGTAGAGTTTAGGTTTTCTTAGGATTAGAGGATTCTTAGTCTTTCATAAGGCTTAGGGTTGGGGTTTTATCCCTATGATTGTGGCTTTAGGTTTCTTAGGGTTTGCATTTAAGGTCTTTAAGGTTTATATCTGGTCTTTTTGGGTTTAGGGTAAATTTAGGCTAAGGGTTTCATAGTGTTTATGGAATTGAGGCTTTGGGATTTTCTTAGTGCTTAGGTTTTGGGGTTATGATATTTTAAGGATTTACGTTTAGGGTTTTTAGGGCTTAGGGTTACAAGTTCAAAAAAATAATTGCGTGACAATCCCCTATATAGTTCATGATTGTAATAAGTTTAATTGTTTTAGATGCATGATTTTATATAGTTTTAAAAAAATAAATGTGTTAGAGCAATACTACTATTCCTCTATAAAAGAGTAAGATGTGAGCTAGAACGAAAGCAAATTTACCAAAAACAATAATTGGGAGAGAAAGAACCACCCCAAATATTTAGTTGGCATTGAGAAATCTTCAATAACTTTTGGAGAATGAATTCATTTGGAGGTACAGTATCCCAAAGCTTCTAGTTCTATAGATGCAAAAGGTTGTTTTCCTGAAAAACCACAACCGGTTTGGAAAAATAACCCGACCACCACTATTACAAAAGAGAACATAGAAGGAACTAACATGTCATAAGTGAATATAGAAGTTTTGAATAATGGATACCAAACATACGTGTTGACTTGCACGAAGACCTTCAAAAAATACCGTAGACAATAAGGACTCAAGTAGGTTGGATATAAAGGAAGATATAGATTGTTCCAGGACTGATCCTGAGTTTATGATAGTGTAGCCAACAAACATGCAGATGCAAGTCAAGAAGCAAAAATCCAATAAGTTGAGTAGTAAGCCAAAGTAGTAGAGTATTGTGGTAAGACTACAAAAATTGAATTTCTCAATATACAGTTTACCTACCTCGTCAACCGTACTTCGGAAATTTATGAAAGTCTCTGTAAGATCTTTATGTAAGCTTTTGATGGAAATTATCTTGACAATTGTTTTTCATACAACCATTTCAAGTTAATAAGTAGTGAATATTCATCATCACAATTCTACAAAAAAAAAAAAAATTTGACACTTTTAACAAAAAATGTAACAAAAAGAGATCTTTATATCAAATGAAATAAGAAGTGTTATCTGTATGACATCCATCACCAAGCTCTATCCTTTCACTTTCACTGCCAAAATTTCCTTTACTGCCTAGGGAGAAGTTTATGTTTTTTCCCATTTCATCCATTGAGTGCAACCAAACTTTTCAGGTCCATATGATTCTCCCAACTCCATATGCATGGAAATAAGGTCATTTGTCATGAGTTTCCGTAGTCTAAAAGCTGCTTCCATTGCACATATTAGATGAGATAAGAACATGAAAAAATATATTTACCAACATAAGATTCATTATATTTATAAATGCAACAGAATATTCTTTCTATCACCTATGCTTTGAAGTCATTTAGGTTGGTAAGAAATGGTCGCCCAAGCGTACACATCAAACTTTAGATTATTACCATATCAATGGAATAAATACTCCAAAGTTGCAAGCTTTTTACAGTTTGAAACCAAGGCTCAGCCTGTATTAAATTTAAAATCAAGAAGCTTTGAAACTCTGAATTTGATGAATTTTGTCCTCTACGAGTTGATGCTCTTTCATAAAGCAGGGAAAAATAACAATTGGATACAACTAGGGATGAAAGGTCCATAGTGCAGTCAAGTAACACCCAGAACACACATATATTAACTATGTGGCATGGTGGAAAGTAGTAGCCCGTGTCTTCACTTAAACATGCCTGCAAATGTTGGTATCAGTGAACATCATGTCAGTGTGTACTCATTAATATGCAGAAAAGGCAAGACCCTTACAAACTTCATGGAATTGAAAAGTGCTAAAAGTTTCTTATCAACCAGGATATATTACTCTGTTCCAAAGGATATCAGCCGATAAAAGAAAAATACAATAAGAAAAAAAAGTGAACTTAAAATTATTGATGTCCAATATAAAAAAGTGGTCAAACATATGTAAAACAATCTTAAACTTGTATTTAAATTTCATTTTGGCACACCAACTCAACCTTGTTTCATTTTAACCCTCCAACTCCAATTTCTATGTTCGATTTTAACACAATTGTTTTACCGCACATAATTGTTATGCGCCTGTTAGAGTAAAAAAACATCCAATTACATAACTCCATATGTTTTATTTTCTCCATATCATCCGGGTTAAACAAACTCTATTATAGATCCATTAATTATTTCCTACTCTTTGGAGAAACTTTTAAAAACAAAAAATTTTCCCCAAATCCCCACCCTTAGAATATGAAACCTTCTTATGTTATGTGGTTGTTGCTTGTAAGCAAATCTTATAACCATACTTTGTAGTTTCCATATGGATGCTATGTGGTTTATATTTTTTATTTTTTAGCGTCTCTCGTTAGGTCTTTTTTATGCAAAATTTTGATTTTTAGTTATTAAATTCAGTGTAAATCTTCTATATGATATTCTTCTTTCCCCTTTTCTTTTCATGTCAATATAAATATAACTCATGGCTGACGAATACATTCTTGTTCGATTTCATCATGGGGATTCTTTTATTAAAAGCTCTAAATCTGAAATATGTTCGGGAGAGAAAAATGAGGTCACTCCTTTAGATAAAGACCAATTTTCTTTTGTTGAATTGGGTTGTTATACAAAGGATTATAGGGTATGCATCTGTTTGGAGTTTCTATGTATTTTACTCTAATTCCAATGAATTTTTTTTGTTGGAAAATGACCGACAGATTTAAATACTGTGTCTTACCTTTAGATTGTGCTTTTTTAGACTTGTTCATTAGCTATGTTGTTAATCAACCTATTTTGGTGGAAGAGAGGGTCCCATGTGAATTTCAAGTGAGATTGGGGTGTTTAAAAAAAGTGAGAATTCCACCAGTGAATTTGAACTAGATGTTAGGAAGATGAAAATGAGGAGTTAAGAGCATTCAGAACAAAAAGAAGAAAGAAAATTCATCAGACGAAGAAGAGGAAGGTGCATGTTCTTACACTAGATGACGAGTGCTATAGTACCTCCAATGTTAGTGATGACAGTAGAGATGAGTTGGATGTCCTAACTCAAAGAGGAATCAACTTACCAGCTAGAAGAAAGAGTAGAAAACTGATGTTCTAGCTTAAAGTGGAATCAACTTAGCAACTAGAAGAAAGAGTAGAAAACTAAGGTTTGAACCCGATTTTCAGATAACTATCTTTAAACTTGACATGGTCTTTGACAGTACCATGCAATTAAAGAAAAGTTGTGCAATCTTATGTTGTAGAGAACAAAGTGCAACTCGAACTTAGGCCTAATGAGAAGCACAAAATTAGAGTAAAATGTAAAAGTGAAATACTATGCAAATGGGAAATATATCTAAGCACTGACACTAATTCTAGGGACTTTATTGTGAAGAAGTACCACACATTTCATCTCTGCCCAACTAAGAACAAGAAGAACTTATGAACTTTTGTGTACATTGCACATAATTTTCAAGATAGGCTTTTATCTCAACCTAACATAAAACAGTGGGAGATTCAGGAGTTGGTAAGGGATCAATTGGGTTTTTATGTAGGGAGGACCATGCAGACATTATTAAGAAGACAAATCCTGGAAGTTTGTTGGGTTAGGACAAACAAGGATACAATACTTGAAAAAAACTTGTTTGTGTATTTTTATGTGTGTTTTGATGCTCTAAAAAGAGGTTGCTTAGAAGGAGTAGGAAAATTATGTGGTATTGATGGGTGGTTATTGATGGGATTATGTAAAAGGGAATTACTGGTAGCTGTTGTAGGAGTGGGATTAATGATATTTTCCCATGGCATAGACTTTTGTTTATTAAGAGACTAAACATTCTTGGACTTGGTTCGTTGAATATTTGATTTCCAATTCGGACTTGGTAAATGTTGAGGGATTCACAATAATTTCAGATTGTCAAAAAGAAATTCACTCTTTAATCATTTATATTTACAACTCAGATTTTTTTCCTATTGTATATTGTTTGTGGAAGTTTCTAATTTTCATATTTTGTTGGTTCTAATTTGAACGATTTAAGATGTTTTACCTAATGTAGAACATATAAGGTTTGTTAGACACATGGTCCAACTGGTCCATAAATTGGAAAGGAGAAGAAGAAAGAAGCAGTTTTGGCGATGTGCCTTACTTCATATGAAGTGAAGTTAGAAGGATGAACTTGCAAAACCTGATGAAAGGTACATGAGAAGAGCTACTAGCATACAATAAAGAATTTTGGTACAAGGCTTCTTTTTGTGCATCTTCTAAATGTTTTACTGTTAAAGGCAACATGTGTCGAACCTATAATTATTGGATTGTCGGTCCCAGACATAAGTCAATTATTAGTTATTACTATGTTGTTGGAAATCAGACACAGAATTATTTATAGGCATGTCGATATGAGGCGATTCGCTAATACTTGGATAATCGATTTTTCTCCAATGGCAATGTTAATTTTAGAAGAAGAAAAAAGTTATCTCTAAGAGGGGTAAAGTATTATGAAATGGAAATTCATTATACGAGATTAGTAAGGGCGATACTATTTTTTTACCATGTAAGAAGGACTTGTAATTGTAGAAGTTGGAAATTGAGAGGAAATCCAATGTCCTCATGTTGTATGTGCCTTCTATTACTTAGATAAAGACTCTAAGAATGATCTTGAAAGAAATACATTGGTTGTTCTTGGAAAAAATGGCGCGTCTTTCTATTTCTTTTTCTCTAAGTTTGATTGATTTAGGTGAGTGATAGATTAGGGTAGGTTCTAACTAAGTTACTAGGCTCTAACTGACCATAACTATGTAGTTTCGGGGTTAAACAACATATTTTTAGGTGTCCAACGCATAGGACAAAATACCAAACGACCCTTGGCTTCAATAAGACGAGGTCGACCACGGAAGGTCAATGAACTGGGACGGTCACCATGGTTAAACCATGAGCCCTACAATAACCATTTGAAGGGCCATAAACCGTGACGGTCACCGTGGTTCTTCACTTCTGGTAGGATCTGTTAGCTTAGGTTCAGAAGACACTGCCACCACTACCCACTGTCAAGACCACGGTCGGTGGAGGGCTCTATGGTCTAACACCTAGGCTTGGTGGGTTCTCCCAACGGCAGGAGAAGGGTCCCGTGGTCCTCCTATTATCAGGGGCACATGAGTCCATAACCTAATTTTTTATGGTGTTACACTACAATTCCTCTGTACAACAATAAGATGTGAGCTAGAGTTACTACAACTGAAGAGAAAACATTGAATGGGAGAGCAAAGATCACCTGGAATATTTAGTTGGCATCCCCAAAGATTCCAGAACTTTTGGAGAATAGATTAGTATGGAGAGTACCCCAAGGATTCTCGCTACGTGAATGCGAGGGTTGCTTTTCTGAAGAACAACATCTCTTTTAAAAAAATAACACAACCTAGCCTAAGAAAAAATAAAAAAACTCAGTCCTCCAAAAGAAAGCATAAAAGGCACTATACCAGGAAATAAGTGAGCATTGATGTTTGTAATAACTTGTACCAAGAACTTCCAAAGATTAAGTAGTCAAGAAGGACTCAAGTAGTTCAGACAAGGCTTGGAGATAAAGGAAGATATAGATTATTCTAGGATACTTCTAGATTTTATGATAGAGTGTAGCCAGCAATCATGCACATGCATGTTAAGAAGACGAAATCCAATAATCTGAATAGTAAGCCAAAGAAGTCGAGTACTAGCAAGAAGAAAAAAATTATTTTTTCAAATTACACTATACCCACCTCATCATCAATAGTTCTGATGTTTTTGGAAGTCGCTGCAATATTGTTAAGCAACCTTTCGATGGAAATTTTCTTGGATAATTGAAGTTCATACAACCTTTTCTAGTTAAGAAGTCGTGGATATTCATCATTGCCATAACAAAACTTTGACATTTAACCAACACAAATCAATAAAACACATAGTCACATTCAATTTGCTAAGGGCACATGCAACAACTTCTTTAATTGATGTTTTAAAAATAATAATGAGCTCATCTACAATACCCTTCAATTTGTCAAGGGCAGAGTCGTGTAACCCCCTATAACTCTCAATTTCATAGAGTTTACACAAGATCTCAGAGCTTCCATCTCACCATGCCAAAAGTGCCTTTTTCATGAAAAGGATAATAGATTTAAAAACGTTGAAAAGTTAAATAAAACAATTTTCAGTTACAAGTTCAAAAAAGTAATTACTTATAGTTCATGATTGTAATAAGCTTAATTGTTCTAGATGCAGGCTTTTATACAACTGCAAGAAAAATAATAGTTTTAGAGCCATACTACTATTCCTCTATAACAGTACGATGTGAGCTAGCGCTACCACAAATTTAGAGAAAAATTGATTGGAAGACAAAAAACCACCTTCAATATTTAGTTGGCGTTCACAAAGCTTCCATAACCTATGAAGAATGGATTCATCTGGTAGTACAGCACCCCAAATGCAGCGATCCATTTGATCATTTTATACATTAGAGCTTCTTATTTCACAAAATACACTTTCAATATAATTTAAATGGATATTTGGGACTGTTCATAACTACAATTACAAAATTAATGGGATAGTTTAATAAATTATTTAGTTGGTGGTTAAAAAAGTAACTTTAAAATTAATAGTGTGTGAGTTTTATCATTTTTTTATATAATTAGTCAGATATATTAATTAGTGTATTAAACAATCCGTAGAGAAAAAGAAAAGGAAAGAAGCGGAGAACAACCAAAATCTTACATTGTAACAACCCGTGTAGTCGGTTTGGGCACTAGAAATTTTTATGTTAGAAAATACTTTCTGATAGATTTAAGTGGGTGTTTTGGACTATTCATAATTATAATTATAAAATTAATAGGGTAGTTTTAATAATTAATTTAGTTGATGGTTAAAGAAGATAATACTAAAATTAATAGGATATAATATTTTATTAATCCATAATTTATACCTATATATAAATTAATTAAATAAAAGAAAGAAGGGTTTTATTGTTTAGTTGTCAGAGGACAGATAGCAGGCGCCTATTCTCTCGGTTCTTGGCACTGCCGACAAGTTTGACGACGACTTCAGGTATTGAGATTTTTATCATATTTTAATATTTGTATGCATATGTTAATATTGATTTGACAAGGCGAATTGTTAATATTAGCATGTGTAATTTGAGTGGATTTAATACCTACTAAAGTGCCTTGAAATTTGGAAAAGAATTTAGGTTGATAATTGAAAAGAAGAATAGAAATTATTAAGTAATTACATGAGAGAATATATTGATATAATTGTTGGTGTTGCCTAGTAATAATATAATAATGTTATTAATTTTTAGTTGATGGATAATATTATTATATTTAGTGTGTTTGGTTGAAAATAGGTTGAATGAAAAGTTTTCTTGGCAACGTAGATGTTGGTTTGATAATTAAGGAAAATTATTATTAGTCTATTAAATGTGATGTTGTATGGCTATCGTTAAGGCCATTGGTGGAGTTGGAGTGTCATGCATGTAGAGATTATATAATTATTATTATTACATTGAATTAGTTTGTGAATGGAAAGAAGAGAATGGAGTGGTGAGTTTAATTGCAAATGGTAAATGTTGTTAACGTTCTTGGACTTGGAAAAGATAAGAATTGGTGGATAATTAGTGAAGAATAATGATTGGTTAGTTAATGAATTGACTTTGGATTAATGAAAAATTAAGGTGTTGGTTGTCGCTGGTCCGTAACCAGTGGAATTTATTTTAATAATATTATGGATTTGTATATCATATTATGAATGGAATTATGATATATTGAGATGGGTAATTAAACCTTTTGTGTGTTCTATTACATTTATAATATTAAAGAAATTGAGACTTAAGCTTAGTCTTAAATTCAAGATATCTAGGATTTGACCTATTAATTGAAATCAATGTTGAAACTTGATATAAAATTTAGTGTGTCTACTTACAAATATCATATACTTTATAGATTGGGAAGATTCAGAGTCATTAAGGAAAGAAAAACGTTGAAGAAGTTGCTTACTTGACTTCGATTCGTCGGTGGAGGTAGGTTATGGTTTATGCTATTTGATAGTAAACTCTTACTAGTGATTGATATGCCTTGAATGATATTGTGAAGTTCTCTATGTACTTGACTGTGTGATTGTGTGATTTGGTTGTGTGGTTCGTGATTGGTCTTAAATTCTGAGACCGTAGAATTTATATTCTCTAATCTTCTCTAACGAAGTGATACCTTGAATAAAGAAGGCTTGATGAAAATAATATAACAATGAATTGAAAGCGGTGATAATAAAGGATAAATTAAAAGTATAATTGGATCGGAGTGTCACTTTCGGACATGGTATTCTTGGATCGAAGTGTCACGTTCCAACACGGTCTTGGATCGGAGTGTCACGTTCCGACACGGTATTCTTGGATCGGAGTGTCACGTTCCGACACGGTATTCTTGGATCAAAGTGTCACGTTCCGACACGGTATTCTTGTATCGGAGTGTCACGTTCCGACACGGTATTCTTGGATCGGAGTGTCACGTTCCGACACGGTATCCTTGGATCGGAGTGTCACGTTCCGACACGATAATATTAAAGGAAAAACATGTTGAATTAATGGAAGGTACTCAATCTCAAAGAACTCAACTCCCAAAATGGTTTGGTTTGGTGGTATGAGTCCTCATGTGTGATCTTGATATCATTGACTTATTACGAGTTTACTTTAATGTTGTTGATACTTGTTCATGTTGTTAGTTGTTTATCACCTGTTAAGTGCTATATTTGAGTTCATACTATTATTTATTATATATTAGTTACTATTTCGGGTTGATCGATGATACTTACTCAGTACATGTTGCCTCGTACTGAGCCCTACTTGTTTTCTTCTTTGTTTTCCTTTTATGAAATGCAGCGATTGTACCTATGACTTCTGATTTCCCTCAGCTCTAGCCAGCCTCCCGCATATCAAGTTACAGGGTGAGCTATCCATTCAAGCTCGTGTTGGATTCTCGCGGTCATGACATGATGTCCTATACTTTGGGACACATACCATTTTATTCTTTATTTTAGTGTATTCGATATTCTTAGACTTAGTATTGGAGATTAGATGTCCTTGATGTGATGAATATTAGATTTTGGGATGATAAGTATTAAACTTTAGAAACTTATTTAAATTGGTTGCTTAGTATCTTTTGGAGCTTCCGCATTATTTATATTATTTATAGTTGAACTATTGGTATATGTTGGGGTTTAGATGTGTTGGTTCGCCCACCTAAGGAGGTAAGTGTGGGTGCCATTCACTACCCATTTTGGGTCGTGACAAACTTGGTATCAGAGCGTTAGGTTCGTTGATCTCATCACACAAGGACAAGTCTTTTAGAGTCTTGTGAAACAGTAAGGGGACGCCTTTACTTTTCTTCGAGAAGCTATAGGACTTTAGGAAAGTTCATTTCTTTCTTTATTTCGTACTACTACTTTAATCCAATTGGTATCTGGGTGATACGAATTGGTATCTGAACTTCTTCACTCTATTTCAAATATGTGATCTACTAGAGTATTTGAAGTTGAAATAGCAACAACTGAAGAAAAAAATAAATGTGTCCATAGGAATAGATATATTTTTGCGATTACAAAATGTTGTGGTAGTCTCATGTCGAGTGTCGATTATTAAAGAAACTACTATGACTTCATAAAGTGAGGATATATTAGAGAAAGTCATCGATGCTTACTTGGTTATGTTAGGAAGTATGTTATTTTTGTTATTGAATTGATCTAAGAAGTAAAACAAATTGGTTGGTCTAAAGAGAGAACAAATTCAATAATGTTGTGCAATTATTCAATGGGTAGAAATATGTGGGCTATTTGGGTACGATATTATGGATAGGTATGATGTGTTCTAGTAAGGTATCTAACAGACTTTCACGTTGTGGCAGTACTAGGGTTATGTGGAAACATGTACGTCGATTGTCAAGTATGAATAATAATTACTAAAGGAGTTACCAGTTGTATGACATGGTCAGATAATAAGATTTGGTGTTGCATTCACATTTGAGAAACCAACTAGTTTTTTACTACAGGAACTTAGATTGAGCATTATTTTAAAGGAAAATTTTAGTGGTGGATCATCGGAACAATATTAATACACTTAAGTTGTGAAATGTATCTTGAGGGTTCTAAATGAGTACTGACGATTTTATCTTAAGTTTCAAGGGATAGGTTGATACTAGAATGACCTAGTGAGCATACTTTGGGTGGATTAAGTTGAAGATTTTAGTAAGAAAGTGCATATATAATTTGTTAGTCCCTTCATTTTGATTACTATATCTAAGTTTAAGGTGTCATGTCAAGGAAAAAAAATTGACTTTGCGATGATGAAAAGGGCTTACAAAGCATGATGGTAATAAGAGTAAGTTATGGATGGTGACGGAGATGCAAATTATAGAATACAAATTGTTGGTCAAATAAATTTTGTATGGTGATAAAAACTTGCGAGTATGTAAGGTTGAGATTTCTACTATTTAGTGAGTAATGTGGTTGTATGATAAATTTTAGGAGATGTTAGGGCACCACTCGAATATAATTTAAAGGAGCTGGAATCATAACTAAAATAAGATAAAACTTGTGGGATGTGTAGCCTTAAGAAAAATAACTGAGAGCAGAATTATTTTCTCTGATTGTAAGAACTAAAAATGTATCTTCGAATGGATCGAGAATTGGGTTCAAAATTGTGTGATTTCATCTATTTTGTTTTGGTTAAGGTAATAGCATAACAGGTTAATCAGCTTGGTTAAAAGCTATTGAATAGAACTTAAGAGAGGAGTGTACAGACGTTCAACTTGAGTGAGATGATAGGTTCTGTTGTACAGTTGAATTTAGAAATGAGTAGGGTTGGATTTTTAGTGAAGCATATGGTATGGTTGGTGGAGAGGCAATCAATGATAAGCTAAGATAAGGTTATTCGTAAAAATCTTCAAAGTATAAGCAAATGTAGATAATAGGGCATTGTGTTACACAATTGGACTTATAATTCAAATTTTCTTTTGTTATAAGTCTGAATTTCTAGTGGTATATTTTTTCAAGGTATGAATTAGTAAGATGAGAAACGATTGATTTCATCGTTATTGAGCACGTGGAAGAATTTATGCATGCTTTGGACCATAAAGTTGTTACTTTTGATTGTTAAAGGATCTAAGGAAGGGTTTACCCTCAGAGTTTTGATTTAGAGTGTGAAGTAAAATGTCATGGATTATTAGTAAAACATGAGATCGGTAAGCAAGCTAGATAAACAAGAGTTTGATATATTGAAGGAGCGAGATATTTAGAATTTGCACCTCGAAAAGAATTTGAGAAGAGTGAAAGAATAAGACCTCTCGTATAAATCCATGGGGTGTAGTTGATGGTTGTTTTAATTTTTGCCTATGAGTTTAGATATAATTGTGAGATGTGAACTAGTTCGGTACAGACTTACTACGAGTTTATCATCGACTTCAAAAAAAAAAAAGAGTTTTGGTTTAGGTGAAAAATAATGAGGAATGAAAATTTTAGTGTTTTACAATGAGGTTGGATTGCTCAAATTAGGATAGAAGACTTAAGAATTGTGTAAAAGGTGAGATATAATTCTACATGGTTATTAAGAATAAAGTTGGGTTAATACGACTCCATTGATGGGACTTCATAGAATGTTAAGGTGTGTTACATGGACATTTGATGGTTAATAGAGGTTATAAGCTTATAGTCTACAGAATAGTTTGAGTGACAAAGAATTTTCCTAAGTGTTGGCATGATATATATAATGGTTTAAAATGGTACGTTAAGCATGGTATGTGAAAGTGGTGTAGAGTTGAATTTGGGTGTGATTTAATAGTTTTGTCTCAATGAAAAGGTACTATCACATTTGAAATTACTTCTACAGGCCTTATTTGGGACTCGTATCTGTCAGGAAATGCTTAAATAGAAAGAGATAGCCATAGTTTGAACATATATTTGATAAGCATACTTTGATACTAATGATGGTTTGAAAGTAAGGTAGATGATCGATGTAGTAATACGTTTTGTTATTATTAAGAGTGTTGACTTCAATGAATGTGGTGTTTGATAAACCAAGTATGTGTGCAATTATATTATAGACATTCTATGAGGGGAGGTGTAGATCTCTAGTTTTTGATACTATTGAGATGAGGCAATGGGTATTAATATTTTGGAATAATCATTGAGATAACTATCCTTTCTTTCCTTGCCTTCCTTTGATCGTTCGAGGACGAACGATGGGTAAATTGGTATCTATTGTAACAACCCGTGTAGTCGGTTTGGGCACTAGAAATTTTTATGTTAGAAAATACTTTCTGATAGATTTAAGTGGGTGTTTTGGACTATTCATAATTATTATTATAAAATTAATAGGCTAGTTTTAATAACTAATTTATTTGATGGTTAAAGAAGATAATACTAAAATTAATAGGATATAATATTTTATTAATCCATAATTTATACCCATATATAAATTAATTAAATAAAAGAAAGAAGGGTTTTATTGTTTAGTTATCAGAGGACAGATAGCAGGCGCCTATTCTCTCTGTTCTTGGCACTGCCGACAAGTTTGACGAACGACTTCAGGTATAGAGATTTTTATCATATTTTAATACTTGTATGCATATGTAAATATTGATTTGACAAGGCAAATTGTTAATATTAGCGTGTGTAATTTGAGTTGATTTAATACCCACTAAAGTGCCTTGAAATTTGGAAAAGAATTTATGTTGATGATTGAAAAGAAGAATAGAAATTATTAAGTAATTATATGAGAGAATATATAGACATAATTGTTGGTGTTGCTTAATAATAATATAATAATGTTATTAATTTTTAGTTTATGGATAATATTATTATATTTAGTGCGTTTGGTTGAAAATAGGTTGAATGAAAAGTTTTCTTTGCAACGTAGATGTTGGTTTGATAATTAAGGAAAATTATTATTAGTCTATTAAATGTGATGTTTTATGGCTATCGTTACGGCCATTGGTGGAGTTGGAGTGTCATGCATGTAGAGATTATATAATAATTATTATTATTACATTGAATTAGTTTGTGAATGGAAAGAAGAGAATGGAGTGGTGAGTTAAATTGCAAATGGTAAATGTTGTTAACGTTCTTGGACTTGGAAAAGATAAGAATTGGTGGATAATTAGTGAATAATAATGATTGGTTAGTTAATGAATTGACTTTGGATTAATGATCAATTAAGGTGTTGGTTGTCGCTGGTCCGTAACCAGTGGAATTTATTTTAATAATATTATGGATTTGTATATCATATTATGAATGGAATTACTATATATTGAGATGGGTAATTAAACCTTATGTGTGTTCTATTACATTTATAATATTAAAGAAATTGAGACTTAAGCTTAGTCTTAAATTCAAGATATATAGGATTTGACCTATTAATTGAAATCAATGTTGAAACTTGATATACAATTGAGTGTGTCTACTTACAAATATCATATACTTTATAGATTGGGAAGATTCAGAGTCATTAAGAAAAGAAAAAAAATTTGAAGAAGTTGCTTACTTGACTTCGATTCTTAGGTGGAGGTAGGTTATGGTTTATGCTATTTGATAGTAAACTCTTAATAGTGATTGATATGCCTTGAATGATATTGTGAAGTTCTATATGTACTTGACTGTGTGATTGTGTGATTTGGTTGTGTGGTTTGTGATTGGTCTGAAATCCTGAGACCGTAGAATTTATATTCTCTAATCTTGTAACGACCTGTTTAGTCGTTTTGAGAAGCAGATTTTATTTCTGGAAAAACTGTCTTGGTCGAGGGATCCCACGACGGACCGTCATGGGCACGACGGACCGTCGAGGGGGTTTCGTTCCAAAACACTTTGAATTCTGAAATTTGGGTACTGAAATCGACTCTCTGAACTTCATGACGGAATGGCAGGACGGACCGTCGCAGGCACGACGGACCGTCACAAGTCTTTCCACAGAATTAACTCTTTGAACTTTGTGACGGACCTGCAGGACGGACCGTCACAGCCACAACAGAACGTCACAGGTTGCGTAACCCAGACTGGGTAGGATTTCTACTAAAGTTGTTAAAGGGGCGTTTTGAACTATTCATGCTTATAATTATAAAGTTAGTGGATTAATGTTAATAATTCAATTACTTGGGGGTTAAAGGAGATAACCTTGAAATAATTAGTGGGTTATTTTTATCATCTTTTATACTTAATTATATGACAATTAGGGTAAAAGAAAAAGGGTTTGAATAAGAAAAATAGAAAGAGCAAGAACAGCGATAGGGAGAGACGAACGAAGAGGGAAACAAAGCTTTGGGGAATTTGCTTGCTTGATCATGAATCTTTGGTGGAGGTAGGTTATGGTTTATACTATCTCATAGTAAATTCTTAATAGCGAATGATATGTGTTGGGTAGTATTGTAAAGTCTTCTATATGCTTAATTGTGTGCTTGCATGATGTGATTATCTAATTGTGATGAATTAGCATGATGAGGCTATTGAATCTTGAATCCTAAATTTACTTGTTAATGATGATGCCTTGGTATAAAAGAAGGCTTGATGAACTAAAGTAATGAGATTGATGATGCCTTGGTATAAAAGAAGGCTTGATGAACTAAAGTAATGAGATTAGAGGATCGGGTGTCACGTTGCGACACCAGGATAGTAATAGAGGATCGGGTGTCACGTTCCGACACCAGGATAGTAATAGAGGATTGGGTGTCACGTTCCGACACCAGGATAGTATATGAGGATCGGAGTGTCACGTTCCGACACCAGGATAGTATATGGATCGGGTGTCACGTTCCGACAACAGGATAGTATATGGATCGGGTGTCACGTTCCGACACCAGGATAGTATATGGATCGGAGTGTCACATTCCGACACTAGGATAGTATATGGATCAGAGTGTCACGTTCCGACACCAGGATAGTATATGGAGCGGAGTGTCACGTACCGACACGAGAGGAATAACGATAATGAATCTTGAAATATGCTAATATACTCAATCTAAAGAACTAATTCCCAAATGAGTATGGTGTGGAGGCTTGAGTCCTCATTGATGTGAGTAGTGTTTTTGCAAATGATTCTTATGCGTAATGCTATCGCCTGTTAAGAATATTAGTTGATTTTATGTTATTATCTGATATATATTGTTTTCTATTTTGAGTTGGCCGATGATACCTACTCAGTACTTGTGTTTGTACTGACCCCTATTTGTATTTGTTTTTCTTTGTTAATTGTGGAGTGCAGCAAACGTGCCGTCGTCTTCAACTCAACCGCAACTCTAGCCAGTCTTCATCACACCAGATTTCAGGGTGAGCTAATGCTTCTAGCTTGGACTGGATCTTCTTCTTCATGTCTTGATGCCTTGAAGTTCTTGCATGGACTAGCTTTTTACTTATTTTAACTTTTTAGATACTCTTAGATTTAGTAATTGAGGATAGATGTTCTTGTGGTGATGACTTCCAGATTTTGGGGATAATAGTTAATAATAGTTGTTGAGTTTTTAGAAGTTATTGAATCAATTTTCATTAATGAGTTTAAGTCTTCCGCACTGTATTTTGTTCATTATGTTTGAAATGTTGGGGTTTAGATTGGTTGGTTCGCTCACATAGTAGGATAAGTGTGGGTGCCACTCGCGGCTCGTTTTGGGTCGTGACAAACTTGGTATCAGAGCATTAGGCTCGTTGGTCTTATCACACAAGAACGAGTCTAGTAGAGTCTTAAGGAACGGTAGGGGGACGCCTTTACTTTTCTTTGAGAGGCTATAAGACTTTAGGAAAATTCCATTCTTTCTTTCTTTCTTTCGTGCTATAACTTGGATCCAATTGGTATCTAGGTGATACAAATTGGTATCTGACCATCTTCACTCTATTTCGCAGATGGTTAGGACTAGAGCAACAGTGGCGCCAACACCAACACCGGCAAGACAAGATGCAACTGAGCCAGCCACTGGGGCTGTAGCTCGAAGAGGAGTAGTGGCGAGAGGCCGTGGTAGAGGTCGCGGGAGGACGTCCTCTAGAGGAAGAGGACAAGCACCTGGCCCATCTAGTACTAGGGTGGTGACTCCTCCACCGACTGAGGAAGTAGTAAGAGAGGGTGAGGAAGGGGAAAGTGAGCAAGTGCAGAATGAGGAATTTCCACCCCAACCTACCCCAGAGATGATTAATCAGGTTCTTGCTTATCTTAGCGGGTTATCTGATCAAGGGCAGACACCTACAGTGTTTTCCGCACCAGCACCTCAGGTCCCGGAAGTACAACAGGCCGCTGCTGAGGGTCCCCGCATGGATGCCTCATTGGAAATAGGCACGTTTCCTCGTTTGACTACAGGGCCCATAATGACAAGTGATCAGCATGAACTTTTCTGTAAGTTCTTGAAATTGAAACCTCCAGTCTTCAAAGGTGCTGAATCTGAGGATGCTTACGATTTTCTAGTTGATTGTCATGAGTAACTACATAAAATGGGCATAGTGGAACGATTTGGCGTTGAGTTTGTAACCTATCAGTTTCAGGGAAATGCCAAAATGTGGTGGCGGTCACATGTTGAGTGTCAACCCGCACAGGCACCACCTATGACTTGGGCGTCATTCTCTAGCTTATTTATGGAGAAGTATATCCCCCGGACCTTGAGGGATAGGAGGAGAGATGAGTTCTTGAGCCTACAGCAAGGCAAGATGTCGGTGACTGCGTATGAGGCTAAGTTTCGTGCATTATCCAGGTATGCCACCTAGCTTTGTTTCAGTCCACAAGAATGGATTTGCCGTTTTCTGAAGGGGTTGAGGTCAGATTTGCGGATTTCAGCCTTACAGGTAGCGGCTACAGCAAAATCCTTTCAGAAAGTGGTAGACTTCGTGATAGAGGTGGAAGGACTGAAGCCAGATGACTTCACCATGGCATCCACATCAAAAAGGTTTCGTAAGGGAGGTGAGTTTAATGGTTCTTACTCCAGAGGGCAGGGTTCAGGAGGTTATCCAGCCCGACCCATTCAATCTTCACTACACACTGTAGTTGGGGGTCCACCTCAGACCGGTCAACATTTCTCTGAGGTTGGAGGTTATTCCCAGAATTCGTCATTCTCACAAAGACCGATGCTTGAATCCAGAGAGTGTTATGGATGTGGGTAGACTGGACACATTAAGAGGTATTGTCCAAAACAGAGTTACAGACCTCCCATAGTCAGAGGTAGAATTGGTCATGGAAGAGGCCGTCATTCTGGAGGACGTGGTGGTCGAGGTAATGGTGGTCACCAAAACGGCCGGGGTGACGGGCAAACTGGAGCCACTACAGCACGACATGGTAAGGGCAACGGGCAGACAGGCGATACGGCCCATTGTTACGCTTTCCCCGGGCGGTCTGAAGCGAAGACATCTGATGTTGTAATCACATGTAATATTTTGGTTTGTGATTGCATGGCTTCTGTATTATTTGACCCTGGCTCCACATTTTCATATGTATCTTCCTCATTTGCTACTGGTTTTAATTTACATTGTGAATTGCTTGACATGCCTATTCCTGTTTCTACTCCGGTGGGTGAGTCTGTGATAGTTGAAAAGGTATATTGGTCTTGTTTGGTGACTTTTGTGGGGAGCAATACTCATGTAGAATTGGTCATTTTAAAAATGGTTGATTTCGATGTAATTCTGGGTATGACTTGGCTTTCTCCAAATTTTGCAATCCTAGATTGTAATGCTAAAACTGTAACGTTGGCCAATCCTGGGAAAGATCCCTTAGTGTGGGAGGGTGACTACACTTCCACTCCAGTTTGTATCATCTCCTTTCTTCGTGCTAAGAGAATGGTTAGTAAAGGGTGTTTAACGTTCTTGGCACACCCTAGGGATGACACTACCCAAGTACCTTCAATTGAGTCGGTTTCGGTAGTCCGTGAGTTTCTGGATGTGTTCCCTGCAGACCTTCCTGGTATGCCACCGGATAGGGATATCGACTTTTCCATTGATCTGGAGCCGGGTACTCGCCCCATTTCCATACCCCCTTATAGGATGGCCCCATGGGAGTTAAGGGAATTAAAGGCCCAACTTCAAGAGTTGTTAAGTAAAGGCTTCATTAGACCAAGTGCATCCCCTTGGGGTGCTCCGGTGTTATTTGTGAATAAGAAGTATGGGAGTTTTAGGATGTGCATAGACTACCGGCAGATGAACAAGGTAACTATTAAGAACAAGTATCCCATTCCTCGCATTGATGACTTGTTCGATCAGTTACAAGGTGCATGTGTCTTCTCTAAGATTGACTTGAGATCCGGTTATCATCAATTGAAAATACGGGCAACGGATGTGCCAAAGACTGCTTTTCGAACCAGGTATGGGCATTACGAATTTGTAGTAATGTCTTTTGGCCTTACGAATGCCCCTGCTGCTTTCATGAGCTTGCTGAATGGGATTTTTAAGCCATATCTGGATCTCTTTGAGATCGTATTTATTGATGATATACTGATATACTCCAAGAGTAAGAAGGAACATGAGGAGCATTTGAGAATTGTGTTGGAAGTATTAAGGGAGAAAAGGCTTTATGCCAAATTCTCCAAGTGTGAGTTTTGGCTAGATTCAGTGTCCTTCTTGGGGCACGTGGTTTCTAAGGATGGAGTGATGGTGGATCCTTCTAAGATTGAGACAGTGAAATTGGGTAAGACCTACTAATGTGTCAGAAATAAGGAGCTTTATTGGTTTAGCCAGCTACTACCGTTGATTTGTCAAGGGATTCTCTTCTATTGCTTCCCAATTGACGAACTTGACTAAGCAGAATGTTCCATTTGTATGGTCGGATGAATGCGAGGAAAGCTTTCAGAAACTCAAGACCTTGCTGACTACTGCACCTATCATTACCTTGCCAGTAGAGGGTAAGAACTTCATTGTTTATTGTGATGCATCCTATTCTGGTTTGGGTGCAGTGCTAATGCAAGAGAAGAATGTAATTGCTTATGCTTCGAGGCAATTAAAGGTGCATGAATGTAACTATCCGACCCATGATTTGGAGTTGGCTGCGGTAGTGTTTGCATTAAAGCAATGGAGACACTATCTATATGGGGTTAAGTGTGAAGTCTATACGGATCATCGTAGCCTACAGTATGTCTTTACTCAAAGGGATTTGAATTTGAGACAGAGGAGGTGGATGGAACTACTGAAGGACTATGATGTTACCATCTTGTATCACCCAGGAAAGGCTAATGTTGTGGCAGACGCCTTAAGTATAAAAGCAGGAAGCATGGGTAGTTTAGCCCACTTACAAGTTTCCAGATGCCTATTGGCTAGAGAGGTTCAGACCCCGGCTAATGACTTTATGAAGCTAGAAGTAAATGAGAAGGGAGGATTTTTGGCCCGTGTGGAGGCGAGATCTTCTTTTCTTGACAAGATCAAGGGAAAATAGTTTGATGATGAGAAACTAATCCAAATTCGGGATATGGTGTTCCGAGGAGAGGCTAAAGAAGCAATAATTGATGAGGAAGGTGTTTTGAGGATTAAGGGAAGGGTATGTGTGCCCCGTGTTGATGATTTGATCCACACTATTCTTACAGAGGCTCATAGTTCCGGATATTCTATACATCCTGGTGCAACCAAGATGTACCGTGACCTAAAGCAACACTTTTGGTGGAGTAGAATGAAGTGCGACATTGTTGATTTTGTCGCTAAATGTCCAAATTGTCAGCAAGTAAAGTATGAACACCAGAGGCCCGAAGGAACACTTCAGAGAATGCCCATTCCTGAATGGAAGTGGGAGAGAATTGCAATGGACTTCGTGGTTGGTCTTCCAAAGACATTGGGTAAGTTTGATTCTATTTGGGTAATTGTGGACAGATTGACTAAGTCTGCTCACTTTATTCCGGTCAAGGTGACCTACAATGCAGAGAAGTTAGCCAAACTGTATATCTCAGAAATTGTTCGATTGCATGGAGTTCCACTTTCCATCATATCAGATAGAGGTACGCAGTTTACTTCTAAGTTTTGGAGAACATTGCATGCGGAATTAGGTACTAGGTTGGACCTTAGTACTGCATTTCACCCTCATACCGATGGTCAGTCTGAGCGAACGATTCAGGTATTGGAAGATATGCTTCGTGCATGTGTGATAGAATTTGGTGGTCATTGGGATAACTTCTTACCCTTAGCGGAGTTTTCATACAATAATAGCTATTACTCGAGTATTGACATGGCCCCATTTGAAGCATTGTATGGGAAGAGATGTAGGTCTCCCATTGGTTGGTTTGATGCATTTTAGGTTAGACCTTGGGGTACTGACCTTTTGAGGGATTCATTAGAGAAGGTGAAATCTATTCAGGAAAATCTTCTAGCGGCTCAAAGATGGCAAAAAGAATATGCAGATCGAAAGGTTAGAGATTTGGAGTTTATGGAGGGTGAGCAAGTCTTGCGGAAGGTTTCGCCCATGAAAGGGGTGATGCGGTTTTGTAAGCGAGGTAAGCTTAGCCCAAGGTATATTGGTCCCTTTGAAGTTCTGAAGCGCGTGGGGGAGGTAGCTTATGAATTAGCCTTGCCCCCAGGATTATCAGGAGTGCATCCGGTATTTCATGTGTCTATGTTGAAAAGATACCATGGGGATGGAAACTACATCATTCGTTGGTATTCGGTTCTGCTTGATGAGAATTTGTCTTATGAGGAGGAGCCTTGCTATTTTAGATAGAGAAGTCCCCAAGTTGAGGTCAAGGGAGATTGCATCCATCAAGGTTCAATGGAAGAATCGACCAGTTGAAGAGTCCACTTGGGAGAAGGAGGCTGATATGCGAGAAAGATACCCACACCTGTTTACAGATTCAGGTACTCCTTTTCGCCCTTGTTTTTCTTCTTGGGATTGTTCGAGGATGAACGATGGGTAAATTGGTATCTATTGTAAAGACCTGTTTAGTCGTTTTGAGCAGCAGATTTTATTTCTGGAAAAACTGTCTTGGTCGACGGATCCCACGACGGACCGTCATGGTCACGACGGACCATCGAGGGGGTTTCGTTCCAAAACACTTAGAATTCTGAAATTTGGGTACTGAAATCGACTCTCTGAACTTCGTGACGGAATGGCAGGACGGACCGTCGCAAGCACGACGGACCGTCACAAGTCTTTCCACAGAATTAACTCTCTAAACTTTGTGACAGACCTGCAGGACAGACCGTCACAGCCATGACGGACCGTCACAAGTTGCGTAACCCAGACTGGGTCGGATTTCTGTTTAAGTTTTTAAAGGGGCATTTTGGACTATTCATGCTTATAATTATAAAGTTAGTGGAATAATGTTAATAATTCAATTACTTGGGGGTTAAAGGAGATAACCTTGAAATAATTAGTGGGTTATTTTTATCATATTTTATACTTAATTATATGACAATTAGGGTAAAAGAAAAAGGGTTTGAATAAGAAAAATAGAAAGAGCAAGAACAGCGATAGGGAGAGAAGAACGAAGAGGGAAACAAAGCTTTGGGGAATTTGCTTGCTTGATCACGAATCTTCGGTGGAGGTAGGTTATGGTTTATATTATCTCATAGTAAACTCTTAATAGCGAATGATATGTGTTGGGTAGTATTGTAAAGTCTTCTATATGCTTAATTGTGTGCTTGCATGATGTGATTATGTAATTGTGATGAATTAGCATGATGAGGCTATAGAATCTTGAATCCTAAATTTACTTGTTAATGATGATGCCTTGGTATAAAAGAAGGCTTGATGAACTAAAGTAATGAGATTGATGATGCCTTGGTATAAAAGAAGGCTTGATGAACTAAAGTAATGAGATTAGAGCATCGCGTGTCACGTTCCGACACCAGGATAGTAATAGAGGATCGGGTGTCACGCTCCGACACCAGGATAGTAATAGAGGATCGGGTATCACGTTCCGACACCAGGATACTATATGAGGATCAGAGTGTCACGTTTCGACACCAGGATAGTATATGGATCGGGTGTCACGTTCCGACACCAGGATAGTATATGGATCGGGTGTCACGTTCCGACACCAGGATAGTATATGGATCGGAGTGTCACGTTCCGACACAAGGATAGTATATGGATCGGAGTGTCACGTTCCGACACCAGGATAGTATATAGAGCGGAGTGTCACGTACCGACACGAGAGGAATAAAGATAATGAATCTTGAAATATGCTAATATACTCAATCTAAAGAACTAATTCCCAAATGAGTATGGTGTGGAGGCTTGAGTCCTCATTGATGTGAGTAGTGTTGTCGCAAATGATTCTTATGCGTAATGCTATCGCCTGTTATGAATATTAGTTGATTTTATGTTATTATCTGATATATACTGTTTTCTATTTTGAGTTGGCCGATGATACCTACTCAGTACTTGTGTTTGTACTGACCCCTAATTGTATTTGTTTTTCTTTGTTAATTGTGGAGTGCAGCAAACGTGCCATCGTTTTTAACTCAATCGCAACTCTAGCCAGTCTTCATCACACCAGATTTCAAGGTGAGCTAATGCTTCTAGCTTGGACTGGATCTTCTTCTTCATGTCTTGATGCCTTGAAGTTCTGGCATGGACTAGCTTTTTACTTATTTTAGCTTTTTAGATACTCTTAGATTTAGTAATTCAGGATAGATGTTCTTGTAGTGATGACTTCCAGATTTTGGGGATAATAGTAAATAATAGTTGTTGAGTTTTTAGAAGTTATTGAATCAATATTCATTAATGAGTTTAAGTTTTCCGCATTGTATTTTGTTCATTATGTTTAAAATGTTGGGGTTTAGATTGGTTGGTTCGCTCACATAGTAGGATAAGTGTGGGTGCCACTCGCGGCTTGTTTTGGGTCGTGACAAATCTTCTCTATCGAAGTGATGCCTTGAATAAAGAAGGCTTGATAAAAATAATATAACAATGAATTGAAAGCGGTGATAATAAAGGATAAATTTAAAGTATAATTGTATCGGAGTGTCACGTTCCGACACGGAATTCTTGGATCGGAGTGTCACTTCCGACACGGTATTCTTGGATCGGAGTGTCACGTTCCGACACGGTATTCTTGGATCAGAGTGTCACGTTCCGACACGGTATTCTTGGATCAGAGTGTCACGTTCCGACAGGGTATGCTTGGATCAAAGTGTCACGTTCCGACACGGTATTCTTGGATCGGAGTGTCACGTTCCGACACGATAATATTAAAGGAAAAAGATGTTGAATTAATGGAAGTTACTCAATCTCAAAGAACTCAACTCCCAAAATGATTTGGTTTGGAGGCATGAGTCCTCATGTGTGATCTTTGTATCATTGACTTATTACGAGTTTACTTTAATGTTGTTGATACTTGTTCATGTTGTTTGTTGTTTATCACCTGTTAAGTGCTATAGTTGAGTTCATACTACTATTTATTGTATATTAGTTACTATTTTGGGTTGACCGATGATACTTACTCAGTACATGTTGCCTCGTACTGAGCCCTACTTGTTTTCTTCTTTGTTTTCCTTTTATGAAATGCAGCGATTGTACCTATGACTTCTGATTTTCCTCAGCTCTAGCCAGCCTCCCGCATATCAAGTTACAGGGTGAGCTATCCATTCAAGCTCGTGTTGGATTCTCTCGGTCATGACATGATGTCCTATACTTTCGGACACATACCATTTTATTATTTATGTTAGTGTATTCGATATTTTTAGAATTTGTATTGGAGATTAGATGTCCTTGATGTGATGACTATCAGATTTTGGGATGATAAGTATTAAACTTTAGAAAATTATTTAAATTGGTTGCTTAGTATCTTTTGGAGCTTCCGCATTATTTATATTATTTATAGTTGAACTATTGGTATATGTTGGGGTTTAGATGTTTTGGTTCGCCCACCTAAGGAGGTAAGTGTGGGTGCCATTTACTACCTGTTTTGGGTCGTGACATACATGAGGCGTGAGGAGGCGGTTGTGCCGTCAGGTAAGTCTTCAACTAGCCGCCTTGTTTCCTACACATATTGAATGTTCGGTGGACGCTTAATTATATCATTTCATATACTACTTAGTGTCATGTTATGGCAAAATTAATAATTAGAAAATGAAAGTCTAAGGGGATAATTAATGATAACAAATCACTAGAAAATGATGGATTAATATAAGTGTATTATCGTGTCTATACAAAGATTCATTCCTTTAAGTAGTCAAAGCTAAAAAGGAATATTATGTATAGTACCAATATAATTTAATTCATGTATTAGTCTTATAATATATTAATTAAATGAGGAAGACGGGAAAAAAGGGATACTGGCAAACATTAGACGGTCAATGGTTGAACACACAAAAAAATTGAGGTTCTGTTAATATTTTGGGTTAGAGAATATTGGGGAGACAAATTAGGATACTAACAAATAAGGTTGTATAGGTTAGGTAGTTGTAACCATTAGAGAAGGTTATATATGTGTGTAATTGGATAGTGAGTATAAGGATGATATATGACGGTTTGTATATGATTTGTGTCCGTAAAAAAATTATTCCAAGCAGTAGAGTATGGAGTTTATTGATATTATTATTCAATTATCAATTTGTATTAAAATTAATACTTATAATTAGATTGAAATTGAATTGAATGCATTGTATGCTACCAGTGCTTTCGTAACCTGTAATTTTACATTCTTAATATTTTTCTTTAGTTATCATATTATAAATGATATTTTGATATATTGAAATAGCTAATTAAATATTACGTATATTGAATTATTTAAATTCCATTAAAGTTATGTTAAATTAGAGGAATAAAGATTTATCCTTAGGTTTGAACTTTAGTGAATTGATTAAAAAAATTAGGTGATTTTTGAGTTTAGAATAGACATAAAATAATATGAGTGCCTATAGACTCGTTAACTTACAAATTACGCATATGTGATAGATTGGAAAGGTTCAAAGGCATTGAGGAAGGAAAATCATTGAAGAAGTGGTCTACTTGAATTTGATTCTCCGGTGGAGGTAAGTTATGGTTTATGCTATTTGATAGTAAACTCTTAATAGTGATTGATATGCAGTGAATGATATTGTGAAGTTTTTTTATGTACTTGATTGTGTGGTTGTGTGGCTTTGTTGTGTGTTTTGTGATTGGTCTGAAATCCTGAAACCGTGGAATTTATAATCATGAACCTTCTCGGTTGAAGTGATGCCTTGAAAAAGGAAGGCTAAATGAAATATTATTAGCGAATAAAATAGTGGTGATATTAAATGATAAATTAATTATATTCTTGGATTGGAGTATCACGTACCGACACGGTATTTTTGGATCTAAGTGTCACATTCCGACACGGTATTCTTTGATTGGAGTGTCACGTTCCAACACGTTATTCTTGGATTGGAGTGTCACGTTCCGACATGGTAATATTAAAGGAAAACCATGTTGAATTAATGGAAGGTACTCAATCTCAAATAACTCAACTCCCAAAATGGCTTGATTTGGAGGCATGAGTCCTCATGTGTGATCTTAATACTTTAATGTTGATACTTGTTCATGTTGTTTGTTGTTTATCAATTGTTAAGCTCTATAGTTTAGTTCATACTATTATTTATTGTATATTAGTTCCTATTATAGGTTGGCCGATGATACCTACTCCTTACATGTTGCCCCCGTAAAGAGTCCTACTTGTGTTTTTCTTCTTCTTTTTTTCCTCTTATGAAATGGAGCGAGTGTACCTATAACTAGATTTCCCTCAGCTCTAGCCAGCCTCCCGCATATCAAGCTCCAGGGCGAGCTATTCATTAATGCTCGTGCTGGATTCTTTCTGTCATGACATGATGTCCTATACTTTCAGACACATACCATTTTATTCATTTACTTTGGTGTCTTTGATACTCTTAGACTTAGTAATTAGAGATTAGATATCCTTGTTGTGATGACTTTCAGGTTATGGGAAATGATAGTTAATAAATTTTGGATCTTCCGCAATTTTTTGTTATTCGTAGTTAAATTATTAGTACATGTTGAGATTTGAATTTCTTGGTTCGTCCACCTAGGTAGTTAAGTGTGGATGTCACTCACGAATTATTTTGGGTCGTGATAAACTTGGTATCAGAGCGTTAGGTTCGTTGCTCTCATCACACAAGGACAAGTCTTGTAGAGTCTTGAGGAATGGTATGGGGACGCCTTTACTTTTCATCGAGAGGCTATAGGACTTAAGGAAAACTCTATTCTTTCTTTATTTCGTGCTATTACTTGGATCCAATTTGTATCTAGGTGATACAAATTGGTATCTGAACTTCTTCAGTCTATTTAACATATGGTTAGTACTAAAGTATTAAAAGTTGAAATAGCATCACTAGGGAAAAAAAGAAGAATGTGTCCTTGAAAGTGAATATATTTTCTTGATCGACTATATGGCCTCTAATGACTAGTAATCAACATGATTTGTTTTTAAGTTCATAAAGCTGAAACTCTATTCTTCATGGTTATTGATTTTGAATATGTTTATGCTTCCATTATTGATTGTTTTGAGCTGATTCATCAAATGAATATAGTAGAAAGACTTAGTGTTAAGTTTGTTACATGCTAGTTTTGATGATACGTAAAATGTGGTAAAAGTCTCATGTTGAGTGGCGATTAATAAAGAAACTACCTATAACTTAAGGCAATATTTTTCTAGCATATTCATGAAGAATTATATACCCTAGACTTGAGGGATAGGAGGAAATATGAGTTATGGAATAAGAAGTGGTATATATTGCACCAGTTAAGGTGAAAATCTCTACTACGATCCATAGATTGAGTGTATATCAGAAAGGGTCATCAATTCTTACTTGGTTAGAGTTTTGAAGTGTATTGCCTTTGTTATTGACTTGATCTAAGAAGTAAAGCAAATTTATTGGGCTAGAGAGAGAATAAATTCGATAATGTTTTACAGTTATTAAATGGGTAAAAATGTGTGGGCTATTTGGGTACGATATTCTCGATAAACATGATGTGTTCTAGTAATGAATTTAACGACCTTTGACGGTACTAAGGTTAAGTTGAAACGAATTCATCGATTGTCAAGTGTGATTACTAACTACATAAGGAGTTACTAGTGGTATGACATGTTTAGATAACGAGATTCAGTGTTGCTTCACATTTGAGAAACCAACTAGTTTATTACTACGGGTGTTTGAATTGAGCATTATTATAAAGAAAATTTTAAGTGATGGATCTTTGGTACAATATTAATACATTTGATTTGTGATATGTATCTTGAAGCATCTGAATGAGGACTGGTAATTTTATCTAAAGCTTCAAAGTATAGAAATATACAAGAATGACAAACTTATAGGGAAATAAACCCCTAGTGAGTATACTTGGGTGAAGTAAATTGAAGATTTTAGCAATAAATTGCGTATAAAATTGGGTTAGTCCCTTGAATTTGATTGGTATACCTAAGTTTAAGGTATCAGATCGAGGAAAAGGTTCACTTCATAGTGATTAAAAGGGTTAACTTAACATGATGTAAAAAAAAAGAATCATGAGAAATTGTAATTGGGATGAAATTATATGATTAGGATTTGTTGGTTAAATAAATTTTGTATGTAATAAAGACTTGCGAGTATCTAAGGTTGTGATTTTCTACAAGTTAGTGAGTAATGTGGGTCTATGGCAAGTTTTAAGAGATGTTGGTGCACCACTAGAATAGAATTTAAAGAAGCAAGAGTCGTAATTAAAACAAGATAAAATTTGTGGGATGTGTAGCCTTAAGAAATAGGTGAGGATATAATATTTTCTCTGATTGGAAGGACTAAAAATGTATCTTCGAAGGGGTTGAGAATTGGGTACATAGATGTTTTGTTTGAGATGATTTGTTTTTGTTATGATAATTGTGTCATGGGTTCATCAGATTTGTTAAAAACTAGAGCACAAGACTTGAGAAAAGAGTGTACATACGTACAACTCGAGTGTGACGATAAGTTCTTTTGTGGTTTTAAGTTTAGTAGTGCGTACTATTGAAATTTTAGCGAAGGACATGGTAAGATCTATGAAGAGGCAAACAATGATAAGTTAAGATACATGAATTCCTAAAAATCATCAAGGTATGAGCTAATGTTGATTGATAAGGGCATTGTGTTATACAGTTGGACTTACAATTCAAATTTTCATTATAAGTATGAATTCATTGTGATATGTTTTTTCAAGGTATGAATTTGTAAGGTAATAATGATTGATTGCATCGAATATCGAGCATTTGAAAGGAGTTACACATGATTGGAGCCTTAGATTTTTTTTTCTTTTGATTGTTAAAGGATCTAAGGAACGGAATTCCTCAAAGTTTTGATTTAGGGTCTGAAGTAAAACATCATGGGTTGTCAGTAAAAGGATAAGATCGGTAAACGAGCTATAGAAGCAATAATCTGATATATTAATGGTCGAAATATATAAAATTTTACATCATGAGAAGAATTTGAGAAAGGTGAAGGAATAACACCCCTCATACAAATTCTTTGGGTATAGTTGAAGGTTGTATTAATTTGTGCCTACGAATTTAAATATGATTGTGAGATGTGAACAAGTTTGGTACACGCTTACTAGGAGTTTATCATTGACTTTATAAAGATAGAATTTAATTTGGGTGACAAACAATGAGGTGTGTGATGGTTTAGATTGGTATCTAAAGCATGGTTGTGGAAGTGGTGTGAAGTTGACTTTGGGTGTGATCTAGTAGTTTGAATCTCAATGGAAAGATCAAATTTGAAATTAGTGTTATTATCCTTGTTTGGAACTCGTATTTGTCATGAAATTCTTAAATAGAAAGAGAGAACACTAAAATTTGAATATGTATTTGATAAAAATACGTAGATACTAATGATGATTTTAGAGTAAAGTAGATGATTGATGTGGTTATGATGTTTTGTTAGTATTGAGAGTGTTGACTTCAGTGGATGTTGGGTTCGACAAATCAAGTATATACAAGCAATTATAATAGACAAAATTAATGGTTGAGGGTAGTTAGAAAATTAAAGAAGTTGAGTCAAATGAATCAAAATGTTTGATATGGGCACTATGGAAGGAGTATCTAGAATTATTCCACCTTGGTTGTTTTCTATAAGACATATTTAGTGTTGTCTTGTTGTAGTTGTATTATTTGAATAATTCTACCTGTACCACCATGCTTGTGATAATTTATAGGAGAGCTATCATGAAAATTTATAGTTTTTTGATAGACTTAAGATTTATCTCATCATCAGTATTATGTTTTGGCTATGTGTGATGGAATGTGAGGATCATTGTAGATTTGTCATTCTTAAGGTTTGTTTGTAATAGCTATTAATCTAGTACTTTGACAATGTTGTAAGAAGTTATATATGTTTAGGTGTATCTCTCCATGGGTGGTTACTTGATCATTTTCTTCTATAAGTTGGATAAGTTTTGTTCACTTGATGAGTACCTGGTGTCTAAAGATTAAGTTTTAATAACTTAAGCTCGTGGAAAGTTTATGTTGTGATAAGACAATATTGATATCATCTATGATGGTGTGTGCACTATGAGTGTGTGGTGGTTGTTTCAAGTTCATTGATGATTTTAGCCAATATTCATTGAGGATTTTTATTGTAGTTATGTTAGATAACATTGGTCCTGATGGTTGCGCCAAGGTCTAGTTGAAGAATTGGTCAGTTGAAGAGTCAACTTGGGAATAACTTTATTTTTAGTTGAGTTCACATACCACAACAATTATCATTAGAGTATTGAGATGAATCTATTTGGGGCATTGTATGAGAGGATATGTAGATAATTTTTATATGAACCTTAGTACTAATATTTTGAAGGAACTGTTGAGACAACTACCTTTTCTTACCCTCGCCTTCTTTTGATCTTTCAATGAAGAACGATGGATAAATTGGTATCTAATGTAACGATCCATTTGATCATTTTATATATTAGAGCTTTTTATTTCACAAAATAAATTTTCCATATAATTTAAATGGATATTTTCAACTGTTCATAACTACAATTATAAACTTGATGAGGCAGTTTTATAAATTATTTAGTTGGTGGTTAAAGAAAGTAACTTTAAAATTAATAGTGGGTGACTTCTATAATTTTTTAAATATAATTGGTCAGATATATTAATTAGGGTATTAAAAAATTTGTAGTGAAAAAGATAAGGAGAGAAGCGGAGAACAACAAAAACCTTACATTAGGCGTGAGGAGGCGGTTGTGCCGTCAGGTAAGTCTTCAACTAGCCGCCTTGTTTTCTAAACATATTGAATGTTGGGGGGGGGGCTTAATAATTACATATACTACTTAGTATCATGTAATGGCAAAATGAATAATAAGAAAATGAAAGTCGAAGGGGATAATTAATGATAACAAATCACTAGAAAATGATGGATTAATATAAGTGTATTATCGTGTGCATACAAAGATTCATTCCTTCTGTAGTCAAAGAAAAAAAGGAATATTATTTATAGTACCAATATAATTTAATTCATGTATTAGTCATATAATATATTAATTAAATGAGGAAGAAGGGAAAAAAAGGAATATTGGCAAACTTTAGACGGTGAATGGTTGAACACACAAAAAAACTGAGGTTCTGTTAATATTTTGGGTTAGAGAATATTGGAGAGACAAATTAGGATACTAACAAATAAAGTTGGAGAGGTTAGGTTGTTGTAACCATTAGAGAAGGTTATATAAGTGTGTAATTGGATAGTGAGAATAAGGATGATATATGACGGTTTGTATATGATTTGTGTCCATAAAAGTTATTGCAAGCAGTAGGGTATGGAGTTTATTGATATTATTATTTAATTATCAATTTCTATTAAAATTAATAATTATAATTAGATAGAAATTGAATTGAATGCATATATGCTACCAGTGCTTTCGTAACCTGTAATTTTAGATTCTTAATATTTTTCTTTAGTTATCATATTATAAATGATATTTTGATATATTGAAATAGGGAAATAAATATTACGTATATTGAATTATTTAAATTACATTAAAGTTATGTTAAATTAGAGTTATAAAGATTTACCCTTAGGTTTGAACTTTTGTGAATTGATTAAAGAATTAGGCGTGTTTTGAGTTTTGAATAGATATAGAATAATATGAGTGTCTATAGACTCGTTAACATAAAAACTACGCATATGTGATATATTGGAAAGGTTCAAAGGCATTGAGGAAGGAAAATCTTTGAAGAAGTGGTCTACTTGAATTCGATTGTCCGGTTGAGGTAGGTTATGATTTATGATATTTGATAGTAAACTCTTAATAGTGATTGATATGCAGTGAATGATATTGTGAAGTTTTCTATGTACTTGATTGTGTGGTTGTGTGGCTTGGTTGTGTGTTCTGTGATTGGTCTGAAATCCTGCGACCGTGGAATTTATAATCTTGAACCCTCTCTATTAAAGTGATGCCTTGAATAAAGAAGGCTCAATGAAATATTATTAACGAATGGAATAGTGGTGATATTTAATGGTAAATTAATGATATTCTTGGATCGGAGTATCACGTTCCGACATGGTATTTTTTGATCGGAGTGTCACGTTCCGACACGGTATTCTTAGATCAGAGTGTCACGTTCCAACACAGTATTCTTGGATCGGAGTGTCAAGTTTCGACACGGTAATTTTAAGGAAAGCATGTTGAATTAATGAAAGGTACTCAATCTCAAAGAACTCAACTCCCAAAATGGTTTGATTTGGAGGCATGAGTCCTCATGTGTGATCTTGATATCATTGACTTATTAAGATCTTATTTTAATGTTGTTTATACTTGTTCATGTTGTTTGTTGTGTATCACCTGTTAAGTGGTATAGTTGAGTTCATACAATTATTTATTGTATATTAGTTCCTATTTTGGGTTGGCCGATCATACCTATTTAGTACATTTTGCCCCTGTACCGAGTCCTACTTGTGTTTTTCTTTTATGAAATGCAACAACTGTACCTATAACTTCAGATTTCCCTCAGCTCTAGCCAGCCTCCTGCATATTAAGCTCAAGGGCGATCTATTCATTCAAACTCGTGTTGGATTCTTTCGGTCATGACATGATGTCCTATACTTTCAGACACATACCATTTTATTCATTTATTTTGGTGTCTTTGATACTCTTAGACTTAGTTATTAGAGATTAGTTTGTCCTTTTTCTGATGACTTTCAGATTTTGGGAAATGATAGTTAATAAATTTTGAAGCTTCCGCAATATTTTGTTATTCGTAGTTGAATTATTGGAACATGTTGAGATTTGAAGTTCTTGGTTCATCCACCTAGGTAGTTAAGTGTGGATGTCACTCACAACTCGTTTTGGGTCTTGACACCAAACTATCTAGCATATGGATGCAAAGGTTGATTTCTTGAAAAACAACCACCATTGTTCTGAAAAAATGACACAACCTAGACAAAAAAAGACTTAATTAATTTAAAAAACATAGAAGTCACTAACATGAGAGAAGTAAAATTAGAAGTTTGGAATAATGGTTACCATACATACAAGTTAACTTGCACGAAGACCTTCTGGAGATTTGGTAGTTGATACGCTAAAACTTACTTCTCAAATAAGAAGTAAAGCGGTCGTATCAAGTAAATAACCCAACTAGTGAGGTTGGGATCGTTCCCACGAGGAAAATAGTTTAGACTTAACTTCAATCTATTATTACTATTGTTCAGTCAATTACTTCCTTGGAAAGTAAAAACAATAAAAGGGGGGTTTCTATTTCTAAATGAATGAAAATAACTAACGAAATTGAAAGAGACACTTAACAGCTTTGAATGTTGGAGTTTAATCAATTAATCAAAGTAACTAGGGTTTACGTGTTCCCCACATGTTCATAACTTGATAATTCTAACTATAACAATTCTTTCCTAATATCTTGCATGCAAAGTGATAAGTTATATATTTCCAAATCTTTGGTCCGACATCTAGAAATTTCACTCTGTACCTTTGTCCAGTTACGTGTGTTGCTATCCTAACCCTTATGTTTACCTCATATTAAGCATAGTATTCGATATTTGACTAAGTTATTACATCGTATCAATCAATACTAGCCTATTAGATAGTATACACTAAATCTATATGTATAATTCTTTTCCTATTATCTACCTCCTTGGTCCGCCAAGTAGCATTAAGGCGAGTTTTAACGTTGGCCATCCGTTAAAAACACTTCTAAGCGAAAGAATTATTAATACATGCAAGACACTATTCTAGAATTGTTATTTTAGTTAGGTTTTACCGCATTATTTGCCTATGGTTCCCACAACCCTAGTTATGGAGTTTAGTTACCCATAGTCATAATCACAATATTCAAATATATTATATAAGAATTCATGTACTTACTTCAATGAAAAATAGTAAAATCCGAACGTTTGCTTGATTAATCAACAAAAATCACCAACAATCACTTGCAAGAATCTCAAAGTAATCAAGAATCTCACAAATAGTCTAATGATAATCAAAAGCCTAACCAAATAATCCAAAGTCTAACTAATAATATCGTGTCTAACCTCAAAAATAAGGTTTTTCGAACTAGTTATAGAAAATAAAAACCTAAGTAAACAAGGATTCTATTTGCTGGAAATCTGTCAAAATGCGGCTGGGTCGACGGACCTCGCGACGGATCGTCGTGGTCACGACGGACCGTCATGGACTCCGTCATCCCATACTTGTGCAATTTCTTCTGCTGCTCTCTTCATTACCCTCGACGGCAAGTATGACGGATCGTCACAGGCACAACGGTCCGTCGAGGGTCTTCATTTCCAAACACTTACACTCTTGGAATATGGGTATTGGGACTACTTCTCTGAATTTCATGACGAACCTGCTGGACGGACCGTCATAGACACGACGGACCGTCATGAACTTCGTAACCCCACACTTGGTCAGACTTCCCCATCTTCCTTCAGTAGCTGCACTATGCTGCCACCTACGGACCGTCACAAGCATGACGGATCGTCACAACCTCCGTAGGTGGTCTCTTCTGCATTTCTTCGCTCAAAAACCTCCGCATTCATCGTTGGACAGATTTCCTGCAAATAAGGAAAAACTTATATTAAAATTAGCACAAAAAGGCTTTTGGACATACTAAACTTAAGGAAAAAGTATTAATAATACCGTGAAACCACGGTATATCAACACCCTCAACTTAAATTCGTTATCTGTACTGAAGCGACGCACTATGACTCAATACAAAATCTTTGTACAATAGTATCCATGTTTTATCCTTTGAAATCATTTGGCTATCAATCCCGATTAATCTCATCATATTATGCATGCTATCACTATTAGCCTTGAATTATGTCGGATCAGAGCATGACACAGACTGACCATGCACTAACACCTATCCTCTTCAATTTATAACTGAGGTGCTAATAAATCCGGTATTGCAACTAGTGTCCTCACTTTTAAACAAAATTCTCATTTTTCAACAATGATTTCAGTTTGAGTATAAGGATTACTTTTCAGCACTCACTTTCATAACAAATTCACGCTCATTCATACATGTTGCCATAAGCTTGCCCTTATTTTCACTGCTTTAAGTTCGCTATACAACCCTTAGGATCACGATAGGACTTTCTAAGCTTGTAACATAGGCTCAGGGTCAGGTAGGGTATATTTAGGTATACTTTAGTGACTTTTTGCCATCCTTTCCATATCATGTAAACATACCATTTTCTATTATTTTATCTCGCATAGTTTCTCATATTCTTTCAACTTTCTATTTTCTCTTCTTTTTTCGTTTGTGTAAGTGACTCTCTTCTTTTCTTGCTTGTATTTCTTGTATATTTTTCTTTTTCTTTACTTTTCTTTCAACTAATTCTTGAGTCACTTTACTTTTGTTCTTTCTCTCTCTTTGTTCTTTCAACCCCACTTTCCAGAGCTTTCCTCAAAATAGCCACCCTCAACTCATGGCTTTGCCATGAGTCAAAGTACACAATACCCAAAGTTGGGTCAGGGCTATAACGAAGGTTGTTTACTGCATTAGCCACCCTCAACTAATGCTTTTTGCATAAGCTGAGGTGCACATAACCAAGGAGGGACCATGGCCATCACATTATTCCCAGAAAAGATCAGTTGGGGTGAAAAAGAAAGGTCTAATTTAAGCTCAGATCATTTGGATCAAAGAAGGATAAATTTCATTTGGTTCTCTTTTAATTAGGCTAAAAATGGGCTAGATTGAATAAGGGCCTATGATCCTTTCCTAATTGTCTATTACTGCTTACTTCTAGCAGGACTAACCAGGCAAGTTCTAGCTCAGTACAAATAGTGGAGTATTCAAATTCTCCTCACACTCACTTGACATCTCATCACTCTACTAGATTATCAGACACCTAGTTCAAATTTTAGACTTAGGGTAATGCAGTGGTGTACCTCTATGTCATGCTTAGAGCCACACACTTATCAATTTTTATGCCTAGTCATGTATCATTTTCATTTTTATCAGGATATCATTTTAGCCATCATGCTCCAGAATTAAACTATGTACACAAGATATAGACATGTCGGTTCAACAGAAAAAAGTAATCAGTCTTTTGGGGAAAAAGAACACAGGCAAGAAAACCCCAAAAGAGAATAGTGAATTGGGATACTAAGACTTGACCCTAGCACTCACTTACCATTTACCCCACCCCTAACAAAAAAACATGCAATTGTCCCTAATGCATAAAAAATTTAAATACTAGTGTGGTAGGTGAAGAAAACTTATGGCGCAAAGCGCCGACGATCAGTAAGTTAGTGGGTCCGGTTCCACGGAACCCACTTCCTCTGTAATCTGGACACCCTCAGTGGTCTCCTCAGCAACAACAGCACTATGAGCAGTGCCTCCCACTATCTCCACAATTCGGGAGCTAGACGCCCCAGCTGCTAACTCTCCAGCTCTGATCTGGTGCGCCTCCTCCTCAGCAAGCGAGGCTCTCCTCGCAGCCTCCATCTCACGGTAATCCTTCTTCCATGCTCGCGCCTCATCCTCCGCTCGACCCCTACGCCTCTTGGCATGCTCTCGAGGGGGAGGTGGTGGAATCTCTGAGGTGGCGTATAGGGCCGCCAACATTGTGTCTTCCGCAGGCTCAACAGAAGGGGCCTCAGACTCAGGCACCCCATCCTCTAAGATCATGTCAATATATGCGCGAAGACTGTCGACCACAGCCTGAAGAGTCGACACATCCACCGGAGGGGCTGGCCGGGCTAGCTCCCGCAACTCAAAAGCGTCACAAGCGCTGGTGAACCTCAGCGATCTTTCGCTCTGTATGCGTGACCATTTTCCGCTCCAAGCGCTCTTCTACCTTTGTAATATACCTCTGCATCAATGGCTGGATATGATGCAGTAGTGTAGCCATTTACGCCTCTAATTTTTGGACCCTAGCAATCGGGACCAGCACGGGTAGAGGGGCTGTGCGATAGGAGCTCAGGGCAATGCCACTACCCGAGATAGACTCGACCGGGTTAGTGTCAGTGGACGCCTCCTGCGTTGCCGTGCGGGCGTGGTCTACCATATCAGCCAGATCGTCATCAAGTGAGGGCAGCTCTGGACGGGGCCCTCTGTGTGGAGCCAACTCATTGGCCTCATATCTGATAAGGCCGACATCAACAGTGCCCATAGGGGTCTTGAGTTGATCAACGTGCCATATAGGCACACCTGCGGACCTGTAGACAGAAAAGATCATGCACGGGAAAGGGTAAGTAGTTGTAACCTTAAAAGCCTCTCGTGCATTACTACCTGTAGAAGCCACGCACAATCCACCTCGAACCCGGCTATCATCGCCTCCATCAGTACTGCTCGATCCAATGTGACGATATTATCAGCGGCTGTGGAGTAAAGGCAGTGGCGGACAATCAACCACAAAACATTGTCGTGAAAGTCAGGTTGGCTTTCTTGATGGCCCCCTTCGGCTCGGTCACTCAGTCGGCACCCTCTCCATCAACGGACAAGTGCTGGGCCATCCACCTCTTGGTAGTCTCTCTTAGTGATGGCTCACCTGGGAATTGGCCATCTTTACCAATCTACCATCGGTAGTCAAACTCGGCAGTGGAAGGGATCCGTTTAGCATCAACACCCTCTCCATATAGAAACCGGCGGATGGCAGGCAGGGAAATATCAACCTGAATGCCCCGTACATGGACCTTCTCTAGTGGGGCCTATTTTGCGGGGGCAGCCCGCATATCAATCAGCGATCGGAGAGTCGCTACGTAGGATGCATAGAACTCTCGGACCAGCTCTTCACTATAACGTCCCAACGGACGTGCTGTCCACTCCAGTTGATGTCTGGTGAAGAGATTGGGGATCTTAGGCATCGTCGGTAGACTCCATGTAAGAACCCGCCGCTCCAATGTGAGTGTTAGAGTCATAACTCCTTTGTCATTCTGGAACTTCACGTCGGAGTAGACTTGAAATTGCAAGTCGACACACCACCGGTTGCGTTGGTCAGTAGCCGGGGTGGAGGCATGAGCTGGTGAACTGGGTGTGGATTCCGAACTGTCAGCCTTATCATACGAGACCGACGTTGCAGCGGTGGCGGGTGCGGGAGCCTCAGCAGAGTTAGAGTCTTCCTCCGACCATGAAACTCCTAAGGATCCAGACGCTCCTTCTTCATTGGTGGCTGACCCATAAGGTGTGAAGGTCAGTGTGCGCTCCTCATCAGACTAGGAGGTAGTGACTATGCCGGACGCCACCTTTTTGGGTCTGGCTTTGGCAGCACGTGCAGCACGGGAAAAGGTGGAAGTGCCTGGGGGAACATACTCGAGGTCACACTCATCATCATAGCCAATGACCATGCGGGCAGACGGGGCGACATACTTCGATCTCCTATGTGAATAGAATCGATCTTGTTTTGGTTCCATAGTAGATAGTACCTGTAAAGGATCAATATTAGTACGAGAAGTGGCAAACAAGACAAGCAAAACCACACAAAAAAATAAAATTAAAATAAAATGACATTTCTATAGTATCAGTGAAACGCGACGGGCCAGGTGACGGCTCATCGCGAGTATGACGGACCGTCTTGGGGTCCGTCGTGTCTTACTTAGACTATGCATATATTGAGAACTTTGAAGGAGAGTTTCTGACAACTATGACGGTATGTGCAGGACGGACCGTCACAGCTACGACGGTCCGTCGTAAGTGTCCGTCAGAGGACACTTGAAAAAAAATATGGGGACCCTTACGAGAAGGGTCTCTGACCATCATAACGGTTATGCAGGACGGACCGTCGTGGGTATGACGGTCCGTCGTACTTGTCCATTTGAGGACACTTAGAAAAATGGAGAGAGACCCTTGAAGCAGGGTCTCTAACAACTAGAACGGTTGTGCAGGATGGACCGTCGTAAAGATGATGGTCCGTCACATGTATCCGTTGGAAGACACTTAGAAAAAGTGAGAGACCCTCAAGAATAGGGTCTATGACAACCAGAACGGTTGTGCAGGATGGACCGCCGTGGGTATGACGGTCCGTCGCATATATCCGTCTGAGGACACTTGCATAAAATTGGACAGTGGGGTGTTAGGGCTTTTGGAACGGACCATACGATGCTTCGTGGTGGGTATGAAGGTCCGTCATCGGGGTCTCATTCTGTAGATAAGTGGCAGAACTGGGGGTACCGCATTCATCCCCGATGACCCAAATCAAATTTGTAGTGTTTGGACCTACATTTTTCTAACCCAAATACCTAGTAAACTAGGAATGCCAAAGCACCTATGTCTAGGGTTGTAAACACGACACATATCAAGAAGAACTAGGCTAATACTAATGAATAAAAAAGTGCAAGATAAATGAGTAGAAATTAGAGACACATACCTGAGAATTGGAGAAAAACAAGATTGAAAGGTACTTGGTGATCAAGAGACACCCACAGCAGCAACTCCGACTAGTAGATGATAACTTTTAGGGATTTGGAGAATTTTGGGGGAACATTGATCGGTTGATAGAGGGAGAGATTTTGGAAGTTGAAAAGGGAGGGAAATAGGAGGAGTAGTGAAGGAAATGGGGTTAAATGAGGGGTTGGGGAGTTTAAACGGTAAGATTTTGTAAAAAAAACTCCAGTTGGGTCGGGTCGGGTATGCCTCACTAATGACACGATGATTCCCCGATGACGGTCCGTCTCAGATGTAACAATCCGTCGTTTGTTTAGTCGTGTGTGCCCTAGTTTGAAAATAACAAAAATACGTACCTGGCACGATGGATTCGTGCGACGGTCTATCGCAGGCGCAACGGTCCGTCGCTGTATCCGCTAGTGACTGCTGCACAGTAATTTTCTGAAGAATTTCCTGGTGATGTGCCTGCAAATTTAAAGCCCATTAGTAGAAAAATGCTACCATTACTAAAAAAGACTATTAGTATTGGGTTGCCTCCCAACAAGATCCTGATTTAATGTCGCGGCACGACTGGGGATACTTGATTACTCAGACTTCATCAAGATGGTATGCCTCTATCACTTCATTCCCCGATACTTTATGGCCAAAATAGAGTTTTATTTGTTCTCTATTAACCATAAAACGCACTTCCTACTTGGCTTTTAACTCAACTACTCCATGAGGGAATACTTGGGTAATCAAGTAAGGGCCCGTCCGTTAGGAGTTGAGCTTTCCCGGAAGACAAGGCGACCCAGAACTGTCTAAAAGCACTAAATCCCCAATCATACACTCTTGTTTTTCATTTTTTTGTTCATTTTCCTTCTTCGTCTTTTCTTTGTGGGATATGGCGGATACCGATTGGAACTCACCACTCTGCCTCATGGTCCTACAAATGTTGAAGGTCGCTTTTTCATTGTTCAACCGAAATTTCATCTGTCCCTTTTCCATATCAACTAAGGCTCTACCTGTAGCAAGGAATGGCCTCCCAAGAATAATAGCCACTTCAAAATCTACTTCACAATCAAGAACAACAAAATCAGCCGGGAAGATGAATGACTCCACTTTTACTAGCACATCATGGAGTATCCCTATAGGCCTTTTTACTGTCCGATCAGCCATCAGTAGCCGCATCACATTGGGTTTTGGATCCCCCAAACCCAACTTCTTGCAAATTGAGAGGGGCATGAGATTTATGCTTCCCCCAGATCACATAATGCTTTCGCAAAATGTAATGACCCAACTGTACAAGGAATAGTGAACGCACCCGGATCATCTTTTTTTTGTAAGAGGAATCTTGTAGCAATAGCACTACAATGCTGCAGTCTATCATCATCCTCGAAAGTGACCGATCTTTTCTTTGTGACCAGATCTTTCATAAAGTTGGCATAACCGGGCATTTGTTCTAGAGCTTATACCAAAGGGACATTGATAGAAAACTGCTTCAGCATTGTTATGAAACACCGATATTTACCATCCTCGGTCTTTTCACTAATCTCTAAGGGAAGGGTGGTGGTGGCCTAGGCATGGGAATTACCTTCATAGGGACTTCTGCATCTTTTCCATTGCTTTCCTCTGCTTCACCACTACCTTTTACCACCTTATCATCATCCTTTCTCACATTTTCCTCATTAGACGGCATAGGTGGGTCAATGGTTTGCTTACCACCTTGAGTAGTGATTTCCATACAAGGCGCATCATTTTTGGGTTTTGGACAGTGTTGCTAGGAAGAGTGCCCGGTTGTCGTGTGTTCACTGTCGTAGATAATTGGGACATTTGCAACTCGATCTGCTTAATCGATATTACATGTGTATCAACTTCTTGACCAATACATGCCAAATCACACCTTAACTCTTTAATGTGCTCATCACTAGAATCGAACCTGCTCATCATTTTGTGCAACATATCCTCAACTTGCGCCATACTATCTCCACCATCCCTAGGAGTAACTTTAGGATTTTGAGGAGGGACATAGGGCCCATTCCTATCATTTCTGTAACCGTAGTTACCCATGTTGAAGTTGTTGTTGCGGTTATAGTTTCCATCTCAGACATAATGACCCTCACAGTTATAGTTACCATATATCCGACCTTGATTCCTTTGACCTTTGCGCCAATTATCCTGATTTGAGCCTTGGGCGCTCGGTCAAAAACCCCCCGTCTACTCATTTACTGCATAGGAGTCCTTCGCATAATAGCATTCATCGTTAGATGTTGGTTTCAACAAGTAGTTGACTACATTTATCTTTTCTGTACCCCAGTGACATATTTTAGTACCAACCCAAGCTCAGTTCTCATCTGAGCCACTTCTTTGCGAGTCTCTTGGTGGTCTCTCTCAGTGATGGCTCACGCAAGAATTGGCCATCTTTAACAATCTGCCATTGGTAGTCAAACTCGGCAGTGGGAGGGATCCGATTAGCATCAACATCCTCTCCGTATAGAAACCGGTGGATGGCAGGCAGGGAAATATCGACCTGAACGCCCCGTACTTGGACCTGCTCTAGAGGGGCCTGTTTTGCGGGGGCAACCCGCCTATCAATCTGCGGTTGGAGAGTCGCTACGTAGGATGCATAGAACTCTCGGACCAGCTCTTCACTATAACGTCCCAACGGACATGCTGTCCACTCCAGTTGATGTCTGGAGAAGAGATTGTGGATCTTAGGCATCGTCGGGAGACTCCATGTAAGAACCCGCCTCTCCAATGTGAGTGTTCGAGTCATAACTCCTTTGTAATTCAGGAACTTTGCGTCGGAGTAGACTTGAAATTGCCCGTCGACACACCACTGGTTGGGATGGTCAGTAGCCGGGGTTGAGGCATGAGCAGGTGAACCTGGTGTGGATTCCGAAATGTCAGCCTCATCAGACGGGGCCGACGTTGCAGCGGTGGTGGGTGCGGGAGCCTCTGCAGAGCCGGAGGCTTCCTCCGACCACGAAACTCCTAAGGAGCCAGACGCTCCTTCTTCATTGGTGGCTGACCCATAAGGTGTGCCGGTCAGTGTGCGCTCCTTATCAGACTGGGAGGCAGTGACTACACCGGATGCAACCTTTTTGGGTGTGGCTCTTGCAGCACGTGCAGTACGGGAAGGGGTGGAAGTGCCTGAGGGCACATACTCGGGGTCACGCTCATCATCATTGCCAATGACCATGCGGGCAGACGGGGCGACAGACTTTGATCTCCCGCGTGCATAGACTCGAACTTGTTTTGGTGCAATAGTAGATAGTACCTGTAAAGGATCAATATTAGTACGAGAAGTGGCAAACAAGACAAGAAAAACCACACAAAAAAATAAAATTAAAATAAAATGACATTTCTATAGTATCAGTGAAACGCGACGGGCCAGGTGACGGCTCGTCGCGACTATGACGGACTGTCATGGGGTCCGTCGTGTCTTACTTAGACTACGTATATATTGAGAATCCTGAAGGAGAGTTTCTGACAAGTATGACGGTATGTGCAGGACGGACCGTCACAGGTACAACGGTCCGTCGTAAGTGTCCGTCAGAGGACACTTGAAAAAAATTATGGGGACCCTTACGAGAAGGGTCTTTGACCATCATAACGGTCGTGCAGGACGGACCGTCATGGGTATGACGGTCCGTCGTACTTGTCCGTTTGAGGACACTTAGAAAAATGGAGAGAGACCCTTAGAAGAAGGGTCTCTAACAACTAGAACGGTTGTGCAGGATGGACCGTCGTAAAGACGAAGGTTCGTCATATGTATCCGTTGGAGGACACTTAGAAAAAGTGAGAGACCCTCAAGAATAGGGTCTCTGATAACCAGAACGGTTGTGCAGGACGAACCGTCGTGGGTATGACGGTCTGTCGCATATATACGTCTGAGGACACTTGCATAAAATTGGATAGTGGGGTGTTAGGGCTTTTGGAACGGACCATATGACGGTTCGTGGTGGGTACGACGGTCCGTCATTGGGGTCTCATTCTGTAGATAAGTGACAGAACTGGGGGTACCGCATTCATCCCCGATGACCCAAATCAAATTTGTAGTGTTTGGACCTACATTTTTCTAACCCAAATACCTAGTAAACTAGCAATGCCAAATCACATATGTCTAGGGTTGTAAACACGACAATTTCGAAGATTTTTAACCTAGGTTAGACAGAATTTTATAGAAAAAAAATGAACATATCGAGAAGAACTAGGCTAATACTGATGGATAAACAAAAATGCAAGATAAATGAGTAGAAATTAGAGACACATACCTGAGAATTGGAGAAAAACAAGATGGAAAGGTACTTGGTGATCAAGAGACACCCACTGTAGCAACTCTGACTAGTAGATGATAACTTTTAGGGCTTTGGAGAATTTTGGGGGAACAATGATCGGTTGATAGAGGGAGAGATTTTGGAAGTTGAAAAGGGAGGGATGTAGGAGGAGTAGTGAAGGAATGGGGGTAAAATGAGGTGTGGGGAATTTAAACGGTAAGATTTTGTTAAAAGAAAAACTCCACCCGGGTCGGGTCAGGGATGCCTCATTAATGACGTGACGATTCCCCGACGACGGTCCGTCTCAGATGTAACGATCCGTCATTTGTTCCGTCGTGTGTGCCCTAGTTTGAAAATAACAGAAAGACGTACCTAGCACGACAGATTCATGCGACGATCTGTCGCAGGCGTAACGGTCCGTTGCTTTATCAGCTAATGACTGCTGCAGAGTAATTTTCTGCTAAATTTCCTGGTGATGTGCCTTCAAATTTAAAGCCCATTAGTAGAAAAATGCTACCATTACTAAAAAGACAATAAGGATTGGGTTGTCTCCCAACAAGAGCCTGATTTAATGTCGCGGCACGACTGGGGACACTTGATTACTCAGACTTCATCAAGATGGTATGCCTCTATCACTTCATTCCCCGATACTTTATGCCCAAAATAGAGTTTTATTCGTTCTTTATTAACCTTAAACCGCACTTCCTCCTTGGCTTTTAACTCAACTGCTCCATGAGGGAATACTTGGGTAATCAAGTAAGGGCTAGACCGTTTGGACTTAAGCTTGCCCGGAAGACAAGGCGACCCAGAACTATCTAAAAAGCACTAAATCCCCAATCATACACTCTTGTTTTTCATTTTTTTGTTCATTTTCCTTCTTCATCTTTTGTTTGTGGGATATGGAGGATACCGATTGGAGCTCACCACTTTGCCTCATGGTCCTACAAATGTTGAAGTTCGCTTTTTCATTATTCAACCGAAATTTCATCTGTCCCTTTTCCATATCAACTAAGGCTCTACCTGTAGCAAGGAATGGCCTCCCAAGAATAATAGGCACTTCAAAATCGACTTCACAATCAAGAACAACAAAATCAGCCGGGAAGATGAATGACTCCACTTTTACTAGCACATCATGGAGTATCCCTATAGGCCTTTTTACTGTCTGATCAGCCATCAGTAGCCGCATCGCAGTGGGTTTTAGATCCCCCAAACCCAAATTCTTGCAAATCGAGAGGGGCATGAGATTTATGCTTCCCCCAGATCACATAATGCTTTCGCAAAATGTATTGACCCAACTGTACAAGGAATAGTGAACGCACCCGGATCTTCTTTCTTTTGTAAGAGGAATCTTGTAGCAATAGAACTACAATGCTGTACTCTATCATCATCCTCAAAAGTGACCGATCTTTTTTTTGTGGCCAGATCTTTCATAAAGTTGGCATAACCGGGCATTTGTTCTAGAGCTTCTTTAAAAGGGACATTGATAGAAAGCTGCTTCAGCATTGTTATAAAATGCCGATATTTACCATCCTCGGTCTTTTTCACTAATCTCTTAGGGAAGGGTGGTGGTGGCCTAGGCATGGGAATTACCTTCATAGGGACTTCTGCATCTTTCCATTGCTGTCCTCTGCTTCACCACTACCCTTACCACCTTATAATCATCCTTTCTCACATTTTCCTCATTAGACGGCATTGGTGGGTCAATGGTTTGCTTACCACCCCGAGTAGTGATTGCTATACATGGCGCATCATTTTTTGGGTTTCGGACAGTGTTTCTAGGAAGAGTGCCCAGTTACCGTGTGTTCACTATCGCAGATAATTGGGCCATTTGCAACTCGATCTGCTTAATCGATATTGCATGTGTATCAACTTCTTGACCAATACTTGCCAAATCACACCTTAACTCTTTAATGTGCTCATCACTAGAATCGAACCTGCTCATCATTTTGTGCAACATATCCTCAACTCGCGCCATACTATGTCTTCCATCCCTAGGAGTAACTTTACGATTTTGAGGAGGGACATAGGCCCATTCCTATCATTTCTGTAACCGTAGTTACCCATGTTGAAGTTGTTGTCGCGGTTATAGTTTCCATATCAGACATAATGACCCTAACAGTTATAGTTACCATAGATCTGACCTTGGTTCCTTTTACCTTGGCGCCAATTATCCTGATTTGAGCCTTAGGCGCTCGGTCGAAAACCTCCAGTCTGCTCATTTACTGCATAGGAGTCCTCCGCATAATAATATTCATCATTAGACATTTATCTTTTCTGTACCCCAGTGACATGTTTTAGTACCAACCCAAGCTCAGTTCTCATCTGAGCCACTTCTTCGCGAATCTCATCTGTGGGTGGGTTGTGAGTGGACTGCACTTCGAAGGTGTTTCTCCCTTTATGTGATTTCCTAGTACTCCAAGCTTTATGATTCCGGGAGATTTTCTCTAATTTTTCAGCAATCTCAGCATAACGACTCTCCCCATAAGATCCACCTGCTATAGTGTCCAACACCGCTTTATTATTATCATCCTGTCCCCGATAGAAGTATTTCTTCAGTGAATCATCATCTATACGGTGATTTAGGACACTTCTCAAGAACGATGGGAACCTATCCTAAGAACTACTAACTGACTCTCCTGGTAGTGCCACAAAGTTGTTCACTCTGTCTTTGTGGTTTAGTTTCTTGGAGACCGGATAGTAGCGTCCTAAGAAGACATCCCTTAGTTGGTTCCAATTGAAAATTGAGTTATAAGGGAGCTCAGTTAACTATATAGCATCCTCTCCCGTCAGTGAGAGAGGAAACACTCTAAGCCCTTATACATCCAAGTCCAAGTCAGGCCTCCCTACACAGCTTTTACACACTGCCCTTACCTTAGCTATATGGGCATGTGGATCCTCAGAAGGTATCCCTGAATACAAACCTCTGGCAGTGAGCATTTGCATCAGGTTACTAGTTACCACAAAAGTATGGCCTGGTGGTAAAGGAGGCAAGACAAGTGGCCCATCAAAGTCTGCTATGTTGTCATAGCCTCTGTAGTATGCTTGGGGCCATGGGGCGGGATTTTGTCCCATCTGTTGGTGTTCACCCAGAGCATCGGGTAACAACTGACCATGAACATCAACCGGAGCTGGGATGTTCTTGTTTGGATCATCAGCAATGATTCCCAAGTTTCGATTCATGTTGCATAGTGTACGCTCTAATTCGTGATCGTAGGGAAAAAATGGTTCTCTTCCTCTCCGTGTATTTGGCATACAAGGAGGATGGTTCTTAAAGAATCAATAACGATAAAATAAAGTAAAATCAAGAAAATATCAACTAAACTATAGTAATAAGTTCAAGTCAATCTAAAAGCTACTTTCCCCTGCAGCGGCGCCAAAATTTGATACGCTCAAACTTACTTCTCAAATAAGAAGTAAAGCATTCGTGTCAAGTAAATAACCCAACTCGTGAGTTTGGGATTGTTCCCATGAGGAAAATAGTTTAGACTTAACTTCAATCTATTATTACTATTGTTCAGTCAATTACTTCCTTGGAAAGTAAAAACAATCAAAGGGGGGTTTCTATTTCTAAATGAATGAAAATAACTAACGAAATTGAAAGAGACACTTAACAGCTTTGAGTGTTGGAGTTTAATCAATTAATAAAAGTAACTAGGGTTTACGTGTTCCCCACAGGTTCATAACTTGATAATTCTAACATTAACAATTCTTTCCTAGTATCTTGCATGTAAAGTGATAAGTTATGTATTTCTAAATCCTTGGTCCGGCATCTAGAAAATTTCACTGTGTACCTTGGTCCGGCTACGTGTGTTGCTATCGTAACCCTTATCTTTACCTCATATTAAGCATCGTATTTGATATTTGACTAATATATAACCTCGTACCAATCAATACTAGCCTATTAGATAGTATACACTAAATCTATGTTGATAATTCTTTTCCCATTATCTACCTCCTTGGTCCGAGAAGTAGCATTAAGGTGAGTTCTAACATTGGCCATCCGTAAAAAAGACTTCTAAGTGAAAGAATTATTAATACATGCAAGACACTATTCTAGAATTGTTAATTTAGTTAGGTTTTGCCTCATTATTTGCCTATGGTTCCCACAACCCTAGTTATGGAGTTTAGTTACCCACAGTCATAATCACAATATTCAAATACATTATATAAGAATTCATGTACTTACTTCAATAAGAAAGAATAAAATCCGAAAGTTTACTTGATTAATCAACAAAAATCACCAATAATCACTTGCAAGAATCTCAAAGTAATCAAGAATCTTACAAAAAGTCTAATGATAATCAAAAGCCTAACCAAATATTTCAGAGCCTAACCAATAATACCATGTCTAACCTCAAAAATGATGTTTTTTGAACTATTTTATAGAAAATAAAAACCTAAGTAAGCAAGGATTCTATTTGCTAGAAATCTGTCAAAACGCGGCTGGGTCGACGGACCTCACGACAGATCGTCGTGGTCACGACTGACCGTCATGGACTCCGTCAAACCATACTTGTGAAATTTCTTCTGGTGCTCTCTTCATTACCCTCGGCAGCAAGTATGACGGATCATCACAGGCACAACGGTTCATCGAGGGTCTTCGTTTCAAAACACTTAAACTCTTGGAATGTGGGTACTGGGTCTACTTCTCTGAACTTCATGACGAACCTGCAGGACAGACCATCATAGACACGACGGACCGTCATGGACTTCGTAACCCCACACTTGGTAAGACTTTCCCATCTTCCTTCAGCAGCTGCACTACGCTGCCACCTACGGACCGTCACAAGCATGATGGACCATCACGAGCTCCGTAGGTTGTCTCTTCTGCATTTCATCGCTCAAAAACCTCCGCATTCATCTTTGGAGAGATTTCCTGCAAATAAGGAGAAACTTATATAAAAATTAGCACAAAAAAGCTTTTGGACACACTAAACTTAAGGAAAAAGTATTAATAATACCGTGAAACCACGGTATATCAGTAGTCTGTAAGGACTCATGTAGTTCAAACAAGGCACTACGCTTGGAGATATAGGAAAATATAGATTATTCCAAGACTGTTCAAGATTTTATGATAGTGTAGCCAGCAAATATGCAGATGCAAGTTAAGAAGCAAAAATCCAATAAGCTGAGTAGTAAGCCAAAGCAATTGAGTATCGACAAGACTACAAAACCAAATATCTCAAACTACAATATACCTACCTTGTCATCAGTACTTCTAAAGTTTTTGAAAGTCTCTGTAAGATGTTTATGTAATCTTTAGATGAAAATTTATCTTTTCAATTGATGTTCATCCAACCTTTTCTAGATAACTAGTAGTGAATATTCATCATCACAATCCTACAACAACAAAAATTCTTTCTAATACTTGTACATAAAAAATGTAACAAAAATAAATCTTTATTTTAAATTAAATAAGAAGTGTTACCTGTATGACATCCCTCGACCAAGATCTATCCTTCCACTGCCATAAATATCCTTTAGTTCCAAGGAAGTAATTCAAGATTATCCCATCTCATCTATTTACGGCAACCAGACTTTTCATGTCTGTATGATGCCCAACTCCATATGCATGGAAATAAGGATCTTTATCATCAGTTCCGGTAGTCTAGAAGTTGCTTCCATTGCATATAATAGATTGGAGGGTGTTCATGATACTTTACGATGGAAGGGCAACAAAAAAGGTATTTTCAAGGTGAATTGTGCTTATAACTGGTTAAACAACTCCTTCCAGTTGACAAGTAACTGGCCTTGGAAAGGAGTCTAGAAATCAAAAATACTCCTCAAAGTATATCATATTTTGTGTGGTTATTGGATAAGGATGAAATTATGACCCAAGATAACCCAATGAAGAGAGGGATTCATTGTGTTTAATATGCCTATTTTGTGGGGAAACTACTGAGATAATTAACCATCTTTTTCTTCACTGTACAGTAACTGCCAGCTGTGGAGACTATCCCTAAGAGAAGAGAGAGATAAAGAATTATCCATACATTTGTTGGCCAATATGGAAGGAGTAGAATTCAAGATGTTTTGGTAGTATAGAAAATATCATGCAAAAAGTCAAGCTTAATTGCTTGTTGCTACTATTTTTTTTGGTGTTATCAAGTATACACAAATGACGCTATCCCCATAATTGATGAACCAGATTCAATTTAGGTTCAGACAGCTGAATTTGATAATCTTATTGTTATTGATGACCGCACTGATAATGAACTTAGTGGGTCTCAATTTTACCCTAGCCTATAGGATGACTTACCATAGGCACAAAGGACAACATGTCGATCGTCCAAGTAACAATAAAATATTTTGGAGCCGAATAAGTCCTACTCTTCTATCCATAATGGTGCTTCTAGCCTGAGGAAGGAGTACAGAGTTTGGAATCTGAACTCCACAAATTCAACCACTTTCTCTATATAAAATGGGATTGAAAATTCCGTTTTTATGTGTTAATTGGTGTAAGACCACTGATCAAATAGTAATAGTGGTAGAATGAACTCAACTTGCCAACATAAATTTTCAAAACAAACAGGTAACGTTTAGTTACAGAGAGGGAGGGTCAACATTGCATGAGTATTCTCACTATTAAAGCGTTAAATCCATAATATTAAAATAACAAAGAAAGAAAAAAATAACTTGAATATATGATTAGTTGTGGCTAACTAGTGCACCTTCTCTGTGGTTTGGCCAGTGGAGATATTTCAAACCTCATTAAGCCAATGGACAACAGAAGAGCATGCTTCAATTGAACTCTTATCCAGATCATCACCAAGAATATGAATTACTTTATGTCATCTTGTTTAGTAACATTAAGATCCTTACTGAAGTTTTTAAAATCAATCCCAGCTTCTATCACAAGATTATGCATTGTTTTCCTCCTCGAAGGTCCTTCCAAGCAAATCTCTACACCCTGCAACAAAGCATAATACATGGTAATCAATTTTAAGTTTCCCATTAACTGAAAGGGGCAAGGGAACATCGTGTCACAATGTCTTCTGCCATATTCATCATGCTTTCATAGTCAGAGTATGCTTCATACATCTAAAATTAATTTAAAAGTAATTATTGATCATTTTGCAGCAAGTTATTTGGCTAAATGCTCTAAAAATGGATTTGCAAATTCGCTTTGAAGCCTAATAAACTAAATAATGAGAAGTCCTTTGACATAGAGAAATTACCTCAATGGAGGTGATTCAGAATTATGACGAGTTCAAATGCCTTCACCGCGGAATATACGACCAATTTCATGAACTTGTTCAATCACTACACCATTTTAGTCCTACGGCCAGACTAATTCTTGACTACACTTGTAAAGTGTTGGCTAAAGTAGTTTTGGGAACGCTTTTAAGCGTAGCTGAAATTTTTAACTTTTAGCAACAATAATTTTGGCAACACTTTGAAAGTGTACTCTTTAATGATATAAGATACACTTTATAAGTGTTGTTACAATATGATATAATTGGCAACACTTATTTACATATATGGCCACACTTAGTCCTATTTTTATAATTGAAAAAACAACACCTTATAAGTGTTGCCTTAACAATTTTCACTAAAATTAAATATTCCCTCCAATATTTTAACACTCCCTCCCATTTATATTGGCCAAAAAAATAAACATTAATAAATTGAATATATCCCCAATTTCTAGAATGAAAAATTTCCCACTCAGCTCAAGACATTGAAGCTCCAAATTTGAAATTTTCATGAAGCAAAACTATAATTTTTTTCAGGTTTCAAGATTTTGTTGTTCATCTCAGACATTCAAAACCTGATGATTTTTTTTCTTGAATATCAAAACACACGATTCAGTTAAGAAGATGATTTCTTAAAGATTCGTTACATTGAAGGGATTTTGTTTGGTAAAACCTTTATCTTTAAACTTCGACGTTTACGATTTCTGGGTTTTTTGCTTGAGCATTGTTACATATTTAGCATTAGGGTTTTATATTCTTATCTTTGTTGATATGATTTTTATTTTTATTTTTGGGAGTATTGCTCGTAGTTCTTACATAGATCAGTTGATTCTTTGTCGTGTGGGATTCATGGCTTTAACTCCAGCGTATATACATAGATTGTTATTGGTCGTTAATGGAGGAAGTAAATCTCAAGCATCGAGAGCGTTTCTGGAAGTCTGGAATGAGTGCTTTTTAGAATGATGTCGATAAGAGTAATAAATGGTACTGTACAAACGGAGAGAACAACACGAATGCGGTCATCAGTAATACATGTAAGGTTCATGGCTGTAAGTCGAAGGTAATGGCACTTATGAGGTTCTGTCATACACATATATTCTCAGATTCTAAGCAGAAGTTGTAACAGGTTTGTAATTTTTCCATCAAAAGGTATTTTTCTTTTCTTCACATCTCATACATTTATGTCTTAGTATTATGCCGAGTTCTAAGATTTATGAAGAAATACAACTTTGCTTATGTTTGTGACTCTATCTTTGATATGATATCCTGCCTTAGAATATCCAGCACTGCATATTTTACCATTGCTATTATGTTACCCTTATTCCTGAGTATAGTTACTATGCAAAATTTGTAGATAGTGGAAAAGGTAGTATCTTGTGTTTGTATGCACGCCTGAAGTTTCTTTCTTTGACTGGGTCGACGGACCTCGCGACTGGACTTCGTGGTCATGACGATCCGTCTTGGACCTCGCGACCGGCCGTCGTAGTCATGACGGGCCATCGTGGTCATGACGGGCCGTCGTGGTCATGACGGGCCATCGTGGTCATGACGGGCCATCGTGGTCATGACGGGCCATCGTGGTCATCCGGCGTGGTCATGATATGCCATGTACTTGAGAATGTATACTTAGTCCACTGGGAAAAGAGTAGCTTAGCATTTGGATTCATTGTCTGTTTCACTCATGAACAAATGTTACAAAAGCATGCATATTTAATTTTTGATTCAATTGAAGTTTATGACTTGTGCTTTACTGAAACATCATTTTAATTCCTACTATAATTATCTCTGGAGTCTTTCATAATGTTTTAGTGAACTGTTGATGAACTGTGTTATGGTTCCTATTGCTTGACAGGGGAAAATGAGTGTTTTGATGATCAACAACATTGATGCTGGCCTTGGTAGATTTTGTAAGTTATATTATCTTTACCTTGATGTACTTGTTAGTTTTTGTTTTTTTCAGTTTCCATCAAGCATCTCCTCGGTCTAAATGACTATATCTTTCAGCTCTCTTTTTGACCAAGAATTAAATAATCTGACATTATCCACTAAAGAGATTGTTTTTTTCTTTTTTGCTATCAAGGTAACACGCAAGTGACAGTTAACAACCAAATTTTTGTTGGAACTCTGATGAATTTTTGTGATAATCCTACAAGGGTAAGTGTGGGGCAGGACTGGAGAGAAGGAGATATAACACACAGGATTCCCATTATTGTGACAGGAAATGATTTTTCAACAATGTATGCTCCCCTAATTCGTGATGGGAGAATGGAGAAGTTCTATTGGTAAGCCCCCTTCTCTCCGTGCTTGTCCTAATCGTTCATTGGCTTCTTTGGCGCAACTTTGGAGTATATATAGGGGTCACGAGAATTTCAACTTATCAGTTGTTGTAGGTTTGATGCAGTACAGAAACCTCAAAAGTTCTATCCTTAGTCGATTTACTTTTTACTTTTGAACATGTGAGGTTAACTTTTATTAACATCATTGGCATCTACTCTTCATATTGTTTGTAGAATGTACGAGAAAGATGGCATAACAAAGGATGAGGTTGCAACTATTGTTAATACCTTCCCAAACAAGGTGACCAACCATACATGAAAGTTGTTTTAATTCATTCTCATATGGAACCTATACAGTTTTTTTGATATTTTTTTGCTGGCTCACACTTCTGGCAATAAGGACTTACTCTCTTCAACTTCTCTCAATTTACAAAGTTTGGGTGTTCTTAGTTCCATAGTAAGAAATCTTGAAACTTAAGTAATATGTTAATAAAGTCTCTTGTGATTGAGGTGTAGTTGTTATCATTACTGTTGTAGAGTAATCTTTATTGTTTTTCTGGAAAGTGAAGAGCTGCAGAGCAAGTGAGTTCATGAGAACTCGATATTATATTAGGATTATTTTGAATTTATAATGGAAGTGGGAACTTAAGTTATTGATTGGTCATAGAACAATTCAGTACAGCTTTGCTAGTGTATTGCAGTACTATAGGGGCAATTCTCATTGTTTTTGGGATCAGTAGTCACTATAGATGTTGCCAAAATCATAAGGAGGCTTTGCTGTAATTGGTGAATAAGATAATATACAGATTCACCGTACTATAGTATTGCTGATGGCTGGTTCTCGGATTTGTAAAACTCGGCAGCAAGCACTGCATATTTTCAAGATGGTAGTCCATTCCACTTTTATGGTTCTCAAAAAGGTCTATAGCAAAAAAGGCAGTTCCTTAATGAACACATTTGCTTCATCAATTGTTGTTGCTTGTAAATGGAGAGTACAAATTATTATTTTGTGTTTGCTTCTTTTCTACCACATTAGTGCAAGTTCTAATCTAACACCAACTTTCTGAGGCTTGATTAAAATTTCAGTTACTCTTTAGTGCTTTCCACTTTTATGTAGTGGGTTGAAGACTCTGGAGGTGCTGAAGATATTGGAAGAAGATTTCTTCGACAAAGAAAGAAGGGAGAACTTCCAGTTTTTATTCCTCCAGAGGTAACGCATTTTCCGCTTCCATTCCTTTCTCATGACAATCAAGGCAGGAGGAAATGTGATTTCACTTGGTAAATTAATTTTACATATAGTGTTGGTTTTTCAACGTTTGTTGATTTAGCAAAAAAGTTGTTCAGACAACTAAAGAATGTCATCTTTTACATAAGCAAGAAAAATGATAAAAATAATGCAAAGAAGGTTTTTTATTTTTTGGGAGGGGGGAGAGAGAGTGATTTGTTGTGTGGTCTAATCACTGAATAAATTAGAGGGAAAGCGACACTTCTTACCTCTTCTATATAACTGTCAATATCTTATTTGTGTAGGGAAATGGAGGGGATCAAATTTGAAGTGGATGATGAAGAGTTTTTGAACTATTGTAAAAGCTTAAATACATATTTGATTTATTGTGTACACATTTAGAATATTGATGTATAAGTATGGGTATGTACACAACACATACTATCTTTTGGTTATACATGAAATATTTCTCGAAGTTTATTTGAAATATATAACTTCAATTTAATGATTAATTAGTTCATTTTGTGTTTTAGGTCACTTGTATGTATGTAAATATATTATATATATTTGTGCTACATGTAGGCTTATAAATGTTGAAGTTACACTTTGTAAGTGTTGCTCTAGGTAGATAAAAAGTTACACTTTGAAAGTGTTGCAATAGATGACCAATAAAAGGCAACACTTTTTAATTGTGACCAATAAATCTGAAAAGGCAACGCTTTTAAGTGTAGTCTAACAAAAAATAGGTGTTGCTAATGCACGTCTTCAAAGTGTGCCCTTATACCTATTTGGCTACGCTTTATAGTGTAGCCAAAGATGGCAACATTTAAAAAGTGTTGCCTAATGTCAAAGGTTACGCTTCTTTTGGGCAGCCCCTAAAAAGTGTTGCTGAATGTCCAAAAGTGTAGCCTTTTATCAAAGGCAACACTTTTTGCTAGTTTAGGATACACTTACGTGGTGTTGCGGTAGGCCGAAAATGGTGTAGTGGATTCCCCCAACCTACAGTTACACAAGATATATAATGGATTGTTACAAAGAAGTAGAAGAAGCACCGCTCTTCTAAGAATAGTTTGAGAAAGTACACCAAAAAATAGGGGTTATCCTCCAAAAGTAAGAGTTTAATAGACTTCAAACATATTTCATATTTTTGTAGGTATGGCTCATAGTGAAAATGAATCTAGTATTATGGATTTGTAGTTATAAATATCAAGCAACAAATAAAATTTAATTTATCTTTTTGTATTGCCATTCAACAACCTCTGTTTCTCTATGTTTGTTGAGTTGATTTTAGTTTCTATCATATATCAAAAGAGTTCCATTTTATCAGCGGCATATTTATAGTTTGGATGTTATGGTGAACTGAAAACTTGAATGAACACAAGGTCCAAATGCCAACTTTCTTCTTATCGAGTTGGACTACAATACCGATTCTTATTTTGTGTCTAATTGATGTTTTTATGTGGAGTTTGTGTTTCTTGTCTAATTGGTGCTTCTGTTCAGTGATTTTTTGTGCTAATGTTCACTTATACTTGGATCTTACGATGGGTTGTTGTTGGTATCAATTGTTGATCATGAGGTTGTGTAATCTTGCTCGAACATCAAAAAATGTCATTGTGTGTCACATCCTTTAAAAGTAGTGCATTTTTGAAAGCATGGGTGCGACAACATTTCTAGAGAGTACGAGCTACTTATGATTATGGTTATAGAAGAATTAGCATTGTTGGGTTGACCAGAAGAAATGCAAGAATGGATATTTGTGTGGACCAAATCTGAGTACATTTAGAAGTGTGTTGATTTTTTTTTATTATCCTTGGTATAGACAACCAGATCATGTTATTTTCATTTGTTAATTCATGTATGTCTATGAATCAGTTTTACATGTCTTAGATGTATCCTTTTTATTTCCAGTAGTTACACCATAACATAGCATCACAAATTCTAAAATGAAAAGACATCAACATTTGCAATATTCTTTACCAATGATCATTTTAAAGGGCATAAAGAAGCTGTCAGTACAGGGAAATAACTCCACTGGTGATGTAACTCAGAAGAATAATAAAGTAATGAATCTGAACTCTCCAATTTTTACTGAAGTGATGTTCAAGCAAAACATAGGGTGGTGAGAGATTATCTAAGGGAATATAATAAAACAGAATGTTAAGGCTCCTGCTAAGGAGAAACCGGATGGATTTTTTAGTGAAGATGGGTTAGATGAAGGATATGAAGATATTGATAACCAAAGCACAATTTTGAGGTACAATTTTGGAGGTGATGATGATGATCCATATTAAGACTCATTAAATGTAGATAGTTTTGCTAGTGAATTTGAAGGTGAGCAGGTTCTTAATGATTGAAGAAGAGAAGAACGGCAGTTGAGGGATAGGAAAAAGAGTAGCACGATAGTCTATCATCCAATTTGTGAGAAAGTCATTTGGAAGGTTGTTCAAGCATTTAAAAATGTTAATAAATTTAGAGAAGATTTGACCAACTATGCATTAAAGAAATCACTCCAGCAAGAAAAGGATAATAATGATCAAAATCAGGTATATAGCTCTTGATGATTGTTTTCTCAAAGGGATATGTAAAAGCACTTATTTGTCGCAGTTGCTAAAGATGAAAACAATCAAATGTTTCCAAAAGCTTGGGTTGTTTCTGTAGTAGAAAAAAAAAGAAACATGGAGATGGTTTATGAGGATCTTGCAAGACGACTTGCAACTTGGAAATGGGGATCAAACTACTGTAATCATTGATGTGAAAAATCTATGATAATGTTAGTTTTTCTACTATTAAAACTTTATTCCTTTCTGGCCTTTGTTCTTGATTAGTTTTAACTCAATTTAACATTTTAATCAACTAGTACAAACAACAAGTCAAAGCATAAAATTCACTTTATGATTAGTTACTACTTTTTCGTAGTAGTTACTGTTTATTTTGCTAAACAGTTTACCTGCTATTTTTACTAATATCATATAAATTAGTTACTGTACTATATAGTTTGTTTAGTTACTACAGATGTTACATCATATACACACAACTGTTTACTATTTTTTGTAGGATTTGATTAGTTCTGCTCCAGAAGAATTTCCTACTTGTGAGCACAGAATGTGAGCTTGACACATTCTGTTAAACTGGTCAAAGAAATAGAAGGGTATTGAAACAACGAAAAAGTTCTAGAAGTGTGTTAGGGAAACATTTGAATCTGAAGGTCAGGGAAGGTGAGTTAAGAAAGTAGGGTAGAAAATTGTTGAAAATATCACACTTGACTTTTAAAGATGGTGTAAAGCGTACTTCAAGGAGTTCTCAAATGTTATAGTGTTGATAATAGCATGGATGATAGTTTTAATGCTTGGATATTAGCAAATAGCTAGACACAAGGCAATTGTGTCTATGCTGTAAGAAATTATAATCAAGATGATAAATAGAATAACTAAAATGAGGGTTTTCTCTATAACTTGGGTAAATGGGATATATCCAATGGCTTTGAAGGTGTATGAGGAGAAGATGAAGAAGTACCATGATCAAAAGATCGAAATCAAGGATTTCATCCCGGTGATTTGATACTTCTACTCAACTCAAAGTTGCGCTTGTTTCCCGTTGAGCTCAAATCAAAGAGGAAGAGACCATTCACAGTTGTACAACTGTTGTCACACAGAGGGTTGAACTTGATAATGAGAAAGGAATAATATTGAAAAGCTAAGAATGACGCTACTTGGGAGGCAACCCAAGATGTAATTTAGCTAGAATGAATTACTCTATTTTGTTTTTAATTGAAATTTCTTTTCTTCGTTTATTTTTTGCTAGAATAGGATAGTTTAGGGTTCGTGTCAAAAAGGTATCAAGAAAATGTAAAAAGAAGTCCTAGGTTTTCTACATGTGCAACAAAGAAAGAAAAATCTGCAAAATTTCAAAGTGTTGAGGATTATATTGTTCCCATCTGCGAGTCATTCCTCATTAAACAAACCGTAGATGGCATCCATAGAATCAGAGTCCTCACACAATAATAACATTAAGTCTAAGCATGCACAATATGAATAGTTTTTACTTTGACAGTCCATAGTCTGCATCCGTAGACCCAAGTATGTTTACTGATTTTTTTCCAAGTGTTGAGTATTACGACGGAGGCCTTCGACAGTTCGTATGAATGATTACAGATCATAAATGATTTATCGTCACACCTCCCTTTTTTATGAAAACCTCCAATTTTAAATTCATCCCCCATTTCCCTCAATTCCCAACCCTTACAACCCCTCACATTTCCCACCATTTTACACACAAAATCTGTCCTTAACAGTTCCAACTTCCACTATTTAATCATTTCCTCCGATCTTCTCCTTTTCTCTCTCCTATCTTTCATTTTACCCAAATTTTCTTTACTCATATTCAAGAGAGTGCGGGACAGGACAATTATTAAGTTGGTTTTCAAAGATGCACTGACACAACTTGAATATTCATATAAAGGTATGGAATTAAGCCTAACTAGATTAAATTACTTGTATTCAAAGTTTTTGATTGACCTAGGGTATGTGATGCTTGTTTTGTATGCCTAAATTAATTAAAGTTTACCTTAGGGAAGCAAGTAGATGCGAGTGTTGTCGATTATACGTAAATATGTGAAAAAATTACTTCAAATTGTGTTCTTGGCTTACAGTTTGTGATGGTGCTATTCTTTATTTTGATTAATTGATAAGTATAAGTATTACATATTTAGCACATTTTTCGAATTACATATGCTATTGTCTTACATATTCAGTATATTTTTTCTACTAACGTCCCTCGCGGGGGACGCTCAATTTCATGCTGCAGGAACATGTACTCTACCTAGTAGACCTCCTCAGTAGTAGCACACGACATTTTGCTACTTATAGTGAGCTTCATGTTGATTCGGTGCTTTATTGAGTCCTTGGAAAAATTATTTTTGTATTGTATCGTAGTTAAGGGTAAGATGGGATCTGTCCCTACTTACTCTAGTCTTCTCTCTTTTAGAGGCTTTGTAGACGTATGTACATGGGCCAGTTGTGACCTCAACGACCAAGTCTTGTATATAACTTTTGGGTCTACTTATGGTTGTTTGTATCGTTGCGTCCTATGTGAAATTGTCACGATTGTTATAGTTATATGCACAGTAAGAACAGGTTACATATTGGTTCTCTCGGGCCTTTAGGGCATCGGGATTAATGGGTTTTGGGGTCTGACAGAAAGATTCTCATTAGTAGGTAATTTTTGTCAGAATACTCTCCAAATCTGAAAAGATCATTTGTAAGGGATGTGTTTGTGCCAGGTATATATATATTGATTTTGGTTTTTGTTATTTGTTCCCTAATTTAATTCTAGGCAGAGGAAACAGTGAACCCACCATTAGTATTGAGGTTCCAAACAGGCTGGTTCGGCATGTCTTGTTGAATTTGAGGTTGTGTAGCAAGAATGTTTTCAACTTGTGTTTGAGGAGAAAGTTGAGTGACCTCGTTATGTTCCATTGCTCCTCAATAAATTCCGAAACAGTATCATTATTAAGTCTGTTGCTATCTCTAGTAAATTGAGCATGAGGTACCACACCTAGCGCACTATCCCAATAGAAAGAACATGAACTAGACTTAATTTTTCATTGTATGTGAGTCTCCACATTGTGTTTATTCCTCATCATGTGCCTCCAAGCTTGAGAGTGTCCAATATCCCGTTGTTTACTCACTAATTTAGATCATTGACAATATTTAGATCTTAAGAAGTCACCTCAAAGAGTTTGCATGGACCTAAAATTCCACCATTGTTTGTATTGAAAAGATTGACACACATAACTCATGAGTCTAACTCCAATACCCTCGTCATCATAAGGAAAACGTAGATTATTCCAAGATGACCAATGATACTTATTTTTGTCATTTGTCCAGCCCCAAAAGAAATCAACCATAATCATTGAATATTTTTGTGGTGGTTGAAGGAGAGGAAATAGTTGAAAGGAGATGTATAGGGGCATAGACTGGATTATATGCTTAATCAAAGTTGCCTTACCCCCATAACTCAACCTTTTTGACTGCCAGCTTGTCATGTTGTTTAATAACCTATACTTTCCAAACATGTATATGACTAAATTAACTTTGTATAAAGGGTTTTTACACTTGAGATACTTAGGTAGTATTTTAGCTTAAATATATAAGTGACCAAGTTTATATGGAATTAAGAGTTGGAAATTGAATAAAATAAGTGAGTTGCTTACTTAAATTTATTATGCAAGCAGGTGCATCACCTACTTAGAATATATGGATCAAATTAAAAGACCAAGAAAGGGCATTCCTTGCTTTACCAAATTAAAATGTCCAAGTAGATGCATCACCTTCTTGACCAAATTGTGGTCCAAAATGATCAGGAAGAGTTCTTCATGACATCACACCACTAATTCCTCACTCAAATTCATACATAAGGAAGACAAAAATGGAGCAGTCACCTTAACACAATTTTTGCAACATCTCCTTATAAATTGAATTCTTTTAGAACTTGAGCTTCCCTTCACAGTTAAACCAAAGAAAAAGAAAAAGGTATTTTGATAACTAAGGAAGTGAGCAGTAGCTGCTGAAAATATTCTGTCTTTGTAATTATACTAGAGCATGAATAACATGTTTTCCTAATCATCCATTGGAGAATTAAGCTAAATCCATGTTGTTTCACTTACCTTGGTTTGCAGATATTAGGGTTTCTTCAAAAACACAAGAAGAGCATTAAGTGTGCTAGTTTAATCTGTAAGAGAAAAGAGAGACATAGAGAGAAAAAGAGAGAGAGAGAGAGCGTTAGAGTTAATTCTTATTTTCATGTGTTAAAATGGGTGAAAAGATCAGCTCTTATTAAATTTGGCTGTTGGACTTTCTTTCATTTTTATTATCTTTTTATAGGTTTGGGCTTCAAGTGAGCACATTAATATAAGCCTAATTCTGTTCCATCAAACATGGGCGCTTTAACTATAATGTAGCTCAAGTAGGTGATGCAACTTCTAGCTTAATTAAGACAAGCAAGCAACTCAATCATTTTATTCCAATTTCTGAATGTTAATCCCTTTTCCTTCAACTTAGAACTTAACTTTCAGCTTTAAGTTCAATTACCACCTTACTATATCTACTTAATTACTTTCCGTTCGAGATAACTTGCAATACACATGCTGAAATGTGCAAGGCCTTACATCACCTTCTGAGCAAGTTTAAACAAACACTAATCATATAGAAATATGATTCCTCACCTATACTAAAAGTCTATGTCAAGTATCACATGACTAGAACTAGCATATGCATAATACAAGTCGTTACAGCCTCACCTAAGCTTGGGGTGTGACAGAGTTGTTGTTGTCATATTAGCCAAAAAAATGGGTGTGTATGGCTAAAAGAATCTTTTTTCCTCTAAGGTAAAGACTCTATAACCTATCTCTTCTAATTGAGCCAACAAAATCCTAGTCTACACATGTTAAAAGTGTTCAATTTGTGGATACACAGTCTACTCAAATACAGGCAAATGGCTTCATTCATTCAGTTGATCATATACTTCGTTTGCTCACATGCTTCTTTCATTGGATATCACTCCCATTGTTTCAGTGTAAAATGTTACTCTATGTAATCCTTACTTGTTCTCTAGTTAGTATACATTTTATATATTCTAATTTGAGTTGTACATTTGTCCCTATCTTGAATCTTCCCACGTGTCTCATTAGTTCTCATGTTCATGACCCCTATTATTTGATATCGTTTACTAAATATGCATTAGCCCATAATAAGATTCATTGTGTCATATAAGTTTCGAAGGTAATATTAATGTTGTTTGTTATGTCATTGTCCATGTGTCAAATATTTTATTCACATGTCTACATCACTAGTATATAGTCACAAGGTTCAAAATAGTTATGAACAATATCAAAGATTAAGGGAATGACATAAACTGAATCTATTTAATTATGGGTGGCAGCCCCCTAGGATGAAAGCCTAGCATGGGTGGATCCTGAATGCAAATCTGTATATATATGGGTGGCAGCTCTAGGTTAAGATACCTAGCATGGGCCGATCCTAATAGATGTATTTTGGATGGCAGCTCAGGAGTTCTAATACCTAGCATGGGCCGATCCTAATTTCTACATGTATGAGGAAAGCATTCGAGGGGTTAAAATGCCTAGCATGGGTCATCCTCTTCTACAACTGATAAGTTGGTCATTTTTAAGCCTTAGAACAATTATAAATCAAAGAATATTAAACAAAAGAACGCAACGTACAAGATTCCACAAGTATAAGAAAAGAAGCCAAGTGCATAATGTGTTACTTTATTAATTTATTCACGGTAAATAATGTAAAGAACAAAACCCAAGTGCATAAAGTGTTACTTTACCACATGATAATGAACAACCATAAGATATTTGGAAAATAATTATATGGTGTTAATGCATTACTTATAGTTGTTCTATAAGATACTTCTCAATACAGGTGTATAGGTTAAGAACCTTATTAATTCATTATCTTCTGATATCAATTGTCCATTTGTTATTTTTCTTCACAACATAGCAATAAATTTCGTACATGTACTGACGTCCCCATGAATGGGGGCGCTGCATTTCTATAAATGCAGGACATGTGTGATAATCTTAGAGATCTTTTTGTGTATCCAACCGAGGAATTGGTGAACTAATTCTTAACTGGACCTATGATGTTTCTAGTGCTCTTTTGGTTATATTGACAAATGTAATTTGGGTATGTCGGGGCCCTGTCCCAGCCACTTGATAGTTGAGCGGACAAAGATTCTCTAGTTTCAGTTGTCATTTGTATGAGTTTGGCCAGTTGGAGGTTTAGTATATTCTTTTCTTAGATATAGTTCTATTTTTCTTATTTATTAGTTTGTTTGTTGTAGGTTATTGGTATATATAGTTCATAGGCTACTTGTCTACCTCACCCTAGCATGGGACGTGACAAAATGTAAAGCACTAGGTTCATGTTTCCCACGGATCTATAAAGTCGTGTATAGTAGAATTCTACTTATGAATGTGTTGCGCGCCATATTTATAATTAGCAGGCTACTTAGACATTTAGGAAATATGACATTTAATAATTCAAATCGTGCAATAGAGCTATGTTATAAGAACTTCATTCTTACTAATACTCTATTTTATGTCATACAGAGTATGCGTACCATAGCTAATGCCCAAGTAAAAAGGTATCAACCTTTAAGGAAAAGTGCTACAAGCTAGGGCTTAGTAGAGCTCATCTAGGATTACCATTTGGGTCCGTTGTTAGCACAAATAAGGGGATTGTAAAGGTTTATGTGTTACCTGCATCTACAGCTGGGTTTGCATCACTTGTATCATCACCTGGTTCACCTAAATTGGATATGAAGGGATATATTTATATTCTTATATGATGATTGGTTTCCTAATTCAACTAATATGGCTGCAACGATTTCTAGAGCAACATTTTAGAAGGATACAATTGATTCTAGAATTTCAGATGATCTCCATATGACTCATGCAATGGTTATAAGATTTAATCTAATAGATGATATTCACTACCTCCTCACTAATATACCTTTAACCTTCAAGGTTACATAGTTTAGAGATAAAAGTTGAGGAATGACATAGTTTTTAACAGTAGAAAGATGTGGCAATATGATGATATGATAGGAAAATATACCATAATAGTATTGATAGAGATACCCTTAGTTAGATGATAGGGCCTAGTTCTTCTATATATCCTTCCGAGTATGTTAGTAGTTGGGTTTTACAAGATATGTACATATGAGTATGACCACCTAGAATAGAAAAACATGTAGATCCCTTTTATGGTTAGAAAACTTTGTGGTAAGTTTATCAATTGTTTTGTATAAAAGAATACGCATAATATCTTCTCGTTATGATCTATCTTTTTGTTATATAAGCTTACTATGTGATTAATGATTAAGGGTGAAAATATTGAATATCTAACATAAGTTATGATCGGATAGAATATTCAAAGTAGAAGAAATCATAGTATCAGTTAATCAGTAGAAGGAGAGTAACCGTATACATATGAATAAAGGAGAACAATATTTGAATACCATAAAACAAGTGTGTATATAAACCAGGGCTCCTAGCTACGGAGAGATGAGTAGAGTAAGTTTCATGATAGTAAGAAAGAAAGATGACATATATGTATGAGAAGATATTACGGAAGGAGACATAGGTTGTGCCCTAACTACAAGAAACGCATGCTAAAAATGTGACAGAAGAAATCTTCAACCTTAACATTTGTAAAGATGTACCCAAAATTATTCCCCCAATTAACATTTTGAACTTTTTTCAATAGAGAAAACATTTTAGTGTTAAATGAATTCCACACTAGAGGTAAAATTGAAGGATCAGTTTGATAGAAAATACATTGATCCTAATGTGCTAAACTAGGATGCACCAACATCATGTGTACAAAAGAACGATTGTTCATTATGCATATTTATTGACTGCCAAGAGCTAAATAAAGCTACTACCAATTTAATTTTTATATCCACAAATTATTGATCAAAGCCTGACTAAGAGAGGATGATTAATCATGTTACACTCGTTCTTATTTGGTCACTTAAATGCGAAATTGGTAAGAATGCTCCATTTATTATGTCATTATGGAAAGTCTATCAGCATTATTGTACCTGTCTAGCTAATCCCAGAGTGGCGAACCCTCAAAATCTATAAAATCTTGAATTTACATATACTTGACATGTATGTGTGCCTTAGCCATACATAAGAGTTTATATACCCAAACGCCTTCAAGTTCAACTATTCATTTTGCTTTTTGAAACTTTATAAGGTACCATACATTAAGAAAAATTTGACCTTCACCTCTTACTCCTACACACAAATAGTAGAGAATTTCTCCTCTATAGTGGCCGGAATGTTTAGATGGAACTGGAGATGACCATGTTCCAATGGTTGGAAAACTTAAATAAAAAAATCTCCAGATATAAAGAGGAGAACTGAAGTAAACAATTGTGTGAGTTGTGATGTGAGTATAGAAACACGAGCAAAAATATCTCAGCCACGATTTAGAATCAGCAACAGCATGCTTGCACTTTAAGGTATGACTAAGAGGTTATATAAAATGTCTGTCGCTTATAAACTATCCAGCTGCTTATATAATCATACATGCTACATGTCCTATAGTTTATTTATTCATATGACATAAGCCCTTTATGGATTAGTTCTAGCATATTACATTGTCATAGACCAATGGCCTTTGGGTTTTATACACTTCATAGAAGCCTCACTTATTCCCATATGTTTCATAGTGCCTTAGCTATATGTTATATTTCACTGATAACTTTTCACAAATCATTTGTCTATATTTTATGTGCATAGTACATTAGTTTCGCATATGCTATAGGCATCATAAATAACTTTCTCTTGGGTTGTATGTGTCATAGATTACTTGTTGGCATGTTATATGCTTTATAGACCATTTGCATATATGTTACATGCCTCAGGGATTTCTTTCTTAAAGGCCCCACTTTTATTGGCACATGTGTTATATGCTCACTTCTTCTATTTCGTATGTGTACTTATTCAGGTGTGCCACCTATCCATGTGATATAGTTCGCCTACTTCATGTTTCATGGCAATTTCTTTTATGACTGTGTATAGTATGCTTGTTTACATGTTACATGTTCTCATTTTCGTGATGATTTTCTGATGTGTCATAGACTGTAACTTATATGCTCGCTTGTTAATGCCCCTTTGTTTTTTTAATTTACATAAGTATTTAACATGTTAGAGTAAGGTTTCACTATATTATGGTGAGATGGGGATCAAACATAAAAGGTTGGGTATATGAATTTTAGCACAACATTTACCCAAGGATAGATGGCTAAGCAGAGTGCCCTACTCAAATATAAAACATAAAAAAGTTAGATTTTAAATTAATTCTGTGTTCTAACAAAATTCACATGTGAGATATCATTAGATTCAAAAAGAAAAGGATAGTGGATCCCTTAACAACATTAAGGATTTTAGTGCAAAATTGGCTAAGTTTCTTATGAAATGGAACTACATCAATAATTAGATTTAGTACACATAGCATTTTGTGTGTACATGCTATCAAAACATGTGTGATATTGTATACTTTTTCGTTCCATTTGGAGATATTGAAGTCAAGGAGGATTATCATATGAAGGGGTTCTATATGCATTCTACACCATTAGGTTAGGAACTCAAGGATTCTGAGATGTAGACTCTATCAGAATATTTAATATGTAGGCGTCATAGGGTTGAAAAATTCACTTAAAGTAAAGGACTCCCTTAAGTCCAGGTATCCATAATTGTTACAAGAACTGAATATCATCTTTTATCATATGTGTCTGCTCACTTGATCATAGGCTTATTTCTTATTAGCTCACTTATTTTTTTTTTACCTGTCACATGTCTTGATGGTAATTAATATTTGTGATTCTTGAAATCCAAGAGTGTCACTTAAGGTTGGTGGAAAAAAAGGGAAAAGGTAAGTCACGTTATACTAAATTGTTTCACTTGATTATATGTGGCCAAAATGAGTCTTACTTACAATTTTATTGTTTCATGTGTAATGCTTGATGAAACGCCTTGTGATACTTGCATATACTCTGGTTAGTCTATAGAATTGGAACAGTCTTGCCTACAAAGGAAACATAGGCAAATTTTTGATAAAATTTACGGTCAACATTGCCTCTAGCTACACCTCTCATTCGAGGAAGAATGATCCTAAAAGGGGATGACGTAATAACTTGTACTTTCAAGACACGTATATGACTAAGTTAACTTCGTATAAAGTGTTTACACTCGAGCTAGTAAGGTAGTATTTTAGCTTAAATATCTAAGTGACCAAATGTATATGGAATTAAGAGTTGGAAATGGAATAAAATAAGTGAGTTGCTTGCTTGAATTTATTATGCAAGCAGGTGCATCACCTACTTAGAATCTACGGATCAGATTAAAAGACCAAGCAGGTGCATCACCTACTTAGACTTTTTTACCAACTAAAAATGGCCAAGTAAGTGCATGTCAAGGTAAGGGTTAGGGTTTAGTTTTTTTTTTAGGTTTTGGGGTTTAGGATTTGAGGTTTAATATCTATGGTTTGGTGTTTAATATTTGGGTTTTGGTATTTTGGGCATGGGGTTTAGGGTTTAGAGAGTTTAGGGTTTATTGTTATGGTTATTGTTAGGGTTAGGGTTAGAGTTTAGGTTTGTTTTAAGGTTTTAGGGTTCAGGGTTTGGGATTTGAGGTTTAGTATCGATAGTATATTTTTAAATAATAGGGTTTTGGTATTTTGAGCTAGGGGTTTAGGGTTAGTGTAAGGGTTAGGGTTTAGGTTTTTTTAGGTTTTAGGGTTTGAGATTTACATTTGATGTTTAATACCTATGATTTAGTGTTCAATATTTGTGTTTGTGTATTTTGGGCTTGGGGTTTTGGGATTATGGTATAGGATTAGGGTTACTATTAAGGGGTAGGGTTTAGATTTTCTTAGGTTTTAGGGTTTGAGGTTTAGAATTTGAGGTTCAATATCTTTTGTTTTGTTTTTAATGTTTATGTTTTTGTATTTCGGGCTTGGGATTAAGGGTTTAGGGTTCGGGTTAGGGTTAAGGTTAGGGTTAAGCTTTTTTTAGGTTTTACGGTTTGAGATTTTTTATTTGAGATTCAATATCTATGGTTGAGTGTTTAATGTTTGGGTTTTCGGGTTTTGGGCTTGTTGTTAGGGTTTAGGGTTTGGGTTAGGCTAAGAGTTTAGGTTTTTGGGTTTGGGGTATAACATTTCAGGTTTAATATTTATGGTTTAGTGTTAATATTTGGGTTTATATAATTTGGGCTTGGGGTCTAGGTTTTAATGTTTGGGTTTTTGTAGTTTGGGCTTGGGGTTCAGGGTTTACGATTTATGTTTAGGGTTAGGGTTAAGATCATGTTTTTCTTTAGATTTTATTGTTTAGTGTTTAGGATTTGAGGTTTAAAATTTATGGTTAAGTGTTTAATGTTTGGGTTTTGTATTTTCGGCTTTGGGTTTAGGGTTATAGTTTAGTTTATTTTTTTAAAAAAATATTTTAGAGTTTGGGGTTTAGGATTTGAGGTTTCATATCTATGATTTAGTGTTTAATGTTTGGTTTTTTGTATTTTGGTCTTGAGGTTTGGGTTTAGGATTTAGGGTTTAGGGTTAGGATTTAGGTTTTCTTTTTATATTTTTTATTTTTTGGGGTTTAGGATTTAAATATTATTATCTATAGATTAGTGTTTAATTTTTAGATTTTAGTATTTTGGATTTGGGGTTTGGGTTATGGTTAGGGTCAATGTTAGGGTTCAGTATTATATAGGTTTTCGTGTTTGGGGTTTAGGATTTGAGGTTTAATATCTATGGTTTAGTTTGTAATGTTTGAGTTTTGGTATTTTGGGCTAAGGGTTTAGAGTTTAGGGTTAGGTTAGGGTTTAGGTTTTTTTGGTTTTAGGGTTTGGGGTTTAGAATATAAGGTTTCTTAGATATGATTTAGTGTTTAATATTTGGGTTTCAGTATTTTGGGCTTTGGGTTCAATGTTTAGGATTTAGGGTTAGGGTTAGGGTTTAAGCTTTTTTTAGGTTTTAGGGTGTGGGGTTTGGGATTTGAGGTTTAATATCTATGGTTTCTTGTTTAATGTTTTGATTTATCTATTTTGGGTTTGGAGTTTCGGGATTAGGGTTTAGGGTTAGGGCTAGTCATGGTTAGGGTTTAGGTTTTGTTTTTAGGTTTTAGGGTTTGGAGTTTAGGATTGAGGTTTATTATCTATGGTTTAGTGGTTAATTATCTATGGTTTAGTGTTTTATGTTTGGATTTTAATATTTTGGGCTTGGGGTTTAGGGTTTAGGGTTTAGTTTGGTGTATAGGTTTTAGAGTTAGAGTTAGGGTTTAGTTTTTTTTAGGTTTTAGGGTTTGACATTTTGGATTTGAGGTATAAATCTATGGTTTAGTGTTTAATGTTTGGATTTTTTTATTTTGGGATTTTCAAAAAATAAATGACCCTTGAGGGGGTCAGGGGCTTAGCAACACCACCATGCAAATAATCTGTAAGATTCAAAAATATGTACAAGGAGGGGGCTAGGATACCTCCAATCATATAGTGGGTCAAGTCGACCTACTACCTACTAAGGATAGTCAACTTAACCCTATACACTTTGGCCGTATTCTAAAAATAATCACCTTACAAATTTCTAAAATACAAAAAAAAGGGAGACTCTCCCCTTACAATAGGAGACGAATAAAAAACTAATCCCATCTAATTATTTTGCATGACAGAAACATAGATAATACACCAGTCATATTAATTTGATCAAACTATGTCTCATGAACACTTTGAGGCATTGTATTGTGTCTAACCGGGTGTACTGTTAGCCTTTGAGAGAATGCACCTGAATTACAATAACTGTGGTTTCCTTTACGTTATCAACAGTTCAGCTAAAGTGAGTACCAGATGCACTAAAGTGCCACTATGCAGAATCTAACACAGCACTGTCTTGTAACATATATAGATGTATTAGTTTTATGTTAGAATGAACATTGGTTACTTGTAACTTGATCTTCCTGTACTCTAACATGGTTCCTGTACATTATGTCAAGAAGGTTCTTTCAATATTCTAAACTTGTTTATTCTGAAATTGTGTACTCTCACTTTTCTTATCATATAGCTTCATCTAACTGCAGTATCACTGCTACAAAAATGAACTTTATGGGCAATTTTTTTATTGTGGCAATCAGCTAATTACCGCTAATGTATTTACGCAGGGCATACAATGAGATGCTAATGTATAATTGCCAATAATAAGTATATTATAGTAGCAATTTTAATGAATAGCCACAAAAGATCTTCTTTTTTTTCTAAAATAGAGTTCCCTCCAGTTCTTCTAAAAATTTTGTACTCTTGCTTTTCTCAAAATCAAGGAGAAAAAAGTTTTCCAAAACTTTACTACCCTAAAAAGCTCTCCTAAACAAATAAGGAAAAGATAACTAAAAGTATATCCCATTCAAATAAGGATTCCTGACCCTAAACTCATATTAGGACTCACATACGGCATATATCTCATTAACATAAATGACGTCCAGCAACATAGTGCAGTCCACAACAAGTTTTTAGAAAATTTAAGGTATGTTAATCCAACCACTCAACTTTGTTTCTATGATTTTCTATAATATTTGTTGCTCTATAGATGTTAGTTAATATTCAGCCTGTAATTTTGTTCTATCTTTATTAATAAATACTTAAGCATTAATAGGGGAAAATAGAAAATACTTGACGAACTAATCAATTTTTAGGCATTAGTTGTGATTTCCAAGTGAATTTATTCATAAATGTATGTTTTCATGTGTTTGTAATATTTGGCCGTTTTTATAATGAGTCAAGATATCTTCTTTTAAATATTAAGGTTTAGCGATTATATGGACCTCTGTTATGACTCCATAAACTCTTTGTTTTTTACTCACATTAAATACTTGAAATCGTGATTTTAAGGTTTTGAAAACATCAGACATAGTAATATTATTTTATGTATATGTGAACTGTTCAATTAGTTCTTTTAATTGCATATCTTTAGGTTAATAATCTATCGTAAGTCCGAAGCCAATATTTATATATCTTTGAACTGTCACAAATCACAATTTAGTAATTCAGTTTTATTCGATGTCTCTCAAGTATAAACAAGTTAAAACTGTAGGTAATGATTTAGTATCAGTACCTTGGACTTTGACGACTTCAGATGTTTTTATGAGAATTAACAAATTTATAGATGCTTTGACTATGTTTGGTTTGTATTTTGGTCTTCATGTTTTACAGTGAGGTTTGTTTCATTTAAATTCCCAAGGGACTTTCTTACTTGAGGAATAATAACACAACACTTATAGTCCCTTTTTTTTTAGAAATTAGTTGTAGCCCATTTATACCAATTAAAGCTCGACCATGAGTTGTAACAAAATATAATTTCAGCATTACTATTAATGTCCATTAGGTAGTACATTAATCATAATAGATTTTAGTTAATTTGTTGACTGAAAAATCCATCTAGGCTCTATGTTTACGACCAACGTCAGCCTGCGAAAGTTGTGTATAACTGCCCCCCCCCCCCTTGCTATGCCCTTCTTCTACTTTATACCAAGCTTAGTTCTCATGGCCCAGGGAAAGCTTGTGACCTATGATACAAGTCCCTCAACCTTTTCCAATTGAACTAAGCCCACGATGCCACTATGTAACATTTTTACTACTGCACTTCTAAGAGAATAATAAGTTAACAGCAACTGCAACATCATTGTAGTGAACATCCAAACAACTACCAGCAAAAAAGTGATAAACAAGAAGTTCATTTAGCTAAAAGTCTCGTATCCTTTAAGTGGGGAATGAATTTAAATATGAAAATAAGCTTAGTATCAAGCAACCATTCTAGGTATAGGTTTGATTTTAAAAGGTGTTATGTACAATAAAACATTCAGATTTTTGGGTGAAGGGTTATCTCTAGAGGACTGGCAATGACTTGATTTTCAGTCTTGTCTGCAAGTTTTCTCACCTATTTAAACTTTAGGTTTTCTAATGGAGTCTATATATTCTGTGATTTTCCTTGAGAAGAATCGAATCGAATTAGTGTCCTCTTGTAAGATTCAGCCTGAGAAACTGATTCAGTTGGATCACGCTAAGGTCTGCGTGAACAAGTAAAATCTTCTTTAAATATAATGAAAATGTCAGCTTAACTACAGATTCTTTCATCATTTTTTTAGCCTAACTAACCTTGTCGTACCAGACTTTAGATATTCGATACACCCTTAGTCATCGTAATACTTTAGACCAAACAATAGCAGCAAATCAACACTTAATGAAAAGGTGCTTAATCATCTCAGGTTCCTTATGCATAACACACGATCTGGTCAGTTTTTACACTCTATTTCAGCTGCCTATGTAAACCTTAAGTGTATTATAATTTGAAGCCTTGACTATTGGTATAGTCAAACACTTAAATCTGTGAGTAGGAACTGATAAATCATGTTGTTTCTTTAATTTCTCCTGGTATATGAATATCTTGAACAACCTTTCTTAGAATCTCCTAAACTAGCCAAGCTTTACCTTGATGGTTCCTTTATAATCACAAGTGGAGATAATCTATTAGTAATATAATTAATGTTGTCAGTCTGTGTTATAAACTCAGAAATTACTGGTTCTAATAAATCATTCAGAAACACGAAGTAACTGAGAAATTTTATAACCAGTAAAAAAGATGAACAGAAATTTATTTGTAAAAATAATTTAATCTGTAAAAAACGTACCAGAATCTGGAATACTTCTTATTGAAAATTTAGGAAGAAAATCAAGTCCACTGAATTCATAGTGTCCCCTTAAGGAAATTATTCCCCTCTAGTATCCGAGGTTTGATTTGGAATATAACCTCCCAGGGTAAAATGATTTTAATCAGTAGAGTATAGATACCAAAAACTCTACTGTCAGCGAATCAATCCACAGCAGGAAAGTACACGAAGAAATTTAAGAAGAAGGAAGATCAGAAAAATTCGTTCGAAATATTCTGAAGACTGAATGGTATTTATAGGCAAGAAGAATATATTCTGAAAGGTTGCAGCCCTTTCAGAATTAACACGACCATTAATGAAAGGTTGCAAACTTTCAAATGGTATTGACTGTTCCTGAAAGTTGCAACCTTTCAGAACAGTCATGGCGGGAAATTTTGAATTTAAAACGGGTCACTCGCGCGGATCCGAGTCGGGTCGGGTTAACTAAATAGTTGAAAACATTTCGGTTAAATTCTGTTATCAACTAATTTATTGAAAATAATTTTTGGCCATTTAAATTAATTAATAAATAAAATTTTGTCCAAAAAATTATCTCTCGATCGATCATTTGCCAAAGCCAAAGCCAAAGCCAAAGCCGAAGCCGAAGCCGAAGCCGAAGCGAGCGAGCGACGACGACGACGGCGCGAGGGGGGTCCCTCCTTCCAACCCTTTTAACAATTAATAGGAGCGTTTGTTTATTTAAACTCTCCTATTTTCCTTTCTATTACCGATGAGGGACTATTGCCTTTTTCAATAAAGCATTAGAGGACTTTTCAAGTTCCCAACCTTTCAAGTTCTAAACCTTTCAAATTCCTCTCCTTCCCTCTATTTCCCATCAATTCTTGCTACATACCCAACAATCCCCCACATTGATGGGGAATAGCTATAACATAGGAATGCACGGACAATTGTGTACTTTACAAGCAAGGATTAATTGCATCTGGATAAGTAGGTTTCCCCTTGGACTTTCCGTAGTGAACATATGTCGGATATACTCGGTCAATCGGTAGATGTGATATCTTTGAACCGTCGAACTTTGGTGTATACCTAGACAACCATATGTCACACAATTAACCCTTTACTGTTTATGATTCTTACGGTTGTGTTCGTTTCAGCCATGAACACCTCCTGGTTTCATGAGTGTATAGAGAATAGGCTTTTGACATAAATTCTCTTTGAAGCGGCTTCCACTTCACACTCACATAGGTGATTTCTAACCGTGTCATCTCGTAGATACACTATTTGTTCAAATCTACCAAACTTAGCAAATCATTAAAAACTTTAAGCTTTATTACCTCATTAACAAGCCTTAAAGTCTTAACCTTTTTCCTAAACATTGTCTTCATCATGAGAATGGATTGAGTTATTTGACAATGTCGAACCGTCAGCCATAACTTTGTTTTTCTCCTTGAATCTAGCTCTTGGGATCTCCAGTCTGCTAGATAGAGTTACCGTCATGCTGACTTGTCCTAAGCCGTAAACCCATTCCCTTAGATGATCTTTCAACTGCCTCTCTCACTAGGCCTTTCGTTAGTGGATCTGACACATTATCGCTTGACTTTACATAGTCAATTGTGATAATTCCACTAGAGAGCAATTGTGTTATGGTGTTATGTCTACGTCGTATATGACGAGACTTCCCGTTGTACATAACGCTCCCTGCCCTACCTATTGCTGCTTGACTATTGCAATGTATGCAAATTGGTCCGACAGGTTTGGGCCAGAATGGAATATCCTCTAGGAAATTCCGGAGCCATTCTGCTTCTTCACCAGCCTTATCCAAAGCAATGAATTCAGATTCCATTGTGGAGCGAGCTATACATGTCTGTTTGGAAGATTTCCAAGAGACAGCTCCTCCACCAAGTATGAATACATAACCACTCGTGGATTTTACATCATTTGACCCGGTGATCCAATTTGCATCACTATATCCTTCAATCACAGCAGGATATTTATTATAATGCAAAGCATAATGTTGTGTCCATTTTAGATAACCCAACACACGTTTCATAGCCATCCAGTGAGTTTGATTCGGTTACTAGTGTACCGACTCAGTTTACTAATAGCACATGCTATATCTGGTCGTGTGCAATTCATAATATACATCAAACTTCCCAACACTCTGGCATATTCCAATTGTGAGTCACTTTGACCTTCATTCTTTTTAAATGTACAACTTAAATCAATTGGAGTTTTGACTACATTGAAATTCAAGTAATTGAACTTATCCAATACTTTTTCAATATAATGAGATTGAGATAATGCTAGTCCCTGGGGAGTTTTGATAATCCTGACCCCTAAGATCAAATCAGCAACTCCTAAGTCTTTCATATCGAACTTGTTGGACAACATGCGCTTAGTAGCATTTATATCATCAATTTCTTTACTAATTATTAACATGTCATCAACATACAAACAAACAATGACTTCATGATTCATAACATTTTTGATGTAAACACATTTATCACATTCGTTAATCTTGAATCCATTTGCCAACATTACTTGATCAAATTTAGCATGCCATTGTTTGGGTGCTTGCTTGAGTCCATAAAGTGACTTCACAAGTCTGCACACTTTCTTTTCTTTACCAGGAACTATAAACCCTTCAGGTTGTTCCATGTAAATTTCTTCCTCTAACTCTCCATTTAAGAAGGCTATCTTTACATCCATTTGGTGGATTTTAAGATCATGCACTGTTGCAAGTGCTATTAACATCCTAATTGACGTTATCCTTGTTACTGGAGAATATGTGTCAAAGTAGTCCAGACCTTCCTTTTGTCTGTACCCTTTGACTACCAGTCTAGCCTTATATTTGTCAATAGTCCCATCAGGTTTCATTTTCCTTTTAAAGATCCATTTTTATCCTAAAGGTTTATTTCCTGGAGGAAGATCAGTCAATTCCCAAGTGTGATTGCTTAAAATTGATTCAATCTCACTATTGACTGCTTCTTTCCAATAAGTTGACTCTGACGAAGATATAGCTGCTTTAAATGTTTGAGGCTCATTTTCAAGCAATAGTGCTACAAAATCTGGTCCGAAAGAAACAGATTTTCGTTGTCGAGTACTTCGCCTAGGTTCCTCACTAGTTAGAATATTTTCAATTGATTCTTCTCGTGGTCATTTAGATCTTTCACTTGTTGACTCACTTTCAGTTTTATACGGATAAATGTTTTCAAAAAAGTCTGCATTATCTGATTCAATTATCGTATTAACATGAATCTCAGGATTATCAGATTTGTGAACCAAAAATCGACAGGCTTTACTATTCACAGCATATCCAATAAAGACACAATCTATTGTTTTGGGCCCAATTTTAACCCTCTTACGTAAAGGAACCTCTACCTTGGCTAAACACCCCCACACTTTAAAATATTTCAAGTTGGGTTTTCTTCCTTTCCACAACTCATATGGAATTGATTGTGTTTTTCGATGGGGTACTCTATTGAGTATTTTATTAGCTGTAAGGATGGCTTCCCCTCAAAGATTTCGCGGTGAACCAGAATTGATCATTAAGGCATTCATCATTTCCTTTAATGTTCTGTTCTTCCGTTCTGCCAAACCATTTGACTGTGGTGTATAAGGTGCAGTAGTTTGATGAATAATACCATATTCCAAACATATCTCTGCAAAAGGAGATTCATATTCTCCACCCCTATCACTCCGAATCATTTTTATCTTTAGATTCAATTGGTTTTCCACTTCATTTTTGTATTGCTTAAATGCATCAATTGCTTCATCCTTACTATTAAGCAAGTATACATAACAAAATCGAGTGCAGTCATCAATAAAAGTTATAAAATACTTTTTTCCACCACGAGATGGTGTTGACTTCATATCGCATATATCTGTGTGAATTAAGTCGAAAGTTTTAGAATTTCTTTCAACAGACTTGTAAGGATGTTTAACAAACTTACTTTCCACACAAATTTCACATTTCGACTTATCGCATTTAAAATCAGGCAATACTTCTAAATTAACCAATTTTCGCAAGGCTTTGTAATTTACATGTCCCAAACGGGCATGCCATAAATCACTTAACTCCAATAAGTAAACAGAAGCAGAATTTTTATTGATACTGTCAATAACCATTACATTTAGTTTGAAAAGACCCTCATTGAGATAGCCCTTTCCTATGAACATTTCATTCTTACTTATTACAGCTTTATCACTAACTAGGACACACTTAAACCCGTTCTTAACGAGTAGTGCAGCAGAAACTAAATTCTTCCTAATAGTAGGGACATGCAGAACATTGTTTAAAGTCAACACTTTGCCGGATGTCATTTTCAACATTACTTTGCCAGTTCCTGCAATCCTTGCTGTTGCTGTGTTTCCCATGAATAAATCTTCGTCGTACTCAGCAGGAGTGTATGTTGCAAAGGCTTCTTTTGCAGAGCAAATATGTCTAGTTGCACCTGAGTCGAGAAACCACTCCTTTGGATTTCCAACTAAGTTACACTCCGATATCATTGCACACAAGTCATCTGCATCTTCCATTTTTTCCACGATGTTTGCTTGATTTTTGCCTTTGCCTTTATTTTTGTCCTTTCTTGGAGCATGACAATCAGAAGATCTATGACCAGCCTTGCCACAATTATAACAGTTGCCTTTGAATTTCTTCTTGGCCTGTTCTGACTTCTGCCCGTTGGACTTCTTTCTCTTTTTGTCTTTGGTAGGAGCTTCTTCAACAATATTAACTCCAATGATTGTTGAACTCTTACGTGACTTCTTTTCGGCATTTCTGTTATCTTCCTCAATCTTGAGCCGAATCACAAGATCTTCAAGCTTCATTTATTTACGCTTGTGCTTTAGATAATTCTTGAAATCATTCCACGAAGGAGGCAACTTCTCGATCATTGCAGCCACTTGAAAAGCTTCATTTACTACCATATCTTCAGCAATCAGATCATGGAGAATAAGTTGAAGTTCCTGCACTTGTGATCCAACGGTTTTACTATCTGTCATTTTATAGTCTAAAAACTTTGCGACCACAAACTTTTTCAAGCATGCATCTTCTGTCTTATATTTCTTCTCAAGTGCATTCCACAACTCTTTTGAAGTTGTTATTGCACTATAGACATTATATAAGTCATCCTCTAAAGCACTCAAAATGTAACCTTTACATAGGAAGTCTGACTGTTTCCATGCTTCAACAATCATAAATTTTTCCCTGTCTGGCATATCATAAGCAGGAATTGGAGTATCTTCACTTGTAAATTTCTGCAGACCAAGAGTGGTAAGCCAGAAAAATACTCGTTGCTGCCATCCTTTAAAATTCACACCTGTGAATTTACCCGGTTTCTCTGCTTGTGATACAAGAGGTCGGGTTGGTGCAGCAACAGCCACTGTAACACCAGTGGTTTCCATTTCTGATAAACAAAATTGATACAATATAAGTAAGCAATAAAAATATAATTGCAGACTTAAAGGAGTATAAAATCACAAAGATTTTTGTCTCCACCAGAAACACAGATTTATAATAATTTCCTTAAGATTGTTGTCAGTCTGTGTTATAAACTCAGAAATTACTGGTTCTAATAAATCATTCAGAAACACGAAGTAACTGAGAAATTTTATAACCAGTAAATAAGATGAACAGAAATTTATTTGTAAAAATAATTTAATCTGTAAAAAACGTACCAGAATCTGGAATACTTCTTATTGAAAATTTAGGAAGAAAATCAAGTCCACTGAATTCACAGTGTCCCCTTAAGGAAATTATTCCCCTCTAGTATCCGAGATTTGATTTGGAATATAACCTCCCAGGGTAAAATGATTTTAATCAGTAGAGTATAGATACCAAAAACTCTACTGTCAGCGAATCAATCCACAGCAGGAAAGTACACGAAGAAATTTAAGAAGAAGGAAGATCAGAAAAATTCATTCGAAATATTCTGAAGACTGAATGGTATTTATAGGCAAGAAGAATATATTCTGAAAGGTTGCAGCCCTTTCAGAATTAACACGGCCATTAATGAAAGGTTGCAAACTTTCACATGGTATTGACTATTCCTGAAAGTTGCAACCTTTCAGAACAGTCATGGCGGGAAATTTTGAATTTAAAACGGGTCACTCGCGCGGATCCGAGTCGGGTCGGGTTAACTAAATAGTTGAAAACATTTCGGTTAAATTCTGTTATCAACTAATTTATTGAAAATAATTTTTGGCCATTTAAATTAATTAATAAATAAAATTTTGTCCAAAAAATTATCTCTCGATCGATCATTTGCCAAAGCCAAAGCCGAAGCCGAAGCCGAAGCGAGCGAGTGACGACGACGACGGCGCGAGGGGGGTCCCTCCTTCCAACCCTTTTAACAATTAATAGGAGCATTTATTTATTTAAACTCTCCTATTTTCCTTTCTATTACCGATGAGGGGCTATTGCCTTTTTCAATAAAGCATTAGAGGACTTTTCAAGTTCCCAACCTTTCAAGTTCTAAACCTTTCAAATTCCTCTCCTTCCCTCTATTTCCCATCAATTCTTGCTACATACCCAACAATTAATACTCCAACTTAACATGAACTGCTTCTTGCATTTTTTTGGCAGAACTAACCTCAGTAGATCAGTCCATAGACATTCGGTATACCCTTAGGAATCATTAAAGTCGATACCAAATGGTAGAAGTAATTTGGGACATAAATAAAAGGTGCTATATTGTCTTAGGTTCTTGCTAAATAGCATATAATCAGGCAACAATTTGGTCAGGTTGTCGCCCCACAACAACCATCTATGTAATCCTTAAGTGTAATACAATCAAAATCTCTAAATACTAAAACTACAAAATGCTTAAAGATACAAAATTGCATGTAGGTTCTGTAATTTCTTCTCGAACATTAATATCTTGAGCAACCCTTCTTAAAATAATCTTTACTATGCAAGCTTTAACTTGATGGTTACGTTATACCAATAAATGATAGACACAATCTGTTAGTATAATTTAATTAAAATTTCAGCTTAAGTAGAATTCGTCTAACATTTTGTGTACCCAAGCTAACCTGATCAGACCAGCCCACAGACGTTTGGGAAACCCTTAGGAATATTATAAAGTTTGAGATTAAATGATACTATTAAATCGTCACACAAAGAAAAGGTTTCAATGTGCTCAGGTTCATGTCGCATAACACATAATCTAGTCAGTTTGTGAACCCCATTTGAGTCGTCCATGTGAGTCTTAACTTTATTTCTAACCATGACATATAAGACATTTAGGATATCTTTCGATATATGTAATTGCATATTGATTTATTCCATCGCTTTTTACTAATGCATTTTTAGCTCTTACAGTAATTACTAAAACAAAGAATATCTTCAACTTTATAGAAAATCTTAGAAATAAAAAGTTGATGTATTGTTATAGAGTTAGTAAAGAATACATGGATGGAGTCAAGGATTTTATAAATCGTGCTTTTTCTGAAAAACAAGATGGAGACAAAATTGTCTGTCCCTGTACAGAATGTGTGATTTTTCATCAAGTAGATCAGGATAATGCATATGACCATCTTGTAGTTACTGGAATTTTGCTATCATATGATACTTGTTTTTGTCATGGATAGTCTCAAAATAGATCCAACAATACTAAAGTAACTAATTCCAGCCAATCAACTTTCAGAGGTGATGATATGAGAGGAATGATACATGATGCCCTTGGAGGTAGTACACAATCCATCATTATTGATGTCAATGAAACGATCGAGATTGAGCCATACATACTAGAAAATAATGCTCCTACGTCTGGTATCCAAACAAATCCAGAGATTGATAAATTTGAAGGACTCGTAAAAGAGGCAAATGAAGAACTATATCCTGGATGTAAGAAGTTTAGAAAATTGTCCTTTTTACTACATATCTATCGTACAGAATGCATGTACACATGGTCAAATGAATATTTTGATTCTCTACTATAACTATTAAAAGATGTGTTGCCATAAGGAGATACCTTACCTCCTTCTTGCTATGAAACCAAAAAGATAGTTGAAGGTTTAAACTTAAATTATGAAAAGATTCATGCTTTTCTCAATGACTGTATGCCTTTCAGAAAAGAGTTTGCCGGTATGGATGTCAATGAATGCAAACATTGTGGAGCTTCTAGATTGAAAATAATGCAAAGAAAATTACAGCCAAGTCATAAGGTATTTTCCTTTGAACCGAGACTACAAATATTATTTATGTATTCAAAAACTTCTAATGTAATGTTATGGTATCATGAAGAGCGAAACAAAAATAAGATTCTACGACATCCGACAAATGATGAAGCTTGGAAAAGTTTTGATAGTAGGTATCCTGAATTTGCGGGAGATCCTCGCAATGTTTGCTTGGGATTAACTTCTGATGGATTTAATCCATTTGGCACAATGGAACAGTTCATAGTACATGGCAAGTTATTTTAATACCATATAATCTTCCACCATGGACGTGCATAAAGAAGAGTTCTTTATTCTGTCCTTGCTTATTCCTGGACTAAAATCACCTGGCAATAATATTGATGTCTTCGTGAAACCATTAATATAAGAGATAAATGAATTATGGAGTGTTGTGGCAGAAACATACAAGGCGTCTACAAAGGAGACATTTCAAATGAGAGCAGCTCTCATGTGAGCTGTAAGTGATTTTCCAGCATATGGTAATCTTTTAGGATGGAGCAGTTCTAGTCGGGTTTGCTAGTCCTTCTTACAACATACACACTCAATTTAAATTTCTTAAACATGGCAAGAAATTTTTTTATGGGCCACCAACATTTCTTGAAGTCTTGACACAAATATCAAAATGATGCAAAATCATTTGATGGAACTAAGGAAACAAGATTTGTACCTTGCAGAATATATGGGTCACAAGTGCTGGATAAAGTTAAAGATATAAAGTTTACTCTAGGCAAGTCAAGTGAAGAAGTAAGTGGGGTGAAGAAAAACACATGGAAAAAGAGGAGCACATTTTTCGATCTTCATTATTGGGAGTATAAATTGGTGCGCACAATCTTAATGCAATGCACATAGGAAATTTTTTGTGATAACATATTATATACACTATTGGGTCTTGATAAAAAGTCAAAAGACAATATTGAAGCACAGTTGGACTTGAAGGAGATGAAAATAAGACCAAGTTATAGCCGCAATATCGAGCTAGTGGGAGAGCATATCTTCCTCCGACTTATTTCCCGATTTCTTCAAATGAAAAAGAGATGTTTGGGATAATGCACAAGTACCCCCTCAACCTATGCCCGAAATCCCAGAGACACACTTATACTATACTAAAGTTCTATTACCCCCTGAACTTATTTTATAAGTAATTTTCTACCCCTTTTTAGCCTACGTGGCACTAGTTTGGAAAAAAAAGTCAACCTTCATTGGGCCCACAAGATAGTGCCACGTAGGTCAAAAAGGGGTAAAAAATTATTAATAAAATAAGTTTAAGGAGGTAATAGAACCTTAGTATATTATAAGTGTGTCTCTGAGATTTCGGGCATAGGTTGAGGGGGTACTTGGACATTATCCCGAGATGTTTTATGAAGTACTACAAAATTCCAAGTTTCAAAATGGCTATGCCTCTAAAGTCTCACATTGGATTTGCAAGCAGAGTAAATATTTGATTCAGACATAATTTTAAAACATACATCAGGCACACAACAAGTAATTTATATTGATTTTGTTTTCTATATATTTGTCGTGTTACTATTATTTATCATATTCGAAAGCATCTGTCAATTGTTTAACCATACATGTTTTTATCATTTGATGTCCTTCAAATATTTTTCCTTCTAGGTAATTCGGGGGAAAGAAAGATGCGTAGCCATACTTTACTAAAAGATATTTAGGAACTTCCTTTGGGAAAAACATTTGACGCGCCGTTTAATAGTGGCAATCAGGCTATTGGAAAAGAGAGTCGAAAGCTTTCGAGCTTTCTACGAATTATTGCAAGAACTCCAAAATTAACACCTCTAAATGTAGATTATTGGAGAAATTTCGCCAATGAGGAAAAGAAGAAATTACTTAATTTTGTCACGCTATGACTTATTCATTATTATGAGGTGAGAAAGGTTTATTATGCATGCTGTTATTTTCTACATGGGGGCTGTATTTTTTCAGAAGAAGTTCTATATCCCAAAATACGCAGAAGCCTTTTTCTTAAAGACACTGTTAAAGAAATGGAAAAATTACAAGTGTTATTTAAAAGGTGACCACATTCATAAGTATAAGACTAAAGACGCTTTTCTAAAAAATAGACCAAGTCGTATACCGAGAGATCAATGGAGTGTTCTTATCTCTTATTGGCTTTCCACCAAAGCTGTAACGACCTGTTTAGTCGTTTTGAGCAGCAGATTTTATTTCTGGAAAAATTGGCTAAGACGACGGATACCACGATGGACCGTCATGGGCACGACGGACCATCGAGGGTGTCTCATCCCAGAACACTTAGAATTCTGAAATTTGGGTATAAAAATCGACTCTCTGTAATCTGTGATGGACCTGCAGGACGGGCCGTCACAGGTACGACGAACCGTCGTGAGGCCCCATTTCAAAACACTTCAACTCTTGAGAATTTGGTACAGGGAACGATTCTCTGAACGTCATGAAGGAAGTGCAGGACGGACCGTCACAGGGGTGACGAACCGTCACAGGCTCTTTAGTGAAAAGTAGAGTTTCTGATCCTTGCGACGACCTGCATGACGGACCATCGCAGGCACGACGGGCCGTCACAGGTTGCGTAATCCCAGTCGGAGTCGGATTTCTTTACACGTTTTAAGGGACGTTTTGGACTATTCCTGCGTTAATTATAAAGTTAGAGGGTTAATATTAATAAGTCTAATTACTTGGGGGTTAAAAGAGGCAACCTTAAGTTAATTAGTGGGTTATTATTGCCATCTTTTATTCTTAATTATATGTTAATTAGGGTAAAAGAAAGAGGGTTTGAATAAGAAAAAGAGAAAGAATAGAGAGAGAGAGAGGGATCGATCGACGAGGCAGAGGGAATATCGAAGCTTGGGAATTTGCTTGTTTGAATTCAATTCTTCGGTGGAGGTAGGTTATGGTTTTCATGCAATCTTATAGTAAACTCTTAATAGCGAATGATATGTGTTAGTAGTATTATAAGGTCTTCTATATGCTTAATTGTATGCTTGCATGAATATGATTATGTGATTGTGATAAAACAAGCATGATGAAAACTATTGAATCCTAAATCTTGAAAGAAACTTTAATCTACGTTATTAATGATGATGCCTTGGTATAAAAGAGGGCTTGATGAATTAAAGTAATGGGATTGATGATGCCTTGGTGAAGGCTTGAGGAATTGATAGAATGAGACTAGTGGATCGGAGTGTCACGTTCCGACACATAGTATTAATGGATCGGAGTGTCACGTTCTGACACATAGTATTAGTGGGACGGGTGTCACGAACCGACACGTAGAATTAGGGGATCGAAGTGTCATGTACCGACACATATTATTAGGGGATCGGGTGTCACGAACCGACACGTAGAATTAGGGGATCGGAGTGTCACGTACCGACACATATTATTAGGGGATCGGGTGTCACGAACCGACACGTAGAATTAGGGGATCGGAGTGTCACGTACCGACACATAGTAGTAGGGGATCGGAGTGTCACGTACCGACACAAGAGGAAGAAAGATAATGAATCTTGAAAGATGTTAATATACTCAACATAATGAACTTAATTCCCAAAATGAGTATGGTATTGAGGCTTGAGCCCTCATGGATGAACTTGATGGTACTTATTGATGATTATAGTACTTGTTGTTGCTACATGTTGAGTTATAGTTGATTTATGATATTAACTGATATATACTGTTTTCTATTTTGAGTTGGCCGATGATATCTACTCAGTACCCGTGGTTTGTACTGACCCCTACTTTTATGTTTTCTTCTTTGTTATTTGTGGAGTGCAGCAAACGGACCGTCTTCTTCAACTCAACAGTAATCTAGCCAGTCTTCACTACATCGGAAATTCAGGGTGAGCTAATGCGTCTAGCTTGGACTGGATCTTCTTCTTCAAGTATTGATGCCTTGAACTTCCGGCATGGACTAGCATTTATTTGTTTTAGCTTCTTAGACATTTTTAGTTTAGTAATTTGATCATAGATGTTCTTGTGATGATGACTTCCAGATTTTGGGGAATAATAGATGTTGAATTTTAGTAGTTATTGAATTGGTTTTTATAAATGAGTTAAGTCTTCCGCATTATTTTCTGTTGTTATACATTGAAATGTTAAGGTTAGATTGGTTGGTTCGCTCACATAGGAGGGTAAATGTGGGTGCCAGTCGCGGCCCCGATTTGGGTCGTGACAAAATCTAAGGTATCAACAAATATTTACATCATTCTCCAAGTTAATTTTCATAGTGCTTAGATTTTTTATGCTCAACTTATATTAAAAAATCATAAGATATCATTTAAATCCTTTAATGACAGAGACGTACACAAGCAAATAGAGTAAAGATGCCTCATACAGGCAGATCAAAAAGTGTTGTTACCTTGATGAATGAGCAGATAAACCTATTGATATTTTCAACTATAACAATTTAACTCTTCATGACAAGCATAGATGAGGTCAATTTATTCTATTAGACTTCAAATGGTATAGAACCAACATGAGCATAAATATTCTTATTGACTCATAACACACTTATGGATGGTAGACCATTGGATTATGATTTGGCAAAACCAATTGTAAGATTTCTTCTTTCTTTTATAATCTACATTGAAAAAAAGTAAACGGAAAAATACAAAAATTGAACACATGAATTTCAAATTGGATCTAATATATTTTCTATTGTCAGGACATGATAATGAGAAGATGAGTAATAATGAGGGATCTACAGACCAACCTCGTCACCGTGTTGCTTGGAAAGGTGATGTCTATTCCCAGTCACTAGGAAATGAAAAAAGTGGATATGTTCGTGATTTAGGACTTGTCCAACTCGTTCTTCTCTATGGGGTAGTAGATCTTTCTTTGAAAAAATTGATAAAGAGGATTCATCTTATAAAAATGTACAAAGGTTAGAATAGGAGATAATGAATTGAAGGTGAAACAAAATGAAGAAACTAATATTGAAACAAAATCAGGAAAATATGCAATTAGAATTATTCCAAATGTGACAATTCATGCGTAAACATGCTCCTAATGAATCTATGCCTCAAAATATGAATGCACCTCAAGTGGACAGGTAAATTGATTCCATAAGTTTTATACACAATTTTTAAATGAAATTTAATCATATAAAAGTATTTTTAACTTATGTGTTAACATTTATCAGTTCCACTATGTTGATAGTTGTCATGGACAAAAAACACAAACAAGAGGGATACCTATTGTTGCTGAAAATACTCCAACTGCTCATGGTATACTCATCTTTATCCTTTGGTGTGATTGTTTGCGTTATTATTTGACTCCAAATTCATCTCCATTGTTGCTCGTCCGTGATGTGTAGTTAGTTTTATTCATAGGTTCTTTTTTTATAGCTCAATGTTAATGATCTGATTACATGAACTGATCCATATAAACCTAATCCCTTATTCTCAATGTCTTTTTATTATCTACATATCATCAATTTTGTATTTTCCAATTGAGATAGGTCTTCTCAATGCTTTGCCAGCCCTTGAATTGTATCCTAAATTCGTCTACATTATTCCAAGCCCCTGAAATGTAGTAAATTTTATCTATAGCTTCTATTTGTATATCTCAATATTTGTTGTCTGATTACTCGAACTAGTCCTATAATCATCAAATGAATATGTTTACTTCTGGAGAATAGAAGCCTTCTTCAACAAAACATTATTTACGTTCGTTTTTCAATATGAAAACTTTAAATAAAAAGATAATTTCCATCAAAGAAACAGTTTAAAAGGTTTGCTTTGTGAAAATTTTCTAAACTTTAAAGATCTCGATCAAATTACAAGCTCATTTTTGTTCTCCTTTAAAGTATAACAACACTGTATCCTTTGCTTCAGGAATTTTCATCAACTTCTTTTGTTGTCCAATCGTTAGTCTAAACTGATAGAAACAATTGGTTGAATGGAAATAGAGACAAGTATCCTCTACTTCTCATTTTGGATCCATTTCTCCTTCTTTCACTGCTAGAGTCTCTAAACCACACTTCATTTCCAAAGATTCTTTTGGTCCATCAAACCTCTTTTGTTTTGTTTTGAACTACCAATCACACCATTGAGAAATGTTACATTATATATTATTACCCTTCTTATTTTAAGTTCCCAGACAATACATGTGACCCTAAGAATACTGCTCTAAGAAAAATAACAACACATGCAGAATTTGCAAAATTTTCTGGTGATACAGGTGCACAATCTGAGGTCATTTATTCTTGTCTGACTAAAAATCAGTACTTCACATATTGTCCCACTTGCAACACTCTCATATTTCACCACTAACTAATCCTCATTAGCTTAAAATTAGACTTGGTCTATTGAGGTGTTATCAAGCAATAAGAAACCTTAGATAGGGTTTACGTGTTCAATTCTGATGTAAATTTGGTTGGTTGTCATCCCCTATTGAAGTGCGATTCTGAAACATAATTAATGTATGTGTGTTCATGTATATGTATTGTACATTTAGCAAGCCTGTATTACGGTGGTTTATTTTGTATTATTCTAGTCTAGTAAGTTTTTTACCTTTTTTTTTAATTGATATGGAGCAGATTGCTTTAGGTGGAATTCCTCTCATAGTTTTTGTCCTCCGTACTGTTATTTTTTTCAGTTTCCTACTCAGGTTGTTAATAAGTTTCCATTCTTTAATTTTTTTTCTCAGGATATGAATGTATGTCTGATATTTGTTTGCTTGTTGTCTAGGTTGTGAATTTCTTCACTCTTTCTTATGTTTATGTGTTTGAACTGGATCTTTGTTACTCTTAAATGTATCTGTATCAATAAGGGGAGAAACTAGGGTCATTGGTATATTTGCACATAGATCTTTTTATGTAATATTTGGTCTACTAAAAATTTCAGTTAAGTAGAAGAACTTGTCCTATGTCGTGATGTTTTGGTCTACTAAATATTTCAGTTAAGTATGAGAACTTGTCCAATCTCGTGATGTTTTCATCAATTGGATTTCATCTTTTCACACATTTATTTTATTATTTCAGGTCATTGCGGTATGATGTTCAAAAGTTTTTCCCATGAAATATTTCAATATGATGAACCATTATGGTAATTCTTTGAAGACACTATTTTATTGGATTGGTTAGATAATGATACTAGATATTTCCTTTATATAAGTTTAGTTTTAAAGTTATTATACTATAGCTTGGATTAATACTTCATTTTGTTTAGATTTGATGAGATATATTATGTTCTATGAATAATATTGTATATGTTTTAGCATTCTACTAACATCATTGCATCTAGTAGGCTCTCTTTTGATTAGAATTTTGTTGGACGCAAAATGGGGGAAGATAAGTTCTTTCAAAAGAATATTATAGCCTTTATAATAGCCACCAAATTATTGTCATCAAAGATATGAGGTTTAAGCGGCAATCAAAGTTTAAAGATGGACGCTACATGAACATGATTGTCGTTTTAAATTTGATTCGACAATTATTTTAATTGCCACTAGAAATGATGCATTTTAGAGGCATTTTAGTAGGATTTACTGCCTATATAAATAGACACTAAACAAGTGTAACTAACTATTTTTGTTGGATTTACCAACCATCCTTATTGCCAAGCGATTTTCGCTAGAAGAAATGTGTTTTAGCGGCAATTTAGTTGGTTTTACTGGCTATAAAAATTTACTCTACGTGAGAATAAATAATCGATTCGAATTGGATTTAGCAGCCTTTTTAATCGCCCCAACAAAATGCAACTATATCAAATGAGTTTTAGCGGACTGTAGTAATGTTGTATAATATCATATTGTGACTTTGTTTGGACAGGAGATATGCTGAGTTGTTGGCTTCCCTGTACGTGTACACACATTGGAATGTACACATTGTTGATCCAAAGCCTGTGATTCCTGCACAAACCTGTAAAGTTTCCAAGGAGTAGACACCTACAAAAATCACTTAACTAAAGTTCAGAATCAACTTCTAAAATAATTTCATGGTATCCTTGCTGAATGCACCAATGTAACCAATAACATTCAGCCTGAAGTTATGCCTGGTTAAGTGTGCCCATAGCTAGAGGTATAGAAAATGCATAAATAATGGTACCTCAGAATACCTCCCCCCCCCCCCCCCCCCTATCTGTCCTGTGTTGTGTAATGCACTACAATAAGTTTTTAGTTTGAGTATTAGTAGGATGGGATGATTCCACTTAACTAATGTTAATCTAATCTCATGCTTACAATTTTCCAATTTAGCAACCACCTCTAATCTTGTCAAAGGCCAATGCATGAAAGGAAAAGAAGTACAAGTAGAAGAAGGATATCTTTAACAATCAGGTACTTGACTTGAGTGATGCTTGATTCTTCCTCCTTATTTGACTGAGATCCTATTCTTCCATAAGTTCCAAAATACAATAAGAGGAAGTGTATGAATAATAGTAGTATGAGCTTCATTTCATCCTATAATATCGCCCAGCTCAATAATATGCTGCTCAAAGAGGACTGTTGGACATTAACTCTCAAGCTGCTTGAAAAATACTTTCAAATATAGACTGCAAAGTGACCTTGTATGAATATATGATCCAATACATCTCACCCTTGCTGGATACAACAATAGCACTTTACAGACTCCACACCAAATGTTGCAAGTTTTTTATTCGTTGACAGTTTCTTCCTTAATTCTCTCAAAAAAAGAAAGGACATTTTAAAAGATACATGTTTTTATGCCAAATTAATGAATCGAGTCTTGTAAGGTTCCTTTTTGTTCTGCAAAGTTGCCAAGCTGATGAACATGAAAAGTGTCCAGATTCTGTTAGTTTCCAAACAGCAATGTCTTGTACTCCTTGTTGCTATTGAATAGTAGTTTGCAATATTTAAGGAATGAGCATGTGGTGAACCTGCTGCCTCAACTTTGTCTCATTCCATGTACCATTAATAAGTAAATGGGAAATGCTATCATTATTAAAGCTGGAAACATTTGTGTATTTAGCCAAGGCACTTTACCCTAACCAATCATCCCACCAAAAGGAACTATTGCCATAGTTGATTTTCCAAGTAATGTGTTCTTCAACTATATCTTTACTCTTCATCATAATCTCAACACTAATTAGTTACCAGTGTCAACTTCTTTGGCTTCTTGGATTGGCCCTCTGACAATACTTTGCTTTCAGAAATTGACTCCATCATGAGGATTTAGATCTAAAGATACACCATTGTTTGAATAGAAGAGATGTACAAATATCTGTTGATTTTCTGACCCCCACACCTCCTTCCGAACAAGGTAAACTCATGGTATCTAGAGACACCCAATGATACTTCCTTTTATCTTTGTCTCTCCCCCAAAGATATTGAATCCATTGTTTGCAATGGAATAGATATTAAGACATGCTAGATCAATGTCATTTTACCCCAATGCTAAGAATTCTTATTTGCCAACCACTACTATTTTTGGAAATTTTCTAAACAAAGTTGGAATAATATATGATCCTCTTTCTACAAATATACAGAGGGTACCCTAAATAAGTAATAAGACTTTTTTTTTTGAGAAAAGCATGTGAACTCTATAATGGTATTGATTATATTGTGAGGAGTATTTATCGGGCACCATAAAATGACTTTTCTCTTTGTTTATAAGATGATCTTAGTCTTGTTCATATTCACCCGAAGTGTCCATAATAAGCTTCATAGAATGTCTATCAGTGGTAGTAAATATAATCACATCATCTTCAAAGCTTAAATGATTAATCTAAGGACCTTGAGGCTCTACGTCAAAACCTTTATATAGAGGAACCTGATGAATATCATTAATAATTCAAGAAAGAGCCTCATCACCTAAAATAAATAGGGTTGGAGAAAAGGGTCTCCTTGTTTATGTCTTCTACTAGAATGGAAAAAACCGTATCTGTGACCATTAATAATGGTGGAGTACCAATTATTACTCATGATTCTCAATATTAAGTGAATAAATATTTCCTCGAAAACCTAAACATCCTTAGGACCAAACAAGTGAATAACCAAGACACTATATCATAAGCCTTGCTCATATCTAATTTGAAAACCACATTGCCTCCTATAGGGGGTCTCTTAATGTGATGAGTGAATTTTTGGGAACCATGATATTTCTGTGATAAGTAAACCCTTGAAAAACCCTGACTAGTTTTCTGAAATTAATAAAGGAAGGACTGTAGCTAGTCTCATGCTCAATAATTTGGAAATGATCATGTTGGAGAAATTGCTAAGACTAATAGGTCTAAGGTCTTTAAAACTAGAAGGTTGGTCAGTATTCGGAAGTAAAACAAAACATGCATGTGACATGAATTTAGGCCTAATGTGGCTAAAGAAAAATTTCACAGCTGCAAGAAAATCTACCTTAATTACGTGCCAACATGCATGATAAAACTTGCCCCCCAGACCATCACGTCCTGGTGCTGAATTCGGATTCATAGCAAACACTACCTGCCTAAGTTTCTCTAAAGTAGGCATAACCTGTAATTTATCATTCAGCTTAGGAGTAACTAATGCAGGTATATGTTCAAGAATTCTGTCATCAATTCTGCAATTCCGACTAGTAAAGATATCATTAAAATAATCACAAGAAGCCTGGGCTATAAGACCATCTCCTTGTATACAAACATCATTGTCAGTACAAATTTTATGCAAAAAATAACCTTCTTCTTTTACTTCTCATTAATGCATGGAAATATTTGGTATTGGCATCACTCTCCTCAAACCATTGAAGTTGAGACTTCTATTAAAAATAGATTCTTCCAATCTCAAATAGCTAATATAAATGGCATTCATGAGATGTAACAATTGCTTATAACTTTCAGAATTATATGTGACAAGATCCTCCTCAACGTTCGTGATTTTATTCTAAAATTCCTTAACTTTAGCATATATATCACCATACTCCATTCTTGACCATTTACTGAGAGTAGAAGTTAACTTTTTTTATTTTATGATGCAATCTCCACATAGGATTACCAGTGACCCCTTTGTCGCAACACTCTTGCAGAGTCTCCAAAAACTTTGCATTCTCAACCCACAAATATATGAATTTGAAATACTTACTATGGATCTCATTGATCCTAATCATTTCCATTAACAAAGGACTGCGATCAGAACCAACAGAGGAAAGATGTTCAATAGTAGTTTGAGGCATCACTTATAGCCAACTATCACCCAGATCATGCCTAGTGTGATCCATAGTTTATGCCTGTTCTTTGGATACCCAGACTTGATTTCGATGGGGTTCATTAACAATATTCAACTGATTTTATTTGTAGGGATAAAAGGTGTAGTAGATTTAGCAATGGATACATCAGCTTTGAGATTGCCTTAAGTTGTAATGCCTTGAACTTCCATCGAAGACATGCTAGATTGCCCCAAATCTGATGACTGGTGTAATGTTTCTTGTCCTTGCTTCACTTCTTTATTGTGCTGTAATTTATCATATTCTTGCAACTTTACTGAAGAAGAATAAGGTGTTAAAATTTAAATTTCTTGACTACCTAGATTATGTGGCCGTAGCATGTCATTGTGTTGCTAATTGTTATTGAGTATTTTCATCGGTATTCCCCAAATGTTCATCATTGGATTGATATTCTTCGACATTTCTCACCGGAACTCCATGAATCTTGCTTGTGATTTCGATGGGTTGTTCCCCAATAACAGGGGAAGACTTACCCAAAGACCAAAATATCAAAACCCTAAAATTAAACGCTAAACCAGATATACAACTCAAATCCTTAACCCCAAACTCTAAAACCTAAAAAAATTAAATAAGCCCTAACCCTAACATTATCCTCAACCCTACCATAAACCCTAAACCCAAAGCCCAAAATACAATAATTCAAACATTAAATACAAAACCGTTGATATTAAACCTCAAATCCTAAACAAAAAAACTAATGAAAACAAAAACCATGACCCTAACTGTAATCCTTATATTAACCCTAACCATAACCCGAAACCATAAACCCAAAATCCTAAGTCAAAAATACCAAAACCCAAACATCTAATGATTAATCATTAATTTGAAACCTCAAATGCTAAACCTGAACCATAAAACCAAAAAAAAAACCTACACCCTAACCCTACCCTTACCCATAAACCCTATTCCCTAAACCGTAAGTCCAAAAAAAAATTCGTAAGTCTAAAATATGAAAAATGCAAACATTAAACACTAAATTATAGATTTTAAACCTAAAATCCTAAACCACAACCCAAAACCTAAAAAAGACTAAACCCTAACCCTTACCTTACACCATTAACCCAAAACCCAAGCCTAAAATACAAAAACCAAAACATTAAAAACTAAACCATAGATTTTAAACCAAAAATCCTAAACCCCAAAACCAAAAACCTAAAAAAACCAAAACTCTAACCCTAACCCTATCACGAACCCTAACCCTATCCCTAACCCTATCACGAACCCTAATACCAAAGCATAAAATACTAAAATCCTAACATTAAACACTATACCATAGATATAAAACTCAAATTCTTAACCCCAAACCTTAAAACCTAGAAAACAACCTAAACCCTAACCCTAACTCTAACATTAACCCTAACACTAACCCTGCCATAAACCCTAAACCTCAAGCCCAAAATACAAAAACCTAAACATTAAAAACTAAACCAATGATATTAAACCTCTAATCCTAAACCATAAACCAAAAAACCTAAAAAAAAAAAAAAACCTAACCCTAACGATAAACCCAAAACCCTAAAAAGTTGCTAGTCATTCTCCCACAATGGGTGAAATGCAGCAGTTCATCCTTCCTTATCCTGGAATTTGTGCTTGAAAAAAGATTGAGGCACAGGAAAGTAAAACTCCAGTATAGTGATGTTGCACAAGCAGTGACCGAGTATATATCTCAGAAGTTCATCACTACCATTCTCATTGGTGCTTTTACCCGTAATGCCCTTGCAAGAGCATTCAAAATTCAAGATGTGCCAAGCTCTTTATAAACATCTGTGCATGATTTCTTCTCGATCTGTGCCATATTAAAGGGGAAAGTTCTAAAACTCAAGTCAGCAAGTCAACCAACCACTCCTAGTAGTAAAGCAAGGTCCAGCGAAATTGGATTTCACACAATTCCCAAATTTCTCGAATTCATATTCCCTAGGGGAGTTAGGGAAGTATTGAGACCTTTGAATCTATTGATATTGGAAGTCGAATCATATATTATGATTGCAGTAGTGCCTCATATAGGAATCTTGCAAGTCAGAGTACTTCACCCAATTATAGCAGTGCTATTGAGCATATACCAAAGGCATGGTCGGACAACCAAAACACCAGCATGAATATTTCACCAGATCGTACTGTCAGCACTATCAGTGAAGTATTTAATAAAAGTCAACTAACGAGGTAGTGTGGCTGCAAGAATCTTACTCCTATCCCATCATAGGGTAATAGTGATGATTTTTGTAAACAGGCACCAACCAGCGAGAGCTGGACGCAGTGAAAATTCCTCCCAGGCTTCTGTGAATTAAAATACGGATACTACAAAAATACTACATGATAGACACCTTGATAGCCTACTACCTCCATCCCAAAAAAGAGCCAATAACCTAAATTTTTGCATGTGCCCTAAAGAGAATGCATTCTATTCTACATCTGGTTCGAGTAATATTCAAGCTCATCAAGTTACCGTTTCTCTGATATGTCCTTTGAGTATTTGGACTCTTCTCATAATGTTTTAAAAGCTTCTAGGAGTTCTATTTTCTCCCGAAATGCAGATGAGTTGGAGGAGGAAAAGAAAATGCTAAAATTTGAACTGAAACAAAGCCTGGACATGCACAATGGGAATTGTAGATGACAACCAAGAGAGATTGATCATTCAACGTCAAAGGTGGCATGCAACATAGAAGAAGCCAAGGAGCCCGCTGAAGCTTCACATTCTATGTTGAAAAAGAAGAAGGAAAAATGAAAAGATGCTTTAGAAAAAGCACCGATGGTTCAACAAATAGCAGAATCGGAATCTAAGAAGCAAAGTCATGAAGTAGAAGAGTAGAAGAAAGCACAAGATACATTTGACTGCAGTGAGAATTGCTATGGGAGATACTCAAACGATGAAATTGATGGTGCAACAATCTATTTCTCCATTTCAAAGAGTTGGGAATATGTCCGGAGTATGGTTTCCTTGTTTATGAATGTATAGAGAATAGCAGATTAGAGGATTGGTTGTTCTATAAGGACAAAAGTTCTCCTATACCATGGTCTGCTCGTTTAAAGATATCTATATAAATTGTTGTTGCTTCTTACTTCTTTCATGTAACAAAACCAGAACCCATTGTGCATCGAGACCTCAAACCTGCTAATGTCTCATGGATGCTAACTATAAAAGTAAGATTAGTGATGTTGGCCTAGCCAGATTGGTTTGACCGTCAATCTCAGGTAGATTCACTCAATATCTCGTGACATCAGCTGTTTGGACATTTTGCTATATTGACCTAGAATACCAAAAGATGGGATGTTGATTATAAAATCAAATATTTACTTTTCGGGAATCATGTTATTAGAAATAATTACAGCTAGGGATCCAATAGTTTGACATACAATGTTGAGAGGCCAACTGAAAAAGGAAAGTTTGATGATATACTAGATCCATTATTGAACGATTGAACCTTAGAGGAGGCGCTATCCTTTGCTAAGTTGTCTCTGAAATGTTACGAACTCAAGAGGAAGGAAAGGCCAGACCTTTGTACAGTCATATTGCCTAAACTGGAATGACATAAAAACATTGTGTTAGACTACAGACCTAGAGGTCCACTTACTTTACGTCCCTCAAGTTCACAAGAGAGCTTAGTAGTGACTGAGGAAGTAGGAAACAACATTTCTTACATTCAATCAGATAAAGCTGCAAAACTTCTTATGTACCTATTGGCAAGGTGATACCGCTGGTCATCACCTCAATTTTCAAGCATATTTTGGCCTCAGTCCAGAAAATCTATATATAATAAATTTACAAAGATACAATATGTAGTCACAACCACAACACCCCGTTGTAAAATTGGAAACTAAAAAATTACTTTTTTGATTCCAAAAAAACAATCTGAAACTATCAAAACCCAAATATTAAATACTAAATCATAGATTTTAAAACCAATAATGTTAAACTCTGAACCATAAAACCTAAAACAAACCCTATACCCTAACACTAATCCTAAACCTAACCCTAAACCCTAACCATTAAGTCCAAAAAATACTCTAAGCCCAAAATACGCAAATACAAATATTAAAAACTAAACCATAGATGTTAAACCTCAAATCCTAAACACAAACCCTAAAACCTAAAAAAACATATACCCTAAACAAAATCCTAACCCTAACCTTAACCATAACCCTAACCCTAAACCATTAACCCAAAATCCCAAGCCCAAAATACCAAAACCCAAACATTAAACGCTAAACCATAGATTTTTAACTAAAAATCCTAACCCCAAAACCTTAAACCTAAAAAATCCCTAAACCCTTACCCTTACCCTAACCCTAACCCTAACAAGAACCCTAACCCTAACGCTATCCTTAAGCCTAAACCTTGAACCCAAATCCCAAAATACCAAAACCCTAACATTAAACACTAAACCATAGATATTCCAACTCAAATCCTAAACCCCAAATCCATAAACCTTAAGAACGACCTAAATTGTAACCCTTACCCTAACATTAACCATAGCCCTAAGCCAACCATAAAACCCAAGCCCAAAATACTAAAATCCAAACATTAACACTAAACCATTGATATTAAACATAATATCCTAAACCCTAAATCCAAATACCAACAAAAAAACTCTAACCCTTACCCTAAACCATTAACCCAAAACCCTAAGCCCAAAATAACTAAACCCAAACATGAAATACTAAACCATATATTTTAAACCTGAAATTCTAATCCATGAACCATAAAACCATAAAAAAAAACTACACCCTAACCCGAGTCCTAACCCTAAACCCCAAAACCCTATGTCCAAAAAAACCCCTAAGTCCAAATATGAAAACAAAAACATTAAATACGAAACCATTGATTTAAAATATTAAATGCTAAACCACAAGCCCTAACCCCCCCCCCCCCAAAAAAAAAAAATAAAAATAAACCCTAACTGCAACCCTAACCCAAACTCTAACCTAGAACTAATAATCCGAAACCCCAAGCCTAAAAATCTAAAAACCCTAACCCTAACCCTAAACCATAAACTTGCAGCCATAAACAAGTTTACGGTATTTAGGCCAATCAGTCTGAGCAACTTTACTAGTAAAATAATATCCAAACTAGTAAGTAATAGACTGAGCCCTATCCTTGCGTCCTTGATCTCTACCAATCAGTCTGGCTTTGTCAAGGGGAGAAGTATATCTGAAAACATCATGTTGGCTCAGGAAATCATTCACCACATTAAGAAACCCAACATTGGTAGTAATGTGATTATTAAATTAGACATGGCAAAAGCTTATGACAGAGTATCCTGGTCATATATTTGCCTAGTTCTAAGGAAAATGGGGTTTAATGAAGTTTTTATTGACATGATATGGAGGATTATGGCCAATAATTGGTATTCTGTCATAGTCAATTGAAAAAGGTATGGGTTCTTCCATTCTACTAGAGGACTCAAACAAGGTGATCCACTCTCTCCGACCCTATTTATTTTAGGTGCGGAGGTTCTTTCAAGATCACTCAACAGGTTACACAATCATCCAGAGTATCAAGGCTTCATCATGGAAATAAAAGGGCCTCAAGTGAATCACCTAAGTTTTGCGGATGACATAATTCTCTTCACTTCAGGAAGACACAAAACTTTGGAACTCCTTATGGATATTTTGAAGGAGTATGAGAAGATTTCGGGGCAACATATCAATGGAGATAAAAGCCACTTCATGCTTCACCCTAGTACATTCAATAGCACTAAGGATAGGATTAAAAGGCTGACTGGCTTTAAACAGAAACAAGGCCCCATAACTTATCTAGGTTGCCCTTCATTTGTTGGCAGACCTAGGAATGTTTATTTTGATGATCTTATTAACAAAGTTGTTTCTAGAATTACAGGTTGGCAAACAAAGCAACTTAGCTATGGAGGAAAGGCTATACTTTCTAAGCATGTTCTCCAAGCCTTGCCAATACACCTACTATCAGCAGTAACCCCCCCAAATACTATCATAAGACAGATCCAAATGCTTATTGCAGACTTCTTCTGGGGATGGAAAAACAATAAGAAAAAATACCATTGGTCCTCTTGGAAAAACCTGAGCTATCCTTATGAGGAAGGGGGGATTGGGATGAGGAACTTACAAGATGTTTGCAAATCGTTTCAATTCAAACAATGGTGGATATTTAGAACCAAGCAAACCTTATGGGGAGATTTTTTGAAAGCTAAATACTGTCAAAGATCTAATCCGGTGAGTAAAAAATGGGACACTGGAGAGTCTTTAACTTCGAAACATATGCTTGCTACTAGACAACAGGTGGAGCAGCACATTCAATGGAGACTTCAAGCTGGGAATTGTTCCTTTTGGTGGGACAATTGGCTTGGCATAGGGCCTTTAGCTCACCACACAAACAGCAGCAATAGACTCAACAACATCACTGAGGAAGAATTCTGGGAAAATGGAGAATGGAACAGGAACAAACTAGTGGAATATGCCCCATCCAACCACCTAAACAGCATATTGGCCACAAAGATCCCCCACCAACAACAATTACCTGACCAACCTATTTGGAAACTCAGCAACTATGGTAACTTCAGTTGTGCGACTGCTTGGGAGCAAATCAGGGAGAAAAAGGCTAAGAATAAGTTCAAGTCCTTGTTATGGCACAAATCAATTCCTTTTAAATCTTCTTTTCTTTTATGGAGAACTTTAAAAGGCAAGCTTCCTACAAATGATAAGCTAACTAACTTTGGCATCGAGCCATCACCTTGTTATTGTTTTTTTTGGCAGAATAGGTATGGACAACATCGACCACACCTTTAATTCAAAACCATTTGCAGCTGCAGTCTGGAAATTTTTTGCAGCTACTGCAGGTATACAAGCTGAGCAGGCAACACTGCATGCAAAAGTGAGGCAATGGTGGACAGCAAAGCCTCGAAATGCTGCCCATCAATTGCTTCTGCAAGCAACACCAGTATTCATTTGCTGGAATTTATGGAAGAACAGGTGCGCAAGCAAATACGGAGGCAAAACCACTAATATTAGCCGTGTCAAATATGCAATCTACAAGGATACAGACAAGATGCTGGAAAATGCCTTCCCTCATATTAAATGGCCTGAAAACTGGACAGCCTTAATCCAATCAAGCGAACAGTGCAAACATATAATTAAAGTGTACATGGTAGCATGGAAGAGACCCCCATATCAGTGGATAAAAATCAATACAGATGGAAGTGCATTTAATGGCACTGGGAGGACTGGGGCTGGAGGTATCATCAGGGACAAAGATGGCAAAATGGTGATGGAATTCTCAAGATCACTTGGAGAAGGATCGAACAACAAAGCTGAAGCTGAGGCTGCTCTGCTCGGACTGTCTTGGGCACTGGATCTTGGCTACAAAAATATACATATAGAGTTGGATTCTCAATTGGTGGTACATTGGATCACCAAGAGAACAGCCCCTCTGTGGACTGTTGCCAATCAAATAGAGGAAATTCAGCAGCTCACATTGCAAGCTCATAACTTCAAATGTTCTCATATCTTCAGGGAAGCAAACTGTGTAGCAGACTTCCTCGCAAAACACAGCCACAACTTAGAAACCCCCCAAGTTTACTTCAACACCAATCAATTACCCAAAGAAGCTCTAGCTCATTACCAAATGGACTTGCAGAACATGCCAAGCTTTAGAAGAAAGAAGACTAAGAAGATCTTTGAACCTCCATGAAAATTGTACCTATTCAATTTGGCTATATACAAGCAATATAGCTACTTTGAAGAGGATATAGACTTGTTAGCTTGCTTTATATCATCTTAATTGTAAGGGGAGAGTCTCCCTAATTTATGCTTATTAGATATTTTGTAACGAGAGGAGTCCTCTCCTTAAGATTTTAGTAATTTTGGTTTCTTCTTTCAAATGTAAGGGGAGGAGTTGAATTTCAATAGGAAAGTCAACTCCAAACCACCGTAGGATTGGAGGTTAGGTTTTATGTCCCCCTCCTTGTAATTTGTTTTGTTTTGCATTAATGTTAAGGCCTGGGGGTGTCGCTCAGCCCCTACCCCTCCAAGGGTATTAAAATTTAAAAAAAAAAAAAAAACAATGGTCTTGTGGAATGAAATTTAATGTCATGCTAGTGGATTCTTACCCTTTTGAGGATCCTGATGAACCAAAATATTTTTGGAAGACGATCAATAGGATCCTGAGCGTGTAGTATTTTGTTCCTGAGAACAGTCAGATATCTGAGGAATGTCGCCACTTAATCTCAAGGATCTTTGTTGGAGATCCGGAACAGAGGATCACAATGCCTAAAATTAAGATTCATGTATGGTTTTTGAAAAATCTTCCAACAAATTTAATAGAGGATTAGATTAGTAGTGATCTGTTTGAAGAACCCGATCAACAAATGCAGAGCATTGATACGATCATGAAAATAATCTCAGAGGCAACAGTACCACCAATTAGATTGTATAACTTGGAAAGCATGGACGATGACATGGTTGACTTGGATTCAAAGCCTGATCTTGATATTGATAGCAACGGGGAGATCATATATGCAATGTGAGTGCATGCCAAGCTACTGAAAAGGAATTTGTATCCACAATCTTAGGAGAACATTTCTGGACTTGTTGGTGTGCAAGGCTTAGAGATTGTTCAATGCTCAGTAACAAGAAAATGGGTGTATTTACAATGTTTGTAATTAGTCAAGTGCTTATCCTGAAAGGGGCTTTTAGTCTGCCCATGAACTATTTCTTCTATTGCAATATGAGGAATTGGCTGAAAAATTAAGGGAGTTTCCATAAAAAAAAAAAGAGCCCAAAATATCAAAACCCAAATATTAAATACTATACCATATGTTTTAAACCTCAAATACTAAACCCTTAACTTTAAAATATAAAAAAACCTACACCCTAACCCTAACCCTATCCCTAAACCCTAACTCCAAAAAAAATCATTGAGCTACGAAGGTAGAGCAACACTAGTTAAGCATGTACTTTAGGCATTACCTATTAACCTCTTATAAACAATTACTCCCCCAAGTACTATTGTTTATTAAATTCAATGTCTTATAGATGATTTCTACTGAGGTTGGAGAAATGAATACAAAAAATACCCTTGGGCCTCCTAGAAGAATCTAAGATGCCCTTATGAGGAGGCAGGTATTGGTATGAGGACTCTTAAGGACGTTTGCATGTCCTTCCAATATAAACAACAGTGGATCTTTAGAAATAAGCATACCTTGTGGGGAGATTTTTTTAAGGTAAGTACTGTCAGACGTCCAATCCTATTAGCAAAAAGTGGGACACTGGGGAATTATTGACATGGAAATACCTAATGCACAATAAACGGAATGTTGAATAACACATGCACTTGAAGCTCAATTCTTGAAATTTCTCTTTTTAGTTGGACAATTGGCTTGGTGTTGGACCCCTAGCACAATTTTTTTATGGAAAGCAATCGATTCAACAACACTACTGTTGCTGAATTTAGGGAGGAAGGACACTGGAACTAGAATATGCTTCTCTAACTAGCTCTTATCGACCAGATTGCTAATATCCTTGATACTGAGTTTCACATCAAACAAAACACTCCGGATCAAGCTATTTGGAAACTTAACGTAATGGAAAATTCAGCTGCTCATATGCTTGGAATAAAATTAGGGAGAAGAGATCAAAGTTAAAATTCAACACCCTCATATGGAACAAGAGTATCCCTTTTATATATTCTTTCCTTTTGTAGAGATTTTTAAGAGGTTAATTGCCTACTTATGAAAACCTAACAGGTTTTGTCATTGAGCCAACAAATTGGTTTTGTTGTTGTATTACGTAGGTATGGATACCATAGAGCATAGTTTCAACAATGGAACATTTGCAGCATACATATGGAAGAGTTTTGAACAAAGTGTTGGGATAGTCACAGATCATAGATCACAGTACCATCTCATTATACAATGGTACGAAACTAAATAAAATAATGAAGCCTATCGATTGTTATTACAGGCTACTCCTATATTCATATCCTGGAACCTCTAGAACAATAGATGTGCTAGCATATATGGAGGAAAAAAATCGAATGTGAGCGAGTCAAATATTCTATATACAAGGACAACTACAAGCTGTTCGAATTTTCCACAAATTAAATTGCCCGCAAACTAGCTTCATTGACTCAACTTAGCAGAAAATTGTATTCATGATACCAAAGTGACTCTTGTTATGTGGAAAAACCCTCTAAATCAATGGTTAATATTAACATTGATGGCATTGCCTTGAGCAATCCCGGCAAAACTGGAGCAGGTGGAATGATATGGAAACACAATTGACAAATGTTGTTAGCTTTTAGCATGCCTTTGGAAAAGGAACTAACAATCAAGCTGAAGTTTAAGCAGCAATTTTTGGGATGACATGGTCCCTAGAGCTAGGCAACAAAAAGATTTTATTAGAGGTGGATTCAAAGCTCTTAATGAATTGGATCATGCACAAAACCAATCCACATTGGACCATCAAGGCATAGATACGTGAAATGCAGGCCCTCATACATAATACACATGAGTTTAGACGCAAGCACACTTACAGAGAAGCCACCTTTCTTGAAGATTCACTCTCAAAACAAAGTCACAAGTTCACTTGCCCTCAGATTTACTTTAGAAGTGAACAACTACATAAGTAAACTATGAATACATGTTTTACAAGTAACATATAAAAGTAAACTATTATGCTGTTTACTGATGAAAAGCTTTACAACACATGTTGACTAGCTGAACCAATAAATTTGACAAGTGAAACTATGAAATTAAATGATAGTTTTACAATGTCTACAAAACCTCTATTGGGACCCATGTTATGAAAATATGCATAGTAAATTCTCGGAAAAGCCCCGGATCAACATGGATCTCACTAAGACTGGGCAACGAAACGGGACGTACCGGTACCGTTCCGGTTCGTTCCGGTTCGTCCCGTTTCGGTTGCCTACGGGACGGGCCGGGATAGTCTAAACCGGTACACGGAACGGGACAGAACCGTAGTTTCGTACCGGTGTACCGGTACCGGTTCATCCCGGTTCAATCTGGTTCCGATCTGGTCCAGTTTATTTAATATATATTAATTTTTTTACATTTTATATTTTATATAATTTATATTTATATTTTTTTGTAAATTATATTTTAAAATTCAATTTTTTTCAAATTCCCTGCCCCTGCCCGCCCTGCCCGCCCCTGCCCGCCCCTGCCCGCTCTGCCCGCCCCTGCAGCCTGCAGACTGCAGTCTGCATAAAGCTGCACTGCAGCTGCAGCAGGCAGCCCCCCCCCCCCGCCCCCTACCCTTTTCCCGAGACTACCATTACCAATAGCTTTAAACGAAAAAATTAAAACGGCTAGTTTTTTTGTTTTATAAATTAGAGTTGTGTGTAAAAATTTTATAGACAAATTACAACTTACAAATATAAGTCTGAGTATTTGAGAGAATATATATTTCCAAATTACATTCATATTTATAACTTATATCATTTGGTCATTTGGTGTATTTCAGAGGAGGAATCTTCTTCAAATTTCAAGTTTCGACATCAATATATTAATTTTCATTATAATCGATTGTTCTTACACAAACGTTTGGTAACTTCGTTCCACTCTCTAATCTTATATTTATTTTTTGTATTTATTATTTAACTTGTAAGTTGTTCTTGTTATATTATTGTTCTTGTTAAGTTTCGTATTTTATAATTTATAATTTTATATCATGGAGTCTTCTAAAAAAAGTGGAAGTAAAAAAGGTCTAGTACAATAAGTAAAAAAATTAGTAAAAAAAAACTAATAAAGGTGCTAGTTCGTCTAAATCTAAAATTCCTCTTGTTAGAATAAATACAGATGAATTTACGCATGTGAATGAAACTAGTTTTTCCCGTCCCGGTCCTATAAATATTAATTCAGATAGTTCGACTCCCCATGAACTCTATGAAAGACATTATGGTATTAATCAAGAAAATGAAGAAGTGGAAACGGATGAACAATTAAATTTAGATGAAGAAGTAGATTTAGATGATACACCGACTAGCCCCGCCGCCGACCTCAATGCAGTCAATAGTATAGGTATTGAAGCTCCACCTCCGGTTGGAACTACTCGTCCCCCTATTATTCCAACTAGAGGTAAGACCAAGGTACAACGTTCTTTAAAATCACATGTGTGAAAATTTTGTTATTTGAATGAAGAAAAAACTTTTAGTATATGTAATCTTTGTAAACAACATTTTAAATATACATCTGGTGGGACGGGAGGTTCAACGGGGGGATTGAAAAAACATTTGATTAACAAGCATAGTAAAGAGTGGTTTGCATATATGTCTTCCCTTGAAGTTGTTGGAAATTGTAATGTTGAAGAATCGGTTAGAGGATCAAATATGGTTCAAAGTGAGTTAAATACTTCGAACCCAAGTGGTCCTCTTACACATCGAACCTATAACAAGGATCGTGATCGTGAAAACTTTGCTAAAATGGTTTTTGTTTGTGGTTTACCTTTTAGTTTTGGAGAACATCCGGGTTTTATTGCTTATATTCGCGAAACATATAATCCTAGTTTTCAAGGTTTATCAAGAAGCATGGTAAAAAGAGATATTTTCGAATTTCAAGAAAAACATTGTCAATATTTACGTGCCTATTTTGAACTAATGGATTGTAGAGTTGCTATTACTACTGATATGGGTCGTAGTCCTAATGTTTTGATTATTTAACTGTTACTGCGCATTGGATCGATTATAATTGGAATTTACAAAAAAGAATTATTGGTTATAAAATTTGTCAAAAGAAAAAAAAACCGGAATTTATATTGCTACTACTATGTTGGAAATTTTAGATTTTTTTGGTCTTTGTGATAAAGTCGTTAGTATTACTTTAGATAATGCCTCTGCTAATTTAAATGCTATTAATTTTCTAGAACCTAGACTTTGTCCAATTAGTAAATATGCTTTTCATGTTAGATGTGTCGCGCATATATTAAATTTGGTTGTTAGTGACGGTGTGAAATTATTTGAAAATAGTTGTGATAAAATTGATAATGCTTGTTTTTACATTTTTCATATGAATAGTAGTAGTAGAATTAATCAATTTTAAGAACTTTGTAATGCATTTAAGCTTCCGTTTAGAAAAGTTCCGAAGCATGTAAAAACTAGATGGAATTCCTTTTATGATATGCTTGAAGTTGCTTATGCATATGGTCAACCTATTACTACGCTATTTAATAATCATAATGCTTATCCTGAATTTAAAATTAATGATAGTGATTGGGATAAAGTAAATGAACTTAGAATATTTTTGAAATCATTTTATGATGCTACTAAAATTTTTTCTGGAATATATTATCCTACTATTTCTGAAATTTTAATACACATATGTGAGATTTCATCTATTTTTTCTGAACATAAAACAAATACTTTATTCACCTCTGCTATTGAAGTTATGATTACAAAATTTAAAAAATATTTTTTTCCTATTCCTCAAATTTATTTAACTGCACTTCTTTTCAACCCTGAATATAAAGAATATGGTGCAAAAGCTTTAGTTGAATGCATTTATCAGAATTTAGATATTCAACCTGAAGAAGAACCTGATTTGGTAACATGTCAAAATAGTATAAAATACTTTGCAAAAGAAATGTATGATAAATATTCATTCTTAGATAATGTTGAAAATCCTCAAACGTCTACGAATCAAGTAGGTGCTCATGGACGAGTGAAACATAAACTTGGTCTTGACTCTTCTAATAAATGTGAATTTGTTAAATATCTTGAACAGGGTACGGACGATATTACAAACGATAATGGTATACCGGAACTATTGAACTGGTGGAGGAATCGTGGAGCTCAATATCCAAAACTTAGTAGGATGGTGAAGGATGTGCTTGCAATTCAAGGATCATCAGTAGCTTCGGAGGCAGCTTTCAGCGCGGCAAGATTTCAAATTGGAGACCACAGATATTCGTTAGCAGAAGACAGCCTGGAGTTATCAGTGTTATTAGAGACTGGATAAATGCTGAGCGTAGAAATCAAGTTCCCCCAACACAATTGAGTATCATGTTCTTCTATTATGGAGATCTAGTTTTAGCACTTGTACAAGCATCTTGAAATGCAGCTCCCCCATAAAGGACATTTGTACGAAAGACTGTTCTGAATATTTAAGGCATAATAAAACCATATGTGACAAGAGAGCTAAAGGGAAACAAATACCAATAGATAGGGATTAGAGACCACCTTTGCTTATACTTGTGGAATTGTGTATATTACATTCTTTTCTTTACTTTTCTGTGCTTCATAATTTTTAAAAGCCATATGATAGATATGATTAGCTGATCAGTGGTAGGAGAGGATGACCCATGCTAGGCATTTTAACCCCAGGGATATCATCATCATAATTCCATAAATTGGGATCGGCCCATGCTAGCCTTTCGCCCCTGAGCTGCCACCCTTCCATACTAATTGGGATTGGCCCATGCTAGGCTTTAGCCCAAGAGCTTCCACCCTCTTATACCAATCGAGATCGGTATATGCAAGGCTTTTGCCCCTGATCTTCCACACTTCTATACCAATTGGGATCGACCCATGCTAGGCTTTGTCCCTGGACTGCCACCCATAATTTTACAAATTTCTTCGCTTAGATTTTTTACTGTTAGTGATTGTTGCTTTGATGTTGTTAACTCTTTTGAGACTGTGTACTTTTGATAACCAAAACTCTTTTGAGATTGTTCTTTTATTGATAGTAAATCATTTGTCATTGATGTTTTGGTGGTTATAATCATTGTTGAAATTTGGAACTATGAACCAGTAGTAGAAGACATACGAATATAGACTGACGATAATGACAATGATGTGGGAAGAAAATTTGACACAAACGTAATACTTCTATGATTCAATACATATTTTAGGCATCTCAAATTTAAGCACATACGAATTGAAGACTTATAACATTCATACAAGATATTTTAAATCTATATGATAGCCAAATACTCACCTACTAATATCATAGACAAGGTATACATGAATGTGGAATCAAGGAAGAATGTGGCAAATTCAACTTAAGGATGAATACATATTCCAAGTAAGTACATACATATAAATCTAGAATAGAGCAAGCAAACGTCTTGTGAGGCAACATAATAGTCTAACACAATGGGTGTAATAACCAATAAAGGGAACATATGAACATGTGAAAAGATAACATATGTGATGAATAGACTATTGAAGCAAGTTGGCAAGATAATGCCAGATCATGTATCCATCCTATAAACATGTGTACCATGTGTAATGAGGAATCACTTTGACTTATATAAGGGAAATACGTGCCAGGGGTACTTTGACAATGAAACAAGTTTAAACCTTGATGCTAACACTTGGTAGAGAAAAAATGCACATTTTGTAACAAACTCATAGTAGAGTGCTCACTTTAACTCTCTAGGAGTACGAACTGCATTTATGGATCACTCACTACCAAGAGCACTTAGAAAGTTAATAATTGTTTGATTCATGCCAAGGAAATAGGAAATCAAATAGCCTTACATATCTTGCTGCACAATAATGGATATCACAATGAGTTAACCATCTTTCTTTCAGATTATTTATGTACAATGGAGTAAATAATAAAAACTAATATTAGTTTCTAAACATGTTTGGGCTACATGATCAGACAAAAATAGTAATTGACTTTATATTTATAATTGATCCCATCCAGAGTTCTTCCATCCATTTTCCCCTAATTATTTTTATAAGGTCCTCCGAAACCCCTCAGTCTTCATCACATCTAGAAAATAGTATTAAAGGAATGGAAGGAAGTAAGCTCATGCAATACTCAATTTAGTGGTGTATTACTACACTTTCAATGTTCTATTCTCTAACAAGTTTTCATGTCTTCTCTACATATGCAGCCAAACCCTCTTATTTTTTTGATACACAAAATAGTCCCTAAGCCTCACAATGTGGAAATGCCAATATGAACTCATGACTTCCGATCAACATCCTGTAAAAACCAACAAACATTTAGATTCTCAAAACACGCTCATAAACAAAATTTAAGGGGACTCCACTCCATGTATGTCCCAACAAGCACCTACTTCCTGAACATTCACCAAAATCACACCATACAGAGGCAAAACTTAAAAGTTCATTAACACATACAAAATTTTACAAATAAAGTAAGAATAAGAGAGGGATGAAAATTTCCACAGCTTATCTTGCTAGACAAAAACCTCAATTTCCAAAACATATATTCTAAAGTTCAGGTTTTCCTCTTCGCCTTACCTTGATGTTAATTCATATTATTCACTTGAATTCCTTAAAATGCAGTCCACTAATTCGAAGTAGGTGCATAACCTACTTGTGACCTACTAGGATAGTTTAGTCAAGCAAGCACCTCAATTATTTTACACCATTTTCCCCATTTTAAATTCTTTACAAGACCATAACACTAAATACACATTTGACCACTTTGCATTTATATCGAATACCACCTTTTACTATCCCGCGTCTAAATGGTTTTTTTTAGTTCAATTATTCGTATATGTATCGGAAGGCACGGGGAATTACAAAATCAAACATACTTTACTGTCACCAGTCACATAGAAAACGAAATCCATAACTATACAACAAGGGAATTTTTAAGCGACATATACATAGAACTAGTTCACGTAGAATACGGGGTGTTACAGTAAGGAAGCAAAAACCTAGTACCAATTGGATATGTTTGAAATGGAAAACTTAAGAAGTACAAAAATCAAGAGAATCAAGGATCCACCTTGAATTCTATCCATTTTCAATTTAATTATAGGTTAAGGCTTAGCTACTTTGAATAGGTTAGTTTCTTTTTTGTAAAGGGAGAGTCTCCCTTTTTTATTCTTTCTATATTCTTTGTATCGAAAGGAGTCCTCCCTTTTAGGTTCTTAGTATTTTAGTTTCATCTTTTTTCTAAGTGAGTGAGTTGACTTTCCTTTTTTGAAAGGTTGACTACAAACTCACCTCAGAATCTGAGGTAAGGTTTTATTCCCCCTCCTTGTATTTTTTGTCTGTATTAATGCTAAGGCCCGGGGCTGTTGCTACGCCCGTGACCCTTCCAGGGTTCATTAAAAGAAAATCCAAAATACCAAAACCCTAAAACTAAACACTAAACGATAGATATTACAACTCCAATCCTTAACCCCAAACCCTAGAACCTAAAAAACAACCGAAACCCTAACCCTGACCCGAACATTAACCCTTACCCTAACCCTACCATAAACCCTAAACCTGAAGCCCAAAATAACAAAACCCAGAAATTAAACACTAAACAATAGATATTAAACCTCAAATCCTAATCCCTAAACCCAAAAACCTAAAAAAACAAAAAACCCTAACCCTAACCCTAAAACATGAACCTGAAACCCTAAGCTCTAAATACCAAAACCCAATTATTAAATAGTAAACCATAGATTTTAAACCTCATATGATAATCCCTTAACTATAAAACCTAAAAAAACTACACCCTAAACCTAACACTAACCCTAAACTCTGTCCTAAACAGTAAGTCCAAAAAAACCCATCACTTTAAAATACGAAAACCAAAACATTAAAAACTAAACCATACATTTTAAATGTAAAACCCTACACCACAAACCAGAAAAACTGAAAATAAAACTAAACCTCTACCCTAAACCTAACCTTAACCCCTAAAACAATAACCTGAAACCCCTAGCCCAAAATACAAAAATCCAAACATTAAATACTAAACCATAGATAATAAACCTCAAATCCTAAAACCTGAACCATAAAACTTGAAAAAACCAACACACTAACCCTTACCCTAACCCTAAACCCTAAACCCTCATTCCAAAAAAGAAGTCCAAATAAAACCCCTAAGTCTAAAATATAAAAAACCAAACATTAAACACTAAACTATAGATTTTAAAAAACAAGTCCTAACCTACAAACCCTAAAATCTATACAAACCTAAACCTTAACCTAACCCTAACCCTAACCCTAACCTTAACCCTAACCCAAACCCAAACCCAAACCTTAAACGATTGACCTAAAAACCCAAGCCCAAAATACTAAACCCAAGCATTAAACACTAAACCATAGATTTTAAACCAAAAATCATAAACTCCAAAATATAAAACATAAAAAAAATCTCAAACCCTAACCCTAACCCTTTTCCTAAATAGTAAGTCCAAAAAAAACCCAACACTTTAAAATACGAAAACCCAAATATTAAAAACTAAACAATAGATTTTAAATGTCAAATCCTAAACCACAAACCAAAAAAACTGAAAATAAAACTAAACCATAAATATTACAACTCAAATCCATAACCCCAAACCCTAGAATCTAAAAAATAGACTAAACCATAACCCTAACCCCACAATAAATCTTGAATCCCTAGCCCAAAATACCAAAGCCAAAACATTAACACTAAACAATTGATAATTGTCACGACCCAAATCGGGGACGCGACTGGCACCCACATTTACCCTCCTATATGAGCGAACCAACCAATCTAAACCTTAAACATTTCAATATAATATCAACAAAAGTAATGCGGAAGACTTAAACTCATAAATAAAACAATTCAAAACTATTATTAACATCCCCAAAATCTGGAAGTTATCATCACAAGAACATCTATCTCAAATTGCTAAACTAAAACTGTCTAAGAAGCTAAAACAAATACTAGCTAGGTCATGCCGGAAGTTCAAGGCATCAAGACTTGAAGAAGAAGACCCAGTCCAAGCTAGAAGCATTAGCTCACCCTGAAGATCCGGTGTGACGAAGACTGGCTTGATTTACTGCTGAGTTGAAGTTGACGGAACGTTTGCTGCATTACACAAATAACAAGAAGGAAACATAAAAGTAGGGGGTCAGTACAACCACAAGTACTGAGTAGATATCATCGGTTAACTCAAAATAGGGAACAATATATATCAATAATAATGTAAATCAACTACAATACTCAACATGTAGCAACAACAATTACTTTATCATTAACAGTTACCGTCAAGTTTACACATGAGACTCAAGCCTCAATACCATACTCATTTGGGAATTAAGTTCTTTAGATTGAGTATATTCATTATCTTTCATGATTCATTATCTTTCTTCCTCTTGTGTCGGTACGTGACACTCCGCTCCTCTATTTCTATCCTGGTGCCGGAACGTGGCACTCCGATCCTCATATACTATCCTGGTACCGGAACGTGGCACCCGATCCATAT
>CM064973.1:20554225-20728224 GCA_032847665.1 Solanum chilense
CAAAGCTTTGTTTTTCTCCTCAGCCTCTCGATCGATTCCTCCCTTTCTCTTGTTTCTTTCTGTTTTGTTTTATTCAAACCCTCTTTCCTTTACCCTAATTATCATATAATTAAGAATAAAAGAGGACAATAAAACCCACTAATTAACTTAAGGTTACCTCTTTTAACCCCCAAGTAATTAGACTTATTAATATTAACCCTCAATCTTTATAATTAAGGAAAGAATAGTCCAAAACGTCCCTTAAAATGTGTAAAGAAATCCTATTCTGCCTGGGATTTGCGCAACCTATGACGGCCCGTCGTGCCTGCGACGGTCCGTCACGCAGGTCGTCGCAACAGCCTAGAATCCCATTTTTCACTAAGTGCACTGTGACGGTCCGTCACACTCGTGACGGTCCGTCACACTCGTGACGGTCCGTCCTGCACTTCCGTCATGACGGTCAGAGACTCGTTCCTTGTACCAAATTCTCAAAAGTTGAAGTGTTTTGCAACGGGAGCTCGCGACGGTCCATCGTGGATGTGACGGTCCGTACTGCAGGTCCGTCACAATTTACAGAGAGTCGATTTCCAGTACCCAATTTCAGAATTCCCAAGTATATTGAAACGAGACCCTGCGACGGTCCGTCGTGCCTGTGACGGTCCGTCGTGGGTTCCGTCGTTTCAGCCAATTTTCCAGAATTAAAATCTGCTGCTCAAAATGACTAAACAGGTCGTTACAATAATAAACCTTAAATCCTAAACCATAAACCCAAAAAACCAAAAAAAAACCAAAAACCTTAATCCATAACCCTAACCCTAACCCTAAACCATACACTTAAAATCCAAAGCCCAAAATACCAAAATACAAACATTAAATACTAAACCATAGATTTTAAACCTCAAATGCTAAACTCTGAACCATAAAACCTAAAAAAGACCTACACCCTAACCCTAAAATCTAAGTCCAAACAAAGAATGACCAAAAAAACCTAAGTTCAAAATATGAAAACCCTAACATTAAACACTAAACCATATAATTTAAACATCAAATCCTAAACCACAAACCCTAAAACCTAAAAAATGTAAACCTAACCCTGAAAACCCTAACCTTAACACTAACCCTAACCTTAAGCCTAAACCATTAACGCGAAACCCCAAGCCCAAAATACAAAAACCTAAAAAACCTTAAACCCTAACCCTTACCCTGTCCTTAACACAAACCCTAACCCTAGCACTATTCTTAACCCTAACCATAACATAAAGCCCCAAATAACAAAACCCTTACATTAAACACTAAAACATATATTACAACTCGAATTCTTAACCCCAAACCCTAAAATCTAAAAAAAAACTAAGCCCTAACCCAAACCCTAACATTAGACCTAACCCTTACCCTACCATAAACCCTAAACCCCATGCCCAAAATAAAAGCCCACATATTAAGCACCAAAACTATTGATATTAAACCTCAAATCCTAAAACCTAAAAAACCCAAAAACCTAACCCTAACTTTAACCCTAACCTTAACCCAGAACCATAAACCCGACACCCTAATTCAAAGTCCAAAAAATTTTTGTAAGTCTAAAATAAGAAAATATAAAAATTAAACACTAAATTATAGATTTTAAACCTCAAAACCTAAACCACAAACCCAAAACTTGAAAAAAAACTAATCCCTAACCCTAAACCATTAACCTTAAACCCAATCTTAAAATACCAAAACGAAAACATTAAACACTAAAGAATAGATTTTAAGCCAAAAATACAACAACCCAAACATTAAATGCTTAGCCATAGATTTTAAACCTCAAATGCTAATTCTTGAACCACTATACCTAAAAAAACAAAGACCCTAACCGTAATCCTAACCCTAACCCTAACCCTAAGCTCTTAACCCAAAACCTTTAATCAAAAAAATTAAAAACCCTATGTCCAAATTAGGAAAACCCAACAATTAAATACAAAATCATAGATTTTAAATCTCAAAATTTAAACCACAAACCCTAAAACCATAAAATATCCCAAACCATAACTCTAACCCTAACCTTAACCCTAACTCTAACCCTACACCAATAACCCAAAACCCAAGTCCAAAATATCAAAACCCAATCATTAAACGCTAAATCATATATTTTAAACTAGAAATCCTAAACCCCGAAAGATATAACCTAAACAAACCTAAACTCTATAACCATTTCTGTAACACGAACCCTAACCCTTTACTTAACCGTAACTGTAAACCCTAAACCCTAATCCCAAAGCCCAAAATACAAAAGTCTTTACATTAAACACTAAACCATAGACATACAACTCAAATCCTTAACCCCAAACACTAAAACATAAAAGAGAACCTAAACCCTAACTATAACCGTAACATTAACCCTAACCCTAAACCTAGCATAAACCCTAAACCTCAAGACCAAAATACAAAAACCCAAACATTAGAAATAAACCATTGATATGAAACCTCAAATCCTAAATCATAAACTCCAAAACCTAAAAAATACCAAAAACCATAACAATGAACCATAAACCGGAACCCTAAACAATTGCTAGTCATTCTCATGTAATGGCTAAAATGCAGCAGTTTTTTCTTCTTTATCGTGAAATTTGATCTCAAACAAGGATTTTGACATAGAAACTGATTCTCCCGTACATTGATGTTTCACAAGCCGTAACTGAGTATATATCTCAGAAGTTCATCACCACCATCATCTTTGGTTCTTTAACATGGAATGCCCTTACAAGAGCATTTAAAATACAAGATCTGCAAGCTCTTTATTGATATATGTGTCTGGATCTATGCCATATCAAGGGGGAAACTTTTAAAACTCAAGTTTGCAAGTCAACCAACAACTCCTAGCAGTAAAGCAAGCTCCATCCAAATAGGATTCTAACATGACTCTCCCATATCTTAAGTTCATACTCCACAGGGGGGTTGGGAAAGTATTGGTACCTTTGAATCTATTGATGTTGGCGGTCGAAGCATATATTATGATTGTAGTAGTGCCTCATATATGAATCCTGCAAGTCAGAGTGCTTCACCCAATTATAGCAGTGCTACTGTGTATACACCAAAGGCATGGTTAAACAGCCAAAACAACAGCATGAATCCTTCATCGGATCATTCAATCATCACTATCTGTGAAGGATTTAAGAAAAGTCAACTAATGAGGTAGCCTAGCTGCAAGAATCTTACTCCTATCCCATCGTGGGGCAATACTATTGATTTTGGTTAATGAGTACCAGCCACAAAGCTAGTTGGAAGCAGTGAAAATTCCTCCCAGGATTCTATGAATTAAATTATGGATACTACAAAAATACTCTATGATAGATACCTTGGTATCCTACTACCTCCATCACAACAACGAGTCAATAACCTAAATCATCGCATGCTCCCTATTGAGAATTCATTCTACTCAATAATTAATTTGAGTAATCATTCAAGATCTGCAAGTCACCATTGTCTGATATGCCCTTTGAGAATTTGGACTCTTTTTATAATGTTTCAGAATCTTCTAGGAGTTCCATATCTTTCCAAAATGCATGTGTTGAAGGAGGAAATGAAAAGGCTAAAATTTGAACTGAAACAAATCCTGGAAATGTACAATGGAAATTGTAGACGACAGGTAAGAGAGATTGATCATTCAACATGAAAAGAGGGATGCAACTTAGAAGAAGCCAAGCAGGCCGTGAAGCTTCACATGCTATGTTGGAAAAAGAGAAGCAAAAATGCAAAGATGCTTTAGAAATAGCACCAATGTTGCAATAGATAGTAGAATAGGAATCTAAGAAGCGAAGGCATGAAGCAGAAGAGTAGAAGAAATTGCATGATGCATTTTCCTACGGTGATAATTGCTATAGGCGATACTCAAAAGATGAAACTGAAGCTGCAACAAACTACTTCTCCAATTCTAAGAGTGGGGAACCTGTTTGGAGTATGGTTGCCTTATTTATGAATGTACGGAAATAGCAGCTTAGAGGATAGGTTGTTCTTCAAGAACAAAAGTTCTCTTATACCATGGCTTGCTTGTTTAAGGATAGCTGCACAAATTGCTTGTGGTCTTCACTTCCTTTACCTAACAAAACCAAATCCCATAGTGTATCGAGACCGCAAACCTGCTAATATTTTCTTGGATTCTAAGTACAAAAGTAAGATTTGTGATGTTGGCCTATCCATATTGGTTCCAACATCTGTCTTAGGCAGATTCACTCGGTGTCTCATGACATCAGCTGTTGGGACAATTTTCTATATTGACCCTGAATGTCAAAAGACTCGGATGTCGAATACAATCAAATGTTTACTCTTTGGGAATCATGTTATTACAAATAATTACAGCAAGACCTCCAATTGGTATGACACACCAAGTTGAGAGGTCAATTGAAAAAGGAAAGTTTGATGATATACTAGATCCATAAGTGAATGGTTGGCCCTAAGAGGAGGCATTATCCTTTGATAAATTATCACTAAAATGTTTCAAACTCAGGAGGAAGGATATGTCAGACCTTTGTTCAGTGATATTGCCTGAATTGGAACAACTTAAAAATACTGCATTAGACTACACACCCAGAGGTCTACTTACTTTATGTCCCTGAAGATCACAATAGAATATAGCACTGACTGAGGAAGTTAGAAAAAACATTTCTGACAGTCAATAAGATAAAGTAGCATAACTGCTCATGAAGCTATTGACAATGTGATACCGCTAGTCACCACCTCTATTTTCAAGCATATATTGGCCTCGCCAGTCCATAAAATCTGTAAATATTAAATGTACAAATATAAAATATACAGTCACAACCACAATACCCCGTTGTAAATTTAGAAATAGAAAAATACTTTTTTGATTACAAAAAAGACCAAAATACACAAACCCAAACATTAAATACAAAAATGTAGATTTTAAACCTCATATGTTAAACCCTAAACCCCAAAAACCTAAAAAAAAAACCCTACACCCTAACCCTAATCCTAACCCTAAACCCTACATCCTAAACCTTAAGTAAAAAAAAAACATTAAGTCCAATATTCAAAAACTCAAACATTAAACACTAAATCAAAGATTTTAAACCTCAAATCCTAAACCACAAGCCCTAAAACCTAAAACAAACCTAAACCCTAACCTGAACCGTAACCTTTAATTAACCTTAACCATAACACTAACCATAACCCTAAACCATTAACCTAAAACCCAAAGCCCAAAATACCAAAACCCAAACATTAATCACCAAACCACAGATTTAGATTAGAAATCCTAAACTCCAAAACCTAAAATCTAAAGAAGCCTATGTCCTAACCTTAACAATACGTTATCGTTAACACGATCCGTAAACCGGAAACCGTAAACCAAAAGCCCAAAATACCGAAAACCTAACATTAAACACGAAACCATAGATATTACAACTCAAATCCTTAATCCCAAAGTCTTAAACATAAAAGCATCCTAGACCCTAATCCTGACCCTATCACTAACTCTAAACATAATCCTACCGTAAACCTTAAACCCAAATCCCAAAATACAAAAACCCAAACATTAAACACTAAAACATTGACATTAAACTCGAATCCTAAACCCTAAACCCGAAAACCTAAACAAACTCAAAACACTAAATTATATACCCAAAACCCTAGGTCAAAAATACCTAAATCGAAACATTAAATATTGAACCATAGATTTTAAACTTGAAATTCTAAACCATGAACCATAATGCCTAAAGTAAAACCTACACCCTAACCCTTATACTAACCCTAGCCTTAACCATAAATCCTAAACCCCAAAACCATATGTCCAAAAACACTCTAAGTCCAAAAGACGAAAACCCAAATATTAAATACCAAAACATTGATTTTAAACCTCAAATCCTAAACCACAAACCCTAAAACCAAAACAAACCTAAACCCTAACTCTAAGCCTAACCCAAACACTAACCCTAAACCATTAACGATTAACCCCAAGCCCAAAATACCAAAACCAAAACATTAAACACTAACCCATAGATTTCATATAAAAAATACTAAACCCCAAAACTCAAAACCTGTAAAAACCCTAAATATGTGATTAATTATTTAATTTATAATGTGGAGGGGCAGAACTGGTCGAAATTGCCCATTGAGCAAAATCTTGCTTCAACTGGGTTCGAACCTAGGTGGGAGCAACGATTTAACTTGATTATTTATAGTGATGAATTAATTTAAAGTAATTAATATTTAAATATTGATTTAAGAAAAACAAAAATCAGATTATTATTATTAATTAATTAATTAATGGGAAGCTTTGGGTTCGGTCGACCCGGAGGGACCCGTTTTTGCAATGGAGACGTCACAGGTTCGAACCCCGACAGAAGCAACATTTAAGTTGATTAAATTGAGGTTTATAATATAATTTTGTAAGGGTATTATGGTCATTTCACTTAACAAATAAAATCATATTTTCATAGTTTGAAACAATCGTAGTTGACTGAGTCTAAACTACTTTACCTAATCCTAACCCATGATAATCACTAATAAAGTATTTTGTTCTTTGCACATTCACGTTCATTCACTAAAGAATATAAATAAGGAGGGGCATTAAAGTAACTTAATATATAGATAACAGTCTGATTTAATCATTTAAATTGTGTTGAATAAGTCAACAACAAAATCCGAAGGAAAGAGGTACACGACCTCCACTTGGAGTATACTCCATGTTTACTCTTAATTCAGTATCTCTTCTAAAATTATTTTTCAGCTTTATTTTAAATTTCAAAAACAAAAAAATAAAATAATTTACTTATTCTAAAACATTCTAGGCGGCATTCATCAAAAATAAAAAGAGAAAAAATTGTATGCCTAAGTTCTTTAAGAAATCACGTAAAGAACTTCATCTGGGAACAAGAATAAAAGCTCGGAAGAAAGGTTTGTGTGCGGGTGGATACGTGTGTTTATGGATGGTTGTAAAGGCTGAAAAGGTATGGGTTTTATTCTCTCTTGGTCCCTTTCCAAGAGACCTCTAAGTTCAACTTAATTCCAGTAAAAAAAACTAAGGTTGTCTCCGTTGCATGACCCTGTCATTAGATCCTTTGAAAGATTTAAAGTATGCGTTGGTATGACTTGTGGTAGATGATTTTAGGGCTGGTTGTGATACATGTTTGAATGTTTATTTGGAAATTATGTGAGAAATGAACGATATTTTCTGAAAATGTGAATTATGTTAACTTGATTGTGCATGTGTGTGTCATGAGTTAGGCATGATTTAAAGCCAGGATTTTTACATGTTAAAATATTGTATTTACGTATACGAATATGTTAAAAATGTGATGTTAATATGATTTCAAAGTTTCTGAATTGAATGATAATTCTTGATTCAAAGCAACGTTGAAAATATACCTAAAGATCTCCCTAAAAACTACTCGAAATGTCTTCATGTTTAATGTGAAAGGGGGTGAGAAAATGGACTTCAAAAAGGTGATTAAATTGTCGAAAATAACCATGAAAACTCAATGAAAGATGCACTAGATGTTACCTGAAAATTCCTAAATCTAAAATCTAAAAGTTGAGAAAATGGAATGCAAAGAGGGTTAACAAATTCCCCAGCATTCTGGAAATTTGTTTTTGGGAAGCATACTGTAAAAAAAATCATGTTCTAATATATTTTTTTAAATGCTTGAGGTCAGTGGGGATTGAACCCAAAACCTCACCATATACATGTCATAAAAAATTAAATAACAAAACATGGTAAGGGGGATTTAATATGGGGTAAAGCTAATGTTAAAAGATAGGGGGGAAATGAAAGAAAATAAAGTGAGGCGTGTGGGGTTCGAACCCACCACCTCTTAGACGGAATAAGGAGAGAGAAGAAGAATGAAATAAAGAAATAATAAAAATGACGTATGTGGGATTCGAACCCATAACCTCTTTGTATAATAAGAAGGTAAGGACAAAATGTAAATTAAAATAGGGTGAAGCTGTGGGGATTCGAACCCACAACCTCTTGGTAGATGAGAGAGTTAGGAAAAAATGAATTAGAAGAAAAAATAGATGTGGTGAATGGGAATTGAACCCACAATATCATTAGTATATGAGAGAGTAAGGAGAAAATTAAATGTGGAGAGTGGGGATTAAACCCAACAACCTCTTGAATAGGTGAGAATGTTAAAAGATAAATTAAAAGAAAAATAATGAGCTTGTGGATAATTTTACCCACAACCTCCTTGTCTTAAAACGAAAAAGGACAGGATAACAAGAAATAAATATTATGGGGTTGATAGGAATCAAACTATGGTCTCCCAAATCTGAAAAAATGCAATTATCAAGTTTAAAATAAGATTAAGTGTTATTCAAGGGATTCGAAATGAGTTTCCCTTGCCCAATTATGTATTGACACATAAGTCATACGTAAACAGATATTTAATGAATGCTTCCTCTAAAGATCAAAATCAATATCTTGGCATATCTACAAGATGCATAAGTCTTGTACCACATAACCTTGGGTTAATATGAATAACTTAGAAAAACTATGAATGAAGCCTCATGGCTTGTATGTGTGGACTCATAAGTCTAGCATACGTTTAAAAGTAAGTGAGCCTAAGATGTATATGATGAAATGATGCAACCCTAGAAGGGTTAAGTAAAAGTGTGCAATACACTAAATGGCTAAGTGCATTGAGATATGATGAAATGAATATTCATGTTAAGGGGTGTGTAATTATGAAAAGCAAATGTGTTAAAGTTAATGAATGAGGTGAAAATATGAGAAGACGCTAATGTGAAAGATGAGATCAATTTTAAATGAGCCTAAGTAAATGTTACTAAAACATACTCACCTATGAGTGTGTAAAGCTTATGAAGAGACCAGTCTCTATGAACACTCTAATGAATGCATTGAAGTTAATGCATACTTATTAATAATGATGAGATGAGAAATAAACTAATGAGTTATGATGTCCTCATGTAGAATCCAGTTTCCATGATGTATGAGTTAAATGTAATGGAACTTTATACTGCACACCGATAGGCTAGCTATTTGAGGTGATTCCTTCCTTCGGCAAAGGCGGAGGTTCCTGTAACTCTCATGGAATGAGATTGTACGGCATGCCGGGTATGAGTCTCCTTATATATCCTAGTCTTTGAACCTATACTGCCAATATTGGCATCTAGCAGGGTTAAATTCCCTATATACACTAGCATGTTTCGGTTCCCTTTTGTCGGTGATTCCACCTCTTTTTGGTGTGGAGATTACACACTGGATTTCATGATGATCACATGATCTTTGTCGTTTATGTTTAAAGTTCCCAAAGAAATGATGAGGCCAGCATCAAAAAATCACATAATTAAATGAACGATATAAAAGGTGTTAGGATACGATAATCAAGAGGTGAGCTAGACCTAAGTAATGACACTAGGTTATCATTAGTCATTGCACAACAAACCCAACGAGAGTCTTAAACTACATCCTTGGTATGAGTGGTTATTTTACTAGTATATGAAAGAATGAAAATGAAGTACGTATGAATAAATGAAGCAGACTCTGTGTTTCCTAAAGAAGGCTCCCTAGTTGAGGTCCCAATGTTGAGTCCTCATTTTGGGAAGTCCTAATGTCAAGTCCATAATTCCAAGGTCTCATGGCATATGAAAGAATGATATGAACTATGTGGTATTATATGTGTAATGTGTTTTGTGTTGTTTACAAAATTATAAGTATGATGATGCATGTTACTATCATGGCATGACTTTCCAAATACAAATTTGGCAAGTTCACCGACTTGACTTTCCATAAATTATATCGTTAGGAGAGAGATCTTCTTAATCATGCATGTCCTTTGTGTGTTCTTGAATATACCCATAATTAGTACAAGTGTGTACTAATCCCATTCAACTCTATACTTATAGGTGCAGGCACAGGCTGATGCTAGAGCTTACGGTACGACGTTGTAGCTATCCAAACATGGGGCATTCATCTGGACTTGGTAGGCACCATGCTTTCGAGGATGCTTTCCTATTATATTCTAGCTTAGATATAGGTTTGAGTTATTGGAGTATGTTCCACTAGCGTTTTCTTTCCCATTTTACTTCAGACATTGTATTGGTGCCATTTTTAAAAGTATATACTTAATGCAATATTGAACTTTTTTTTTCATTTGATTACATTAATATTAGATGGTTGATTTTGAATGTTTATAATTTTACGTAGAATGTCATATTTGAAAGTTAAATAACAAAAATTTCAAATTTTTCGATAAAATTAACCTAGAAGGATTAACGATGACATTGTAGGCATGTCTGCAACCTCTAAGGGGTCAACGACGTCGGTCTCGTTTAGGGTCTAGACTCCAGTCGTCACAAAACCTAAAAAACACCCTAAACCCTAACCGTAATCCTAACCCTATACCCAAAACGAGCCCAAATCCTAACCCTATCCTTAACCCTAAATCCTAAAACCTAAACCTTAAACCCTAAACTAAAAGCCCCAAATACCAAAACCACCATACGTATTACAACTCAAATCCTTAACCCAAAACTTTAAAACCTAAAAACTAATCTAAACCCTAACACTAACCCTAACTAGACAATAAACCCTAAACCCCAAGCCCAAAATACCAAGATCCAAACAATAAATACTAAACTATCAATATTAAACCTCAAATCCTAAATCCTATACCCCAAGAAATAATAAAACAAAAACCCTAACCCTAACCCTAACACCAAACAATAAACCCGAAACCCTAAGACCAAAATACCAAACCCCAAAATTAAATACTAAACCATAGATTTTAAACGTGAAATGCTAAGCCATGAACCATAAACTCAAAAAAAAAACCTACACCCTAATCCTAATCCTTACCCTAACCCTAACCCTAACCCTAAACCCTTAACCCTAAGATAAAAATACCAAACCCCAAACATTAAAAACTAAACCATAGATTTTAAACCTGAAATGCTAAATCATGAACCATAAAACTAAAAACACCTACACCCTAATCCTAATCCTTAACCTAACCCTAAACCCTTAACCCTAAGACAAAAAACCCAAAGATCAAAATACCAAAACCCAAACATTAAATGCCAAACCATTGATTTTAAACCTCAATTCCTAAACCCCAATCCCTAAAACATAAAAAACCCTGAACCCTAACTCTAACCCTAACCCAAACCGTAACCCTAAACTTAACCCTAAACCATTAACCCGAAATCAAAAGCCCAAAATACTCTTTTAAACATAGCTATAATTAAAATTATAGCAATTTTGAATAGGTTAGTTTAGTTTATAGTCTTTCTTGTAAAAGGAGAGTCTCCCTAGTGTATGCTTCCTAGATACTTTGTATTGTGAGGAGTCCAATCCTTAGGTGCTTAGTATTTTGGTTTCATCTTTTGTGTATGGGGAGGAGTTTACTTCCTTTTGGGAAGTTGACTCTAAACCATCTTAGTTTGGAGGTTAGGTTTATGTCCCCTTCCTTGTATATTGTGTTTTGTTATTAATGATAAGGATTGAGAGTGTTTCTCAGCCCCTACCCCTCCCAGGATAATTCAAAAAAAAAACCCATACATTAAAAACTAAGTCAAAGATTTAACCAAAAAATCCTGAGCCCCAAAAACAAAAACCTAAAAAAAACCAAAACCCTGACCCTATCACTAACATTATCCCTAACCTTATTCCTATCCTTAACCCAATCCCTAACCCTAAACCCTAAACCCAACACCTAAAATACAAAAACACTAATATTGAAAACTAAACCATATATATTACAACTCAAATACTTAATGTTAAATCCTAAAACGTAAAAAATAACCTAAACCCTAACCCTAATCCTAATCCTACCATAAACCCTAAACCCCATGCCAAAAATACCAAAACACAATCATTCAACCTCAAATAATAAACCCTAAACCAAAAACCCTAAAAAAAATAGAAACCCTAACCCTTTCTCTAACTTTAACCTTAACCCTAACGCGAACCCAAAACATAAACCCTAACCCAAAAATACAAAATCCAACCATTAAACATTAAACCATTGATATTAAACCTCGAATCCTAAACACTAAACCTAAAAAAACCAAAACCCTAACGCTAACACTAACGATAACCTTAACCCTAACCCTAATCCTAACCAAAACCCTAACCATACACTCTAAGCCCCAACAACCCATGTTAAAAAAAAACCATAAATTCAAAGTACGAATACCCAAACATTAATACTAAACCAATGATTTTAAACCTCAGATTCTAAACTATCAAACCTAAATAATACCTTAACCCTAACTCTAACCCTTATTTAAACACTAAACCTAAACCACGAACCCAAAACCCAAAATACCAAAACTAAAACATTAAACACTAAAACATCGATTTTAAACCAAAAATCCCGAACCCCAAAACCTGAAACCTAAAAAAATCCTAAACCCTAAGCCTATCCCTAATACGAACCCTAACCCTAAACCTGTACTTAACCCTAAACCTTAAATTCTAAACCCTAAACCCTAAACCCAAAGCCCAAAATGCTAAAACCCTAACATTAAACACTATACCATAGATACTACAACAGAAATCCTTAACCTCAAACCCTAAAACCTAAAAAATAACATAAACCCTAAACCTAACCCTAATATTAATCCTAACCTTAACCCTACCGTAAGCCTTAAACCACAAGCCCAGAATACAAAACGCAAACATAAATACTAAACCATTGATATTAATTCTCAAATCCAAAACCCTAAACCAATAAAACTAAAACAACCCCAAAACCTAACCCTAACCTTAACCCTACCCCTAACCCTAAACCATAAACCCGGAACCATTAGACCCAAATACCAAAACACAAACATTAAATATAAAACCATAGATTTTTAACCTCGAATTCTAAATCCTAAACCATAAAACCTAAAAAAAAACTACACCCTAATCCTAAACTTAACCCTAATCAATAATTCCAAAAAAATCCAAAGTCCAAAATACGAAAACACAAATATTAAATACAAAACCATTGATTTAAAAACTCAAATCCAAAACCACAAACCCTAAATTTTTAAAAACCTAAACTTTAACTCTAATCCTAACAAAAACCTTCGCCCTAATCGTAACCCTAACCTTAACCCTAAAACATTAATCCAAAACCAAAAGAAAGAAATACCAAAAACCCAAACATTAACACTGAACTATTGATTATAAACCTCAAATACAAAACCATAAAACCAAAAACCAAAAAAAACCTCAACCCTTACCCTATCCTTAATCCAAACACTAACACTAACCTTAACTTTAACTGTAACCCTAACTTACCCAAAACCGCAGCCTAAAGTACCAAAACCAAAACATTAAACACCAAACCATAGATTTTAAACCAAAAATCCTAACCCAAGAACCTAAAACCTACAAAAACCCTAAACCCTAAACCTAATCGAATCCCTAACACGAGCCCTAATCCTAACCCTATCCTTAACACTAAATCCTAAACTCTAAACCCTAAACCCAAATACCAAAATCCCTAACACCTAACATTAAACACCAGACAATATAAATTAAAACTCAAATCCTTAATCCTAAACCCTTAAACCTAAAAAACAACCTAAACCCTAACCCTAACCTTAACATTAACCCTACCCCTAACCTTACCATAAACCCTAAAACCCACGCTCAAAAAACAAAAACTCTAAAATTAAACACTAAACAATTGATATTAAGCCTCAAATCCTAAACCCTAAACCCAAAAACGTAGAGAAACCCAAAATCCCTAACCCTAACCCTAAACCATAAACCCCAAACCCTAATCCCAAAAAATACCTAAACCCAAGCATTAAATACTAAACCATAGATTTTAAACCTAATATGCTAAACCATGAACCATAAAACCTATAAATACAAACAATACTCTAACCGTAATCCTAACAAAAACCCTAACCATAAACCCTAAGACCCAACAACCTATGTTTGAAAAAAAAATCTAAGTTCAAAGTATGAAAACCCAAATATTAAATACTAAACCATTGATTTTAAACCTCAAATTCTACACCATCAAACCTAAAACCTAAAAAATACCTTAACCCTAACTCTAACCCTAACCTAAAAACTAACCCTAAACCATTAACCCAAAACACAAAATACCAAAACTAAAACATTAAACACTAAACTATTGATTTTAAACCGAAAAACCCAAACCATAAAACCTAAAACCTTAATAAATCCTAACCCTAAACCTATCCCTAATACAAACCCTAACCCTAAACACGTCCTTAACACTAAACCGTAAACCCAAAACCCAATGCCCAAAATGCAAAAAACCCTAACATTAAAAACTAAACCATAGATACCACAACGCAAATCCTTAACCCCAAACCATAAAACCTAAAAAATAACATAATTCATAAACCTAACCCTAACATTAATCCTAACCTTAACCCTACCATAAGCCTTAAACCCCAAGTCCTGAATACCAAACCCAAACATTAAATACTAAACCATTGATATTAAATCTCAAATCCAAAACCCTAACCCAATAAAACTAAGAAAACCCAATTCCCTAACCCTAACTTTAACCCGAACCATAACTCTAAACCATAAACCCGGAACCATTAGACCAAAATAACAAAATACAAACATTAAATACAAAACTATAGATCTTAAACCTCGTATTCTAAAGGCTGAACCATTAAACCTAAAAAAAACTAAACCCTAATCCTAACCTTAAGCCTAATCCTTAAGACCAACAAAAAACCGAAGTCCAAAATACAAAAACACAAACATTAAATACTAAACCATTAATCTCAAACCTCAAATCCGGAACCACAAATCCTAAATTGTAAAAAACCTAAACCCTAACCCAAACACTAACCCTAATCTTAACACTAACCTTAACCCTAAAACATTAACGCAAAACCCCAAGCCCAATATACCAAAACGCAAACATGAAAAACTAAACCATAGATTTAAAAGCAAAATTCCTAAGCCCCTAAACCTAAAGCCTAAAAAAATGCTAAACGCTAAACCTAACCCTATCTCTAAAATGAACCCTATACTCAAAAACTCAAAACCCTAACCCTAAATCATAAACCCAAAACCCTAAAGCAAAAATACCACAACCGAAACATTAAATACTAAATTGTAGATTTTAAACCTGAAATGCTAAATTCTTCGCAATAAAATCAAACAAAAACCTACACCCTTACACTAACTCTAACCCTAACCCTAACCCTAACCGTATATCCAAAAACCTAAACCCAAAGTCCGAAAAAACTATCAGGTCAAAATACCAAAATCAAAACATTAAACACTAAACCATAGATTTTAAACGTCAAATCCTAAACCACAAACAAAAAAACCTAGATCCTAACCCTAACCCTAAGACAAACCCTAACCCTAACTTAACCCTAAACCATTAACCTGAATCCCCTAGCCCAAAATGCCAAAACCCAAACATGAAATACTAAACCATAGATTTTAACCTTCTATGCTAGACCCTAAACAATAAAACCTAAAACAAAACCTATAACCTAATCCTAATCCTAACCCAAAACCTAACCCAAAACCTAACCCTATACCGTAATTAAAAAAAATCCAAAACTGTACACCGTAAAACCAAAAAAAACATCAACCCTAACCCAATATTCCTAATCCAAACCCTTACACTAACCTTAACTTTAACCCTAACCCTAACCCTAAACAAATAACCCAAAACCCCAGCCTAAAATACCAAAACCAAAACATTAAACACCAAAACATAGATTTTATGCCAAAAATCCTAAACTCCAAAACCTAAACCTAAAAAAACCTTAAACCTAACCCTAATCCTATCCCTAACACGAATACTGACACACTCACGCTGCTGCGCAGGCGCGTGCGCCGTCGATGTTCGATCAAACTCCGCTGGACCAAAGCCATCTGGAACGCTTTGACAAGGGAAACAAATCCGAGGGTAACACGCTCAAAGATCAACCTCCGAACTCTTCAAGATCACAGTTCAAAGTTGCGATGAACACTGCGCTGTAAGAGGAGTTTGATAGAGAATGAGAAAATATTTTCCATGGATTTTCTAGGGTGAATCGAGAAGAAAGGATGATAGAGATGAATACTGTGCATCAAGATCCATCATATATCCAAAAATCAGCTAATTCTACCATCGTAATCAGTCAATATCAAAAGGCGGCTATTGAAGAATCTGCGAGTGCATCGCTTAGTCGCGCACTTAAATTCTATCGCCTCAAGCCAACTTCATAAGGATTCGATCATTGGGGTTTCCCCCCCAGTGATGGCGCCCATCTTACTGGATTTTCAGGCGAAAGGGATTGTGGAATTCTCGGCGAGGATAACTCCGGCGAAAATAGAAGTCAAAACATCAGAATCCAAGGAAGCTTGTCGAACAACACTATTTCTCAGGCTAAAGACAGTCCTCTAAGAGGACTCTCTGATCATCTCAAATGAGAAATCAACATCAATAACACTTCTACAACTGCCAATGATTCTATAGTAAAACCTCTAAAGGAAAATATGATGATATGAAGTACACTCTGTTTCAAATCGTAATGATGTACAAGGCATCCCCATAGTCGATTCTCAACCAAACGGGGCAACAACAATGGGGGAATGGAGCAATTTCAAAGCTGGGGTGAAGTTGATTGCACAACAGGCTACTAAAATGAATACTAGGAGGCCACACACAGCAGCCTCATCAAATGACACACAACCTTTAAGTTTTTCCTTTGGTATTGTAGGTATCTCATCGCATCTAACATCTAAACTTGTTTCTGGTTATTCACAAGACACAACAATCATTAATAAAAAAAGTAAGGAACCTGGCAATGGAAAACTACAAAACCAATAACAGTCAAGTAAACAAGTTGAGAAAGCAGGCATCGAAATGCAGAATGGGATGAATGGACAAGACAATGTCAAAGGAGACAAGCAGGCTACTGAACACGTTCAAGGAGGAAAAGGAAGGAAAAAAGAAAATCTTAATAACAACTATATTCAGGCTAGAGCTAATCCATCAAATCCAAACCAACATATCACATACTAACTATCAAAGCAATTTCCCAAAGCTATCCAACAACTTCACAAGGTATGAGCCTAATTCTAAGACTGACAAAATTACTAAGCAAGGAAATAATGATGGTCAAGGCACTGCTAGAAATAATCAACTGCAAGGTAAAAATTCTAGAAGTAATTCTAAGCTGGATAAAATCTCTGAGCCGGCTACTTATACAGTTGTGAAAACATTTGCTGCAAGCTTAAGATATAATCAAGCTAAGAATGAAACCCCTATAGTTTTGAATGATCCTATACATACAACTAGGCAAGGATTTCTGGTTGTGCTTCTTTATGAGGATGATTATTATGTGAAGTTGGCTGAGGTGTGTAAGTAAACACTTGTGGGAAAATTCACTAATACAATGCGTAAAATGGAGTTAGTTAGGAAAAGCTTCATCCTTCAAACTCAACTCACAGAGAGTGTGAAGATTACACACTTCAATGCTAGGCATGTTTATATCGACCTTGACAATAAGTTTGATTACCAAACTGTTTGGATAAAGCATAGGATGAACATTGAAGGCAAAGTTATGAGGATACAGACATGGACTCCAGACTTCACCCCTGAAGAGGAGACTCCCATTGTCCCAATTTGGATGGCTATCCCATGTTTTCCTTGGAATTGCTATAAAAAAGTGTTGTTAACAACTATTCTTAGTTAAATTGGGAAGGTGTTATTCTTAGACCCACCTTCCTCTCAATGAACTAGGGGCAGAACTCTTAGAGTCAAAGTTCAGGTAGATCTTACCGAAAATACCCCTTACTATGTTTTGTTGGGTTTCATAAATTCTAACCCCAATAAAGGAAGATGGTTGAAAGTTGAATATGAGGGCATCCCCAACTACTGCATATACTGCAAGCATCAGGGGCATATGGAAGATAAGTGCACAATTAAAAAGAGGGATGAAAAATCAGGAAAAGGAAGAATGGGAAAATGGAAGAAAACCCAAGGAGGATAAGAAAAAAGGGGGCCATTCGAAGACTCAAGGATAGGACAAAGATAACTTTGAGTTCATTGCAAGAACTTAGAATCAACAAATCACAAGTCATAAGGAAGAGCTCAAATAGGCTGCTATACATAGTTACTCAAAGAATCAACAGGTAAACCAACAACAAAGAAGCAATATTGCTAATTCAAAAGACCAAGATCACCAAGAAAAATTCAGGAGGAACAATGGCATACACAGAAAAAGAGGCAACAAAAAACTCAACCGCCTCCAAGGCAGCTTGGAGACATGTCTCACCTCCAAAGCAAAGAATCAGTAACAACCACCAAGAGAAGGATACAATAGGTATAACTAAATTTCAAACTCAAAATATTTTTTCTAACCTTGAAATGCAGGAATAGCAAGAGAGAAACCAAACAGGAGAAGGAAACACCGGGCAAGCTGCTGATCAGGCATACCAACCAAAAAATGGGACTTCTAAGGACACAACTGTAAAGAACAACCTCACCACTCATAACTTACAAAACCAACAAGCTGATACAACCAACAAAAATAATAACGGGTATTGAGTCAATTCTCCCAAGTCTCAATTCCCCAAATTTTATTAATGTTGATGATGGTTTTACTGAAGAAGTTGTTGGAGGCATGGATGGAGGGTGTCAGGAGAAAACCTCTAACCTGCACGATGGGGCTACCAAAAGGGGGAGTTTGACTGATGTTCTGCTTGAGGAGTTGGTTGACCTTTGGTCTGACTTTAGATCCTCTGAAATTTCTAAGAACATGCAACAACAAGGAGAGAAATAGTAGGTCAAACAACATTCTGCAAATAATAAAGAAAAATAAAAAACTGATAAAGAGGAAAAGAAAGATAAAGGGAAACAAGTTGCTTCTGGTAATCCGTAAAGCTACCCGAGAGAAAAAACAAGCCCAACAAACAGAAAAGGAATGCTGCTAAAAGTAGACAGAATAGGCTTCAGACCAATGACATCTATCAAGGACAGGAAAAGATGGAGGAATCATGCAACAAATTTGTTATGGCTGATGATAATCATGGATTGGATATCCCCCCTCTTAAGGATAAATATGTGAGTCCTCCTCCTTCTGAACCACCAGATAAGAGACAACAAATATGTAACATGAATACAATGCCTAATTTTGATTAGTATGCTGTGGATAATTCTGAGGATGAAAGAGATAGGGATAATCACTCCTTAGAAGAGGTTGATACGAATGATGAGACTAGTGAGGCCCTTATTGAGGCCTTTAGTCCTTATAATGGTTAGACCTTAGAGGAAGAAATCGAACACGTAGTACAAAAACAATGTTTATCTCAAAGGGATTTTCATCAAGAAAAATTTCACTTCAAGAAGAAAGATGTCAATACTGTCACAGCTGGCAGACCTAATACTAGGCTCTTTTCCTCTAGATCTTCCGAATGATTAGTACAATCGTATGGAATGTGATAGGGATGAACACTTAAGGGGTGTTGGAGAGACTCAAAATGCTCAAAAAGCTTCACCAATTATCTGTTATCACTATTTTGGAACCTTTCTCTTATAGTGTCCATGTTCAAAGCTTTATGGTCCATTTAAACATGGATAATACTACTAGTAATTGTAACGGTAAAATTTGGGTATTTTGGAGCAGTGATATTGACTGTAATATTCTTGATGAAGATGAACATCAATTCACATAAAACATGAAACACAATGAATTACAATATCAATTAACTAGAACCTTTGTCTATGCTAAATGCAAAGATCACCTCAGTAGACCTCTTTGGGACGAAATGATTAAGCAAGCCTATTTGAATGAGAACCCTTGGTATACTGTTGGAGATATAAATGTTATAACTTCTTTTGAGGAAAACTTGGAGGGGCGCCTTACAACATGTGGAAAAGTATGGACTTTATTGTTGTCATTGAAGCATGTGGCCTTTTGGACATTGGTTTTAGTGGTCATAAATTCACATGGTCTAACAAGAGGGGTATCAATTAAAGAATTTGGAAGAGGCTTTACAAATCTATGGTAAATGATTCTTGGTTGGAAAGGATGCCTCAAACCACTATAACTCACATGTCATATACTGGATCTGATCATTGTCCTTTAATCATGGAAATAGTTTCCACAATAACTTATCACACCAAGTACATCAGATTTCTCAACTGTTGGGTGGACAACCCTCATTTCATGGAAACTGTTAAAACCTGTTGGGAGAAGGAAGCAGCAGGTACTAGCATGTAGAGATTTCACCAAAAAATGAAACATCTATCAAATACACTTAGTGTTTGGTCTAACAAAGAATTTGGTGATATTTTCCAAAAGGATAGGACGTATGAGGAACAAGTGCATAAAGATGAAGAAATGTACATTACTGACCAAAGTTACTCAAATAGAAGCATCCTTCATGAAATCCATTCAAAGTACATCAAATTTCTCAAACTGGAAGATACTATTTTGAAACAAAAAACCCAACTCCAATGGCTTAAAGTAGGTGATACTAATTCTAGATACTTTCATTCAGTAATAAGGGGAAGAATAAGGAAGCTATTTATTCACAAAGTTGCCAATGAAAATGGAGATTGAATACAAGGCGACGACAACATTTCTCAGGTATCTTGTGAACACTTCAAAGGAGTATTTACTGGTGAAGAAAAGCTTATCAATGAGCATACCTTGGAATGCATTCCAAGGATGATTAATCAAGACCAAAATGCTCGGCTTACCATTGTTCCTAGTATGGATGAACTTAAAGAGGTGGTTTTCTCTATGAATCCTAATTTTGCAGCTGGTCCTGATGGTATAAATGGGTACTTCTTTCCAAAATATTGGCATATTATCAAGAAGGATCTAATGGGGGTTGTTCAGGACTTTTTCAGTGGACAGATGATTCCTAAGTACTTCTCCCATTTTTGTATTGGGCTGCTCCCTAAAGTGAACAATCCAAAACGGGCTCACTGAGTATAGGTGTATAAATCTGAGTAACTTTACTAGCAAAATCATTTCTAACCTAATGAGCAACAGACTTAGGCCTATCCTCCCTAATTTAATCTCTACTTATCAATCAGGGTTCATTACAGGTAGAAGTATTTATGAGAACATCACGCTTGATAAGGAAATCATTCACTGAATCAAAAACCCAATATTGGTAGCAATGTCATCATTAAGCTAGACATGGCAAAAGCTTATGACAGGGTCTCTTGGTCATATATTTGCCTGGTGCTGAGGAAAATTGGAATTGCTGAGGTTTTTATTGATATGGTGTGGAGAATAATGGCTAATAATTGGTATTCAATCATATTCAATGGTAAGAGATATGGTTCCTTTCATTCCTCTAGAGGTCTCAAGCAAGGTGATCCACTTTCTCCAGCCCTATTTATTTTAGGTGCTCAGGTACTATTAAGATCTCTAAATTGGCTTCACAACCATCCGGATTATCATGGTTTCTTCATGGAAATGAGAGGGCCTCAGGTGAATCATCTGAGTTGTACTGATGACATAATTCTATTCACATCTAAAATATGCAAAACTCTAAAACTCCTAATGGAAACTTTAAACGATTATGAAGATACTTCTGGGCAACTCTTCAATGGTGACAAAAGCCACTTTATGCTACACTCTAATGCTTTCGTTATCACTAGATATAGAATAAAAAGGCTGACAGTTTTCAAACAAAAGCAAGGCCCTATTAATAACTAGGTTGCCCTTTATTTGTTGGTAGGCCAAGGAATATCTATTTATCTAATCTTGTTAACAAGGTTGTCTATAGGATTACAGGCTGGCAAACTAAACAATTAAGCTATGGAGGCAAGGCAATTCTTACCAAACATGTCCTTCAGGATCTTCCTATCTACCTTCTATCTACAATAACACCTCCAACAATAATACTTAGGAAAATCAAAGGACTTACAACTGAATTTTTCTAGGGATGGAAAATCGATAGAAAGAAGTATCACTGGGCATCACAGAAAAATATAAGTTACCCTACTAATGAAGGGGTGGTGGTAATGAGAAACTAGCAAGATATTTACAAATCCTTTCAATTCAAATAGTGGTGGATCTTCATAACAAAAAAAACACTATGGGGAGAAACATTGAGAGCAAAATATCTTTAAAGATCAAACCCAGTAAGAAAAAAAAGGGATAACGGAGATTCACTAACCTCGAAACAGATGATTATGAATAGGTAACATGTTAAGCAACACATCCACTGGAAACTTCAAGATGGGAATTATTCATTTTGGTGGTATAACTAGGTGGGCAGTGGACCACTGGATCAGTTTACCACCAATATCAACAAATTTAATAATTCTATTGTGGCTGAATTTTGGGAAGAGGGGAAGTGGAGTTGGAGTAAACTGTTACAAAATACTCCCGCCAGTTAATTCTCTAACATCCTGGACGCAGAGATCTGTACACAGCAGCAGCTACCTGATAAACCAGTGTTGAAGCTCAATAACCATGGCAATTTTAGTTGTTCTTCAGCTTGGGAAGAAATCAGAAACAAAAAAGCCAAGAACCAATTTAACTCGATGCTATGACATAAAAACATTCCCTTTAAATCATCCATTCTTTTATGGAGAACCCTAAGGGGTGAACTCCCTACAAATGAAAGATTGACTAACTTTAGAATTGAGACATCGCATTGTTTTTGTTGTCTTGATAGAGCAGGTATGGAAAAGTTAGATAATACATTCAATTAAGGGCAATTTGCATCAAAGGTATGGAGCTTTTTTTCAGGTAGTGCAGGCCTATAGCCAGACCACTCTTCACTGCAACAGATGCTACAACAATGGTGGACAGCCAAGTCTAGAAATGCAGGCCACAAATTGTTGCTACATGCTATGCCAATATTCATCCGCTAGAATTTGTGGAAGAACAGGTGTGCCTGCAAGTATGGAGGCAAATCAACAAACATCGGCATAGTTAAATATGCAATCTACAAGGACAAGTACAAGATGTTGAACACTGAATTTCCTCAAGTTAACTGGCCGGCCAAGTGGATAGGTTTAATGCAAAAGAGTGAAAAGTGTGTGCATGACATCAAAGTGAGCATGGTGAAGTGTCTTAAACCTTCAAAACAGTGGCTCGAAGTGAACACTGATTGCAGTGAACTCACGAACCCTGGAAAGCGGGGGTTGGTGGAATCCTAAGAGACAAACAAGGCAAAGTGGTTATGAATCCCTTATATGAGTAATAATGATGCTAATAGGCAGTATGTAAATTTTCATTAAGTTTAGAGGTTAAACGTCAAAAAACCTCTAAGACGTTCAAAAGTTAGCTCTTGAAACGTGCCTGTGTGACTTGAGGGTTCCTAGCATGTTTGGATGTGTTGCAAGTGTTTGTTTTGGGTGAAACTCATATGGAAAGTCCTTTACATGTAATGTAGTATATTTACACTTTAAATGCTTGGGTATGACTCCCCAAGGTTCCCGCTAAAGGCCTTCAAGGAGGACACAAAGGCTGTCGAGAGTGTCAATCAATGTAGTCAAGGGACACTTCGTTAGTTGCCTTATGCCCCGTCGATGGGGGGGTGTACAAGTCTTATCCTGGTGAAGGCCTAGGTAAATTGGCAAGACCAAGACCCAAACGACAACCTACAGTACGGTCTATCGATTGACCTTCTGGGCATCATTGAGACTGTTGATGCACGCTACAATGAACTGCAATGCATGCTGTCCTAACCTGATCCTAGTTTGTTTATTTGGTTGTGGTTGGGTGTATTTAAATAATTAAAAACGTGACTAGACCATTCCCAATTCATTCTGCAAAATTAAACTCTTCCCTCTCAAAAAGAAACTTTTGTAGATTTCTCTATTGAAGGTGAAGCTCAAGAACAACAATGGTGATAGATTCTCAAGCTTTATCCATAAATTTTTCGTGGTTTTCTTCTACAATGAGGTATGTTGATCCCTCATCTCTATTTAACCTTCCTTCTAGAGAGTTCTTCTCAATGCTTTCAAAAGAAAATATGATTAAACCTCTTATCTTCAAATCTAGCCATGGGTTCTTTGTCAAAATATTTTTAAAGGTTTCCTACTTATGAATTGATATTAATATATTTATTGAAACTTTAATTACAATCCAATTGTATAATGAACTCATTCTTCCTTCAAACTCCCTATTTATCCTATGTGTGGCCTCTATGATCTCAAATTTATGTTGATTGAATTATGATTGTAGAACTTTAAATTTCTTATATCTACTTCCAATTATGTAACATGACAATGAATTAAGTGTTATTGATCAATTTGGGTTGATGCTTGAAGACTAGATCTCAACTTTCTATTCATTGTTAATGTATCGCATTCACTGTAATATCGATTCAATAGTACATGAGTGTAGGATTAGTTTATGTAAAGAGAATTGTAGATACTCCCTTATGTTGATATTATTGATGAATTATGGGTATGAATCCTTGATAATCCAAGCAAAGGAGTTTCCATAAGGATTGATTTATATTCTTTTAGCCTATAGATTGATATTATAATGTACATTATGTGATCTCAATTCTAAGGTAGATGTATCATGATTTAGACTTGGTTACTATGTCTTTAGATACTACCCTAGATTGGTATTATTGGTGAATTATGAATGTTAATCAGTATGATCAAAGTGAGGGATATTAGTAAGTGATCTATGTGTCTTTACTCTTTATTGAATTAGTGATGTAGTGAACTAGTTTGTAGCATGATATTGTTGTAACTCATAAATGATTTTATTTATGTTAAAGTAAATCTAGCTACTTCCCTACACATGAATTTTTGATGAAAAAGGTTTATTGATCAATGATGATCACAGTTTGATGAATTGGTAAGAATGGCTCTTCCCTCTCTCTCCCTCTCTCTCTCTCTCTCTCTCTGTCTCTCTCTCTCTCTATATATATATATATATATATATATATATATATGATGTGATCATGTCCTTGAAGGCAATTATATTATGAATTTGTGTTGGTGATGATCACCTAATGTGAAGCCTCATGCCTAGTCTGCTAGTCTAGTGGTGATTTAGGTTTTATGGCTATTCCACAAGCATATGAATGACAATGTTCGAGGTTTATTAGGTGCTGCATTGACGAGTATAAATTATTAATCATCCCTACCTATGTACCCCATGGAATGTGTGAATAGCTAAGGTTAGGAGTCTTAAGTGTAATATGAAGTTAGCTTGTCTCCTATGCTAAATTGTGTTGTGTGGTCTATACTCTAAGGTGTATTGTTGTCCTAATACGGTGGCTGCCTCAATGTGTTGTTGATAGCCATTATGTGATTATGTTAACCAATGTACACACATTCACACTTCATGCATGTTTACTAGTAGTATAGTTTCATGGTATATAATGAAAGAGTATTCTCATATGCACTATGTCTACTACTATGCATGTAAAGTATATATAATTATGAAGTATGTGATGTATCATTAACTAGGATGACTTGATCGTTGTGCTAGTATGGGAAAGGGTATGGGACCTAGTCTATGCATGGCACATGTCTGCCTTAATAGGATAGTTCCTAGGTTTGGTTATATATGTACATGAATATGAATGCATGATTATGTGTATGGTCATCTGTTGTCTTAATGTACTATATGAAAGGATTTCCCACATATAGGTATACACACACACACATGTATGATGATATAGTCAATGGAGGTGCCTAGAATGGTGTTCTACAGTGTATCCTAAACTAGATCGTGTTTTACATATGGTATGTCCATGTGAAAGGACTTCTCACATGACTTAGGTTAATGAGATCTCATCTATGACCTATGAGCTAAGCATATGAGGAGTTAAATCTCCTAAACCTAATTTTATAAAGTAATGTAAGTAAGGATTTTCAATAAATAAAACTTAGCTTAGGACCAAGTAAACTTGAAGTTGAAAGTGTCCCTTCTATTGTAGTAAGGTAGGTCAACATAGTCCTCACAAGGTGCTTAGACTCATTATACAAAGGGTATAGAGTGATATTTCCATAAGTGGATGACTACAATACCTGAATAGGCATAAAGAGGGTTTCCACATGTATCTCAAATTCCATAAATTATGCTTGCCTCATAGGATCTAGTAAGTGATATCAATTAGTATCCTAGCATGTATTAATGTTCTACCTTTGCTAGGTAGAGCATCTTCCATTGGTGTAAGGCTCTACAACACCAAATTCAATGTAGCACCCTTGGTATTAGTGTCGGTTAATAGAATAGTTTACCTAAAGTATAATGGACAATGGATGTAAAGTAAGGACCCTAACTAGGATAACCTAAGGGTAGTTGGTTAGTGTAGCTGGATGTATGGGACGTAACCTATGCATTGCACAAGTGGATCTTAAGGGAAGTCCCTGGAAGGTGTTCTAATGAATGTGACTATGTTTATGTTCCTTATGCATGACATTGTAGTTTTGTCTACTTATTGTGATGATATGCATGGTATGATTCCTAATGAGTCTGTATGATGTGTCTTTTCCTTATCTGTATAATTTTTGTCTTATTGTATATATGAATGAAGGTCATACTTTGGTTTCATGTAGTTGTGTAAAGTATTATGTTAAGTGTAATGTGCCTTTTTTTGAGTTCAAAGGTTGTAGGTTTTGTTTTCTTGTGGTCATAAGGTGAGGTTTGACTATGGATAGTGTTATGTGATATTATCTATACATTGCACCAAGTATTACTATAGGGTTACATGGGAAGGTTAAGAAGTTTGAATAAGATGAAGTTCATTGTAAAGGGAAAATAACTCACAGCAAAGTGAAAATGAGCTTACTGTAAAATGGGTCAAATTTTGACTAAATGTTATGCATGATATTATGTGATATTATTACTATGGTATATGCCTAAATGAAGTATGTAACTTGTATAATTATTGATGTATCAAGTTTTATGTGGTTTTCACAAAAAGACATGAATCATGGTTTTAAGTAAAATGTCCCTTTTATATGCATGTTTTAGCATGGTTGCCATACTTAGTTAATTCTTGTACTAAATGCATTCTTGTCTACTTTTTATACAAACTATAGGTTATGGATTCTTAAGTTCAAGGATTTCCTATGTCAAGTTTCTATAAAGTCTTGTAATTTTTTAGTTTATGAATTTATGTTAAAGGGTTGTTCCATGATGTTAAGTCTAAAATTAAAAAAGAGACTTAGAGTCTAAAAATGTATTATGACTTATATTTTTTTTATATATGAAGTGATTATTTATGATTTTCTATGAAAAGTTTTAAATTTTCTGCTAAATTTACTATGACAAAGTGATGAATGATAACTATGTGATTGTATAAGACCTCCGAGAGTTCAAGGACACCATGTTTTTTCTAGGGGGTGCTTCCCGGTCGTGACAAATGTGGTATTAGAGCATGAGGATTATAAAAGTTGTTATAGGGTAAAAAGTATCAAATTGCTACATCTAGTAGAGTTTCGATTATTGGTGGTGATTTACAACACATCTATGAGAGAAAGACTATAGAACAATAGAGTTTCCCTTCTTCTGTATTCTTATGTCGTGCCTTAGAACTTAACTCTATAAGATCTCTCTCATATATTTTCTTTTGCAATGGTAAAATATTTAATTGCTTGGATGAGATGGTATCTCTATGATTAATGGACACAATGTGTGTTTGATTCTTATCTTGGTTTCATGGTTGATGAGTATGTGTAAAGGTGAACTTTGTTTATGTTGCCATATGACTTTGCATGATTGTAATCTTATAATATGGTTTAGACTTGAAATGCTTTTAAGAATGTGGTAAATATCCAAATGTGCATATTGCCTAAGTATATGTGTTACCTTATTTGGATTGGAGTCTTTATAGGCTAGGTCCTAGAAGTAAAGGTAGTATGCTTATCTTTGTAGGATGATGATGTGAGTTTGATTGACCTAAAAGTTATACTTTATTGTTAAAAGAAAGGAAAGAGACATAATGGCTATGTCTCCTATGTTGTTTTCCCCTAATGTTATATGACCTCTGATGTTCATGGTATAGTTTAGACCTTATGTGGTTAGGTAAAAAATGACCTATCTTGAATGTTATGGAGTTCCTTTGGGTGTTGGGCCTAGAAAAAAATGACAGTCGAGTTAAGTTGCTCTTAAGTGGGTTTACCCTAAGTGGGGATGATGATCAGAGTAGTAAAGTTGTTGATGTTTCAATATTGTGATCCTATTATTAACTAAAGTGTTTGTAATAGCTTGTTCACGATTGGAGTCTTGCATAAAAGTATGGGATACATGTTATGAATATGGTACGCATGTCTTAATTGACACTATGGGTGTGTTTGGTATGAAGGAAAATGTTTTCCTTGGAAAATGTTTTCCTATAAAATGTTTTCTCGGAAAACAAGTAGATTTTGGACTTATTTTCTCATGTTTGGTTGGTGAGTAGAAAATATTTTTCGGAAATGATTTTTAGTGTTTAATTTATGAATAAAAATATTTTTGAGAACATCTTTTATTTTTACTAGAGTAAAAAATAATTTATGAAATTGAAAATATTTTTTAAAATCAAAATTATTATTTTTGGGGGGTTAGGTGGGGGGTAGTGGGTTAATTTTTTGGGGAGGGGGGGTCAAGGATCGGGTTAAAAAGTAAAATTTTGAAATTGAAAATATTTTTTTAAAAATCGATGTTTTTCCCCCCAAAAAATGTAATTTGAAATTGGAGGAGAGTTTTGGAAAATGTTTTCCTTAATTTTTGAAAGGAAGTCATTTTCCTTAATTTTGAGGAAAATGAGTTGATTTGGAAAACATTTTCCGTAACTTTTGTCCCAACCAAACATGGGAAAATTGGAAAATATTTTCCAGAAAATGTTTTCCTTCATACCAAACACACTCTATGTTAAGCATGTTTTGAAGATTCAAAATTGTATGAAAAGAGTTTTTTTGACTATGTTCATTTCTCATGTTTATTGTGCCTGTTTATGTGTCAGTTGTCCATTTAACTTCTTGAGATAATGTAAGGAGCTTGTTGATGTCACTTATAATGTGTGGTGTTTTAAGCCATTAATGAAACAGTTGAGTCTCCTTAAAAATGAAAATCATGAGTCTCTTGAAAAATATGTGACTTTTATGATTTGGAAAGCATGATTGTAGGCTCACTCTTGAAAATTGAAGGCATGGTTAGCCATTGTCCATGTGCATGCCTATAAATTGTACGATTTTCTCTAAATGATGCTTATGAAAGCTATTTTCATACTAGAAATTGAAACTATGTGAAATGACTTTTTATTATTGTGATGTGAGTGGTGTGATTTACCATTTTTACTTCACTAGGATAAAAATTATGAGCATGCTTTGGTTAAAAAGTTGAGAAATTTTCATTTAACGCGAATTGACCTTTGTGTATTGGTTGGCCATGACCTCATGATACATGCAAGTGTGTAGAGGAGAAGGACATTCCGCCATGGATACAAATAAGCATGGTATGGTTTAGTATGTCCCTCATGGAAGTTTTCCTAACTAATAAGAATCCACAGTCAACCTATTTGCCTCAAGTCTATGTGAATTGAGGTATGAGTGTCTAATTGCTTCTTGAATGATATTAAATTTTCCTTAGTGTGACTTAAATATGGTTGCATAATGAGCCCTTAATAAATTGGAATATAAAGACCATGTTATGATTAATATAAGGATATCCCTCCTATGAACATGACAAGAGCCTAAGTGCTTGATGCATTAAGCATGAGTGAATAAAAGTTTGTGCTTGTTTGTGTTGCATTGAGTGCTAAATGACTTAGAGTTTCTTTTTCCTTTTAAAGTTTTTCATTGACTTATATGTGATGATGTTTTGAATTTTGTAAGCTTCTCTATGGGTAATTGAAGTCCTTGTTATGATTAAAGTGTTCCAAGTGTCATTCGAGGACGAATGTTCCTAAGTGGGGGATATTGTGAGACCCCGAAAAAGAGTTTAGTTGCCTATGGCCTAAAGTTTGTGTCTTGATGTTTTGAAGACCGAAAATGGGTTCTATGTTTTGTATGAGGCAATGTGTAAAGATTTAGGTTATTTGGAAGTCAAACATCAAGGGACGACCAAGATGTTCGAGGACTAGTCACCAAGAGGGCTTAGGTGTTTGATGTGATTAAATGTGTCTCATTGGATTATGAAGCACTTATATGAGTAATTATTTTTATATTTAGTTTGTTAAGTTTCATGAAGTTTATAGGTTAAACGTCCAAGAACGTCCAATACATTAGAAAGTTAGCCCTTAATACGTGCATGTGTGACTTGAGGGTGCCTAGCATGTTTGGATGTGTTGCGAGTGTTTGTTTTGGGTGAAACTGATGTGGAAGGTCCTTGAAATGTTAAGGTGCATATTTACGTTGGAAATGTTTGGGTATGACTCCCCATGGGCCCTGCAAGATTCCCTTAAGAAAAACCTAAAGGTTGTGGAGACACTACCTTGTTAGTGTCAATCGACAGAGCTAAGGGAAGCCTTGTCAGTTGCCTTATTCCCCATTGATGGGGTGTCGTCCGAGACTTAGACTGGTGATCTCTCAAGTCAATTGGAAATCCCCAAATCTAAACGACGGCATGGAGTATTATCCATCGATGGACCAACTGAGAGTCATTTAAGACCGTCGATGCAGGCTGCAATTAACTGCCATGCACGCTGTCTCATTATGGGGTGAAAGGGAAATATACCCCACGTCCTAAACATACCATAGTTGGTTTATTTTGTTATTTTTTTGTGTATTTAAGTGATTAAAAACGCGACTAGCCCACACCCAATTAATTCTTCAAAATTAAACCCTTCCCTCTCAAAAAGAAACCTCTCTAGAGTTCTCCATTGAAGGTGAAGCTCAAGAACAGCCATGGTGATGGATTCTCTAGATTTCTTCATCAATATTTAGTGGTTTTATTCTAAAATGAGGTATAATGTTCCTTCATCACTATTTAACTTTCCATATAGAGTGTTCTTCTAAAAGTTTTCAAAGAGAAAATATGATCATACCTTTTGTCTTCAAATCTAGCCATGGGTTCTTTCTCAAAACCTTTTTGAAGGATTCCCCATGATGAATTGATGTTAATATGTTGATTTGAACGTGAATTTCAATCCAATTGTATGATGAACCAATGCTCCTTGAACTGTCTATTTAGTGTCTGTGTGGGCTTTGTGATCTCGAATTTATGTAGATTGAATTATGATTCTAGCATGTTGAATCGTTTATATCTACTGCCTATGATATAACTTGATGATGAATGATGTTTTATTGATCTAATGTTGGTTGATACTTGAAGAATTTATCTATACTTCCTATTCATTTTTAATGTATGGCATTCACTGTAATCTCGATTCTGTAGTGCATGAATGTAGGATTCGTTTATGTAAAGATAATGTAACTACTGCCTTATATTGTATTATTGATGAATTGTGGGTATGAATACTTGATGATAAAAGCAAATGAATTTTGGTAAGGATTTCTTTAAATTCTTTTAGCCTATAGATCGATGTTGTAATGTATATGATGTGATCTCAATTCTAAGGTTGATGGAGCATGATTTAGACTTGGTTATTATTAGTGTGTTATGAATTTTGTTATGATGATCAAGGTAAGGGATATTAGTTAGTAATCTATGTCTCTTTACTCATTATTGAATTGGTGATGTAGTGTAGTAGTTTGTAGCGTGATCTTGTAGTGACTTATACATGATTTCATTCATGTTAAAGTTCATCTAGATACTGCCCTATACATGAATTGTTGATGAAAAAGTGTATTGATCAATGATTATCAAAGGTTGATGCATTGGTAAGAATAGCTCTTCCCTTATACTTTTCAATAGAATTGGTAGTTGATGAAGACTTGTCTGACATTATGTGGTATGTCCACTTATGGTAGAGGTGTTTACTTTATTGTCAATATATATGTGTATATATATATATATATATATATATGATGTGATCATAGCCTTTAAGGCAATTATATTATGAATGTTTGTTGGTGATGATCACCCAATGTGAAGCCTCATGTGTCGACACCCAATTTTGGCCTAACATTTTAAAAATTCGTGATTTTGAAGCTTTATTTATTTAATAGCAAATTTTGGTCCGATGATTTTAAAATTCATACATTTTGAGTCAAATACAAAAAAAAAAATAAAAAAAAATCTGCCTTTCCCACATTGTCTCTCAAACAATTTTCAATTTTGCAATAGTCCCACATCGGTATTTCATCCTTTTTGAAGATTTTTGGGTTTCTATATAAGCCCACTTCATTCACTATTTTTAGGGGAGGATTTGGAGGGGAAAACAAAAGAATACTCATAAAATTTTGAGAATTCTTGGTTCCCATAGTTCAAAAATTTTAAAGTGTTTTTGTGGTTTTTCGAGTTGAGGAGGTGGAGTCGTCTCTTTCAAACTCGGAGTTTCGGTTCGCTGTCAAGAACCAGGTAAATTTTTTTTCTTATCCTTGTTTTATTTAATTCCCAGCTCTTTTATGTTTACTGTTTACTATATGTAGCTTGTTTTGTTTTTTAGTTTAATGTAGTTCTAAAAGTCAATTAATATTTGTGTTTATTGTAGTTTTAATATTAGCATTATTTTACGATTGGATGTTTATTTATTTATTATTACTATTATTTTAAAATTGTTAGTCAACTATTTGTTATCTTAACTTTTCAGGGTTTTCTTATTATTCTATTTAAATGATATTTTTAATTTTTATATATTACATTATTGTTGTTTCCATTTCTAATTATGTTATTTTAGTTTGGTTGTTTTCCATATTCTCTTGGGATAAGTTTGTTATGTTTTGTTGATATTCAGTTGATATATTTTATATGTTGAAAAGGGCCGATGAAAAATCTATTCGTCGGATTTAGAGGCCTCCCCATTTTAAAAAGACGGAATTTTACTTCAAGTTTATATATTTTATATGTTGAAAAGGGCCAATGAAGAAATTATCGTCGATTTCCAAGGCCTCCCATGTCAATAAGACGGATTTTTATTCTTAAGTTATTATTTGAGTTATTCATTTTTAGTTATATTTACTTGGCACTAACTCTTTTACTAAGTGTCTTTACAGGTACACCGAGGTGCTTCTCCTTGAAATTATTCGAAAATGTTTGAATTATATTTCATTCATTATTTTGTGAATATTGACGTTAGGCAAACTTTAGGCCGATAATTATTGCTTTATTGTGTATATTGTGTGTTTATTATATGTGTTTATTTTCTATTCTTCCTCAATTTGAAAAAAAAAATGAATTCAGTCAGGAATCACATTTGTGGATTCCGAAGGGTGTCTAACCACTTCCCTTCGGAATAACTTGAACCCCTTACCTAGAATCGAATTGGTTTCATAGATTAATAACTGGTTTCCTAGTTTTCCTAAAATTAGGTGGCGACTCTTTTTTTAAAACTCGATTATTTTTTTAAACTTTGTTAAAATTAAATCAATTTATTATTTTCGAATTGCCGTGACGTTTCGCCCTATTTCGACAGAGTAGGGATGTTAACAGAATGGCGACTCCGCTGGGGAGTTTAGAGGTTTTAACCAATATGAATTTAAATTTTTTTTTCAAATTGAGGAGATTTTTGTTCTATTGTTATGTTATACCTTGTATTTTTATATTTTGCTTATTATTTGTTTAATGTATTTATTCATTATTTATTTTATTGTGTATATATTTTTTATTGCTTTTCATGGCATAATTTCCATCAAATGACAATTAGTTTGCATTAGGACAAAGGAAGTTATGTGGCTTACCACGGCTTCCTTCAGAAAACACACTGTCTAATCTTTGGAAGTAATAAACGAATAGTTGGCTTGCGGTCATCAACGTCATTTATTAGCTTCACCCCATTGTCTGTCCGACTAGGGTAACCGTCATTTTTAAACCAACTCTAGTCATCCTAGGATAGAGCAAAACCAAATCCGAATTTAAGCATCAGCCTAAGATGACCAACACCCAAGGCGTGTTGTGTCCACTAGAAAGACCACCTTGAGTCCATAATGGCTTCTAGCCTAAAAGGACGATCACAATTGTGTGTAATTTGAAGGATGTATACGTTGTTTGAGAAAATCATTGTCTCATAGGTTAAGGATTAAATTATAGTTTGCTTAGGTTAAAGAAAGAGCTTCACAAGCTACTCCTAGTCGAAGATGTTGACATTCGAAGATTACAACAAACCAAGAAAGCAGAAGGATCTTTCATGGAGGCATAGTTTAGGGTTGTACCCCTGCGTGGGATAGATTATTTTGTATACATTTTCCCTATTATGTATTCCCATTAGGTTTTATTCATAAAATTTGTATAAATCTGAGTTTTGGAGCAATGAAATATTTCAAATGACGTATACATCCTTCAAATCGATAGGCCTACCCTAGGCATAAAAGGGTCACATATTCGTATAGGACGCGCAATAATTGTTTGTATGCTATGTGATATGTTTTAATTTGTCTTTAATTAAAACAATGTTTATGTGTTTAATTCATTTTTCGTGTAACATTTTGTATTATCCATGATGTACAGGAACTAACACTTTTACATTTTGAGTTGTTCTTCTTTCCAAAAAAAAAATTGATTTATGTTCGAATTCAGAAATCATTATTTGTCCAGAGTTGCAAGAGACAAGAGGATTAGCGAAATTAGAGTCCTTGCATTTCTCAATTATATCAAGTCAAAACGATAAATCAGGGGAGTATTCGACCATGAGGTCGCATCCACTTATTTTTATTATTATTTTGCATGATGGTATTGCTCTCACATATTTCTCATATTTTTGTAGGAATACCATCCCCGACATCAGTCGGGGATGGTCATAACAGTGTTTGGATCTCGTGAAAATTGGAAGGAGACAAAGGTCCAAGAAAACATCCAAAAAGAGTACAACAAATCATTAATGTAAAAAATTCGTAGTGTACATTCAACAGACTGTATAAATATTGACGATTAAGAGGCTATAAAACATATTGGTACGGGAAAAAAAAAACTTCATCACTACAAATTTTAGTGGCGCTAGACATAGAAATTTCTTTGAGTTTTCTATATCTTTAAATTATTATATGCCTTATCTGGCCGAACTACGCGTACATGATTCTCATTTTAATGAGATACGTAGGCAACTCTTCTTGGGTTCGGTATTATCTTTTTCAAAAAAAAAAGTTTGTGCATATTTTCAAAGTTGTATCTGCACGAACTAAGCGTATCTGATTCTCATTTCGGTGAGATACGTAGGCAACCCTTCTTGGGTTCGGTATTATCTTTTTCTATAAAAAAAAACAAAAAAGTTTGTGCATATTTTTCAACTCATATCTGCACGAACTACGCGTACCTGATTCTCATGTTAATGAGATACGTAGGCAGCCTTTCTCGGGTTCGGTAATCATTTTTCAAAAAAAAAATTATTTGTACATACTGTAAGAGTCATGTCTTCAGCTCGGTTGGGACCTATGTAGTTAAGAGCATGTAAATATATTCGATATGATGGAAAAGACTGACTTTGCGGTGAACTACAGATTCTCGTGGTACCTCTTATCTGTACTTTTGTGATGCTTGAAAATTCTCTTGCATTCAATCAAGATAAGAATAAAACTAACCTTATGTTTCATGTGCATTGTGTGGTGGGATTTTGATCAAAGTTCAATTGTGTTACACTGTTGATCTAGAACTTGACCTGAATGTTTTTCGAGGCGAAATCATGAGTAATGTTTGGTTTGAGAAAGGATTGTAGGCCTTTTTGACCCGATTGTGCCTATCAAAGCCTACCAAATTACATTAATCCCTAGTTTTCCCATTTTGAGCGTGAAAGCTTCATTTGGACAACCACATTTTAACCTCTACCTTTTTGAGTGCTTACGAGCACTATCCTCTCTTGGCCCAACCTTCTTGAGTGCACAAAGAATGTGCAAATTATAAGAGGAGATCCATGTTTGAAATTTCAAAAATCAAAGATATTGAGTCTCCCAAAATCAAGGAAGCAAAGACTCTAGAGAATAAGAGAGAGAAAAAAAAAGGTGAAAGAAATAAAGAAAGGCAAAAAAAAATTCCTTTACAGGATCAGTGAAAGGTGGGAAGGAAAATATTCCAACAAAAAGGAAAAATTATTATAATAAAGAAGTGAGTAAAGAAGTGCTCCCACGGATAAGGACTCAAAAAAAAAAAAGAAAAAAAAAGAGGGAAAAACGTTAAAAATGAGAATTCAAAAGAAGATGAAAGGTGGGAGAACAATGAATAGGATCTGACGCCAAAGGCGTACCAATCATTAAGTGCACAAATTCTATGTGACGCTCAAGGAGGAATTCAATCACTTTTATCTCAAATAAATATCCTACCCATCCCTAATCCTACGTTACAAGCCAATTACAAGCCCTACATGATCTCATTCAAAATATTTTCACATTAGTGGAGATTTACATAAGGGTCAAGCATATGGTATCACAGTTGTGTACATTTAACAGTCTTGAGAGTGTGAGTGCACTTTGAAAATGTACTATAATCAAATGTTTCAAATATGTGTGAAATAGGACTAGTCTTTGTCGTGAGGGCACTTGAAACTTGAGGATTGATACAATTCAAAATCTTTGTTTGAAACAAGATGAACGGATCTTGTTAATCCTTAAGTATATTTGAGGTACCACTTGAAGCCGTAGGAATTACCTTAATTCAATCTTAAAAATAAAAAAAAAAAGATTTACCTGCAATCTTAACTGTTGGTACCAATCGTGGTGAAGATTTGACTATCTCATCGCATTTTTATTTTTGAAAAAAAAAATTGTCTTTTGAGTTGTTCATTATAAAAGGTGTCGTTAAGTTAATCTTATGTATGTGAGACGCCGATTTTACTTCATTGGATTGTCCATCCCCAAAATGTGATATGTCTTGTTTTAGGCTTTGAATATAGCAAAGGATACCATTTGCATATTCCATCATGTTCATTTTGTGCATTTTCTACTGATAATCTTTCAGATTCTTTGCAGCACTCATCATCCACAAGATTAGAATTACATTTGACTTGATTCATGTCTCAACAGGATATGTAGGCGCCACGATGGCTCGGTCATATACCCAGTATGATTATTACTTCTCATTATATTAATAACTGGGACAGAATTTTTGAAGATATTTCAAAAATTCACAATAGAGATAGTCAACAAGTCAAGATTGAAGATCATTTTGAGATGTGTCAAATTCTAACTGTGACAGAATTTTGAGAAAGTCCTCAAAATTCTGATAAGTGCTGCCAGAAGCTTGATAACAACTACAAAGAGCATGCATCACAAGTTAATTCATGCATTGAGAGTCAATTCATGCATCCCTAGTTGATATTAATGCATTGAGAGTCAATTCATGCATCACTAGTTAATTCATGCATCGAGAGTTAATATTCATGCATCGAGAGTCAATTCATGCATCGCGACTTGATTCATACATCACTAGTTAATTCATGCATCGAGAGTTAATTCATGCATAGCGAGAAGATCTCATACCTCGCAGAAAATTCATGCATCGCGAGAAGATCTCATACCTCGCAGAAAATTCATGCATAGCGAGAAGAACTCATACCTCGCAGAAAATTCATGCATCGCGAGAAGATTTCACACCTTGCAGAAATTCATACATCGCGAGAAGATTTCATACCTCACAGAAAATTCATGTATCGCGAGAAGATTCCATACCTCGCAGAAAATTCCGTGCATCGTGAGAAGATTCTATACCTTGCAGAAAATTCATGCATCACTAGTTAATTCATGCATCGAGAGTTAATATCCATGCATCGAGAGTTAATTCATGCATTGCGAGTTAATATTCATGCATCGATAGTCAATTCATGCATCACTAGTTAATATTCATGCATCGCGAGTTGATTCATGCATTGCGAGTTAATATTCATGCATTGCAAGATAATATTCATGCATCGCGAATTAATATTCATGCATTGCGAGAAGATTTCATACCTCGCAGAAAATTCATGCATCGCGAGAAGATTTCATACCTCGCAGAAATGTATGCATCGCAAGAAGATTTCATACCTTGCGGAATTCATGCATCACTAGTTAATTCATGCATCGAGAGTTAATATTCATGCATCGCGAGAAGATTTCATACCTCACAGAAAATTCATGCATCGCGAGAAGATTTCATACCTCGCAGAAAAATTCATGCATCGCGAGAAGATTTCATACCTCGCAGAAAATTCATGCATCGCGAGAAGATTTCATACCTCGCAGAAATTCATACATCGCGAGAAGATTTCATACCTCGCAGAAAATTCATGCATCGCGAGAAGATTCCATACCTCGCAGAAAATTCATGCATCACTAGTTAATTCATGCATCGAGAGTTAATTCATGCATTGCGAGTTAATATTCATGCATCGCTAGTTAATATTCATGCATCGCGAGTTAATTCATGCATTGCGAGTTAATATTCATGCATTGCGAGTTAATATTCATGCATCGCGAATTAATATTCATGCATCGCGAATTAATATTCATGCATTGCGAGAAGATTTCATACCTCGCAGAAAATTCATGCATCGCGAGAAGATTTCATACCTCGCAGAAATGTATGCATCGCAAGAAGATTTTATACCTTGCGGAATTTATGCATCGCGGGAAGATATTCATGCCCCGCAAAAGATTATGCATCGAGAGAAAATTCATGCATCACTTTTTAATTCATGCATCAAGAGTTAATTCATGCATCGCGAGAAGATTCCATACCTCGCAGAAAATTCCTTGCATCGCGAGAAGATTCCATACCTCGCAGAAAATTCATGCATCGAGAGTTAATATTTATGCATCGAGAGTTAATATTCATGCATCGCTAGTTAATATTCATGCATCGAGAGTCAATTCATGCATCGAGAGTCGATTCACGCATCGCGAGTTAATTCATGCATCACTAGTTAATATTTATGCATTACGAGTTAATATTCGTGCATCGCATATTAATATTCATGCATCTCAAGTTAAATTTTTTATGCATCGCGAGAAGATTCACTTCCTCGCAAAAGTTTTCATATCGCAAGAAGATTTCATACCTTGCGGAATTCATGCATCGCGAGAAGATTTCATCCCTCGCAAAATTTTATGCATCGCGAGAAGATTCAGTTCCTCGCAAAAGTTTAGATATCGCAAGAAGATTTCATACCTTGTGAAATTTATGCATTGCGAGAAGATTTCATCCCTCGCAAAAAAAAATTTATGCATCGCAAGAAGATTCAATTTCTCACAAAAGTTTACATATCGCAATAGGATTTCATACCTTGCGGAATTTATGCATCGCGAGAAGATTTCATCCCTTGCAAAAAATTTTGTGTATCGCGAGAAGATTCAATTCCTCGCAAAATTTTACATATCGCAAGAAGATTTCATACCTTGCGGAATTTATGCATCGCGAGAAGATTTCATCCCTCAAAAAATTTTATGCATCGCGAGAAGATCCCATCCATCGCAAAATTTTATACATCGCGAGAAGATTCCATCCATCGCAAATTCAAACATCGCGGGAAGATATTCATGCCCTGCAAGCAATCATGTACTACAAGAAAAAGAATCGTGCATCTCAAAGGAAATATTTATCCCTCAACGTCAACTGACGTTAAATGCCGAGGAGACAAATTGAGTGTCGACACGGTGGAAGACACTGTCTCCCATTTAAATTGCATTTTTAAGCTGACGAGTTTTATCTCTGTCTTTGTCAAGAGCATTCGAAAGGATGAATTTCTTCTTCAACAAGGACGCAACACATCATGGAACCTTTTGGAGACAGGTTTGGGATTGACTTCCACCACATGCAACCGCACTTCTCTACAAAGGTCATGTGTTCGGTCAAAATTGGGTTTGTCAATTTTCTTTGTCCACGATTTCTTTCATCAATCATACACAACGAAAGGGACAGCTGTTGACACCCAATTTTGGTCTAACATTTTAAAAATTCGTGATTTTGAAGCTTTATTTATTTAATAGCAAATTTTGGTCCGATGATTTTTAAAATTCATACATTTTGAGTCAAATACAAAAAATAAAAATAAAAATAAAAACTGTCTTTCCCACATTGTCTCTCAAACAATTTTCAATTTTGCAATAGACCCACATTGGTATTTCATTCTTTTTGAGGATTTTTGGGTTTCTATATAAGCCCACTTCATTCACTATTTTTAGGGGAGGATTTGGAGGGGAGAACCAAAGAATACTCATAAAATTTTAAGAATTCTTGGTTCCCATAGTTCAAAAATTTTAAAGTGTTTTTGTGGTTTTTCGAGTTGAGGAGGTGGAGTCGTCTCTTTCAAACTCGGAGTTACGGTTCGCTGTCCAGTACCAAGTAAATTTTCTTTCTTAGCTTTGTTTTATTTAATTCCCAGCTCTTTTATGTTTACTGTTTATTATATGTAGCTTGTTTTGTTTTTTAGTTTAATGTAGTTCTAAAAGTCAATTAATATTTGTGTTTATTGTAGTTTTAATATTAGCATTATTTTACGATTCGATGTTTATTTATTTATTATTACTATTATTTTAAAATTGTTAGTCAAGTATTTGTTATCTTAACTTTTCAGGGTTTTCTTATTATTCTATTTAAATGTTATTTTTAATTTTTATATATTACGTTATTGTTGTTTCCATTTCTAATTATGTTATTTTAGTTTGGTTGTTGTTTTCCATATTCTCTTGGGATAAGTTTGTTATGTTTTGTTGATATTCAGTTTATATATTTTATATGTTGAAAAGGGCCGATGAAAAATCTATCCGTCGGGTTTTGAGGCCTCCCCACCTTAAAAAGACGAAATTTTAATTCAAGTTTATATATTTTATATGTTGAAAAGGGCCGATGAAGAAATTACCGTCGATTTCCAAGGCCTCCCATGTCAATAAGACGGATTTTTATTCTTAAGTTATTATTTGAGTTATTCATTTTTAGTTATATTTACTTGGCACTAACTCTTTTACTAAGTGTCTTTACAAGTACACCGAGGTGCTTCTCCTTGAAATTATTCGAAAAAGTTCGAATTATATTTCATTCATTATTTTGTGAATATTGACGTTAGGCAAACTTTAGGCCGATAATTATTGCTTTATTGTGTATATTGTGTGTTTATTATATGTGTTTATTTTCTATTCTTCCTCAATTTGAAAAAAAAATGAATTCAGTCGGGAATCACATTTGTGGATTCCGGAGGGTGTCTAACCCCTTCCCTTCGGAATAACTTGAACCCCTTACCTAGAATCGAATTGGTTTCGTAGATTAATAACTGGTTTCCTAGTTTTCCTAAAATTAGGTGGCGACTCTTTTTTTAAAACTCGATTATTTTTTTAAACTTTGTTAAAATTGAATCAATTTATTATTTTCGAATTGCCGTGACGTTTCGCCCTATTTCGACAGAGTAGGGATGTAAACATCATGCCTACTCTTCTAGTCTAGTAGTGATTTACATTGTATGGCTATTGTACAAGAATATGAATGACAATGTTGGGATTTGATTTTGTATTGCCATGATGAGTATAAAAGTTAATGATCCCTACCTATGTACCTCTATCTGAATGTGCGAATAGCTAAGCTTAGGAGTCTTAAGTGTAATATAAAGTTAGGTTGTCTCCTATGATAAATTGTGTTGTGTGGTGTATGATCTAAGGTGCATTGTGGTCCTAATAGGGTGGCTGCCTCAATGTGTTATTGATATCCATTATGTGATCATGTTGACCAATATACACACACTCACACTTCATGCATGCTTACTAGTAGTATAGGTTCATGGTGCCTAATGAGAGAGTATTCTCATATTCACTAATGTCTACTACTATGTATGTAAAATATTTGTATTTATGAAGTATGTGATGTATCATTAACTAGAATGAATTGATAGGTTTACTAGTATGGGCGTTTGGGACCTTGTCTATGCATTGCGCATGTATGCCTTGATAGGATAATTCCTAGGTTTGGTTTTCTATGTACATGAATCTGAATGCATGATTATGTGAATGAATGGTCATTTGTGGTCTTAATATGTTATGTGAAAAGATTTCTCAGATATATGTATACACACACATGTATGATGATCTAGTAAAGCGAGGGGCCTAGAATGGTGTTCTCAAGTGTACCATAAACTAGATGGTGCTTCACATATGCTATGTCCATGTGAAAGGACTTCTCAAATGACTTAGGTTGATGAATTATCTTCTATGACCTAAGATATAAGAATATGAGGAGTTAACTCTCCTACGCCTAATTTTGTTAAGTAATTTAATAATCGCTTTTCAATAAATGAAACTTAGCTTAGCAACAAGTGAACTTGAAGTTGAGGGGTGTCCCTTCCCATTGTAGGAATGTAGGTCACCATAGTCCTCACAACGTAGTTAGCCTTATAAAACAAAGGGTATAGAGAGATATTTCCATAAGTGGATAATTACAATACGTCAAAAGGCATAAAGAGGGTTTTCATTTGTACCTCCAAGTTGCACAAACAATGCTTGCCACATGGGATCTACCTAGTTATATGACTTAGTATGCTAGCATGTGTTAATGTTCTACCTTTGTTAGGTGGAACACCTTCCATTGGTGTAAGTCTCTACAACACCAATTTCCATGTAGCACCCATGGTCTTAATGTCGGTTAAGGCTATAGTTTCCCTAATGTGAAATGGACAATGGAAGTAAAGTAATGACCCTAACTAGGATAAGCTAAGGGTAGTTGCTTAGTGTAAGTGAGGGTATGATACTTAACCTATGCTTCACAAAAGTGACTCTTGAAGGAATTCTGAGGACTGTCTTCTAATGCATGTGACTGTGTTTATGTTTCTTATGCATGACATTGTAGTCTTGTCTACTTATTGTGATGATATGCATGCTATGAGTCTTAATGAGTCTATATGATGTATCTTTTCCTTATCTGTATAATTTTGGTCTTATTAGTTATATGAATGAAGGTCCTACTTGGGTTTCAAGTAGTTAACTAAAGTCTTATCTTAAGTGTAATGTGAAGTATGTTCCTTGTTATCTGAAATGATAATATGGATGTATGTGCTGAGGTGAAAGGTTGTAGGTTTTGTTTCCTTGTGGTCTTAAAGTTATGCTTTGGTATGGATAGTGTTATGGGATACTATCTATATATTGCACCAAGTATCACTAGAGGGTTATTTGGGGAAGTTAAGAAGTTAAAATAAGATGAAGTTCACTGTATAGGGAAAACAGCTCACTGTAAAGTGAAAATGAGCTTACTGTAAAATGGGTCAAAATATGACTTAAATGCTATGTATTATTTTGTGCGATATTATGAATATAATATATTCCTAAATGAAGCATGTAAGCTGTATAATGCTTAATATATCAAGTTTTATGAAGTTTTCACAAAAAGGCATGATGCATGGTTTCAAGTAAAATGACCCTTTTCAATGCAGTTTTTGCATGGTTGTCATACTTAGAGCATTGTTTTACTAACTCCATTCTTTTCTACTTTTTACTCATAGATTAGGTTATGGATGCTCAAAGGATGTTTCTAAGGTGAAGGGGTTAATATGTGATTCTGAAGCTAAATGAAAGGGATACTTATGTTCAAGGATTTCATATATAAAGTTTCAATAATGTCTTGTAATAGTTTAGTTTATGAATTTATGTTAAGGGTCGTGTCCCTATTCTATTCTATGATGTTGAGTCGAAGATGGAAAAAGAGACTTATAATCTAAATATGTATTATGACTTATATTTTATTTATATGTGAAGTGATGTTTCTAGCATATGATGTTGTATGAAAAGTTTTCAACCTTCCACTAAATTTACTATGACAATGCGATGAATGATAAGTATGCCATGTTACTTCTAAAGGGTGCTCCACGGTCGTGACATGCTTATCTTTAAATTTCTTTTAATTCAAAGTAATGTAATAGACCGAGTATTTCTATATTCGTATTGTATGGGCCGTGTCCCAAGTATTCTTGAGTCTAAGATTTGCATATGTTGAGATTTAGTGTTTTCTAGATTTTAATATGAAAGATGTTTTAAGATATTTCGTGTGAAAATTTTTAATTCTGTAATAATTTTCGTACATGTTTGCAATGAATGATGTCAAAGGTATTGTACAAGACTTCTGAGTGGTCAAGTACGCCGAGTTATGTTCCGATAGTGCCATATCTTCTAGGTTGTTCTCTCAGGATGTAACAAGCTTGGTATCAGAGCATAGGTTATGAAAGTTGTCTTAGGAATCAAAAAGTCTCATAAAGCCACGTCTAGTAGAGTTTTGATCCTCGCTGTGAGTTGTGACTCATCAATTACTGAAAGTCTATAGGACGATCGAGTTTCCCTTCTTTCTATACTTTTGTGTTGTGCCATAGAGTAAAACTAATGCGCGCCTCTCTTAATGTTTTTCTTCTTGTTTATAAGAAGTAACTAATTGAAGGATGGCTACTAGAAGGATTGAAGAAAGGAGGGTTAATCAGGAAATTCCTCCACGAGGTGTTCAAGTCCCTATAGTGGGTCAAGGTAATTATGTTCTGGTGGTAACCCCTGAAATGAACAATGGATAGATTAGCGAGGCTCTCCTTGCAGTAGACCGAGTAAGAAAAACCCATGTAAATAAGGGTGTTGAACCTAAAGTGAATGCTATGGATAGTACTACTACATCTTGATTGATAGATTTTGTGAGGATGAATCCTCCTATCTTTCTTGGTTCTAATTAAGGTGGGAGAGGATCTCTCGGAGTTTCTATATAGTGTGTACAAGGTGTTGAGTACCATGGAGGTGACTTCTAAGGAGAAGGCGGAGTTAGCTTTGTACCAATTGAGGGAGGTTGCCTAAGTGTGGGACACTAAATGGAAAGATAATAGGCCGGTGCAGTCGGGTCCCATCCATTGGGAGGATTTTAAGGATTCCTTTTTAGGAAAATAATTTCCCCATGTTAGGAGGGAGGTGGAGGTTGGAGAGTTGTTGAACTTAAACAGTGTAACAAGGGTGTTGAAGAACCCAAACTTAGGAGAAGCACAAGGATTTTGAAAAAGGGTAAAGCGAGTAAAAAAGGTCAACCTATGTTTAAAAAGAGAGCCAGCCCCCAATCAAGATGAGACTAGTGCCTTATAAGGAAAGCATAGGATAGGCAGTGGTTATCAAATCATTAAGCCCACTTCTTCTACTTGTAGGAAGAAGCACTATCGGGAATGTCTAGTCGGTACTAATAATTGTTTGGGTTGTGTTAAACATTGTCATAAGGTGCGGGATTGTCCTACTAAAGGGGATAAGAGGAAAAAAGGACAAGCAAATTTCTCATAATTCTTTTGACAAAGATGATGTTGGTAAGCTATAGCTTCTTTTTTTTAGTTGTTGTAAGTTCCTTCTAAGTGGGGGAGTGTGATGAGTAGTGAGTCTTAGGACATGATGAGTCGTACATAAGTTTCTAACTTCTTGTATTGTTTTGAGTCTCTAAAAGTATGTTAAATTTATGTTATTCCTAATTGTCTATTGTGCATGGTGTGGTATGGTATGTGATGCTAGTCTTGAGATTCCTATCTCTTAAAATTGTTTAAAGAGAAGCAACTGTCATTCTATGATGAATTTTTTCCAAGTGGAGGAGAATACAACACTTTTAAAATGACTTATATGTAACTAGTTCCTAACACCTTTGTCTTGATATTTTGAAGTCCTAAAGTGGGTTAAAACTATGTTAGGATGAAGCGTCTAAAGTTTCATGAAGTTTGAAGGTCAAACGTCAAAGAACGTTTATGACGTTCAGAAGGTTTGACTTTATACGACCTTGTGTGTCTGAGTATATTTTTTTGAGTTTATGAGTTCGTTTTGAATGAAATTATTGTGAGAGGTCCTAAACATTTATATGGACATATTCTGGTTTGAAACGTCCTGGCAAAAGTCCCCAAGGACCAACTAAGGGTCCTTGAGGAAGGACCCAACATGTAGCAAAAAACTGTGAAAACCAGCCTCACTTACGGTTGGCAATCGACGACCAATAGGTTAGTCGACACCCCGTTGATGGAGAGTGTAGGTTGAAAGTTAGTCTGGTAGACATTGCCTTCTCTTGGAAATCCTCAGAATCAAACCATGGACCAACAGGACGGTCCGTTGGTTGGGCTACGACGCATCGATGGGCAGGCTTAGATGAGTCTGCAATTCGCCTGCTTCACTGTGAAGCGAAGGGGTGAATTACTAAATTCACGCACATCCAAATAATTAAAAGGGCTGTTTCCTCAGGTTATTTAGGGTATTGTAAATTGTTTTATCTGTCTTAAACACCTAGAAGAATTCATTATTCTAAATCAAAACCCAAATTCTCTAAGAAATTCTCTAGAACTCCATTGGAACAAAAACTCAAGATAGAGCTTGGATTGAAGATTTCTTTGGTGATTCTTCATCAATTATTCATCAAATTTGTGGTATAGTATAAATTAAGGTATGACCTTCATCCTTGAATCTATTTTCTTCAAGAATCCAATTTTCGAAGTGATTTTCTATAGTCTTACAAAGATGAACTTATCCAATTTTGTAATTTATCCATGGGTTCTTGCATCAAATGTTACAAATCATCGTATATTGATTAAATAGATGTTTATTTGATGACTTTAACCTGAAAACACTATAAACCAATGTAGTTCATGTTACCCTAGATTTGACTACTTTATGGGTGAATTGATTATGTCTTAATGCTACTGAATTCATATGTAGTTTTATTAAGGCTATCGAATTATGATAGCATCATGCTAGAATTGTTATTTGGATGCCCTGATTTCATAAATTCATGTTGAATTATCTTTTATTCATTGTATATTGTAATTATTGGATTGAATTATAAACTATGGCCATTGGTAAGGGTGTTGGTATATTGTGTTGGATGAATGATCTAGGGATTGAAGTTGTGAGGTTTGATCAGTGGTATGTTGACCTAACTTCCTCTATATTATGTAATCTAGTTCTTAGATGATGATGATTCTTTGTATGGTCAACTTAGGGTGGAGGTGCTTATGTGTTATACTTGTTACTAATTTGGCCTTTTCGGCATTACTTTAATAATTGTGAATGATGTGGCTCCATCGGTACTACTTCTAGTATTACGTATTTATCATGCTATAACATGATTATGTGGATTTTATGAATATCCAGGTGACTTTTGTGTTTATGTGTAGTCAAAGCATGTGTTCTTCTAGTTGATGATGTGTGTCTCCTGTAGACTATAGTGTAGTCATTATGTGGATTACTTGATGTGAAAGTGTGATGTTTCTTGAAACATAATTTGATACTTGTGATACCTAGAATGATGATACTAATGTAGTAAGTACGGTGACAAATAGATGATGTTGGTTATTCCTATGTGCTTCTAAAATGATATGTTATAGGTGAAGTATCCGTGTGTCTTTTTTGGTAGACTTGTGCCCCTTACTTGATACATGTATAATGTGAATATGAGTTCTTGACTTAGTATGCTAAAGCCTCTTAGTCTTTTATGTGTGATTGACATGTGACTTTGAACATTTTTAAGAAGGTAGTTTATGTGGAACCTTCATCCTAAATAGAAGGTTATGACATCCTTGAATAGTTGAATTAAGGTTGATTAGATGGAATGGCATGAAATCATCCTTAGGAAATTTATTAAGTTTTCCTTTCAACCATTGTAGGTAGCATAAGTGGACCCGCTTTGGTAATGTTAAATGTTATTAGGTTATGAACTAGATATGGAACCTCTTCATGTGATCCTTTATGTAATTACTCTATCAGAACAAATTCTAGCACCGAGTGAGTATGGCTAGTATAGTTTCACTAAGATAAGATGACATTAGAGAACAAAGAAACCCTTCATATTCCTCAACCATTTGCCTACATGGGTTGTTTCCTAGTTCTACCATTTGCAGGTATAACACCCATTATGTAGTAGGGTTGACTCTGGATTTTATGGTTAGCTACCATCGTCTATGTCGGTTATTGCCTATTCTAATCATATGGGATACCAACTAGTATTGGAGAAGTTCTATGAATTTTGAGTGGTGGTATAGGACGCTATCTGGACATTGCACGATTACTCTTTAAAGATGTTTTGTAAGTGAGTCCCTACTTCTTCTCCAAGACCATTACTTAAATGACTTTATGTGTTTAATGTCTCTTAAGTGAAGTAATGAAATATTGGCTTAAGATAGAAAAGCATTTTATTGACTAAGTGCTTACCTAGAGTAGTTTAAGGGTTACTTAGTTAAAATATGGAGGGGGCATAAGAATAGTCACTTCATGCCTTACATAGGAAAGGATTTAGAATGCTCAAGATAGGGAAAGCAAATGGAATAATTAGACATAATGTGAACTTAGGTAGTCTTAATGATTATTTAGGTAAGCTTGGAGAGGGTGTATGGGCGGTATCTTCTTGTATTACTTAAGTAAGTCTTTTGATAACCTTTTGGTAGAGAATGTCATATTATGTGTATACTATTATGTGTAGTGAGAATGAAATTATATTAGGTAGTCTAAAGAATCTCTTAGGTGTGTGTGAATGGATTACATGGGTGGTTGCTTCACAACTCACCCAAGTGAACTTTAAAATCAGCTTTTGTATGAGGATGTCATGTTTATGTGTTTTGGATGTTTACTAATTCTATATTATGAAATATGAATTATTGGTAAAGTTACAATGAAGTCACTGTAAGTTCACTGTAACCTCATTGTTAAGTGCATCTAAATTGAGTATAAATTGAAATGTCTTGTAATTATGTTGTTTGTTGTTTAATGTTGTTCTTACACTTTTAATGTGATGTTTTAATCAAAAAGAGCATGTTTCTCATAAATGTCCGTTCTCATGATCTTATGTATTAATACATATTTAGTATATGTGTTTGTACTAATTTCGTATATTTTCTTATATCTAAATGTGTAGGGGGGAGGTGAGAAGTTTTTTAAAGGAAAACTTAGAATCTACTTATTGTTCAATCAAAGTTGAAGTATGTCCTCACTTGACTCGAGGGCATAATCGTCTTTAGATTTCTTTAATTAAAAGTATTGTAATAGACTAAGTATTTCTATATTCTTATTGTATGGGTTGTGTCCAAAGCATTCTTGAGTCTAAGATTGTCATATGTTGAGATTTATGTGTTTTCTATGATTTCAAAATGAAAGATGGTTTAAGATATTTTATTTGAAAAGCTTTAATTCTGCACTACTTTTCATACATATATGCGCTTTTACAAGACCTCCGAGAGGTCAAGTACGACAACTCGCGCTCTAAGAGTGTGATATCTCTAGGGTGTGCTCTAGGGATGTGATGAAATCTAACCTAAAAGAGTCATTCACATGCTTATTACATTAGCAATACACAACCAAGATCATAACTAGAGTAAAAGACTAGGCATGCTTCATATTTGGTGATCATCATCACCACCTTCATAATACAATTGCCATCAAGGCCATGATCACATCTCATATATATTGACAATAAAGCAAACACTGCCATCATAAGTGGACTGTACCACACAATGTCATACAAGCGCAATCATCTAGCACTTTTTAAAGAAAGTACAGGAATAGAGAAATCTTACCAAATCTCCCTTTCATTGATCATCAATGATAAATACTCATAATTCATCAATAATACAATATAGGGAAGTAGATAAATATATCATAATCTAAACGAAATCATACTTCAATTTCCATAGAATCGAGATCATATCAAGTGCTCTACGTTATCAATCAGTAGAATATGGAAGAACATAGGTCAATTCTTACAAACTCTTCACATCTTGATCAACATTGATCAATTACACATAATTCACCATCAATTTACATGCTAGAATCATAATTCAATCAACATGAAGTCAAGATCACAATGCCCATAAGAACACATGTTTTTGAAATTGGGAGGGGACATGGGTTCATCATGAAATTGAATTGAAATTGAATTGAAATTCACTTTTAAATCAGTACATGTTAATTTCATCCTAAACATGTTTTTGAAATCAATTTGAGAAAGAACACATTGAAAACTAGGATGTTTGATCAAGAATTTTCATTGAAAAACATTGGAAAGAGCTCTTTAGATGGAAGATTATCTAAAGATAAAGGTTTCTAGAGAGGTTTATTTTTGAGAGGGAAAGTCTTATTTTGAAGAGTTACTTAGGTGATGGGTTTTGATCTTAATAACCAGTTTAATATACTCAAAAACACTTGATATAGGAGTGGACTAGAATTGCTTTTCCTTGTTATAGTTGACTATAGGGGAGAAATTTCCCTTGTCATAGTTGACTAAAGGGGAGAGATTTCCTTTATTAAGAGAGTTAAGTTAATAATGTGGCTCAAGGAGGGTTAATATGACTAGGATGACTTTAAGGTTATGCTTAATGTGAAGGATATTATTGGATGACTTTCATGCATTGCACAAGTGTGTCCTGAGGTTAATTAGAAGTATGGTGACCTTATAGCATAGAGAAGATTTATATTGGACAATGTAAGTAGACCATGATTAAGATAACTAAAAAAGGATACTCTAGGGTAGTGTTATCAGATGCTATTCTTGCATTGCACTTGTTTGCTTATGGTTAGTTGAGAATGGAGCCATTAAGGTGGATGACCAAGGCTCAATTATGTTGATATGATTAGGTGTTATCTCTTATGCTCATTTACTATGTCTTACGTTGACTTATATTATATGATGCTTATATTGGAGATTATGCTTGTTATATTTTGTTGTGTCTTATGCTTATGTCTTATGTTGACTAACCGTTTGAGAAGCTCTTATGATATTATGTTAGCTTTCATACTTCGTACTCTTTTTTGCTAACACATATTCTTTACATTCCAACCAAATGTAGGATTGGAGCATTAAGTTCATAGTAGAGGCTACAGTTTCTAGGAGTTAGAAGATTGAAGATTTTGGTCTGTCCTCCTAGTTTCAAGGACAATATCCATTTAACTTTACATCATTTACTTTTTTGCTTAAAACATTGTATGGGATGCGTCCCAAAGCTTAATGTTCATGTAAAGTTAAATGGTTTGAGACAAAACAGTGAGAAAAGACTTCCATTTTCGATTTATGAAAAAGACTTCAATCGTATATATAGGAAAGTTCTAATTTGCCATATTTTCTATAGTTTTATGTTATTATATGCTAAGGGCTTGTATTAGACCCCCTTCGGGGTCAAGTATGCCATGTTACAACTAGGAGTGCTCTTGGATTGTGGCAATCTTGGTATCAAATCATAAGGTTTTGTAAAAAAAATTAGGATGTCTCGAAAACCACATCACAGTAGAGTTATGTTCATGGGTGTGAGATGCAACACAATCCATGAAAATAAGAGGTTATGGGATTCTTAGGATCAATCAATTCTTTATTCTGTTATTGTCACGCTCCCGAGCCTACACCTCGGACGGGACTGGCACTTGGTGACCATTGATAACCTCGAGCGAACCCTTGGTTCTGCTTACTTAACTAAAGGAAAGACAAAAATTATAAGGATAAAGAACTTAACTGAAATAATTAGTAATACTATCAGAATGTTTTCAAAGTTTAGACATTCATCTTGGACATATGGCAACACAATTCTATAACATAAGAATGGAAATGTAAAGGCTACTTAACTACTAACTGTCTATAAAGACTTTACATTGACGGAGAAGAATGTTGGGACAAACCCCACAATATTCTATTGAACTAACTAGAAAGTAATAGAAGATGTCTTAAGAATAAAAGGAGTCTCAAAAACTAACTCTATAAGATGCTCAACATGTTCAATAGTGTGTTGGATGTCGATCCTCGTAATCTATGTCTGCATCACAATACGATGTTTCATTAGTACATTGAATGTACCAGTAATCAGTTGGAATACTAAACGACACTTAAGCTTAAAAAGGACAAAAAATGAACACTTACATTGGCTCTATTCTACTCACGATTTACTAACTCTTATTCAATATATCTAATTTAAAAGTAAATGCACATAAGGAAAAACTAACTGAAACATAATGTGAACTCTGAATGTATACAAGTACCAAAATAATGCTTGAGATGTATGTAAAAATACAAATAACTATTGTATAGAAAAATACAATGCTTTTGTGGGAGATTCTCTAACCGACAACCATCACTTAAGAGTTAAGTGATGAGACAACATTACTCGGCCCATGTTGCCCAACCATCCTAACCTTGCCAAAGTATAGGAACTGAACTGCCGAATAGATCCACTAGTATACAATCAAAAGGGTTCATCTGAAAAGTATGACCCACTTCTACCCATGATGGCTACATGGTTTACATGAAAACTTTAGTTAATATGAACTCGCATCCCACATCGGTGCTCAATACTACTCCCAAAAATATGTATATTAGCTCTTGTATTTTTAAAACGTACTGATTATGTGGTTTGAGATTAGTGCTCAAAATGTAGCTTTAATAGCCCTCTTGGAAATCATAGTTTCCCTGCTTGCTTCATTTCGTAAAAAAATTACTTTTGAAAACTAGCCCGAAGGCTCTTTACTTGTTTAAATGTGAAAACATTTGTAACTCGTATGGATTACTTAGTCACCTTATAACTCTTGAGGATAAACTCAATAAAACAAAGTTGATAAGGTTTGTTAAAGACTCTTGGAAACTTAAAGAACTCAATTTGACTTGCTTATTAACTTTTAGACTTGACTTTTTACTTGTTTGACTTTGATCTTAACTTCCCTTGAATTGGACTATGGATTTAAGGAGCATGATTTCATTTTTATGGATGATTCCATGATGTTTAGATGTACTTTAGAGTGTTGGAATCAACCAAGAAATATGGGCACATCACTTAGGAACTAATACGAAAAGATAGGGGGAAAATGGGAACTCCAGGTGACCCTGGCGCTTTGAAAGTCATGGGGGGGCAGAGCCTGACCAATAGACACTTTCGTCAGGTGCTCTAGCAGGCACGGCACACCAGATCTTGATGAACAAAGTCTTTCCTGAGGGCTCTTGTAGACGAGGAGCTCCAAGGCCCGTCAGACCGGTTTCCTGACTTTTCTTCTCCAATTTTCAATTCTAAGCCTCCCAAACTTCCATGGATGTTCCCCCAAACACTTAGGATAACTGATATCCTCAATAGCCAATAGATTAGACTCGTAAAACATCCCAGAAACACGAATCAAATCCACTTACGGTACAAAACAATTCTACCAACAAAATTTCAACGATTTTTGATTAAAAACAACAAGATTCACAATTAAATCAATACAAAAATTCCTTAATTAAACATATTGGTGTGTGGGGGAACCAACCTAACACAAAAAGATCTCACATACCTCAATAGGGATCACCCCCAATGAATTTCATTAGAGAAACCTTAGTGTTCTTGAAGAATTCTTCATCTTCCTCTTCTTTCTCTCATTTCCCCAAGCCCTACGCGTTTTAATCTTTTGTACAACTAATTCTTGACTTGGTTTAACCCCTAATAAACCCCTAAAATGAATTAGGCAATACTATCTTGAAAAGAATACTTTACCCTTACAAATTTTTGAATTGTACTTTCCTCAGCTCAACTTCCAAAAGGCATATCTCCCTATTTATTTCAAAAAATTATTATTCTTTATTTCTTATGTTATTCACAGTTATTTCAAGTTATGAGTTGTTAGAGTTAGTGGTTCTATAGAGGTTTAGCTCAAGTACCCTTTCTTTTAATGGGAAACACCATGCTTGGATGATAGCTTCGAGCATTGGGAGGTCGACCGAAGCAAAGAGGAGAAACTGGAGTTGTTTCTCCATTTGGCTATGCTGATGATCACTTGGAGCATCGTGAACCTCTTTTACTGTACCAGGATTGCCAAATTATCCAAAGAGATACAGAGAAAGGCTGCCGATTCGGCGAGCATGGAGTATATTTCGCACATAGACCTTTGAACCCCATACTGCCAAAAGATACATCAAGCCATCCAAGAAAAAGCCAATAAGAAGGGGTCACGTCTAACCAATTTGGTGGATCGCTAAGCAATTTGGCGAGCCAAATTTTGCTCGCTAATTGGCCCATTTTGTGTCACTTTTGGGCTCATTGACGTAATAATCCCTAACACTATACATAAGTGTCTTAGAGTTCATTTAAGGTTAGCTTTTCTTGAACATTATTTAGAAACGAGGGTTCCTTGGGATATCGATTCCCTTGAGGTATTTGTTAGAGGTAAGTGATATTGTATTATTAATGGATTGAGGTCATTGGGTTTAATATACCCTTTGATTGCTATTTTTGTCCTCTTTGTGTGTCTATATATTTATTTATTAGGTGCTTGTTAGGATCTAGATTGGAGGTTATTGGATTTGATATATCCTTTAGTTTCCAATTGTTTCTTATTTTGTGTATCTTCTTCCATCTTTTCTTTTTTTCCGCATCGATTCTGATTCACCTTGCGAGAACCACATCATTTGGTATCAAAACAAAGCTTAGTTTCGTTCCTATGAATCTAGTCTTGGGATTGTTATGAAAAAATATGTCAAATTCGTTTTGAGAAATTTCAGAAATGGGTATTGTTGATTTATGTCTTGTTTCAAGTCTCTAAGGTTTGATTAGTGTTCCCTAACTATATTTGAGTCTAGGGCTGAGATTTGAAAGGGTTTGGTGCACTATTGAAGAATCCACCTTTGAAGGTTGAAGGAGATCTGAATGAGACAAGTGGGTTTTGAAATCTGGAATGTTTGGTAAGGGATTGAATGCTTAAAAGTGTTTGGGTTTATTCCTTATATCTAAGAGAAATTGGATCTCGAATTTTTAAAAATTCTTTGTTATCTAGTTCTTGATGTTCTTGAAGAATATTTAAATCTTCAAAGGGAAGAATATTTGAAAAAAAGGTGTTTGATTCAAAAGGGAAGAAAGAGAAATTATTAAAGTACTTTTAAAAAGGAAAATTACCAAAAGGGGGTAAAGAATAGAGGACAAAGGAGGGGGAGGGGGGACAAGAATTGGTAAATTTTTTAAATGTGCCAGTGCTTCTTGAAAAATTTGGCGAAACCTGAATTTTATCGCCCATTCCACTCGGCGCCTTGCCTTTGTCAATGTAGGTCGTTGAGTTGGACATATTTTCGTGAAGACACTACAAAATTTAGCGGACTCAGCCTTGTTCGCCGAGTGCATTCGGTGCATACCCGAACTTCCACCCAGATTTCCAAGTTGTGGTATCCAATTGTAGTGTTTGGCAAGTCAATCTTAAAGTTGGTGAGCTGAACATCACGATAGGCAAAGAAATAGTGCATTTGGCTATCGAAACCTCAACTTATGACCGTTTCCATCTCAGGTTCTAATTTGTTCGTTTCTTTTCTTTTGATTCTATTTTGTAATCAAGAATCCCAAACCGATTTTTTACTTGTAATTACCTACTGGTTGACTATTAGTTCTTCAATTTACTGCTTAGTTAGTGCTTTTCTTTTCATTTTACTTCGTACTTAGTTTCTTGACTAAAGTCCATTTGCTTTAATTAAGTTGTCCATTCTTCTTCAAAAAAAACATCTATTCTGACAAAGAGTAGCAATCGATACCTTGCTATCAGCTGAGTATATAAGTAATCTTCAAAATTAGTTGCCCCAATTTGAGAGGCAATAAAAGGTGTATAAACACAAGCAATTGTGAGTTCATTTTACTAACCCTAACATTTTTTTTTGTGAGTTGTCCCTTTGTAACACAGAGTCATAAGGAAGCATGTCCTCCATAGCTTCTCACTCATGTGATTATTGTATGGGAGATTATTTTTTGATGATGAGGGATTGGGTGTGAGGATAATGGTAATTATGAGGGATATGATGATATCTACAATCAAGAGCCAAATGAGAATGATAGCTACTATTCCGAAGGATAAAATAGATAGAATTGTTGAACACAACTTTCATGGTAAAGATAGATAGTAAGAAGAATCTTGTGGTATCTAGTATGATGATGAGGGAGCATGTGAGAGATCTTAATCATTCTTAGAGTGAAGTTGGTTCCTATGGTGATGCCCGAACATGTTATACTTCCCACTCCCAGGTTGAAGGTAGAGTGAGGTATAATACTGTCATATAAGAAGTATAAGTAGCATGTCCCTAAGGCTTATGAAGATTCATTTTCTTACTATTGTGGTAATCCTTTACCTAGTTGAAGTAGTGTATATGGTAACACTAGCTCAAGTCAAAGTCATCTGAGGGAAGGAGAGAGTGTGCAACTCTAAAGTCTAAGGATACTTTATCCTATACTTAAAGAAATGCACACTATTTGTGATTTAGGAACCAACGAAGGTAAGAAGCAAGTGTCTAGGGTCTTGGTACAAAAAGAATTGAGTTTCCTATCTTTAAGGGATGGAGCGATATCGAGGCATATTTTTATCCATATTGGCAATGTGACCAGATTTTCTAACTCCATGATTTGAGAGGACCAGAATCCTTGTAGCCCTAGGTCATTTGAAAGGCCTTGCGTTGTGTTAGTGGACTCAAGAGGAAAAATTCATGTTACTATAAATATATACCCACCAATATCCATGGGAAGAATGAAGAGACTGATTAGGTTCAAGTGTGTGGCGAAAGGGTACACAACGATTTTTAATGTTGATCAGAGAAAACCAGTTCTTAGGACAAAGTTTTGAATTTGTGGGACTTTGGGATTTAGCCTTTTCATTGATGATGGATACAATATAAACTACATCACTACATAGGTGGTAACTACCTCGACTACAAACGACTTATCCATACACCATGCAGGGATGTAAGGTTATAAAAGCGGTAAGAGTCCTTTCACACGTGGTAAATACTATGAGGAGGTCTAGTATGATATAATGTCCATGACTTCTTGTCACTAAGCTTGGGGGCTAATTGGTTTGTTGAACATGGGGTCCAAAACAACAGAATAGGTACAAGTGTTTTCTAGATCATTGGTAAATACCTCTATTTTCTCTTAGGTGAAAAGTGACAGACAAAAGATTGAGAGGTGTAAGATAAACCAAGGTGGCAACCTCATAGTTGAAAAAAGAGAGGTTAAGAGGAGTAAAGTGAGAGGGTTTCCACAATCTTAATTTAACCGTGTTGTTCCTCCTTAACTTGGTTAGGATTCTTATGTAGGTACAAGCATGATAAATGGAGTATCAAAAATTCCAACAAAAGAACCTACAATTGAAGGTGTGATGGATGCACTAAGGGGATGTTCCAACATACATGGTAAAGAAGATCTTTCTTGAGAACATCAAGGTACAATAGATAATCTTAATACTTTACCCATTGCAAATGAACAAGGTGCGAATGTTAGCTGATCTTTATGTGATCCTATTGATTCTTTGCCTTGTATTGATAATGTGCTTGTTGAGAGTGTGGATACACTAGTTGATCCAATTGATAACCGAAGTGATTCTTGTAGTAAGATGAATTTCTGTCCACCTAGTGTTGACACCTATGCTTTTATTGTAGCTCATTATTTTGTAATGATTGGATTGATAAACCTATTTATGAGTGTAGTTCACTGGTTGAGGGTCCTTGTGATGTGATTAAGGAAACTCAAGTTAATGGTACTCTAATTATAATGTTTCTCAATTAATTAAGAGTGACTCTATGAGCATATCTATTGTGAAAGATATGATGCTTGCTTCAAAATGCTTCGAAAGTTGATATGTGTTCTTTTTAGGGTAAACCTGAATGTTTTAATTCCTACCCATTGGTTGATCATTCTCTCTTTAAGTACAATATAATATTTAAAAATGATTAAATCACTCCCATTGATGTATCTAGTAGTGTGAATCCTAAAAGCAGTATAGTTCTTGATAGCATTACTTGTTATAGTAACTATTTCCCTCCGAGAGATGGAAATCACTTCTTGGAAAGTAAGGTGGTGTTTGTTTCTCGATTACCTTTTCTTCTTTGTGTGTTCAAATTCTCAATGATATGACTCATGAGTTTGAATCTATTAGTATTCATACCCAGAAAGACACCATAGAGGATTTAGACTCAAAACAGACCTTTCTCTGTTACTTCTTTACATATGATGCTCATGTTTTTGTGTAGAGTATGTTTTTCAGATGAATGAGTTCCCACTTGATAAATGGAGGAGCACTTGATCCAGTTCTGTGGACCTTCTACCCTTTTGATCCTGGTGGATGTTTGAGGGTAGTTGAACTGGTGGAAGTATCATCTTTTAGGTGGTTCTACTTTTTTGTTGAGAAGAAGGACCATTGTCCTTGTTCTGCATTTTTGGGCTTAACAACAATGAAAGTAGAGGATGTTTAGTCATTCCATGAATTTGAGTCCCATTGATTAAATGTTTTAAGTGCTAAACTTTGTACTACCCCTCATGCTGAGAGTATAAGCTTCTTACTTATGATCTATACGGTTTTACAAGGTGTGGATTCAAGCAATCAATTTTATCTACTTATATATGATGACACTCATAATCTTATGGGTTGTATATCTTATTTTAGTTGTGGTATAAATTGTTCAAATGAGAGTCTCCTTGGCTCGATGCTATTTGACCCTTTTTTCATTTGACTCTAATGTATACTTTAAGTGTGTTGAGTGTAGTAAAAACTCCCATTGCTAATTTTATGATTGTTTGTTGGTGTAATAACTTGATCCTATATGCTTAAATTGGGTATGTTTACCAATTTCAGTGGGGAATACTTATGTACATGAACCTGCCTCTGAATTTGGGAATACTTACTCTCTTGAAAATACCTAGTGCACAGGATGGGGTCCTAACTTCGGTCAACACTACTTATGTCTTTGCACTTAGGTATAAGAGTGTTCTTTTGTTGCTTGAATAAGGGATGCCTTGTTCTTATTTGGATGTGGAACCAATGAGGGCTTACATATGAAGTTTTTTACTTCTTACATACCCGAGTATCTATTGCTTTGATGGTTTACAAACCACTAGTTGATATTTGTGATACTTGATTATATGTTAAATTTATGCATCCTTAGCATGGAGGCAAATTTGTTGTTTCTAATGCTAACCCTCATGCCATGATGATTGTTGTATTATTTTCTTCCCCTATAGTTTTGCAAGTTTTGGATGTGATTTATGAACTTTAATATATTGATGGATCGTTCACATGGATGAATGATCTTGGGCCTACATGGATGATTAAGAGGGGGTTTCATGCCTTGTATAGGAACATATGAACTTTAAAGGAGCTCCTAGTTGGGAAAAACCATACATGGATGATTGCTTGGAGTGTGGGAGGCCTAACAAAGCAAAGAGGAGCAAATGGAGTTGTTTTTCAATTTGGCGATGCTGAAGACCACTTGGCACATCGTCGAACCTCTTTTGCGAGGGTAAATGGATCTCAGACTGCTCCAATGATCTACAGAGAAAGTATTTCCCATTAGATGAGCATGGAGGAGATTTGGCACGTTGCCCTTTGAACTCCATACTGCCGAATGTTACAAACAAGCCATCCAAGGAGAATCCAATGAGCATGGTTCAAGCCATACCCATTTGGTGAGCCCAACTTTGGTCGCCTATTAGCCCTTTTTTCGATCACCTTTACGCCAATTTATGTAATAATACCTAACTCTATAATAGGTTTCTTAGGGTTCATTTTAGGTTAAACTATTTTGAATATTGATGTGACGGCCTGTATTATTTATATGCTAGTTCTATTTATGTTATATTTGACATAGACATATAGTGTAGGTGAAAGATCATTTTGCTTATATGGTTTGTGTTGGTTTAAACTAGCTCGGAAGGTGATGTAACGCCTTGCACGATTCAACATGTGTATTGCAAGTTAACTCTGACCGAAAGTATTTAAGTAGATATAGTAAGGTGGTTATTGAGCTTAATGTTACAAGTTAAGTACTAAGTTTTAGAACAAGAGATTCACATTAAAGAAATTGAAATAAATATTTAAGTTTCTTGCTTGAGTTAATTTAAGCTAGAAATGCATCACCTACATATTCTACAATATAGTTAAAGGGCCAAGTTTAATGGACAAGATTTAGGCATATATTTATGGTTTATCACTTGAAGACCAAACCTATTAAATGAAATTAAAGTTTGAATGAAATCCCAGCAGCCAAATCTGCCAAGGCACACATGGATAAGGCCCAAGTGAAAGCAACTTGGTGCATCACCTAGTTTGACCTATTGAGCTTCTTGATGTGCACAAGCAGGTGTATCACCTTCTTGACCATTAAGTGGCTGAAAATGGACCCCCCCCCCCTAAAAAAAAAAGAGGTTCTAGAGGATATTTTTGTGGTAAACAAAGCTATATATATATCCAATATGAGCAGATATTCTTCACCCATTGAAAAACATAAGAATAAAATTTTACTCCATCTCTCTCTCTCTCTTTTCTCTCAAGGATTAAACCAACAGCCTTAATGTTTTATAGGGTTCTTGAAGAAACCCTTATATCTGCAAACCAAGGTAAGTGACAACTCATGGATTTAGATCAATTCTACCATGGATGATTAGGAAAACATGTTATTCATCTTTTTATATAACTACATTGGAAGAATATTTCCAGCAGTTACTGCTCACTTACTTAGTTATTAAAATACCTTTCTTTCTTCTTTGGTACAAGTGTGAAGGGAAGCGGAATTTAAGTATTAAAGAGAAGTTGCAGAAATTGAAGTAAGGTGACTGCTCCATTTTTGTCATCCTTATATATGAGTTAGATTGAGGAATTAGTGATGTGCTTTCATGAAAAACTCAAGGGGGTTGTGAGTTCAATACTTGGTCGTACGAAAAAGAATATTTGGGGATGTTCTAAGAATATTACTGTTGGCGCAGCTTTGTTGATCTTCAGAAAAGGATGTATAATTTATGTGATGGACAGAGAATGAGGTTATGGTGATACACATTAAGTTAAGGGTTTTATGGGCTCATTATCATTCAAAGTTAGCTACTATTTTTCAAGGCTCACAGTGTGATAGCTGCTAATTTTTAGTTTACCATTACTTAGGTTGTAGATTAAAACCAAAAAGAGGAGGTTGAATCGTGTTAGTATATCAATCCGAGGATAAGGTATGTAAGGCAATTCTATTTTATATCCCTTTTTCATGAAATCTTACACCTGCAATTAATATTAATGAAGTGAATCTCATAAGCTTTATTCCTAGAAAAGGAAACATAGTGGCAGTGTACTATCTCCAAATAGATAACAATATATCCTCCTCTACGTAGTGGCTAGAACTACTTCATTATCTGTTCACTATTTTATACTTGTGTAATTATCCCCCATGTGATGGTATAGAAATGGTAATTGCAAAAATAAAGTCTGTGAATCCTCCTCTTTGTTGTTTGACGTCAACTGTGTCATTAATCCCTTAAAGTAATGTGTTGATGATACATAGCTCCTTGAGTAATTGTTATTTCCTTGAAGTATTATTTTCATGTATTTTATTACTGGTTCATACTTCCATATCCCAAAAATGATTATGAACACCAAAATAACATCGCAAAGAAGTTATGAACTGATAAACAACAATATCAAAGATTAATGAATCTAAGTGAAGAAATCTATATAATTATCGGTGGCAGCCCAGGAGGGAAAGCCTAGAAAGGGTCGATCCCAACTGGAACATAAGGGTGGTATCTTAGTGGCGAAAGCCTAACATGGCTCGTATTACATATGCTATTACCTTAATATTCAGTACATTTTTTCATACTAAGATCCCTCGTGGGGGACGCTGCATTTCATGTTGCAGGCACAGTTACTCCTGCTAGTAGACCTCCTCAGTAGGAGCACACGAAACTCTGCTACTTTTGGGTGAGCTCCATGTTGATTCGGAGCTTTATTGATTCCTTGGTAAATTCATTTTGGTAATGTATATTAGTTAAGGGTAAGGAGGGGTCTATCCCGACCTACTCTAGTCTTCTATCTTTTTGAGGCTTTGTAGACGTATGTACATGGTTCAGTTGTGTCTTAAGGTCGACCAAGTCTTGTATTTAACTTTTGGACCTACTTATGTCGTTTTGTATCGCTAAATCCTAGGTGAAATTGTCACAATTGATAGTTATATGCACCATAAGAACAAGTTGAAGGCTGGTTATCTCGGGCCTTTAGGGCATTGAGTGTCTGTCCGTCATTATAACCACCACCAAGTCAAGCTATTCAAAGTGAGGGTCAAGATGAATCTCTATCGCAGACTTCCCCGACGCCTCCATCTCCTAATGAACTAAGGAGGGAAGATGAACCTCAGGAACCCCCTATCAATGCTACCGAGCAAGATTTGAGGAATGTAGTCCAATTATTGACTCGTATAGTTGCTGGTCATGGCCAAAGGAAAGAAGGTCCAGTTGCAGGTACTAGTGGTGTAGATATATCAGCTGGAACACGGATATGTGATTTTCTTAACTTGGACCCTTAATCATATATTGAGTCAGATTGTAATGAAGATTTGCAATACTTTATACATCAAATCAAAATCACTTTGAAGATTATGCATGTAAATGGTAAAGAAGCACTTAAGCTAGCTGCATACAGATTAAAGGGTGTGGCTATATTGTGGTATTAAGCTTGGAAGCAATCTACGGGAACAAATGCACCTTAAGCTATGTGGAAAGAGGTCAAAAAGGCATTCCTTGATCATTATCTTCCATTGGAGATCCTAGAGGCCCGTGCGGATCTGTTCTTAAATCTCCACCAAGGAAATATGAGTTTGAGAGAGTATAGTCTCAAATTTATTTTCTTGGCCAGGTATACTCCTAATGTAGTAGCTACTATGGAGGATTTAGTTCGTCGATTTGTGGATAGATTAGAGAATGTACAATTGCTTCATTGAATAAAGATATGGATATAGCAAGGATGCAGGCTTTTTGCGCAAAAGTTGGAGGATCAAAGGCAAAGAAGAATAACATAAGAGTCGAAAATAGGTAATTCTAAGAGGGCCAGATCCATGGGGCAGTTTAAACCATCCCAAGGTGACTTTATACCTTGGTTCTCTAATAGAAAACCTAGACGGTCATCTTTCTACTCTACAACTAGTTCTCCACCATGGTTCCAAGGGTTTAGGGGCAATGAGTTTTGGCAAAAAAGTTAAAGCCAACTCTAACAAATAGAGAGTTATCAAGAGCAGGGAAGTACCATCCAATCAAATCCTTCACGTCAGCCTTGTAAACAGTGTGGGAGGAATCATCTAGGTCCATGCAGTTTTGGCATGGATGTTCTTTTTAGTGTGTCACACTAGGGCATATGATAAAAAACTGCCTTCATAGGGGATTTGGTGGCATTGCACAACCAACTAGATCAGTTTTGTTACGGCGACCTTATCAAACCCTTATTTAGGTAGGGAACTACATATCTCTACAGGTCATGGTAGAGGATCTAGGGAGCAACTAGTTCTAGTGGAGATCAGAATCGCACATATGTACTAGTAGATCGACAAAATTTATAAGCCTCGGTGGATGTGGTTATAGGTACATTGTCCATCTTTTAACATATTGTATATGCATAAATTGATCCGGACTCTACACTACCATATGTTATACCATTGATTGCTTGGAAGTTCAAAAGAACACCAGAATTATTAGTGATGCCATTTGAAGTATCTACACCGATTGGTGAGTCTATTATAGCTAGAACGGTTTATCGTAATTGCATTTTAACTGTTTGTGGTCGCGATACATTGGCTAACCTTGTTGATGTAGACATGGTAGATATTGATGTTATAATGGGTATGGATTGGTTAGCTTCTTGTTATGCCACGGTAGATTTCTGAACTAAGATAGTGCATCTCATGTTTCCAAAAGAGGTAGTCCTCGAATGGAAACGTAATATTGGGGTGCAAAAAGTTAAATTTATTCCTTATCTTACGGAAAAGAAGATGATGTCCAAGGGATATATATGCGATGTGGTTACAGTGAAAAATGTAGATGTAGAGCCACAAACACTTCAATTCATTCCAATCCTAAATAAATTTCCAGATATGTTTCTTAAAGATCTTCAAGGTTTGCCTCCTGAACAAGAAGTTGAGTTTGCTATTAATGTGCTTCCAGATATTCAACCTATCTCAATTCCTCCGTATTGAATGACTCCAGAAAAATTACGAGATTTGAAGGATCAATAAAATGACTTAAAAGAAAAAGTATTCATAAGGCCTAGTATGTCCCCATGGGGAGCACCAGTGTAATTTATACACAAAAAAAGATGGCTCGTTAAGAATGTGTATCGACTACCGGCAGTTAAATAAGGTAACGATTAAGAACAAATATCCCCTCCCTAGAATTGATGATTTCTTTGATCAATTACAAGGTGCTAGGTGTTTTTCAAAGATCGACCTGAGGTGAGGTTATCATCAAGTGAGGGTCAAGGACAAAGATATACCCAAGACAACTTTTCAAACAAGGTATGGTCATTTGAGTTCACAATCATTCCATTCGAGCTAACAAATATTTTATGGATATGATGAATAGGGTGTTCAAACCATTTTTAGATGTGTTCATGATAGTGTTCATACATGACATTTTGGTGTATTCAAGATCGAAGATGATCATGCTAATCACTTGCAGATTTTACAAATTCTTCGTGATCGTAAATTGTATGCAAAGTGCCCTAAATGTGAGTTCTGGTTAAAATCTGTGGCATTCCTAGGTCATATTGTATCCGAGGAAGAAATAAGGGTTGATAACCAGAAAATAGAATCCGTGAAAAACTTGTCCAGACCTACAACGCCTCCGGAGATCCGTAGTTTTCTTGGATTGGCAAGTTATTAGAGAAGGTTTGTTGAAGGATTCTCTCCCATGGCTGCACCCTTAACAAAGCTAACAAATAAAGAAACTAAGTTTCAGTGGAGCAATGAGTGTGAAAGAAGCCAAGAGGTAAAGAGTAAATTAACTTATATACATGTCTTGGTAGTTCTAGAAGGTACAGAAGGCTATGTAGTGTACTGTGATGCTTCAGGAGTGGGCTTAGGTTGTGTATTGATGCAGCATGGTAAAGTTATAGCTTATGTCTCAAGGTAGCTACGACAACATGAGAAAAATTATCCAGCCCATGATCTAGAGCTAGCAGCAGTTGTCTTTGCTTTACAGATATGGTACAACTATTTCTTAAAGTTCATGTTTACATATACACTGGTCACAAAAGCTTGAAACATATCTTTAAGCAAAAGTACTTAAATCTGTGGCAGCGAAGGTGGCTGGAGCTGTTAAAAGATTATGACATTAACATCTTATATCATCCCGGTAAAGCTAATGTTGTAAATGATACTTTAAGCCATAAAATAATGGCATGCACTTATGGGAAGTCTGCGGAAAGACAAAGAATGACTAAGGATCTGTGCTAACCAGTGAACTTGGGTGTTCGCCTTCTTGAATCTCAAGACAAAGGGGTTATTGTGCAAAATGCGGAAGAATACTCATTAGTAGTTGAAGGGAAAGAGAAGCAGTACACTAATCCAATACATTAACAACCTAAAGAGAATGTACTATATGGTAGGACAAAAGCATTTTAGCTTAAGAAAGATGGAGTACTTCTATTTCAAAACATATTGTGTGTACCTAATATAGATTAACTAAGAAAGAGGATCATGATGGAAGCACATATTTCAAGATACTCTGTTCATCCGGGGTAAACTAAAATGTATCATGACTTGAAAGAAATGTATTGGTGGGGGGACATTAAGAAGAACATTGCAGAATTTGTGGCTAAGTGTCCAAATTGTCAATAGATAAAAGTAGAACACCAAAAGCCCGAAGGTTACATGCAACATATAGAACTTCCAATTTGGAAATGGGACATGATGAACATGGATTTCTTCACTAGTTTGCCTTGCACATTTCGAAAGTTTTAGTCCATATGGGTAATAGTTGAAACACTTACAAAAGCAGCACACTTAATGCCAGTGAAAACTACTAATACAGCTGAAGAGTATATGAGGCTGTACATTAAAGAGATAGTTTGACTACATGGAGTGCCTACTCTATAATATCTTATAGTGGAGCTAAATTTACTGCAATTTTTTTGATGTACTTTCAAAAGATTTTGGGAACACAAGTGAATTTAAGTACATTTTTTTATCCTCAAACGGATAGTCAAGAAGAATGTAAAATTCAGAGAGTTGAAGATATGCTGCGAGCTTGTATATTAGATTTCAAGGGTAACTTGGATGATCACCTACCATTTATTGAATTTTCTTATAACAATAGCTACCATTTGAGCATTAAAATGCAACCTTATGAAGCTTTATAAGGTCGAAAGTGTAGATAACCAATTGGCTGGTTCGAAACAGGTAAGACTGCCTTATTTGGGCCAGATCTTGTTCATCAAGCTACAGAAAAAGTCAAAGTTATACAACAGCAACTAGAAATAGCTCAAAGTCGACATAAATCATATGCATATATTATAAGGAGAGGACTAGAATTTTCTATAGGGGATTGGGTGTTCTTGTAAGTGTCTCCGATGAAAGGGGCAATGAGGCTTGGTAAAAAGGGAAAGCTGAGACCACGCTATGTAGAGGCATATAAGATATCCAAAAATTTAGCCAAGTAGCCTATGAGTTAGAGCTGCCACAAGAGCTTTCATTAGTTCATCCTGTGTTTCATGTCCAATGCTACGAAAATGTTTAGGTGACCCATTTCGTATTACTCCTACTAAATATGTACAGGTTACGGGAGATCTCACTTATGAAGAAGTACCCATTACTATTCAGGATCAACAAGTTAGGAAGTTAAGAAATAAAGAAGTAGCTTCTGTAAAAGTACTATAGAGAAACAAAAAAGTAGAAGAAGTTACATGGGAAGCAGAAGAAGCAATGACATTAAAGTATCCTCACCTATTCAAGACTGGTGAGAAACATCAAAATTTTAGGGGAGGCGTTGACAAATAAGTATAAGTTTATATGTTCAATGTATTTAATAGTAGTACTAACTTAGACTTGAACTTGTTTCGGCTGGACAACATTGCTAACATTCGAGGACGAATGTTTTAAGGGGGGAGGATGTGACGTCCTTTATTATCTATATACTAGTTCTATTCATGTGATACTTGACATAGACTAATAGTGTAGGTGAGGGATCATGTTTCTGATATGGTTAATGTTGGTTTAAACTAGCTTGGAAGGTGATGTAACACCTTGCACGTTTCAGCATGTGTATTTCAAGTTAACTCAGATGGAAAGTATTTAAGTAGATATAGTAAGATGTTTATTGAGCTTAAAGTTAAAATCTAAATATTAAATTGAAGAAATGGGGATTAACATTCAGAAATTGAAATAAAATAATTGAGGTGCTTGCTTGGCTTAATCTTAGCTAGCAGCTGAATCACCGACTTAAAGCTACAATATAGTTAAAGGGCCAAGTTTGATTGACCATGTTTAGGATTATTTTAATGGGCTGTCAGTTGAAGCCCAAACCTATTAAATGAAATTAAAATTTGAAAGAAATCCCAATAGCTAAATCTCCCAAGGACCAATATGGATAAAGACCAAGTGAAAGGAACTAGGTGCATCACCTACTTAGACCTTCTAAGCTGCTTGATGTGCACAAGCAGGTGCATAACCTACTTGACCAATTATTGGCTGAAAATGGACCCCAAAAAAAGAAAGGTTCTTGAGGATATTTTTGTGGTCAATAAACTCTATATCTATCGAATATGATAAGACATCTTCACCCATTTTAACACATAAAAATAAAATTTAACTCCATCTCTCTCTCTCTCACTCTCACTCTCTCTTTTCCCTCAAGGATTAAACCAGCAACCTTAAAGTTTTCTAGGGTTCTTCAAGAGACGCTTATATCTGCAAACCAAGGTAAGTGAAAACTCATGGATTTAGCTTAATTCTCCCATGGATTATTAGGAAAATATGTTATTCATACTCTAATATAACTATATTGTAATAATATTTCCAGCAGCTACTGCTCACTTCCTTAGTTATTAAAATACCTTTCTTTCTTCTTTGGTTCAAGTGTGATAGGAAGCAGAAATTGAGGTAAGGTAACTACACCATTTTTGTCTTTCTTATGTAGGAGTTGAGAGTGACGAATTAGACGTGTGCTTACATGAAGAACTCAATGGGGTGGTTATACGCTCAAACTTACTTCTCAAATAAGTAGTAAAGCGGTCGTATCAAGTAAAGAACCAAACTAATGAGGTTAGGATCGTTCCCACGAGGAAACTAATTCAGACTTAACTTCAATCTATTATTACTACTAGTTAGTCAAGAATTTCTTGGAAAACAAAGACAATAACAGGGGGGGTTTACTTCTAAATGAATGAAAATAACTAGCTAAATTAAAGGAGACAACTAACAACTTCAAATGTTAGATTTAATCAATTTATAAAAGTAACTAGGGTTTACGTGTTCCCCACAAGTTTATAACTTGATAATTCCAACTATAACAATTCATTCCTAGTATCTTGAATGCAAAATGATAAGTTATGTATTTCTAAATCCTTGGTCCGGCATCTAGAAAACTTCACTCCGCACCATGGTCCGGTATCTAGAAAATATCACTCCGCACCTTGGTCCGACATCTAGAAAATTTCACTCCGCACCTTTATCTTGCTACGGGTGCTGCTATACTAACCTATTAGATAGTATACACTAAATCTATGTTGATAACTCTTTTTCTATTATCTACCTCCATGGTCCGGCAAGTACCATTAAGACGACTTATAACATTGTCCATCCGTTAAAAAGACTTCTAAGCGAAAGAATTATCAATAAATGCAAGAAAGTATTCTAGAATTGTTATTTTAGTTAGGTTTTACCTCATTATTAGCCTATGGTTCCAACAACCCTAGTTACGGAGTTAGTTACCCATAGTCATAATCATAATATTCAGATATGTAATATAAGAATTCATGCACTTCCTTCATGAGAAAGTATAAAATCCAGAAGTTCACTTGATGAATCAACAAAATCACCAACAATCAATTACTGAAATTAATTGAAGACTAAAGATTCTCCAAAAGTGTAATAACAATCACAGAGTGTAATCCACAAAAGAAGTTAAAATAACCAAGAGTCTAACTATAAGAATGTCTAATCACCAAGACTCTCACCCCAAAAATGAGGTTTTTCGAACTATTTTTAAAAAAAACAAAAAAAACTAATCAAAGAAGGACTCTAATTGCTGGAAATCTGTCAAAACGCGGCTGGGTCGACGTACCTCGCGACAGGTCATCGTGGTCACAACGGGCCGTCATAGACTCCGTCGTCCCATACTTCGTAAATTCTTGTACCGCTCTCTTCATTACCCTCAACGGTAGGTATGACGGATCGTTACTGGCACGACGATCCATCGAGGCTCTCCGTTCCATAACACTTGAACTCATGGAATTAGGGTACTGCGACTAATTCTCTAATCTTCATGACGAACCAGCAGGACGGACCGTCATGGCTACAACGGTCTATCACGCACTCTGTAAGCCCACACTTGCTTAGACTTCCCCATCTTCCTTCAGCAGCTTAACTACGATGCCACCTACGGACCATCACGGGCACGACGAACTGTCTCAAGCTCCGTAGGGTGTACTTTTCTACATTTCTTTCTCAAAAACCTCTGCATTAATCTTTTAGATAGATTTCCTGTAAATAATGAGAAACTTACATAAAAATTAATACAAAAAGGATTTTAGACACACACTAAACATAAGGAAAAAGAATTAAAAATACAGTGAAACCACGGTATATCAACACCCTCAACTTAAATTCGTAGTTTGTCCTCAAGCGACGAACTATGACTCACTACAAAATCTTTGTACAATAGTATCCATGTTTTATCTTTCACAATCATTTGGCTATGAATCCCGACCAGTCTCATCATATTTATCCATGCTATCACTATTAGGCTTCAATTATGTTGAATCAGACCATGACACACACTCACCATGCACTAACACCTATCCTCTTCAATTTCTCACCGAGGTGCTAATATTTTCGGTATTGCAACTAGTGTCCTCACTTCAAAACAGTATCCTCATTTTTCACACAATGATTTAAGTTTCAGTATAAAGATTACTTTTTAACACTCACTCTCAGAACAGATTCACAACTCATTCATACATATTACCATAAGCTTGCCCTAATTTTCACAGCTTTAAGTTCGCTATACAACTTTTAGGATCAGGATAGGACTTTCTTAGCTCGTATCATAGGCTTAGGGTCAGGTAGAGTATATTTAGGTATACTTTAGTGACTTTTTGCACTATTTGACATATTGGATAAACATACCTCTTTTCATTATTTTATTTCTCCAAATTTCCCATATTCTTTTACCTTGCTATTTTCCCTTCTTTCTTCATTTGTGTAAGTGACTCTCTTCTTTTCTTACTTGTATTTGTTGTATTTTTGCATTTTTTTGTATTTTTTTATTTCACGTTTCTTTCAACTGATTCTTTAGTCACTTTACTTTTGTTCTTCTCTCTCTATGTTCTTTCAACCCCACTTTCAAGAGCATTCCTCATAATAGCAACCCTCAACTCATGGCTTTGCCATTAGTCAAAGTACACAATAGCCAAAGTTGGGTCAGGGCCATAAAAAGGGTTGTTTACTGCGTTAGCCACCCTCAACTTATTCTTTTGGCATAAGCTGGGGTGCACATGTCCAAGGAGGGACCAGGGCCAACACATTATTCTCAAAAAAGATCAGTTTGGGTGAAAAAGAATGGTCTAGTTTAAGCTCAAATCATTTTGATCAAAGAAGGATTAATTTCATTTGGTTTTCTTTTATTTTGGCTAAAAATGGGCTATATTTAACAAGGGCCAATGATCCTTTCCTAATTGTCTATTACATCTTACTCTTAGCAGGACTAACCAGGTAAGTTCTAGCGTAGTACAAATAGTGGACTATTCAAATTACGCTACCAGATTATCACACACCTAGTTCGAATTTTAGACTTAGGGTCATGCAGTGGTGTATCTCTATGCCATGCTTAGAGACACACATTTATTAATTACTATGCCTGGTCATGCATCATTTTCATTTCATCAGGATATCATTTTAGACATCATGCTTCAGAATTAAACTATGTACACAAGATATAGACATGTCGATTAAACAGAAAGAGTAATCAGTCTCTTGGCGAAAAAGAACACAGGCAAGAAAACCCTAAAAGAGGATAGTGAATTGGACTACTCAGACTTCACCCTAGCACTCACTTTCCATTTACCCCACCCCCAACAAAAAGACATGCAATTGTCACCAATGCATAAAAAAATTAAAATACAAGAGTGGTAGGGGAAGAAAACCTAGGGCGCAAAACGCCAACGATCAGCAAGCTTGTGGATCTGGTTCACTACCTCAGTATTCTGGACACCTTTAGTAGTGTCCTCAGCAGCAACAACACTATCAGCAGTGCCTCCCGCTATCTCCACATTTCTGGAGCTAGATGTCCCAGCAGCTGACTCTACGACCCTAATCTGACGCGCCTCCTCATCAGCAATCAAGTCTCTCCTCGCTGCCTCCATCTCACAGAGCTCCTTCTTCCGTGCTCTAGCCTAATCAACCTATCGACCCCTACGCCTCTTGGCATGCTATCGAGGGGGAGGTGGCAGAATCTCAAAAGTGGCAAATAAGGTTGCCATCACTGTGTCCTCAGTAGGCGCTGCAGAAGGCGCCTCAGACTCAGGCACCCTAGCCTTTAAGATCATATCGATGTCTGCGCGAAGACTCTCGAACGTGGCCTGAAGGGTCGACACATCCACCTGAGGGGCTGGCTAGGCTATCACCCGTAACTCGAAAGCCTCCAAGCGTTGATGAACCTCAGCGATCTTCCGCTCTGTGTGCTGGACCATTCTCCGCTCTAAGTGCCCTTCTGCCTCAGCAATAGACCTCTGCATCCAAGTTTGGATGTGATGTAGAAGTGTAGCCATCTGTGCCTCTAGTTTCTGGTCCCTAGAAAGCAAAACCAGAGCGGGGAAAGGGGCTGAGCGAGAGGAGCTCAGGGCAGTGCTACTACAAGGGATAGACTCAACCTGGGTAGTGTCAGTTGAAGCAGCCTGCGTAGTCGTGCAAGCCTGTGCTACCGTATCATCCAGATTGTCACCAATGGAGGCAACTCTGGACGTGGCCCTCTGCAATGAGCCAACTCATTGGCCTCATCCCTGATGAGGTCGATATCAACAGTGCCAGCGGGGTCTTAAGCTGATCAATGTGCAAGATAGGCACACCTGCGGACCTGCATAAAGAAATTATCATACACGGGAAATGGTAAATAGTTGTGACCTTAAAATCGCTCTCGTGTGTAACCACCTGTAGAAGCCAAGCAAAGTCCACCTCAAACATGGCTATCATCGCTGCCATAAGTACTGCATGATCCCATATTACTATATTATCAGCGGCTGTGGGGGAAAGGCAGTGGCGAACAATCAACTATAAGAACATCGTCGTGAAGGTCAGGTTAGCCTTCTTGATGGCTCCCTTCGGCTCTGTTACCCAGTCAGCACCCTCTCCATCAACAGACAAGTGCAGGTCCATCCACATCTTGGTGGTCACTCTCAGCGATGACTCACGCAAGAATTGGCCATCTTTTACAATTTTCCACCGGTAGTGAAACTTGGTGGTGAGAGGGGTCCGGTTGGGATCAACATCCTCTCCGTATAGATACTAGCGGATGGCAGGCTGTGAGATATTAACCTTAATGCCATGTACTCGGACATGCTCCAGTGGGGCCTGTTTGGCGGGGACAGCCCGCCTATCAATCTGTGATATGAGAGTATCCACGTAGGAGGCGTACAACTCTCGGACCAACTCTTTACTATAACGGCCCAACGAATGCGCTGTCCACTCCATTCGATGTCTGGTGAAGAGATTGTGGATCTTTGGCATAGTCGGGAGACTCCCATAATGACCCTCCTCTCCAATGTAAGGGTTCGTGTTATGACTCTTTTGTCATTCATAAACTTTGCATCTGAATAAACTTTAAACTGCCCATCGGCACACGACTGATTGGTCTGGTCGGCAACCGAGAGCACGAATCAATTAGACAGGTGTGGAGTCAGAAATGTCAGACTCATCAGACGAGGTAGACTGTGTAGCTGTGGTGGGTGCAGGGACCTCAGTCGATTTGGAGGCTTCCTCCGACCACGAAACTCCTAAGGAGCCACACACTCCTTCTTCATGAGTAGCTAACCCAGAAGGTGTGTCAGTTAGTGTGCGCTCCTCATCAGAGTTGGAGGTAGTGACTACGCCGGACACCACCTTTATGGGTGTGGTTCTGGAAGCACGTGCAACTAAAGATGGGGTAGAAATGCCTGGGGGCACGTCCTCGGGGTTACGCTCATCATCAGAGCCAATGATCAGGCGTGCAGACAGGGCCACATACTTCGATCGCCCACGTGCGTATACTCGATCTTGTTTTGGTGGCATAATAGATAGTACCTGTAAAGAATCAACATCTGTACTAGAAGGAGAAAACAAAACAAGCAAAACGACACAAAATAAATAAAAGAGTCAAGATGTAATGAAATTGTTAGCACCTCGGTGAGAAATTGAAGAGGATAGGTGGTAGTGCATGGTGAGTCTGTGTCGTGTTCTGATCCCACAAACTTCAAGCCTAATAGTGATAGCATGCATAGATTTGATGAGATTAATTGAGATTGATATCCAAATGATTGCAAAGGATAAAACATGGATACTATTGTACAAAGATTGTGTAGTGAGTCATAGTGCGTCGCTTGAGGACAAACAACGAATTTAAGTTGAGGGTGTTGATACCGTGGTTTCACGGTATAATTAATACTTTTTCCTTAAGATTAGTGTGTCCGAAAGTCTTTTTGTGCTAATTTTTATATAAGTTTCTCTTTGTTTTGTAGGAAATCTGTCTAAAGTTGAATGCGGAGATTTTGAGCGAAGAAATGCAGAAGATACCACCTTCGGAACTTATGACGGTCCGTAGGTGGCAGCGTAGTGCAGCTGCTGAAGGAAGATGGGGAAGTCTAACCAAGTGTGGGATTACGAAGCTTGTGAAGGTGCGTCGTGACTATGACGGTCCGTCCTGCAGGTTCGTCGTGAAGTTCAGAGAAGTGATCCCAGTACCCATATTCCAAGAGTTGAAGTGTTTTGGAACGAAGACCCTCGACACACCGTTGTGGCTATGACTGTCTGTCATACTTGCCGTCGAGGGGAATGAAGAGAGCAGCAGAAGAAATTGCACAAGTATGGGACGACGGAGTCCATGACGGTCCGTCGTGACCACGACGGTCCGTCGCGAGGTCCGTCGACCCAGCCGCGTTTTGGCAGATTTCCAGCAATTAGAATCCTTGTTTAATTAGGTTTTGTTTTTTTATAAATAGTTTGAAAAACCTCGTTTTTGAGGTTAGACTCCGTATTGTTAGACAGCAGATAGTTAGACATCATATTCTTAGACTTTGTGTATTAGTGTTGGATTTTGAGATTCTTGCAAGTGATTTTTGGATATTAATCAAGCAAACTTTTGGATTTTACTCTTTCTCATTGAAGTAAGTACATGAATTCTTATCTACTATATTTGAATATTGTGTTTATGGCTATGAGTAACTAAACTCCATAACTAGGGTTGTGGGAACCATAGGCAAATAATGAGATAAATCCTAACTAAAATAACAATTCTAGAATAGTGTCTTGCATGTATTAATAATTCTTTCTCTTAGAAGTCCTTTTAACGGATGTCCAACGTTAGAACTCGCCTTAATGCTACTTGTCGGACCAAAGAGGTAGATAATATGAAAAAAACTATTAACATAGTTTAGTGTATACTATCTAATAGTCTAGTATTGATTGGTACGAGGTAATAACTTAGTCAAATATCGAATATGATGCTTAATATGAGGTAAGGATAAGGGTTAGGATAGCAACACACGTAGCCGGACCAAGGTGCGGAGTGAGATTTTCTAGATGCCGGACCAAGGATTTAGAAATACATAACTTATCACTTTGCATGCAAGATACTAGGAAAGAATTGTTATAGTTAGAGTTATCAAGTTATGAACCTGTGGGGAACACGTAAACCCTAGTTACTTTGATTAATTGATTAAAATCCAACTGTCAAAGCTGTTAAGTGTCTCTTTCAATTTCGTTATTTATTTTCACTCATTTAGAAATAGAAACCCCCCTTTATTGTTTTTACTTTCCAAGGAAGTCATTGACCAAACAATAGTAATAACAAGTTGAAGTTAAGTCTAGACTATTTCCTCGTGGGAACGATCCCAACCTCACTAGTTGGGATATTTATTTGACACGACCGCTTTACTTCTTATTTGAGAAGTAAGTTTGAGTGTATCACCAGTGCCGGTAGAAGGGGCTGTACGAGAGGAGCTCGGGGCTGTGCTACTACCCGGGATAGACTCGACCGGGGTAGTGTTCGTGGACGCCTATGAAGCTGTGCGGGCCTGGGCTACCATATCAGCAAGATCATCAGCAAGTGGGGGCAGTTCTGGATGGGGCCCTCTGCGTGGAGCCAACTCATTGGCCTCGTCTCTGATGAGGCCGATGTCAACAGTGCGCTGCGGGGTCTTAAGCTGATCTACGTGCCATATGGGCACACCTGCGAACCTGCAAAGGGCAAATGTCATGCACGGGAAAGGGTAGGTAGTAGTGACCTTGAATACCCTCTCGTGCATGACTGCCTGGAGAAGCCATGCGAAGTCCACCTCGAATCTGTCTATCATCACCGCCATCAACAGTGCTCGATCCCAGGTAACGATATTATCAGCAGTTGTGGGGGAAACGCAGTGACGGACAAGCAGCCAAAAGAACTTTGCCGTGAACGTGAGGTTGGCCTTCTTGATGGCCCCCTTCCGCTCAGTCACCTAATCGGCACCCTCTCCATCTACTGACAGGTGTAGGGCCATCCACCTCTTGGTGGTCTCTCTCAGTGAAGGCTCGCGCAAGAACTGGCCATCCTTAACTATCTGCCAGCGGTAGTCAAACTCGGCAGTGAGGGGGGTCCGAGTAGCATCAACACTCTCGCCGTATAGAAACTGGCGGATGGCTGGCAGGGAAATGTCAACCTGTACGCCCCGGACTCAGACCTGCTCCAGTGGGGCCTGTTTAGCGGGGGCAGCCCGCCTATCAATTTGTGATCGGAGAGTCGCTACGTAGGATGCGTAGAACTCTCGGACCATTTCTTCGTTGTATCATCCCAACGGATGTGTTGTCCACTCCAAGTGATGTCTGGTGAAGAGGTTGTGGATATCAGGCATCGTCAGGAGACTCCCTGTAAGGACCCGTCGCTCCAAGGTGAGTGTTCGAGTCATCACTCCTTTATCAGTCAGGAACTTGGCGTCGGAGTAGACTTAAAATTGCCCGTCGATACACCACCCATTTGGCTGGTAAGTGGCTGGGGTGGGGACCTGAGCTGGTGAGCCTGTGTAGATTCTGAACTGTCAGCCTCATCAGACGAGGCCGACGCTGCAGCTGTGGCGGGTGCGGGAACCTCAGCAGATCCGGAGGCTTCCTCGGACCATGATGCTCCTAAGGAGCCAGACGCTCCTTCTTCATTTGTGGCTGACCCAGAAGGTGTGCCGGTCAGTGTTTGCTCCTCATCAGACTGGGAGGCAGTGACTACTCCGGACGCCACCTTTTTGGGTGTGGCTCTGGGAGCACGTGCAGCACGAGAAGGTGTGGAAGGCAAATACTCAGGGTCACGCTCATCATCAGAGCTGATGACCATGTGGGCAGACGGGGCGACAGACTTTGATCGTCCGCGTGCGTAGATTCGGTCTTGCTTGGGTGCCATAGTAGATAGTACCTGCAAAGGATCAATATTAGTGCGACTAGTGGCAAACAAGACAAGCGAAACCAGACAAAATAAAACATTGAAAATAGTATTTAATTGCTGTAGAAACAGTGACACACGACGGGCCTGGGACGGCTCGTCGTGACTATGACGGACCGTCGTGAGGTCCATCGTGTTTTACTTAGACTATGTATATATAGAGAACCCTAAAAGAGAGTCTCTGACTAGCATGACGGTATATGCAGGACGGACCATCATAGGTACGAGGGTCCATCGTAGGACACTTGAAAAAAAATATGGAGACCCTCAGCAAAAGGGTCTCTGAACGTCATGACGGTCGTGCAGGACAGACCGTCGTGGTATGACGGTCCGTCACATGTGTCCGTTGAAGGACACTTTAAAAAAAATGAGAGACCCTTAGAAACAGGGTCTCTGACAACCAGAATGGTTGTGCAGGAAGACGACGGTCCGTCACATATGTCCGTTGAGGAACACTTGGGAAAAAATGAGAGACCCTTAGAAATAGGGTCTCTAACAACCGGAACGGTTGTGCAGGACGGACCGTCGTGAGTACGATGGTCAGTCACATGTGTCCGTTAGGACAGGGTGCTAGGGCTTTTGCAACGGACCCTACGACGGTCCGTCGTGGGTACAACGGTCCATAATTGGGGTCTCGTTTTGAATAACGGTGATAGAACTGAGGGTACCCTATGCATCCTTGATGAACCCACATCAAACTTGTAGTAATTTTGACCTACATTTGTCTAACCCAACTACCTAGGAAACAAGCAATGAAAAAGCACCTATGTCTAGGGTTGTCAACATGGCAATTTCGAACATTGTGAAACTAGGTTAGACAGAATCATATAAAGGAAACAACATACGACGAAGAACTAAGCTAATACTAACTAATAAACAAAAATGCAAGATAAATGAGTAAAAATTAGAGACACATACCTTAGAAATGGAGAAAAACAACTAGACAAGGACTCGGTGGCCAGGCAGACACCCACAGCAGCAGTTCCGACTAGCAGATTAACACTTTAGGGGCTTTGGAGAATTGTGGGGGGGCAATGATCGGTGGTTGATAGAGGAATGGATTGTGGAAGTTGAGAAGGAAGGAGTAATGGGAGAAATAATTAAGTAATAGTGGTGAAATGAAGGGTTGGGAGGGTTAAACGGTCTAATTTTGAAAAAGACTCCAGCCGGGTCCGGTCGAGTACGACTCATTAATCACGCGACGATTCCCCGACGACGGTCCGTCGCAGTTGTGACGATCCGTCATTGGTTCCGTCGTGTGTGACCTAGTTTGAAAATAACAGGAAGACGTACCTGGTACGACGGAGGCATACGACGGTCCGTCGCAGGCGCAACGGTCCATCGATGTATCCGTCAGTGACTGCTGCAGAGTAGTTTTCTGCAGAATTTCCTGGTGATGTGCCTGCAAATTTAAAAACCCATTAGTAGAAAAATGCTTCCATTACTAAAAAGACTATAAGTATTGGGTTGCCTCCCAACAAGCGTCTGATTTAATGTCGCGGCACGACTGGGGACCCTTGATTACTCAGACTTCATCAAGATGGTATGCCTTTATCACTTCATTCCTCGATGCTTTATGCCCAAAATAGAGTTTTATTCTATCTCTATTCCTCTTAAGCCGCACTCCCTCCTTGGATTTTAACTCAACTGCTCCATGAGGGAATACTTGGGTAATCAAGTAAGGGCCAGTCCATTTGGACTTGAGCTTGCCCGGAAGACAAGGCACCCCAGAACTGTCTACAAGCACAAAATCCCCAACCATAAAATCTTGTTTTGCATTTTTCTGTTCAGTCTCCTTCTTCATCTTTTCTTTGTGGTATATGGCAGATACCGATTGGAGCTCACCCCTCTGCCTCATGGTCCTACAAATGTTGAAGGTCGCTTATTCATTATTCAACCGAAATGTCATCTGTTCCTTCTCCATATCAACTAATGCTCTACCTGTAGCAAGGAATGGCCTCCCAAGAATAATAGGCACTTCAAAATCGACCTCACAATCAAGAATAACAAAATCAGCCGGAAAGATGAATGACTCCACTTTTACTAGCATATCATGGAGTATCCCTATAGGCCGTTTCACTGTCCGATCAGCCATCAGTAGCCGTATCGCAGTGGGTTTTGGATCCCCCAAACCCAATTTCTTGTAAATTGAGAGGTTCATGAGATTTATGCTTGCCCCCAGATCACATAATGCTTTCGCAAAATGTAATGACCCAACTGTACAAGGAATAGTGAATGCACCAGGAACTTCTTTCTTTTGTACGAGGGATCTTGTAGCAATAGCACTACAATGTTGTAGTCTATCATCATCCTCGAAAGTGATCGGTCTTTTCTTGGTGACCAGATCTTTCATAAATTTGGCATAACCGGGCATTTGTTCTAGAGCTTCTACCAAAGGGACATTGATAGAAAGTTGCTTCAACATTGTTATGAATCGCCGGTATTTACCATCCTCGGTCTTTTTCACTAATCTCTGAGGGAAGGGTGGTGGTGGCCTAGGCATGGGAATTACCTTGATAGGTACTTCTGCATCTTTTCCATTACTTTCCTCTGCTTCACCACTACCCTTTACCACATTATCATTATCCTTTCTCACATTTTCCTCAATAGATGGCATAGGTGGGTCAATGGTTTGCTTACCACCCCGAGTAGTGATTGCCATATAGTGCGCATCATTCTTTGGATTTGGACAGTGTTGCTAGGAAGAGTGCCCGGTTGCTGTGTGTTCATTGTCGCAGATAATTGGGCCATTTGCAACTCGATCTGCTTATTCGAAATTGCATGTGTATCAACTTTTTGCCCAATACTAGCTAAATCACACCTCAACTCTTTAATGTGTTCATCACTAGTGTCGAACCTCCTCATCATTTTGTGCAACATATCCTCAACTCGCGCCATACTATCGCCACCATCCCAGGAGTAACTTCACGATTTTGAGGAGGGACATAGGGCCCATTCCTGTCATTTTTTTATTAGCATAGTTACCCCTGTTAAAGTTGTTGTCGCGGTTGTAGTTTCCATCACGGACATAATGACCCTCACGATTGTAGTTACCATAGTTTCGACCTTGGTTCCCTTGACCTTGGCGCCAATTATCCTGATTTGAGCCTTGGGCGCTTGGTCGAAAACCCCCCGTCTGCTCATTTACTGCATAAGTGTCCTCCGCATAATAGCACTCATCATTAGGAGGTGGTGGTTTAGCCAAGTAGTTGACTGCATTTATCTTTTCTGCACCCCATGTGACATGTTTTAGTACCAACCCAAGCTCAGTTCTCATCTGAGCCATTTCTTCACGAATCTCATATGTGGCTGGGTTGTGAGTGGAGTGTACTGCGAAGGTGTTTCTCCCTGTATCAGACTTCCTAGTACTCCAAGCTTTGTTATTTCGGGAGATTTTCTCTAATTTTTTAGCGATATCAACATAAGGACACTCCCCATAAGATCCACCTGCTATAGGGACCAACACCGCTTTATTGTTATCATCCTATCCCCGATAGAAGTATTCCTTCAGTGACTCATCATCTATACGGTGATTTGGAACACTTCTCAAGAATGAGGTGAATGTATACCAAGAACTACTAACTAACTCTCCTGGTAGTGCCACAAAGTTGTTCACTCTGTCTTTGTGGTTTAATTTCTTGGAGACCGAATAGTAGCCTGCTAAGAAGACATCCCTTAGTTGGTTCCAAGTGAAGATTGAGTTGTGTGGGAGCTCAGTGAACCACATAGCAGCCTCTCCCGTCAGTGAGAGAGGAAACACTCTGAGACCTATTACATCTAAATCCAAATTAGGCCTCCCTACACAACTTTTACACACTGCCCTTACCTTAGTTATATGGGCATGTGGATACTCAGAAGGTAGCCCTGAAAACAAACCTCTGGCAGTGAGCATTTGCATCAGGCTACTAGTTACCACAAAGGTGTGGCCTGTGGGTAGAGGGGGCAAGACAAGTGGCCTATCCGAGTTTGCTATGTTATCATACCCTCTGTAGTATGCCTGGGGCCATGGAACGGGATTTTGTCCCCTCTGTTGATGTTCACCCAGAGCATCAGGTAACATCTGACAATGAACATCAACCGCAGTTGCGATGTTCTAGTTTGGATCCTCATCATTTATTCCCAAGTTTCGATTCATATTACGTAGTGTACGCTCTAACTCGTGATTGTAGGGAAACAAGGGTTCTCTTCCTCTCCGTGTATTTGGCATACAAGGAGGATAGTTCTGAAACCAAATCCAAAACAATAAAACAAAGCAAAAACAAGAAAATATCAACTAAACTATAGTAATAAATTCAAGTTAATCTAAAAGCTAGATTCCCCGGCAGCGGCGCCAAAATTTGATATGCTCAAACTTACTTCTCAAATAAGAAGTAAAGCGGTCGTGTTAAGTAAATAACCTAACTAGTGAGGTTGGGATCGTTCCCGCGCGAAAATTGTCTAGACTTAACTTCAACCTGTTATTACTATTGTTTGGTCAATGACTTCCTTGGAAAGTAAAAACAATAAAAGGGGGTTTCTATTTCTAAATGAGTAAAATTAATTTACAAACTTGACAAACACACTAAACAACTTTGAATGTTGGATTTTAATCAATTAATCAAAGTAACTAGGGTTTACGTGTTCCCCACAGGTTCATAACTTGATAACTCTAACTATAACAATTCTTTCCTAGTATCTTGCATGCAAAGTGATAAGTTATGTATTTCTAAATCCTTGGTCCGGAATCTAGAAAATCTCACTCCGCACCTTGGTCTGGGTAGGTGTGTTGCTATCCTAACCCTTATCCTTACCTCATATTAAGCATCGTATTCGATATTTGACTAAGTTATTACCTCGTACCAATCAATACTAGCCTATTAGATAGTATACACTAAATCTATGTTAATAATTTTTTTCCTATTATCTACCTCCTTGGTCTGGCAAGTAGCATTAAGGCGAGTTCTAACGTTGGCCATCCGTTAAAAGGACTTCTAAGCGAAAGAATTATTAATAAATGCAAGACACTATTCTAGAATTGTTATTTTAGTTAGGATTTATCTCATTATTTGCCTATGGTTCCCACAACCCTAGTTCTGGAGTTTAGTTACTCATAGCCATAAACACAATATTCAAATATAGTAGATAAGAATTCATGTACTTACTTCAATGAGAAAGAGTAAAATCCAAAAGTTTGCTTGATTAATCTCCAAAAATCACTTGCAAGAATCTCAAAGTAATTAATAATCTCACAAAAAGTCTAATGATTATCAAGAATCTCATAATACAATGTTTACCAATACGGAGTTAAACAATCTAAGAGTCTAACAATACGGAGTCTAACAATAGGGAGTCTAACCTCAAAAACGAGGTTTTTCAAACTATTTATAAAAAAACAAAAACCTAATTAAACAAGGATTCTAATTGCTGGAAATCTGCCAAAACGCGGCTGGGTCGACGGACCTCGCGACGGACCGTCATGGTCACGACATACCGTCATGGACTCCGTCGTCCCATACTTGTGCAATTTCTTCTGCTGCTCTCTTTATTCCCCTCGACGGCAAGTATGACGGACCGTCATAGGCACAACAGTTCGTCGAGGGTCTTCGTTCCAAAACACTTCAACTCTTGGAATCTGGGTACTAGGATCACTTCTCTGAACTTCATGACGAACCTGTAGGACGGACCGTCATAGACACGACGGACCGTCACAAGCTTCGTAACCCCACACTTGGTTAGACTTCCCCATCTTCCTTCAGCAGCTGCACTACGCTGCCACCTACGGACCATCGCAAGCACGACGGATTATCATAAGCTCCGTAGGTGGTCTCTTCTGCATTTCTTCGCTCAAAATCTCTGCATTCAGCTTTGGACAGATTTCCTGCAAAACAAAGAGAAACTTATATAAAAATTAGCACAAAAAGACTTTCGGACACACTAAACTTAAGGAAAAAGTATTAATTATACCGTGAAACCACGGTATATCAGTGACTTATACTATGCCTTAATCATGAAGTTTTACAAAATGACATAAAAGCATGACTTTCAACAAAAGCGTCCCTTTCAGTATGTTTTTCCATGGTCATTATACTTAGTGTTTAATTCTACTAATACCATCTTCTTCATATTTTTACTACAAGTGTAGGTTGAGGTTGCTAGGTGCATTATCTAGTTGAAGGCTTAGATTTCTGATCCCCGAGACTTAGTACGTCCTCATGGATTTGAGGACAAAGAACTTTTACATTTCTCTTTGTTATGTAATGGACTCTTAGTAGTTTATTTGGATTATAAAGGGTTGTGTCCCTATGATGTTGATATGGTGTCTAAGAAAACTATGTTGAGACTTCGTATTTCGTCATTGTATAAATCAGTATTCGATTATTGACTTTATTGAGAAATATTTAATTCCACACTATTTTTACTACCTATGTGATGAATGAATGCTAAGAGGCTCTCAGATCGTGACAATTATATATGTTGTTTAACACTTTAATAATTATACAAACCAAATTATACAATGTATATTTATACATTAACTGTATAAATCTAGGTGTATGTGTTAGTAGTATTATTTAACTTACAACTATGTAAGACATTGAGAGGCTGCCCGACAGTATGGAGTGCTGACCACACCAAGGGACAGGCCCTGAAGCAAAGGACGGGAATGAGTGGAATCAATGTGTTCCAATTTCTGGCCTTGAGCCAATTGTGGGAGCTATGGAAGAGGAGAAAGAAAAGAATGTATGGTGGTAATATCTCCTTGAACAGGCAAATTTTTCAGGTTTCAGCAACTCTGTACAATTTACTGAACTTGAAACTGGAGCCTTAAAATAAAGTTAAAACATTTAATTAAGACTCTTGGAAACTTTAAGAAACTTTACTTTAACTTGCTTCATAGATTTAGACTTGACTTCTTAACTTCCTTGACTTTGATCCTAACTTTTCTTGAATTTAATTATGGATTCAAGGTTCATGATTCATGTTAATAGATGATTTCATGATGTTTAGATATACCTTAGAGTATTATAATTGACTAAGAATTGTAGGTACATCACTTAAAAGCTAGTACGAAAAGATAGGGAAAGAACGAGGTCTCTATGTGACCATGGCTCTAAGAGGCGTGGAGCGCCAGAGCTCAACGGACAGACTCTGGTCTGAGGTGCTCTGGATGGAGCAGCGCGCCAGAGTATTTCATACAGAGGTTGTCCTGAGGGGCTCTGGTAGGCGCGGCACCCTCGGGCCTTTCATACAGGATCTACGACTTTTCTTCTCTATTTTTCATCTCTAAGCCTTATAAACTTCCATGGATCTCACCCTAATCACTTGGGGTCACTAATAACCTCAATAACCAATAGATTAGACCCAAAAAAAGAACTGAAAAACATGGATCCAATCAACTAGAATATGCTACAACTCAACCAATAAGAATTCAATAAATGTTCATCAAGAACTTCAATGTTCATCAACCAATCTATTCAAAAATCGTTTAATTAAACATGTTGGTATGTGGGTGAATGAACCCAACACATAAAGATCTCACACACCTTTTTAGGTATCACCCCTGACAAATTTTACAAGCCGAACTTCGACGATCTTGAAGTTCTTGCTTCCTTTTCTCCTTCTCCTATTTTCTCTTATTTTCTCTTCTCTCAAAATCCTAACTTGTTTTCTAAAACCCTGAACTGAATAAAATCAGTTTAGACCCCAATTTAGTACAAAAAATGATATAAAATAATTGGATAAGGAAAAGACAACTTTATCCTTCCCAAATCCGGATTACACTATCACTCATTTAACAACCCAACTTTCAAAAGGCATAACTCACTCATACAAAATCGAAATCGCGTAAACTCGGCGACATTGAAAAGATCTATCCAAGGGCTTCGCAACCATCTTAAGAAATACCTCTAAATCATCTTGAGCTAGAAGTTATGGCCGTTTGAAGGTGACAAAAATCTCACTTCATCCTAACTTAAGAAAAATTTCCTGATTTTAATTATTCCCAAAACTTACTATTTCTACTTCTAAGCTTCTTCCTAATTATCTCAATTTGCGAGATGTTACAAAAATAGGTTGTTATGCTTATACAATCATTCATAAAGTATAAATATACAAACCAATTTATACAATGTATGTTTATACGTTTAAATCTAGTAGTATGTTTTTTTGTTGAATATACACATATTCAGTGTTAGGCTTATAGAATCGTCCATAAAGTACAAATATACAAACCACTTAAGTAACAACATATATTTATACATTGACTGTATAAATCTCTCCAGTTTATATAGTATAAATAAACATTTTATGGTCAAAAAGGGAAAAAAATTTCAATAGAACTAATACAAATAAAATACAAATATATAGTTCAATATAACTTATACACATACTATTCAATAGTCAGCTTATACAAATATAATAAAATGTTCATTTTAACTTATACATATAAAATTTCTTTATATGATGGACAATATATACGACAATGATAACTCGTACTATATACAAGAACATGAATACGACAATGATAACTCGTACTATATACAAGAACATGAATACAAATTGAAGAACAAAAGTGATCACTATTATTATGACATAACAATTTTATTCCATCATCAACATTCCAACTTGTAACACCCCGTAGCCAAAACAGACCAAAAATTAGTTTTTCAAAAAAATCTGCAGGTGCTACCAACGGTAGCATCGACGGACTGTAGCCTGAACCACAGTCCGTCCTGCACAACCGTCGACGGGATCAGAAACTCCCAAACATTTCAGCCTAGAAAAATTGGTCAAGTCTTGGACGACGGACGGACTTACGGTCCGTAGGTCAAACGACGGTCCGTAGTCCGTGACCGTCGATCAAGACTCCCTTCAACCACTCTCTGACAAGTCTATGAATGACCAACATGGTTTGTAGGTGGACCTACGGTCCGTAGGTCTGACCGTACGTGGAAAATTTGCAGCCAGTTAAGGAGAAATGCAGTTGGGTCAACTTAAAATGATCATAACTCTTAGCACAAAATGAATTATGTCTCCCCTGACCTACACACAGATAGATAATTGAATTATATTTCCATATCCACCAACCTTTCTAAAATAAGACCTCCGAGTAAAAAGTTATGCCTATTTCAGTAAAGGCCTGTCGAACAGGCCCTCACGACGGACCCAATGACGGGGCGTCGGGCGCACGAAGGACCATCAGTCCTGGCCGTCGTGAGGCCCGACAGCAACCTTCCCAGGGGTCTTTTTGACCTTTCCCACTCTGTTTAAACCCTAAGTTACGTTTTTTGACCCTAAATCATCATATTTTAGTTAATTTAAGCCTAGAAACATGATTAAAACATATCCAAGTCAAATCATTAAATCAAAACTTGGAAATTTAGAAGCAAGAAAGGAAAAAAAATCTCAAGAACCCTAGTTCAAGCGCCACAAGCTCCAGCAGTTCCAGCCCCGAAACTTAAGTATTTTTCCATGGATTTCATCACCATGTATGTGGGATTTCACTAGTGGGTTCCTTTCACCCACAGGGTCCTTAATTTCAGTCAGTTCTTGATTCTCTTATCATGATTAAACCTAGGATTTCTGGAACTTTGGTATAACTTCATGAATTTATTATATATATGTTCCAAATCAGATTATCATGTTATTACTCAGATTATCACATGAATTTCAGAACCCTAGCTTTGTATTTCTTTAGTTATTGAATTACACATGCTAGGTCATATATTTCAGACACTTCAGATAACATTCCTCAGTTATAAATGCATAATTACCAAATTAATTGTTGCATGTTCAGTTTCGAGCTATTCAGTATTTACAGAAAAACCAAATCAGTTAATTTACAAAATTCATTGGGAGTAGCATAATACCGAGTTGGACAAGGGTTTAGCGTACCCAATAGTCCCAGAACTACTACCCGAGTAGGTTGTAAGTACCCTCTGTGGGCAATCAGTTTAGTTATCATGCCAGCATGCATTTATACCTTTGGTAGGATATATTGGGTCCTCTCGATGGGGCGTATACATCGAACTCCACATTTAGCTCATGTGGTTTTATTATCGGTTATTAGTAGCTCCCACAGTTCAGTCAGAGTCTCTGCATTGACCATTTATCATTATATTCAGTATTCAGTTTCAGCATGTTATAAATTGTTCATTGCATCTAGTTAGCTCAGAAATCAGCACATCACGTGCAGATTATTATACTTGTTTTTGTGTTTGTTCAGTTATTTTTATTTTAGATTACTCTATCATACATGCTCATTACCTTTCAAGTACTGACGCATATGTACACTACATCTTCTTGTGATGTAGGTTCAAGTTCTCAGCATCCAGATCACGCATAGATTGATTGCTCGATCTCCAGTGCAACAGATTCAGTGGTGAGTCATCATTCTCCGAGGACAACAGTCATGAGTTTCATTTCAATCTTTAGTCATTTAGTTTCAGTTTTTACTAGATTTAGTAGGGGCTTGTCTAAGTATTTCTAGTCTAGTTTAGAGGCTATTTTCAGACATAGTTAGATTCAGCTTAGTATTGAGTTAATATTTCTTTTGTATTAAACCCATTGTTTTCAAATATCTCAGTTATAGAATATGGGTGTTCCCCATCTTTTCATTTTAAGTATGATTTAGCTTCCGCAACAGTTTATTATATTTAGTATGCTCATGATCATGCCAACAGGGTTAGCTTGGGATCACTTGTGGTCCTAGGTTCCGTGTCCGCGTCTCGAGGGTAGCTCGGGGCGTGACAAAACTCATATAGTTTAAACACAAAATTAGTTGACAATTACATTCAAGTATCCATAAAATTCAATATTACACTCCAACATAATCTAAAGAGCTCATAAACTTCTTCAAGCGTGTTTCTACAAAAATGCTTGTTGTGACCTGTAACTCCACATATTCTACTTGTATGTTTCCTTTTGAGACCAAACGTTTTGTTTTTTAACGAGGTTTATATTTTGGCCTTCCTGGAGGTCTTTTGAGTTTTGGAGGCCGAACTTTATCATACATTATGTATTCATGTATCACCCATTCTGCTATATTAAGCAATGAATAAATCATTATCTCATAAATCTTCAAAACCGTCTTTTGTTTATACGAATCCAAGCAATATCTATCAACTACTAGACTTTTCCGCTTCAGTATAGCCCAAGGATGTTTACTGGTATTTCTTCGTATTAAAACTTTCCAAAGCTGCACGTTTTATTTTTTAAACATACCACAAAAATTCAACCATCATCAACCACATTGTATATATATTCAGTCGACGACACAACCTGTTTCATACAAAAAGATTTATGTATAAGTATATGCAATTGTTTATGTATTAATTATAACTGTGTGCATAACTGTCTTTATGCAATTTTAAAATAATTAATGACTAATTAATCAATATTTTGAAATAATTAATAACTGATTAATCAATATTACATATACATAAAACATACCTCCATTCATGTGCTCATTGCTTCATTTTCCACTAGAAAATTCTGAAATATTTCAATCAGCGGAGTAAATGTGCAGGCTGCCTCATGTTTGTTGTCATAATTCCATCTCCCAAACATCAGTCTAACCTCTTTTAGAAAATCAAAATTGATAATTCCCGTGCAGAGTCTCAGCATTGTTAGACATCTAGCGCATTCCCGATGAGTATTTGCATGACACTTTGACACATATCATATTCAGCTAGCTCTATATACTCTTTAACACCTACATCAATCTTTTCTACAATATTCAAAAGCCTATCAAACTCAACTTTGTTTCAAGTATTTGCCATTGTATAAAATACATGACTTAGCTCCTTGGACACTATCCTAAATTTTTTTCTATATTACCCCCACAAGTGCCAATACAAGCATAATGTGGCCCATTTTTATTTACTTTTGCCACTGCCTTTATAATGCTCTCATTTTTATCATAGACCATACATATTACTTCTTTCCTCATAAGCCTCCCTTAGTTGTACAAAAAATAAAGTCCAAGATGGACATCATTTTTTGTGGCGTCATCTTTTCACGCTCGGAGCCTACACCCAAGACGTGGCCAGCATCCAACGACCATTGCTGGCCTTGAGTGAACACTTGGTCTGGCTTACTTAACTCAGCGGAAGACGTAACTTAATTCAATTATAAAGCAGGAACATTCTTATGAGAAATACTTTAAATAATAGTCTTGGCTAAAATGACACTTAAGTCTCAAAACATTATATATCTGTAAATAAAGAGAGACCCAAAACTCACTAGCTGACTAGTTATTTTTCTATGAAGCCTCTACTAATACTAAGATGAATGTTGGGACAAATCCCAAAACATTCTATAAAGGAAATACGAAAAGCAATTAAAGAGTCCTCCGGAATGCAAGGAGGCTCACCACTAACTCTGAATGCTCAAGTTGGATCAACGAGGTGCTGGATGTTGATCCTTGTACCTGCATATGCATCATAAAATGATGCAAACCAACTGATATCACTACATTGGATGTACGAGTATACGAGTTGGAATGCTAAACAACACCTATAAGCTTGAAAGAATTAAGAATGAACTTACTTTGGCTCTGATCAACTCAAGAAATAATAACTCTATATAAAGCAGTAAAGACACATGCAATATATATAAAGCTTGTAAAACAGTTAGTTCATTAGAGGTAACACAATAATAAACTCGACTTTACTTATATATGAAAGTAATATAGTTTGTTTGGAAGATTCTAACAGACAACCATCACTATGAGTCTAAGTGATGGTACAACGTCTTACCTCACGTTGCAAGAACTACTAAGTGGATCCACTAGTCTATGCTAAAAAGTATGATCCTTTATCTGTCCATGCTGGCTACATGGTTTATGGAGACTTGAGTTGATATGAACTCGCGTTCTCATATCAGTGCTCAATACTATTCCCACAATATTTAGCTCATATGTTTTTAAAATAACTTTTTCTTTGGTTTTGAGGTAATTGCTCAAACTTAGCTTTTGAACCTCTCTTGGAAATCATAGTTCCCATTTTCTAAAACTAGTCAAAGGATCTGTGGAAGTATAGCTTCCTTTCTTTCTCAAAATGTAAAAACATTCGTAACTCTTAGGGACTATTTAGTTCCCTTATAGCTTTTTAGAAATGAACGCACTCTTTGCTCTTTTCTTTACTTGAAACTTAACTCTGAGAGAATACTAGTTCCTTTATAGCTTTTGAGATTTAGACTCAACTCATTACTCATTGCTTAAATTGTAGCTTGAGCCTTAAAACAAAACAAAAATGTTTGTTTAAGACTCTTGAAAACTTTAAGAACTCACTTTAACTTGCTTCTTACCTTTTAGACTTGACTCTTAACTTCTTTGACTTTGATCTTAACTTTCCTTGAATTGGATTATGGATTCAAGGACCATGATCTAATGTTTACGGATGATTTCATGATGTTTAGATGTACTTTAGAATGTTGGAATCAACTAGAAATTATAGGTACATCACTTTGGAACTAGTATGAAAAGATGGGGGAAATGAGATCTCCAGGTGACCCTAACGCTCTGAGAAGCGCGGGACGCCAGATCCTGACAAACAGAGACTATCTTGACAGGCTCTATCAAATAGAGCCTGCCCTGAGGGGCTCTTGCAGGCGCGGCGCCCCAGGGCTTGTCAGATGGGATTTCTGACTTTTTTTCTCCAATTTTTAATTCTAAACCTTCTAAACTTTTCTCGATCTCATCCTAAACACTTAGGATCACTAAAATTCTCAATACCCAATAGTTTAGACTCATAAAACAGCCCATAAACACTAATCAAACAACCAAAGACATACCACAACTCAACCAACAAGAATTCAATGGGTTTTCATCAAGACCTTTAATGTTCATCATACAATCTACTCTAATTGCAAGAATAATTGATTAACCTTGACTTTATTAGTTAAGCCCTATCATGACATCTATGTTTTAAAGGTTTATATGTAGTATAGCACCTATAGGCATGATTACTAACCTAATTATTTAAATCTTATAGGCATGGTTTTTAATTAAATAAATAAGTTGTGATAAAGTATAGAGTAGCACGTATAGCACCACACCCACTTATACGATACCCCAAATTCATTTTATATATATAGAGTTAGCTATTTATACAAAGTATTGCAAAACAAAAATAAAATCGAAAGAGATACATAAATAAGCTAAAATCCATCGATATCTTCTCCAAAGCGACTCTTCAAAACCTTGAACTCTAAGATCAAGATTCTACTAAACAAAAACACTAAAAATAAGATCATAACTACATAGATAGAAACAGATATTACTCACGGCCAACACACGAGTTTCAACATATAAGATCACACGTTGAGAGAAAAGATAAGAATACTAACCCGGATGCTTCCTATATCACCATAAACTCACATAAATATGAATGCAAGACTAATATAAATGCTAAATAATGACGCTAACCAGTAAAACACAAAAGATTATTAGCAATGAAGTATTTAGTAAGGTTGTCAATCCACAACCATTACACAGCAAGAAAGAATGCTCAAAGTTTCCCCAAAATCATGTTCTTTTTTTTGAGATGAGAGATTATTATATTTTTAGTGTTCAAGTCATAGTATTTTATGAGTGTAGCACCGATGAGAATAATGAAAAGAGGAGTCTCTTTATATAGTTTCTAAAAGCTGAGAAAATAAGGAAAGGAACATAAAGGGATTCCTTAAATATTATTTTTTCTTAAATGAATAAAATTCAAAATTAGAATTATGTTAAAAAAAATTTACCAAATATAACAAAGTAAGAAATCTGTCAATTTTAAAATAAGGAAAAAGTAATTAATTAATATCTTTTACCTATTTCACAGGAGCCAAAATCAGATTTGTTATTTTCCTTTTACAAATAGAGATATTTACCAAACTAATAAAGATTTTTTCAAAAATAAACAAGAAATAATAAGACTCACATACAACTTATATTAAAGTATTAAAAAATCAAGCAAGAGCGACAATTATTTAAGGAAACAAATAATTATTAACCAAGTCAAGTGCCAAACACAGTCTATGTACTAATTATTAAGCAATTAGCATTAGTATAGCATATTCTATGAAAAGGAAGTAATCGATTCACGGATTAAAACCAGTAAATGGTCCACCTTGATTAATAATAACACAACCAATTACTCGCATTGGCATTTTACCCCAAGAACTGAAGTATCGACCTTACCATAAGCTAGAAGAATCAAAATCCAATCATACTACTAAAAATAATATAACAACCAATTAAACGAGTCCAATAATGGATCAAATTAACTGTAATGAAGCCACTTTCTACTAATCAGCTAGTTATTTCAGCCAATTTCTGAAATCAAGAATATCACTTAACCAATTAATTTATCGTTTAAATAAGAAGTAGAATTTATTAGCGGGGAGGGATTTAACGGTCCACGACCAAAAGTGAATGTAGAGCAATGATCAGTCAACATACGAATAGCCAAAGCGCAGTAATCCATTTAGCGCACATAATAACAGAGTTTCTCAAAGCTATATTATTTAAAGATTTGCAAAATTTTATCTTATGCAAAACACGAAATGGACATTAGAAACACACACCTAGACGGATCCAATAAAATCTTTGGAAAACTTATCGAAATTGGTTCGGGTTCGAAGTTCTCGTCGTTGTTGTTCGGTTACCTTATTCTCGTGGCTGCTAGTTGGAGCTTGCTTCCTGAAACTCCCCGGCTGGAGCTGTGTGTTATCGTCGTGCGCTGCTGCAGTTTTTGCTGCTGGACCGAGCACCTGTTTTTCGCGAAGTGAGGAGAGAAATCGAGGAGAGCGCCTCTTGGCAGTGACGTCTTCACCCGAGCACAGAGAGAGGGAGGGAGGGGGGTAGCATGGAGAGAGAGGAGAGTCGGTTGGAGAGGAAGGAGATAGAAGGGATAAAAAATAAGGGTTTTGGTCTTTTTGATATTAAAAGGCAAGAATAGTTTGGTAAATCTAGACCCTTGAATCTATTGAGATGTAGGGTTACGATTTGATCTTGAATTTGATTATTTAAACGGATGGATGAGTCTAAAATATGAAATCTTAAAATTAGATTGGATAAGATTTGGAATGGCCAAAATTAAAATAAAATTGGTTAGAATTGAATTGAAAGGGTGACTATAATTGAAATTGTAGTGGTTAGAATTGAAAAAAATTGAAATAAAGTAAGCTATCTTAAAAATAATTTGGAGGAAACTTAAAGAAATGTTATTCAATTAAAATACTATCAATATTATAATATATTTTATATAATTAAAATAACTTCAATTTTAAAACATTCAAATAAACTAATTATTTTGAGTTTTTCTAATAACTTTTAAAATATTTTAATAATATTTACAATAATTTTATAAAACGTAAGCATACTAAAATATATTATTTTATACAAAATCTTCTAAAATTCTAAACTTAAAAAAATATTTATTTAATCCAATAGCATCACTAAAAATGGTTAAAGGTCGATCAATATTGGGTGTCAACAAACAGTCAACAATTTCATATACTTATACATGTCACAACAACACCAATATGTATATGTATATGATGTACATGTACTTTAGTTTTTCATTAATATACACATTCTGAATATACACTTATATAAACGATTACATACACAACTTACGTTTTATACTCATATTTACAATTTCATGCAATATAGATTTTTACATTTGTATAAGAACCGTATTTCCAATATTAGGATGAAGTTGCACTGTATAAAACAATTAGATAATAGTTTTACATACAAATTATACATATCTTATTGTATTATATCAAAACACCTATACGTATAAATTGTAAGCAAATCATAATACAATTTCATCTTTATGCATAGTTTCGACATCAAACATACAAATCCGAACACAAATATTACCGCGAAATGAACGGATCTCCGATCACAAATTCAAAATAATCAACAATTTCATCTAGAAAATTTTCAAACACAAATTTTATTAGATTTCAAATTAAATATACGAATCATAAGTGTTAAACTCTATTACGAACAAAATAAACCTCTGAATATATATTCAACATAAATTGATGAACTTCAAAAAGTAAATCTGATTTTGAATACACGTTGAACACCATTTTTTATCAGAAAAAATAAAATTAGAGTATGTTTTCGTCATGAAATTACCTCCTGTTGTTATATCTAAAATCAATATGATCTCGATTGTTTTTATACTACCGTCAACAATTCGATCGATATTCTGAACTGAGTTACAATGGAGTTCTTACTGTTGAAGAAGACGTAGAAGGAATGAAATTCGATTGACACAGGATGTGCGTGACTTCAACAATTTTTTCCTTTTTTTTCTAACTGAAATTAACGGCTATTTATTTAAAAAATTCAAACAATGAAAACGTATATTAAATAAAAGGTATACGATATATACAGAAAGACAATAAATACTAAAATTAGTTATGAAGTGTAATTATATAAGCAATAGCATACAATTATGATTTTTATATTTATTATATGTAAAATTTACTCATGTTTATTTGGTAAGTATTTGACACAATATGTTATAAGTGCATTTAAATGCATGATAAATATATTCTTCATAAATAAAACTTATATTATATGTATTTTATAAATTGTTCTCCATATATTAAAATTATAATTTAAATGTTTAAATAAAAAATATGTTATTGCTATAAATGATAAATACTTTTTAAATATTTTAGGGAAAATGCCCAAATACCCCCTCAACCTATTCCCAAAATCCCAAGGACACACTTATAATATACTAAGGTCCTATTACCCCCTGAACTTATTATATAAGTAATTTTCTACCCCTTTTCAGCCTACGTGGCACTAGTTGGAAAAAAAAAAGTCAATCATCGTTGGACCCACAAGATAGTGCCACGTAGATCGAAAAGGAGCAGAAAATTATTAGTAAAATAGGTCCAGGGGTAGGATCTTAGGATCTTAGTAAAGTATAAGTCTGTCTCTGCGATTTCGTGCATACGTTGAGGGGGTACTTGTGCATTATCTCAATATTTTATATAAGTTTCCGAAATAACAAATAGTTGAATTGAATGATATTAGTCAAAAACAAAGAAAAAAAAACAAAGTTAAGTCTAAAATGAAAAGAAGATAAAAAATATCTCATTCAAAATGTTTAGATGACCCCTTTACCACTCTTAAGGGTCATTGGTGTGAAGGATAAACACAAATAAACCGAGATGAAGATTTAGTAGAACTTAATTTAGTGTTTGGTTGGAAAGTTTGGAATAACTTTCCCCGCGGTTATTAGATAGTATCGGGATAAGTTATTCCTCCAAAAGGGTGGTATAATAATCCCATCACAATTTTTGATGGGTTAAACTTATTAAATGAAAAAATTACCCTTTTAGAATTAGAGGATTCTCCAAACAGAATTACATCCTCTTGGTGCCGTTCCTCTGCATCAATTGAAAGAATGTTTCTCTGCATCAGTTGAAAGAATGTTTATTTGGCTGCATTTCTTAGCAAAAATATGTTACTTAATGCTGGAAAATGCCATAACTTAAAGGTCAAATGTTTGTTGTTTTTTGGATAACTTTTTGAGGCTAAAAATGAGAAAATTTAGTATGATTGTTGCTGCATTTTGTGGAGAATAGAGTTCTTTCTTAAGAATGGAGAATGCATTTTATGGGTTATAATATCTACTTATTTTCTTTATTGATTTAATCGTTAATCCATTAAGAATTATCAATTATTTATATTATTTTTAGGTTCGATTTGACGAGATTTTAGATCATAATAAAGCAAATTTTTGAGATGGTTCTATCTTTGATGGATTAGTAGTTAAATTAGGTTTTAACTAAAACTCTATCAAAATAGTATATACAAAAATCTAGATAAGAAGGTATATTTGTAATCAAACCACTTATTTTTAAGAGTATGTAATGGTTTGTAACGACCATCAAAATGAATTAGATTGAACTACAGCTTCACTTGTGTTTTTAGTAATGTTAACCAGTTAATTTAATGCATAAATGAGTTTTTAGGTCAGTTTGGGTGAGTTTGAAGTCAAACTTCAAGGAATAACCAAGACATTCGATGACTAGTCATCTATGTGCTTTTGTGTTTTCTAGTGTGCCTTGCATGTTTCATGAGTTGTTTGGTGTCTAAAATAATTGTAGAGGATACTAAGAACTATATGAACATGTTTAGGGGTTCAAATTCCGTGTAGGACTCCACCAAGGACCCACGAGGGGCCCTAGAGGAGGACCCCAGCTCTTAGCCAAGATGCTGCCAGGCAGTCTCAAACGACGACCACAAGGGACGGCCAGTGGTTCAATCGACAGCCTGTCAACCTTGGGCGTCGATTAGACCTGAAAGGCCTTCACATTTTTTAGTCTCTATCCCAAACGACGGAACACCACCGAAGGGGCGTCGATCAAATGATGGCCAGTAAATTTGGGCCTGCAAATTTTTGTTGCAACTCGGCCAAACTATGGGGGATATGGTAAATTCACCCCAAGTCTATTAAAGTGTATGGACATTTTAGTTAGGTGAATTTATTTATTTTAAGAGTATTTAAGTAATTCAATCCTCTCTTATACCCTAACACCTAAATAAAAACACTTCCCTCCCAAAGTTCTCTCCAAAAGAAACCCATGGAAGCTCAAGGTCAAGATGGAGCTAGGATGGTGGATTCTAATGGCTTTATTCTTCAATTCTCTTTGGATTTCTTATAATAAGGTATGGGAGTTCTTTATCTAAGGTTTTATATCCCCTTAAATCCAATTTCAAAGCGATATCCAAAAGATTTCAAAGTTTATGAAAAAATCTAATTTTCACTCTGTCATGGGTTCTTGCATGAAACATTTTCAAATAATTAGATAATAAATTATTGATGTTAAATTGATGCTTTACAATTAAAATCTCCCTTGATCTTCTCAAAATCTCTAAATTTGTCTTACGAACGGGTTAATTGCTTATGATCTAATGATGATAGAATTGAGTTTGGATTATGTTGTAATGTTGATTTCTATGGTCAATTATGCTATTATAATGTAAATTGTTGGAGATGTTAATTAATGGTGATCTTGGCTATTGGAAGAAGGTAAGTTGACCTAATTCCCTTAGTAAATGTAGAATTGATATTGAATTGTTATTGATTGGTATGGTCCACTAATGGTGGAGGTTCTTATGTGTTGTATATGATGATGATCATGGCTTTATCGGAATTATTATGTGAACTACAGATGATGATCATGGCCTTGTCGGCATTATTATGTGAATTGTAGCAGTATCATATTAGGGTTCATGTGAATGTATAATGTGAAGTTGGTTATGAAGTAATGTGACTATATGCAAGGTGTTATGGGTTAAATTAATATATAAAGTGAAGGATGATGTGATATGTGTGATCTTATATAATGTGAATGTATTGAGTGAAGGTGCTCATTTGATGTCTATATGATCTTGATTGAGTGCTAACATGATATGATTTTTCTCTAATTGATGTTATATTGTAATGAAGGACTAAGAAGTGTCCTTATAGAATGATGTTGTATCTTGTGTGGGTATACTTAGTTGCCCCTAGATGGTACTTGAATGATATAAGATAAATGATAATGATGATGATGTGCCTTGATTGGTAGATTTAGGTCCCTCTTCTTTATACATGAAAGTTAGTTTAATATGTGATCTCTTGACTTGGTAGGCTTAGGCACCCTTGTTAAGTATGAATGAATGTAAGAATGAATGAAAGTATAGGATCGGTAATCCTAAAGTTGGTGCCCTTTCTTGAATGATTAAATGAGGTATTCTAGAGTATGTCTTGAATGTTCCCCTTCTTGATAAGTTTAGATCCCTAAGAGAGTGTGGAACCTTGAATAAGAAAAGAAGGTTAAGAATGTAAAACCTTAAATATGAAAAGAAGGTTGAGAATTTAAAACCTTGAATATGAAAAGAAAGTTAATAAGAAGCCTTGAAGGAACGGACCTATATTATGCCTCCTTCTTAAGTGGAATGATGGACTTAGATATAGGTTGCCCGAAATGGCATGCGACCATCTTTAAGAAAGTCATAAGAGCTATCCTAATATACCTTGGTTGGTTATTCTAGTGGACCCATCCTTGCAAGAAAAAGTATTATGAGTTGGTAGGTCTTAGTGATGGTACCTTCTCTAATACACCTAGGGCATGAATTACTCTATGATAACAAAGGCAAAATACCGAGTGGATATGCTTGTGGTAGTAGCTCTACTTGAGTATAAGACTAGAGTACAAAGAAGCCATTGATATCCCTAAACCATGTGCCAACATGGGAAGTGTCCTAGTTCTACCCTTGGAAAGTAGAACACCCTCCACGGAGTAGAGTAGACTCAGGATTCCATACCTAGCTAGTATGGCCTATATCGGTTAGTGTCTATTCTCATCATATGGAATGTACACTCTAGCTATTTGATAGAATCTATAACGTGTGGGTAGTGGAATGGGACGCTATCTACACATTGCACGAGTAGGCTTTGAAGATGCTAGAGTGAGTTCCCCAGGTCCTCCAAGACCATTATGTAAAGTCCCCTAATTGATTACTTGTCTCTTAAATGGCTTTAATGAATAATGTCGACTTAGTAAAAGCATGTTGAATAGAAAGGCTCTTATCTAGGGTAGCTTTAAGGATCACTTAGATGTGTTTGAAGAGGGTGTATGGGCGGTCTCTTTATGTCGTACCTAGTTGAGTCTTAAAGTAACCTTAGGTAGAGGGTATAAATGATGTAAAGGAAGGCTTGATGAATATGGAACTGAGATTTATTTGATGGAAAGGAATCACCTAGGTGTGTGTAAAGGGGGTTGTATGGGCGGCCGCTTCATATCTTACTTAGGTGGGGCTTAGGATAACCTTTAGTAGGGGATCTAAATGCTTAAATGGATTCTAAGTGATCATGGTCATATCTTGTGGATTATCTGGGTATTTTCTTATATGTGATTATTGACTTGTATTATATCTCTTAAACTCTTATGATGAAGATTTTTATCAAAATGTCATGAAAGTATATTTCTATACTAAATGTTCCTTTTTGCATTATTTTTGCATGACTTCCATATTTAGCGCATTATATGTGTAAATTTTTCTGTCAAACTTAAATATTTGACTCTCAAAAAATGAAAAATATCTCGTAAATTGAGACTGAGGTATTTAATTCACCATGATTACTTAATGAGAATTGAGGCAAGTAAAAATAATAATTTAGTATTTTATATGGAAATCACCAAGATCACAAAGGTGAAATATCACGACTTACACCTCTACAAAATTTGTCCCAAACTTTACTAAATCAACAAGTTTCAACAGAATTCGGATTACTATTCTTGCAACAATAGGAACTAATCCTAATTCCCAAACATCAGCAATTGACTAAATCGTCGAATCCATTTCAAATTACCCATTGAAGTAGCTTATTAAACACATATTTAGAAAATCAATAAGTTACGATTCAATTGAACTTCCTAGTTTACAGTAATTAAACTAGAAGACTATAAAATATATGATCCTTTGCAACAATGCACTTCTTTTTGACTTAGTATGAGTGTATCAGTGTTTGGATTGACTTAAAAGTTGGTCAAATCTATGTTTAAGTTAGTTTTTGACTTCTGAAGTGTTTGATAAATATAAAAAGAATAACTTAAAATAAGTCATAAATAACTTAAAAGAAGTTATGAAGTGTTAGACAAGATGAAGAATGATTTAAAATAAGTATAAAATGATTTAAAATAAGTCAAGAATCAAAAATGTCTCTCCTTACTTTTTATTTTTGGGAAAAAGAACAAATATACCCTCGAACTATCGTTAATAATATGCAGATATCCTCTGTCATACTTTTCGGACATTGGCGCCCCTACCGTTCAAAAACTAGAGCATATATGTCCTTTACTCTAAAACAAGACTAAATAGGGACGTGTGACACAATTTTATCCGTCGATTTGATATTCAATAAATGTCAGGTTGGTTGATAAGATTTTGACATGTGTATGTCCGTTAGTATAAAGTGTATATATGCTCTAGTTTTTGGACGGCATGGGCACCAATGTTCCAAAAGTATGACGGGGGCATCTGCATATCATTTTCGATAGTTCGAGGTGTATTTGTCCTTTTTCCCTTTAGTTTTTTACTTGAAAATTATTTCAGTTTTACTTTTTAATTTTAATTTAAAGACTAATTTTTTTAAGTCAAATCAAACGAGCTCTAACTTGAGAAATCTTTGGACTTAGCTTCTATTTTGGATATTGTCACACCTCTTCCATTTAATTATTTTTTCAATTGTTGAGGATATGACGGGTTTTTAAAAAATATTATTATTCTTTTAACTTTTAGAGTCGCCACTTGGAATTGAGTATTTTAGGTGTTCCAAGTCACCTGATAATTCTAATTTAATCTCGAGATGAAAAAAAAACTCTTTTATTTTTGGTCTACAAAAACAGAGATTGGGTAAGGAATTATATTGACCGGAGGGAAGGTGCGAGGCACCCCCCAAGTCCCGTGGTTCTAGCACGGTCGCTTTATTAACTTATTTTCGGCTGCAAAATTTTTTTTTAAAAAAAATACTGCATTATTTACTATATTTTCTTTTTTGAAAAAAAAATGATTGACCTAGGAGCGCAACCGCACACAAGATATTTCTTTAGAAAAAACTATATATCAAGGATCGTAACCAAACACATAATGGTTTTTAATTATTTTTAAAATAAATAAATAAATAATAAAATTTAAAAAAATAATTCATTAGTCAAAAAAAATTATTTATTTGTTTTTTAAAAACACAAAATAATGATAAAAATGAATTATGAATCTGTTGCAACATAAAGACAAGAAGATGATTAGTACGTTTTTTAATTTTTAGTGTTTATATTTTTTTTACCCAAAAGAAAACAAATAAACAATCAAGTTTTACTACTAAACAATAACAAAAAAATTTCTCTTACAAAATAATAATTAAACACACTTTTAAAACTAGTGAGATACAAGTTTTAATTTATTTTTTTTTTATTGACAAAATTTCAGAAATAACAAATTTAGTAAAATTTTATTTTATATAAAGTGACCACATTGACTTGTTTGAAAGAAGATTGCAAATTTTATCTAATTGTTAGACTACAAAGTCAAATTAACCAAATTTGTGTTTTTATTTTAATAGTCATTTCTTATAGTTATTTAAGAGATTTTTTTAATTTTTTTTATCTTTGAAAAAAAATATTTACATATTTTTTCTTTATTTATTTTTTTAAATAACCATATTTACATTTTCTTTTCAGAAATAACCAGATTTATATATTTTTGCAAAAATAACTAGATTTATATTTTTTGCAGACATAACCAGATTTATATTTTTTGAAAAAATAACCAAATTCACATTTTTTCGAAATAACCAGATTTATATTAATTTTTTATTTTTTATTTTATTTATTCATTTATTTAATTTGATTTATTTATTGAAAAAATGACCAGATTAATCCTTTTGTAAAAATGACTGGTTTTACATTTTTATTTTTCGGGGGTTGCAAATCCTGAATTGCTTTTATTTTGAAAGGATCCAATTCAATTCCCATTCTACTGACAACAAAACCCAAAAGCTTTCCACATAAAGAACTCCCATACCTTATTAACCTTCTTTTCATATTCAAGGTTTGAAATTCTCAACCTTCTTTTCATATTTAAGGTTTTACATTCTTAACCTTCTTTTCTTATTCAAGGTTCCACACTCTCTTAGGGTTCTAAACTCATCAAGAAGGGGAATCATTCAAGACATACTCTAGAATACCTCATTTAATCATTCAAGAAAGGGCACCAACTTTAGGATTACCGACCCTAGACTTTTATTCATTCTTACATTCATTCATACTTAACAAGGGTGCCTAAGCCTACCAAGTCAAGAGATCACATATTAAACTAACTTTCATGTATCAAGAAGAGGGACCTAAATCTACCAATCAAGGCACATCATCATCATTATCATTTTTCTTATATCATTCAAGTACCATCTAGGGGCAACTAAGTCTACCCACACAAGATACAACATCATTCTATAAGGACACTTCTTAGTCCTTCATTACAATATAACAACAATTAGAGAAAAATCATAACATGTTAGCATATTGCACAAAATTCAGACTGGAGCGTATTGTTCGAAGCTCTTGCATTGAGACAAGAATGTGAGTAGCATGAGATGAAACCCCAAACATGTGAAAATTTTGAAGAACAATAAATTTTTGTAATGTTATCTTTTATCTTGAAATCTTCCATTTTCTTTTCTTCCTATGTTGAGCAAATGAAAAAGAAAATTGTTTAGTTTAAAGTGGTGATTGGTTTGTGACCTTGATGCTCCAACGATTTTACCATACTCCCGACCAATTTCTCCAACTCTACTCCAAATCAGAGGCCTTGGTCTTTTTGGTACTATCAAATATCATGGTGCGACTGACGTCCCAAAATATGATAAATTAAGAGACTACATCATGTTTCTTCATGAATTTTCAGTAAAGACCTGAGGTGTTTTTAGTCCTTGCTCAATGGCATGTCAACTCAGATACTCAGCCTTTACTTTTGGGAACCCGTAGTAAGCTTTGCAATCTTTACTTTATTTTGTCAAGAGATTATATTGAAAAGACTAGAAAAATATCAAACTTAAGAGTATGAAAGATTGGATCAAGAGGACTATAAACTTAAGGAAGGACATTCCTTTTTAAAGGAAAATGAGAAAGGGAACTAATCTGGAGGTATATGTCGACTTTGACTGAACCATTACATGCACTTGTACTTGACCCCTGATCCATTTGAGTTCTTTAGTTCTCAAAATTTGATTCATAATCAATTGATCTATGTGCCCTTCATGCAGAGGTGTCGAGAAATGATTATCTTTGCAAAAAAATTTCAATGATGGTTTCTCCCTTTATATTAAGGTGTCTCTAGGATTTTCACCTATAAGATCTTTTTCTTTGTCATCTTATGGTGCCTATGAAGGTTTTCACCGATAAGACTCTCTTTTTTTTTTGATGATCAGAATCATTCTTAGAATTGATCAAAATGTAGGCTTCTAGAATAAACAGAATTACAATCTGACATTAAAAATGAAAAAATGCCCCAATTTTCTATAGATACTGGAAAGCTGATTATTTATTCTGATTATTTTTTATATGACCAAACCCCGAAGGGTTGCCTACATATCCTTTCGAAATCAGGTCAAACGTAGTTCAGAAATTTCTATGAGAAGATTTTTTTTCCGAAGAGGTGCCTTTATTATTTCAACCCCAAACTTGTTGTAGTACCTTAGAATGCGTTAGATGTAGTATCTTTTGACTGAATCTGCATTAACAATTATGCCTGTGATTTTTCCGTCCACATCAATAAGGTGCAAGGCTCCTTTGGACAATACTTCCTTGATAAGATATGAACCTTGTCAATTTGGGGCAAACTTTCCCTTGGCTTCTGCTTGGTGCGGGAGAATGTGCTTTAAGACCAGTTGACCTACTTCAAAGTGTCTTAGGTGCACCTTTTTGTTGTATGCACGAGCCATCCTTGCTGATAAAGCTGACCAAAATAGATAGTCGTCAATCGTTTCTCATCTATTAATGCAAGTTGATCTAGTCGGGTTTTGACCCATTCAGTATCTTCAATTTTAGCTTCAACAATAAATCGAAGAGATGGAATTTCAACTTTCGATGGAATCACAGCCTCATTTCCATACACCAATAAATAAGGATTTGCACCAATCGAGGTGCGCACTGTTGTGCGATATCTTAAAAGTGCAAAAGGCAGCTTCTCATGCCATTGTCTAGTGCCTTAAACAATCCTTCTGAGAATCTTTTTGATATTCTTGTTGGCTGCCTCCACAGCTCCGTTGGCTTTTGGTTGGTATGGATTAGAATTGTGGTGCACAATTTTAAACTGCTTGTATACCTCCTTCATCATATTTCCATTGAGGTTTGAGCATTATCTGTGATAATAGCTCTTGGGATACGGAATCGACAAATGATGTTTGAATGGACAAAATCCACGACCGTTTTCTTAGTGACTGCTTTTAAAGTGATCGCCTCCACCTATTTGGTGAAGTAATCAATTGCGACCAAAATCAATTGACGTCTATTAGAGCCTTTTGGCTCAATTGATCCGATTACATCCATTCCCCATGCAACAAAGGGCCAAGGAGAAGTCATGTGGTGCAACTCTGAATGAGGTGAATGAATGAGATCACCATGAATTTGACATTGGTGAGATTTTTTCACAAAGCGAAATCAATCCCTTTCCATGGTAAGCCAAGAATACCCCGCCCGGAGTATCTTTTTTGCAAGGACAAATCTGTTCATGTGTAGTCCACATACCCCAGTGTACACTTCATTCATGATCTTCTCGTCTTCTTCAGCATCCACACATCTTAAGAAGTTCATATCCGGAGTTCATTTATACAAAACATCTCTGCTCAAAAGGAAACCATTAACCAGACATCTAATAGTTCTTTTTTGGCTTCCAATGGCATGTTCAGTGCATCTCCCTGTCTTCAAAAAATTCTTAATGTCTGAGTACCATAACTCACCATCTGGTTCTACTTCCACTACATTACAATAGCCATGTTGGTCCTGAACTTGAATATCCAATGGGGTGATGTAAGTGTTTCCAAGATATGGAATCATTGAGGCCAACGTAGCCAAGGCATTGGCCAATTTATTATGAAACCTGCGGATGTATCTAAACTCGATGGACCTAAACCTTTTGCTAAGATCTTCCACACATTGTATGCATGGAAGAAGTTTGAGGTCTTGAGTTTTCCATTCGCCTTGAGCTGGTCGAATATGCAAATCAGAATCTCCCAACACAATCAATTATTGCACACCCAGATCTATTGCCATATTTAGACTCATGAGGGAAGGTTCATACTCAATCGTATTATTTGTACAAAATAAATAAAGTCGAGCTGTTGCAGGGTAATGGTGCCTTGTGGTCGATATTTAAAATTCCCCAATCCCTGTGCCTTTTGCGTTGGTTGCTCCATCAAAGTACAATTATCAGGCCTGATTTTCATATAAACCTACTTCTTCAATTGAGTTAATCTATTCATCTGGAAAATACGTATCCAATGGTTCGTAATCACCATCGACTGGGTTCTCTGCCAAGTGGTCTGCCAAAGCTTGGGCTTTCATTGCAGTGTGAGTGACATATATAATGTCGAATTAGTGAGCAAAATTTGCCATTTTGCGAGTCTGGCAGTTGGCATTGGCTTCTGAAATATATACTTCAAAGGATCCATCCTTGATATGAGGTAAGTTGTGTACGATAAAGAGGTAATGCCTTAACTTTTGAGCTACCCAAGTCAGGGTGAAACACGTCCTACCCAAAGGGGTATACTTGACCTCATAACTAGTGAATTTCTTGCTCAAGCAGTATATAGTTTGCTCCTTCCTGCCTATGGAATCGTATTGACCAAGAACACAGCCAAAGGAATTATCTGTCACTGAAAGATATAGAAAGAGAGGCCTATCAAGTTCTGGCGGGACCAACATGAGAAGGTTGGACAAATACTCCTTGATTGTTTCAAAACCTCGTTGACAATCTTCTATCCATTTGACAGCAGCATCCTTCTTCAAAAGTTTAAAAATTGGGTCACAAGTGGTTGTGAGTTGTGCAATAAACCTGCTGATGTAGTTCAACCTTCGATGTAGACTTATGACTTCGGTTTTATTTTTCGGGGGTGGCAAATCCTGAATAGATTTTATTTTGAAAGGATCCAATTCAATTCCCATTCTACTGACAACAAAACCCAAAAGTTTTCCAGATGGAACTCCAAATGCAAATTTTGCTAGATTAAGCTTGAGATCATATCTTTGCCCTCTTACCAAGAATTTTCTCAGATCTTGCACATGATCAGCTTGTGTTTTAGACTTGATGATTACGTCGTCGACGTATACTTCAATTTCTTTATGCATCATATCATGAAACATGGTGGTCATAGTTCTCATGTAAGTTGCCCCAGCATTTTTAAGACTAATTGGCATGACCCTATGGCAATAAGTCCCCCATGGAATGGTGAAAGCAGTTTTCTCAGCGTCCTCTTCATCCATCAAAATTTGATGATACCCCGCATAGCAGTCCACAAAAGATTGAATCTCGTATTTTGCACAATTATCAACTAGAATGTGGATATTATGCAAGGGAAAGTTGTCCTTTGGACTAGCCTTATTCAAATACCGATAATCAACGCAAACTCTTGTTTTCCATTCTTTTTTTGGAATAGGAACAACATTTCCCAACCAAGTAGTGTAAGTAATAGCTTGGATCACATTTGCATTCAGTTGTTTCATGATTTCTTCCTTGATTTTTTACTCACGTCCGGTTTGAATTTCCTTCTTTTATGTTGGATGGGTGGAAAATCAGGATGAGTGGGAAACTTGTGAACCACTAAATCAACACTCAAACCTGGCATGTCATCATAAGACCAAGCAAACACATCTTTGTATTCCAACAAAAGTTGTATTATGGCCTCTCTAATTTCCTGATTGATATGCAAACTTATTTTTATTTTCTTAACATCCTCAGTACTTCCCAAATTGATTGTCTCAGCTTCACTAAGATTAGGCTTAGGTTTGTGCTCAAACTATTTGAGTTCCCTATTAATTTCCCTAAACGCCTCTTCTTCATAATATTCAACCTCTTGACTTGGTGATTCAAGAATAAACAACTCTTTGAAATCTGCAAGTGAATTCCTCATGCATGTCATGCTATCAAAGTCGGCATTTAAAGAACTGAAAAATAGAGAATAAGAATTAAGGGAGATAAAAAGACAAAATTTACTATGAAATTGGAAATTCATTTCATTGACATCAAAAAAGGGACCAAAGGGTTGACAATAACAAAATACTTTGAACTATTCGGATCACAATCCTGACAATAACAAAATACAAAAGAGTAGCAAAACAAACTACCACGACTCCTTCCTTATGGGGTAAGGATTGGCTTCCCAATTGCTTAGCTCAACACCTGAGCCCACGAGCTGTACATCGGCACGACTTGTACCTTCACAAACTTGGACCATATTTATTTCACAAAACAACTGATTGAGATCCTCAATATCTTCTTCAATGTCTTCAAGAGTGAATGAATCTTTCATTTCAGAACCTTGAGGTTTGATAAAAGAATGAGAAATATGGGGAATCGGTTGCGGAAACGCACAATCAATCCTTTTGTGGTTTTTAGCCTTATCTCTATTTCTCTTGCTTTGTTTGTATACGAGGCCAGAGGTGCCTTGGTTTCCTAAGAGAGTAACGGGATCCACGATTCCATGCGAACATACTCCCAAATCTCTACCGGGTTGATAACCATATTTGAGAATTATTGTTGCTACCATTGAAGCGGAAGAAGAGAGACATGATTGGGTGATAGGTTCTCCTTTTTTAAAGTGATTGACTGATACGACCTCAAAAGACTGGTCGACAACGGAATCACATCCTTATTTTGCCTTCTACGTATGGGATGGATGGATCTTTGTAAATAGGTGAATCATCTTCCCCATGAACAATGATTTCCTGATGGTTGTATTAAAACTTGACAACTTGATGTAGAGTTGATGGGATGGCCCGAGCCATGTGGATCTATGGCCTTCCTAGTAGAAAATTATAAGATGTTTCCATATCCATTACATGGAACACAATCATAAAGTCCACTGGCCCAATTGTCATGTTAAACTTTATTTCACCAATGGTATCCCTCCTTGAGCCGTCATAAGCTCGAACAAATACATTACTGGGGCGAATTCTGTCAAGGTTAACTTTCAAGCTTTACAGTGTAGAAAGAGGGCATATGTCTACCACTGATCCTCCATCTATCATGACCCTCTTTACATAGTAACCTTCACATTTCACTGTAAGAAGCAAAGCTTTGTTGTGTCCAGCTCCCTCCTTGGGCAACTCATCATTAGTGAATGTGATGGTGTTTGACTCAAAGATGTGGTTAGCCATTTTCTCCAATTGATTTATTGTGGTCTCTTTTGGCACATGTGCTTCATTCAAAACCTTATTCAACACACAACGATGTTCTTCTGAGTGCAAAATAGAGACAACATTGAAATCTGTACAAGGGTCTTCTTCAATTGTTCCAAAATAGAGTAATCTGGAACCTTAAGCTTTTTTAAAAATTCTTCATCTTCTTCCTCAGTAGCTGCTTTCTTTAGTGGTACTTGGATATTTTGAGTCATCTTCCCTTTCCTCAATTCTTATGGAGAAAAACATCTTCTGGAATGCGTCAAACCTCCTACTTCATCAACTTCTTTGACAATCTTCTTTCCTCGATAAACCACCACGATTTTGTTATAGTTCCAAGGGACAGTGTTTGAATCAGTTACCGGAAGCTGTTGGACGAGCTTAAACAAGATAGGCTCTTTCTACTTGGTCAATCAACTTTGGTAACGTTATGTTAATGAAAACCCTTTTGACACATACAACTTTGGCATAACCGCTTGAAATTCAATCGCCTTAGAAACCCCCGGGACGCACAAGACTTTGGTGTCAAGATTTACACTTTCCACACTCAGAGATGCAACTAGTTCTAAACTCTTTATCAACTTCTGTTCCTCTCCGATCTTCCTAAACAACTTTCCCATTTTGCCGAGGATTTTGTACTCTTGATCATCACAAACCATATCCACTAAGTTGTTTTGAGCTGGAAATAGGTAATTGGTCACATTGGGAGTGTTTTGATCATCTGCCACAACGACAACTCCATAATCGATTAGTTTCTCTATCGCCCCCTTCAAGGTCTAACAATTATCAATGTTGTGTCCTGGGGCCCCTGAATGGTACTCATATCTTTCATTGGCTTGGAAACCTAGAGCATTTGGATTCAGACGATATGGTGAGATACACTCAATCACTCCTATCTTCCTCAACTTTTGAAACAAGCTGCAGTAAGATTCTCCCAATGGAGTGAATTTCCTTTTCTGTGCTTGCTCTTGAGTATATTTTTGCATAAGAGGAAGGTTGTAAGGGACCTGATAGGGCGGTCATTGTGGGCGAAGGTTTCCTTGAGCTGGGGCCCAAAAACGCAAGCGACTGGGAGGATACACATATGACTGAGCATTGAAGACCGTGTACGGTATGAAGGAACCGGATATTAAGGAGCATAAAGAGAGTAATGCTAAGGATAGATAGGTTGTCCCTGAACCGCTGGGTAAGGACAATTAGAATTCCTCTGAACACCCCTTGACCCTGATGCTAAAGAAACTTCCTCTTCTTCTTTTTATGATTTCCAGAACTTGCTGAACCACCTTGAATGGCCTATCTGGTAGATTTGATTGCTGCCTGGCTCACGATCCTTCCTATTTTGAGACCACTTTCAACCATTTCCCCAATTTTGATTATTGTATGAAACGGTCCTCCCATTGCAGCTATGAGGTGGTGGAAGCAGTCAGGATCTTAAGCTTCTATGAAGATATTAACCAATTCTTGCTCATTTAACGGGGGCTTGACTTGGGCTGCTTGTTCCTCCATTTGATAGCATATTCTCTGAAGCTTTCACTTGGCTTCTTTCTTGTATTGGAGAGTGTATTGCGAGCTGGCATAATGTCGACATTGTACTGAAATTGTCTAACAAAATATTGAGTCATATCATCCCATATGTGCCAGTGGGTGATATCTTGGTCTATAAACCATTCTGAGGCAACATCAGTAAGTAATTCCTCTTTACCCTCTGCACCCCGAAGTTGGTTGCAGTATCTCTTAAGGTGGGCTATGGGATCACCGTGTCCATCATACTTATCAAACTTAGGGGTTTTGAACCCAGGTGGCAGGTGGACATTTGGGAACACACACAAGTCTTTGAATGTGACACTTTTGTGCCCTCCTAAATCTTGCATGCTCTTCATGTGTTGCTCGATGGTTTTCATTTTTTTTCAACATTTCTTCTTGCTCTGAGCCTGGAGTGGGCCTCTCAACATCAATGGGGGAGCCTAATTGTACAGAGTAAGGGCCCCCAAATGCTATCCCAAGAGTATAATACTGCTCCGGATGAGTGGTGAACTGTCTCTCGTGAGCTTCTCTCTGCGTCACAATTGGTTGTGGGAGAGTATACACCGGTGCAGTTGTTGTGACAGTGGGATTATTCCTGAATGGCATGCCTTGAGGGCGTGCTGTTGATGGCTCGGCCTCACAATTATCAAATGGACCATACCCTGGAGGGAAGAAAGGGTCTATGTTGGGACCTGAGAGGATGAAGATCGAATACTAGTGATCTCAGGAAAACTAGGAATAGACGTTGGTGGTTTTTGTCCATTGGCCCAGGCTTGCCACAACTGTGTCATAATATGTCTCAATGTCCGATTTTCTTCAACAGTGACTGTCTCTCTTGTCGTTGAATCAATTGTACTATCCACTGGGTTCGCCACAGTTTCAGTATTGGTTGTCATTGACGCTCTTAGACCTGGTAAAGTACGGGTGTTCTGCCAGTTTACCACAAACCAACCACCGAAAGCTTACTAAAGTTGAAGTAAAATGAACAAACTTGTTAGGATTTAGACAATTTTATAAATCAATCACACATTTGTTAATCACCTAGTAACATGGGTTCAAAAGCCATTGTCTCATCCCAGCTTTGCTTTGCTTATTTTCCTTTTTATTATTATTCTATTTATTTTTTTGGAAAAAGAAAAAGTTTTGAAAAAGATCGGACCCTTTGGAGGTTGCCTACGTATCATGTCGTTGCATGAGTCAGATCATTACGTTGTTCAAAATTTAGACAACTCAACAAGATTAATTTGGAATAGCAAGAAAGAAAACCCTTTCATTCATTTGCCAAAAACTTCAACCAAAACGACAAAACCAATGGATTTAAACAAAACTCGGATCAACATAATATCCTTGAACACCAATTTTTAGACTAAAACACCAAGTCTTTCAACTATACAAAATGAAACAAACAAAACAAAAACATCCAAACTTCTCTCAATCTTCATCACTTTCCTGGGGCTTTCTTTTTCCTCCCAAAGTCTCATACAAATTCAACAACACCTTCGACAAATGGGGAGCAATAGTCCGTGCTTGCTCAGCCACTTCTTGATCATTCATACGGTGATGGTTTTTAATAACATAGAAGGTTTGCTCTTCCAGTTGATGAACTTGATGGCTATCCCTTCCCATGTTTTGATGACAGTCATTTAGCAAAGCCTGATGATCACCAAGATTGTTTCTCAAGAGGTCCTCTCGCCCTTCTGCTGCTTCAAGTTGATTGCGAAGTGTTGTTCTCTCAATGATCATTTGTCTTTGCCCCTCTTCGATATCAACAAAATGACTGATTTTTCTTTTACATTCTTCTAATTGATGCATACCAACATGACCTTTCTCGAATTTCTCCTTCTGGCGCTTAAGTTCTCCCTTTTGATGGTGCATGACCTCTTCGGATGCCACTAAGTCCCTCTTCAATTGAAAGATATCAAAACTCTAATCCTTTTTAATCTGTCGTGCCAAATGGACTCTACTATCCAATTCTTCCTCTAACCGGGCTAATCTCCCCTCTGCATGTTTCAATTCTCCTTCCATATCTTTCAACCCTAACTGGTGATTTCTTCCTCTTTGGACCTGAACTTCTTGCCGAGCAATGGTTGCTTTGGACTTCTCCAACTCTTTTTTTCCAAATGTCTTATAATGCTTTGATCTCTTCTTTTTTTGCTAGATCCTTTGGGAGTTTCACCAAATGTCATTGGATCATGAAACCACGATAGGTACCTTAGAACTACCTTTCCTTTATCTTGCTCCACAACAATTTCACTTAGCTCAGAAATTATACTCATGTACCAAATCTTCATAGTATTTTCACAGTTAAATGCAAAACCTGGTGGAGTGTCATATGCAAACCTACTCATATCATCATTGGATGGGATTTTTATACTCTGGCCACGCATAACCCGAGAAGGGGCATAGGGTTGAACACCTCTAAGACCAATCAACACCAAAAATGAGATACCACTAGACATGCAAATGATATCCTTAGCTGGTAACCAGTAATAATTCCACAGTATTTCATCATATATGATCACCAAAAGTTTGTCTTCACATGCTATATTCCTTTTGGAAAATCAATTTTGGCTTTCCTTTCTTTGTGGGAGGAAACGTAATTACACCAGTCTGGAGTAAACCTGGGCGCACGATCATAGTGATAAAGGTATTCCAAAAACCATATTTGGAGCAAAATATTACAGCCTTCAAAGTACATTTCCCCACTTAAACATTTAGTCAATGAACGAAACATATCTGCCAGGATCATAGGAATAATAGTTAGACTTTCCATTATGGTCAACGCCTTCACCACACCAGCCAAACGAATGTCAATATGCTTGTCCCGTTCATGGAAAACAATGAGCCCTAAAAATGCAACTCTAAAAGCAAAACATCTATTTTCCTTCCAAGCCTCTTCATCCCCTTGGTTGCTCAGCTGGTTTTGATAGTTTTTGAATCCAATCCTTTTGGCCGTACCTCTGGTATAGAAAGTCCAATGAGACCCACCCATTTTTCAAACTCTCTTCTTTATTTGATTGATCTTGAGGAGTTCTAGGAACTTTTTGGCATCAACATGTTTCGGAATTATAGGTATTTTATTGCGTAGATCAGCACCTCGAACACTAGACCCCTTCCCATAAAGCCGGTAGTTCTCCCAAAGTTGGTGTCATTTCGAAGTCAGAAAATCGAAATACATTATTTTTTGGATCCCAAAAAGGAATCAATGTCTCGATCACATTCCTTCTAAGGTCAATCTCCATTAGATGTACTAGATGCCCCAAGTGTTCCTTTACTCTCTTTTGCTCATGACTCCCCATATTTGTCCACCATTTTCATAAATCTTTTGACAAAGTGTCAACTATCATGAACTCTGGAATTCCTTCGCTTCTAGGCGTTTTTGAACCCTGTCTTTTAGTCGAAGGTGTCATTTGTACCTAAGAATCCAATTAAAGTTTTATGACAAACACTAACCGAGGGGAGAAAGAAAAATAAATAGTAATTATTTTTAAAATAAAAAAAATAAAATACTCATTTTTACAAACACCGAACCTAAGAAGGGATGTCTACGTATCTCTTTTTAGTGAGAATCGGGTGTGCGTAGTTAATGAGAGAAAAACTTGCCCTGAGAAGATTACCCCTTATATTTTGACCTTTTTTAAAAATAAATAAATAAAATTAAAACTCACAAAGCTATTTTGAAGCTGGTCAACAATGTCAAGACCTTCTGAACCAATTATTTTAACATAACACATAAAATGAACATTTTGGTCTAGCATGGGTACTTATCTTAGATTTTGCTAGGTCAAATGCACATGATGCAAAAAAAAACACAACATACAAGAGACAGTTTTTCTAGGTTTAGCATTTACGAAAGGTGTCTAGACTGGCTTACTCAAGCGAACAGCTCGAGCTGAGGAGAGTCAGCGTACCGATAGCAGAGTTATTCTCACTTAACTGCTGGTCCAACCCCGCCTAACATGCGTGACAACCTAAAATTAGGAGTGTAACCGCACACTAACTCAACCTAGACAGAAGTCCTAAGAGCGTATTCGCACACACAGTGTATAACAAAATGCCAGAGACTTAGAGGGAGTGCGAGAGGAAACAATACAATATCAAAATAATGAATTATTAAAATAACTCAATTAGTCAACAAAAATAAAATTTATCCAAATAAAAAAAATAGCCAAAAATAATTAATGTACAAAGCTCGAATTCTAAAAGGGTTTCCCCAGCGAAGTCGCAAGATCAGTCACACCTCTTCCGTTTATTTTATTTTTTACAATTGTTGGGGATATGACGGGTTTAAAAAAATAATTTTTTTAACTTTTAGAGTTGTCACTTGGAATTGAGTTTTTTAAATGTTCCAAGTCACCTGATAATTCTAATTTAATCTCGAGAAAAAAAAAACTATTTTATTTTTTATCTACGAAAACAGAAATTGGGTAAGCAATTCTATTGACCGGAGGGAAGGTGTGAGGCACCCCCCCAAGTCACGTGGTTCTAGCATGGTCGCTTTATTAACTTATTTTTTGCTGTAAAATATTTTTCTTAAAGAAAAACTGCATTATTTACTCATTTTTTTTCGAAAAAAATTGATTGACCTATAAGTTTAACCGCACACAAGATCTTTTTCTAGAAAAAAATACACATCAAGGATCGTAACCGAACACGTAATGGTATTTAATTATTTTTAAAATAAATAAATAAATAATAAAATTAAAAAAAATTCATTAGTCAAAAAAAAAAATTATTTATTTTTTAAAAACAACAAATAATGATAAAAAAAATGAATTATGAATATGTTGCAACATAAAGACAAGAAGATGATTAGTATTTATTTATTTATTTTTCATTTTTAGTATTGATATTTTTTTAACCAATAGAAAACAAATAAACAATCAAGTTTACTACTAAACAATAACAAAAAAAATTCTCTTACAAAATAATAATTAAACACCCTTTTAATACTAGTGAGATACTAGTTTTAATTTTTTATTATTGACAAAATTTAAGAAATAACAAATTTAGTAAAATTTTATTTTATACAAAGTCACCACATTGACTTATTTGAAAGAAGATTGCAAATTTTATCTAATTGTTAGACTACTAAGTCAAATAACCAAATTAATGTTTTTATTTTAATAGTCATTTTGTATATTTATTTAAGAGATTTTTTATTTTATCTTTGAAAAAAAACATATTTACATATTTTTTCTTTATTTTTTTTAAGAATAACCAGATTTACATTTTTTTCCAGAAATAACCAGATTTTTATTTTTTGCAGAAATTACTAGATTTATATTTTTTGTAGACAACCAGATTTATATTTTTTGTAGAAATAATCAGATTTATATTTTTGCAGAAATAACCAGATATATATTATTATTATTATTATTATTATTTTTTGCAAAAATGACTAGATTAATCCTTTTTGTAAAGATGACTAGTTTTACATTTTTATTTTATTTTTTAATTTCGTTTTTCAACAAAAGAAAGTGACCAGAACATTAAAAATTGTAATTGTTATTTTTTTTTAATTAGTTTTTTTTTGCAAAAAACAAAAGTCTACTTACTAAAGCTAAAATTTAAACTAAACATGATTAGTAATAAGTATGTATGTATATAATAATAAACAAAATCACATAAGAATCACAATAGACTTAACTAAATCAAAACAAACTTAATACAATCAACTTAAACAAAATATAAAAAGAACATAAACACTAATTCAAGATTACATTGTGAAATGTATGTAAAAAGAAATACATAAGGTTGATGACAAGCAAAATGTGGCAGCAAACTTATTTGAATTTCAAAGACCACCAAAGATGAAATATGTTGTTTTTTTTAAAGAAGAAGAAATTTCGTATGTTTTTTCTTTTCTTCTTTAAATATTTTTCTCTCTATATTTTTTGTTGTCCTTGAAATGAAAAAGAAGAGGGTTTAAATAGATGTTTAACATTAAACCTCCAACTCTTCTTGAAAACTTAAGAGTCAATGCATGCATTGGACTCTTTGTTTTCCCAAAGAACCACCCAAGATCGCCAATGAAATTTCTTCTCTTTTTTTTCTTTTTTTTTTTTAAAAAAATTCTGATTAATTGAATGATTCTTTTGCCTTTTTGGATGATTCATTTACTTTATTCGTTAATTGAATATAGGTAATCAGAAAATAATAGGTCCAAATGTCATTTAGATGATCCATTTCTTTTACTATGTATGTTATATGTTTTTCAGAATCTTGTATTCTTATTTCTTTCATAGTCAATTTGTATTTACTTTTTTAGAATACTATATCCTTCCTCAACAAATTTATTATTTCCACCAAGTATGCTATTTCCCCCCAAAAATCTTGTACCATTTCATAAATCATATTCATACATATTGAGATACGTGTATATATATATATGGTATTCAAGTAATACAATTTTGATCACCGGAATACAATTTGTAGTTTGAAAGAAAAAAAATAATTTTAATTTGAATGGTAAAGTGAGCACATAAAAATGTAAAAAATATTGGTATACAATTAAAATGAAAAAATAACAAAGGAAAATTAATCTAATAGAATGAAAAAGGAAATATTATTTTCTATGGTTAATGATGAGAATTTTAAGTGATATGTTCTTCTCTAAAAACTATTATCTCACTTTTTCATCATACTACTTTTTTGTATTTTATATATTATTATACAAAATTATAAATAAAACTAGAATAAATAGAAATACGAATAAAATACATATTGAAATAAATACGAAATACAAAATTTTCGAAGAAACAAATAAATACACATAAAAAAATCTATGAATACAAATATGTTTCTTAAATAACTATAAATTCATTTGACATACCTATTGGAACGACTAATAAAAAAAAGATTAAGATTATGGAGGAAAAAAAAGAACAAAGTTTGAGTTTTATTTGAAAATGTAACTGATGAGAAAATTAAGTGATCTTTATCTTTTTTTGAAATATTCTCTCCCTTGATTTTCTCCCTTTTGTTATTAAATAATTCTATTCTTTAAATAAAAACATAAATAAGATACATAACAAATTAAAATTGACATTTTTACTAAATATTGAAAGTGTTGCTAATAAGCCCTCTTAAATGTTAAAATATTGACATTTTAAAAAATTTCTCCAAAAATTAATACAATTTTTTTAGTTCTAACGTTTAACGTCATTAGCTTGATTTAGTATCTCTCAGCTTGATCATTTTATCAAAGTCATAAATGACCGTTTATCTTGATTTTTCACCCTTTTTAGTGTGTGCTCAATTTCAATTGCTCCGTATGGAATAACATCAGTAACATTTGTATGGGTATGTCCATCTGAATTTTAATTTTCTTCAATATAGCTAGTGTCTATGATAGCAAATAGGGGTGTACATGATCGGGTTGGTTCAGATTTTTTAATTATTAAATCAAATTATTTGTTTGAAATTTAAATTTATAGATCAAACCAATCTAATAAAATTTGGATTTTTCCGGGTTTCCCTATCTCGGGTTGGTTCGGTTTTTTTAAATACCAAATCAAACAATTTTGTCGAATTTTAAAATTTATAAATCAAACCAAATAATAAACCTCAAATTTTTTTGATAAAGTTTGCATACAAACATATAATTAACTATGCTTCAAATATTTATTTAGTCCAATCAAAATACAATTATCTAAGGTATTTCTTTAAAAAAATAACACAAAATATGAGATAAGTATCACACAAAAATATTCGATTAAAATTGATAATGAAATCATCATATAAAATAAATATTGTAAAGTCATAATGAAAATGATCATAACTTAAAAGTACTGAATCATGCTAATATAAAATAAATATTGTAAAGTCATAATGAAAATGATCATAAATTAAAAGTACTAAATCATGCTAACATAATTTAGTAAGTATTAGTTACATTACTAAATATTTAAGGAAAACTAAAATTAGATTATGTATTTTAATTATCTAAATCAATGTAAAATTAAAGAACAAATATTCAATATTATTGTTATTCTTAGTGTTGAATCAATTTTCTTTTTGCATTAGTATTAATTTGATTTTGATTTAAGTTTTATTATAATTATCAATATCTATGAACTATAATCTTTATTGGATCATTCCGAATTCTAAGTTTTAAACTTGAAATGATATATTAAAAGATAAAACTATGAAATAGTATAAGAAATATTTTAAAATTATATGAAAGTAAATATTTTTATGTATAAAATAAACGAAAAAGGGTCATATTTGTCCTTTTATTCTTAGAAAATGGTTATATTTGTCCTTTGTTATACTTTTTTGATATGTTTATCCTTGCTATTCAACTTAAGGTACACATTTACCCTTAAACTGTTAAATCTCATATCTTGACTTTTATCATCCTATATGACATTTATGTGGCGCCTACATATATTTTTATATTCATTCTCTTAATTTTTATATATAATATTTAATTATTATATCTAACTCAATGTTACAACCAACCATTTAACCCATTAATCCTAACTCCTAATATTTATTTTACTGTCAGTTTCATACAGAAAAAATAACAATTAGATTTGCTTAATTGAACAGGATTTCATTAAATCCAACTGATGAAATATATCTCAAGAACGATTCAATGTTATGATTTTTCTACTTGATATGTACTTCTTCAAGCATGGTTATTACCAACTGTAATAGTTGATTATTTACGGTTCTAATGTCTATATATTTTCTTTTGGTAATAATTTTTCCCCGTGTTGTTTTATTAAGACCAGAGGAATACATTTCATGTTGAATGGTGACCCTTCTTATGCTAATGGATTTAATGCCTACTAGTCTATGTATATTGCTGCTGACCCATCTAAAGTCACAGATGCATTTAGGAGTAATTGATTTTGAAGGGTTTGGATTTTGTGATATCTGAAGCAAGAAGGTATGGGATTAAGGTAATATTAAGCTTTGCTAATAATTATGACAATTGAGCTTTGTTAGTGAAATTTATTTTGCATTATCTAAAAAAGATTAAACAAAACAAGAAAAGTAATGCCACAGTAATATCTTCAGGTGGGTTTAATGATATTTTGTTCAATTAAGCAGATTTATTTGTTATTTTTTTGTGCGAAGGTGACAATAAGAGTTGGGTTTAATTGATGAGCCTATAATATTGAATAAGATTAGTTAAATTAATTTTTTAAGTAAAATAAATATAAATATCTATCTAGGCATGACATATAAGTGCCATGTAGATGTCAAATAGGACAATAAAAGTTGAGATATGAAACTTAACGGTTTGAGGAGAAATATGTATCTTAAGTTGGATGACAAAAATAAATATATCAAAAAAATATAACGAAGGGCAAATATAACCCTAATATGAGAGTCCAAAGTCAAATATAATCCTTTTACCAAACCAAACCACTAGTCAATTTTTTTTTGGATTGACTCAATTTGTGATTTATTTCAATTTTCGGTTTCGTTTTGCACACAGTAAAGAAGTACTTGATTTTTCATTTCAATTTTTTTATGGTTAAGTTAAATTGTCATACTTTTTTAAAATTATATTTTCCTTTAAAGTTTGACATTACCATAAGCTTTCCGTCTTAATATAATTGGCTGGCTTTATTCCTAATCTTTGGCTATTCTGCTTAATATTGCAAATTCAATTAAGTTATTTTTATTTGTATTATTTATTTATGTAAAATTGTTAACTTGAGAGACTTGATTTGCACAATTAACAAATATTTTTATGATAGCAAAAGAAAAAGTGTATATAATGAATAATATTTATTTCACTTGGTTCATCAAGCATGTGCTTTTTTATGCATTTTTTAAACTTCAACTGAGTGAAATAACACACAAGGAGTATAGATTTTTAATTTCAATAGAAAAAAGGAGAAATTAATTAGGTTCAGATATATCAAAATGATTGATAAAGTAATGGAACAAATTCATGAAATAGGTAGATGATACATGTGTCAGCATCCAGAATTTACTTGTGTTAAAATTTTCTGAATGAAAGAAGCCTAAGTAGAAAAGATCACGAGTCTGTACAAAAAATATTTGTGAATACTGACGTGTTTATTTTACTTCTATAATATATTAGTAAAGAATTTTATATTTATTTATTTATTTATATTTTGGATGTTTGTTTTTATTATTTTATTAGTTCAAATGATCCAATTTTGTTTGAATTGGGTTGATTTAGATCAATTCTGATGACCCAATTGATTTTGATAAGGTCCAATAGAAATAGTTAAAATTGAATCTCAACTATTCATGATATTTTGATTCAAGGGCTATTCTTGGATCCAAACAAAAATATAAAACTTCAAAAAATTAACATTTTTTTATTTAGATTGTTATTTTCTTCTTCCTTTTACTCTCATGCCGCCAGTAGCCATTAGCTCTATGGCCGAAAAAATCTTCAAAATTTTACCATCTTTTCCTTTCATCCTTCTCTATCCAAATCTACAATCCTTTCATCCATATATATAGTCAAACTCCGTAGATATAAGGAAAATCAAATATGAGTTTTTATTTTTTTCCTTAGATTTATAAAGTTTCGGTCATCTCCATCCCAAACCCTTTAAATAAATGTGTAGATCTCTTCAAGGTCTATCATTTGATATAAATTTTAAATCCAGAATTCGTCAAAACTTTCATTTACCCGAAATTTATGTCAATCTCCCCCCCCCCCTCTAAATCTCTATTCAAATCCGTCCTTATCTTTTTTTGTTTGACCATATAAGTCGTTTGATGTCGGATTTTGTATTATTGATGTTCATTAAGTTATCATGTTGATGTTGTTGCTTGAAGTATTATTATTTTATTATTATATTTTTAATTTTGGTTTATGTTTTTTTTTTCTGCATTATTTTGTTGTGTTTAATCTTTAAAAATTGTTTAGATGTTTAGATTTTATGTTAGTGGGTCAATTTGTTTGGGTTTTGATGAAATGGATCAACATTTGGGCCTATTTTAGAATTTTCAGATGATCCATTAGCTACTCATTATTCAATCAATGAATAAAAGAAAGAGAAATTTTTCAAAATGTCAATATTTTAACATTTAAGAGGGCTTATTAGCAACACTTTCAAAATATAGTAAAAATGTCAATTTTAATTTGTTATGTATCTTATTTATGTTTTTATTATTTGTTTTTATTTAAAGAATATAATTATTTAATAACAAAAGGGAGAAAATCAATGGAGAGAATATTTCAAAAAAAGATAAAGATCACTTAATTTTCTCATCAGTTACATCTTCAAATAAAACTCAAACTTTGTTCTTTTTTTTTCTCCATAATCTTAATCTTTTTTTATTAGTCGTTCCAATAGGTATGTCAAATGAATTTATAGTTATTTAAGAAACATATTTGTATTCATATATTTTTTTATGTGTATTTATTTGTTTCTTCGAGAATTTTGTATTTCGTATTTATTTCAATATGTATTTTATTCGTATTTCTATTTATTCTAGTTTTATTTATAATTTTGTATAATAATATATAAAATACAAAAAATAGTACGATGAAAAAGTGAGATAATAGTTTTTAGAGAATAACATATCACTTAAAATTCTCATCATTAACAATATAAAAAAAAACTCCTTTTTCATTCTATTAGATTAATTTTCCTTTGTTATTTTTTCATTTTAATTGTATACCAATATTTTTTACATTTTATGTGCTCACTTTATGTTAGGTTATTAGCATTTTAATATTAATATTTAACATATTAAATTGCTTTATTTTGGAGTTATAAGAATGAACATTGGAATGGATGACTTCTACATCATCCATTAGCATTGGTTGTCCATCACTTTATTTCATTCTTAATACCTCTATTACTCTTTGTAACCTATGTAACATATGTAACTCCTATTGTAACATATGTAACCTATGTAACTCCTATTGTAACCTATGTAACTCCTATTGTAACCTATGTAACCTATGAAACTCCTAAGGCCATTATCTTCACTATTTACTACCTCCATTATCTTCCTATTTATTGCTAGGAAGACTTCTTGTAGTATAAATAGTGGTGGTCTTCATTTGGTTTGGTACACACAATTCATAAGAGAAAACAAAGAGAGAAAGAGTTAGTCTAAAAGAGAGTTCATATTAGTTGAAAGGAGGTGTTCTTTTTTGTGGAGCTCTGAACTCAACTCTTGTCCAGAGTTGTTGAGTTATACTTTGTAAAGGCTGATGTATCCTGGAGGGGACAAGTCAAAGAGGACTACTGCTGGACCGGTGAAAACATTTGCTGCAGTGGGCTTGAATCTCCTTAAAGAGAGCGAGATATTCGCGCCTCAGCCTGAAGAGATTACTTTCTTCATTTTATTTTCAATTGTAATCTTGTAATTTTATTATCTTGTAAGTTTTTTCACTAACAATTTTAAGGAGATTCAAAGATGGCTACAATTGAAAAAACCGTGGATGTCAAGATGGGAGATCTTAACAAGCCATTTCGGTTCAATGGTAACCATTTCAAGAGATGAAAGGGTAAAATACTTTTCTACTTAAGTCTTCTCAATGTTTCTTACGTTTTAACCGAGAAGAATCCAAATAAAGAAGACATCACCACTATGAATGATGATGAAACTATTTCTCATCTAGAGAAAGTGGAAAAGTACGATGGTGATTCCTATAAGTGTCGGTATTATCTTCTTAATTGTCTATCTGATAATTTTTATGATTATTATGATAGAACTTACTCTAGTGCAAAGAAAATTTGGAAGGCTTTGCAGGGTAAGTATGATACCGAAGAGGCTGGAGCGAAAAAATATGCAGCTAGTAGATTTTTTCGTTTCCAAATGGTGGACAATAAATCAGTGGTAGATCAAGCTCAAGACTTCATCATGATTGTGTCACGACCCAAAACGAGCCGCGAGTGGCACCCACACTTATACTACTATGTGAGCAAACCAACCAATCTAAACCCCAACATTTCAACCATAATAAACAGAATATAATGCGGAAGACTTAAAACTCATTAAGAAAAATCGATTAAATAACTTTTAAAAACTCAACACTTATTATTCCCAAAATCTGGAAGTCATCACCACAAGAACATCTATCCTCAAATTACTAAATCTAAGAATGTCTAAGAAGCTAAAACAAATAAACAGCTAGTCCATGCCGGAATTTCAAGGCATCAAGACGTGAAGAAGAAGATCCAGTCCTAGCTAGAAGCAATAGCTCACCCTGAAATCTGGCGTGATGAAGACTGGCTAGAGTTGCGGTTGAGTTGAAGACGATGGCACGTTTGCTGCACTCCACAATTAACAAAGAAAAACAAATACAAGTAGGGGTCAGTACAAGGCACAAGTACTGAGTAGGTATCATCGGCCAACTCAAAATAGAAAACAGTATATATCAAATAATAATATAAAATCAACTAATATTCTTAACAGGTAACAACAACAATTACCATAACCTTTGGTCAGAACACCAAACACATCTATGAGGACTCAAGCCTCCACACCATACTCATTTGGGAAACAGGTTCTTTAGATTGAGTATATTAACATATTTCAAGATTCATTCTCTTTACTATCCTGGTGTCGGAATGTGACACTCCGATCCACTACTATCCTGGTGTCGGAACGTGACACTCCGATCCATATACTATCCTGGTGTCGGAACGTGACACTCCGATCCATATACTATCCTGGTGTCGGAACGTGACACTCCGATCCATCTACTATCCTGGTGTCGGAACGTGACACTCCGATCCATATACTATCCTGGTGTCGGAACGTGACACCTGATCCTCTAATTCTATCCTGGTGTCGGAACGTGACACCCGATCCTCTAATACTCATTACTTTAGTTCATCAAGCCTTCTTTTATACCAAGGCATCATCATTAACAAAGTAAATTTAGGATTTAAGATTCAACAGCCTCATCATGCTAATTCATCACAATTAGATAATCACATCATGCAAGCACACAATTAAGCATATAGAAGACTTTATAATACTACCCAATACATATCATTCGCTATTAAGAGTTTACTATGAAATAGCATAAACCATAACCTACCTCCACCGAAGAATTGTGATCAAGCAATCTACTTTCCCAAAGCTGTGTTCTTCTTCTCTCTCTCGTTCGTTCGTTTCTCCCTCTCCTTGTTCTTTCTATTTTTCTTATTCAAACCCTTTTTATTTTACCCTAATTGTCATATAATTAAGTATAAAAAATGATAAAAATAACCCACTATTTATTTAAAGGTTATCTCCTTTAACCCCCAAGTAATTAAATTATTAACATTAATCCACTAACTTTATAATTATAAGCATGACTAGTCCAAAACGCCCCTTAAAACTTTTAATAGAAATCCGACCCAGTCAGGGTTACGCAACCTGTGACGGTCCATCATGACTGTGACGGTCCGTCCTGCAGGTCCGTCACAAAGTTCAGAGAGTTAATTCTGTTGAAAGATTTGTGACGGTCCGTCGTGCCAACGACGGTCCGTCCTGCCATTCCTTCACGAAGTTCAGAGAGTCGATCTCAGTACCCAAATTTCAGAATTCTAAGTGTTTTGGAACGAGACCCCCTCGACGGTCCGTCGTGCCCATGACGGTCCGTCGTGGGATCCGTCGACTCAGACAGTTATTACCAGAAATACTCCACTGCTCAAAACGACTAAATAGGTCGTTACAATAGATACCAATTTAACCATCGTTCATCCTCGAACGATCACAAGAAGAAAAACAAGGGCGAAAAGGAGTACCTGAGTCTGTAAACAGGTGTGGGTATCTTTCTTGCATATCAGCCTCTTTCTCCCAAGTGGACTCTTCAACCGGCCGATTCTTCCATTGAACCTTGATGGATGCAATCTCCCTTGACCTCAACTTGCGGACTTCTCTATCTAAAATAGCAACAGGCTCCTCCTCATAAGAAAAATTCTCATCAAGCAGAACTGAATCCCAACGAATGATGTAGTTTCCATCCCCATGGTATCTTTTCAACATAGACACATGAAATACCGGATGCACTCCTGACAGTCCTGGAGGCAAGGCTAATTCATAATCTACCTCCCCTACGCGCTTCAGAACTTCAAAGGGACCAATATACCTTGGGCAAAGCTTACCTCGCTTACCAAACCGCATCACCCCTTTCATGGGCGAAACCTTCAGCAAGACTTGCTCACCCTCCATAAACTCCAAGTCTCTAACCTTTCGATCTGCATATTCTTTTTGCCTACTTTGAGCCGCTAGAAGCTTTTCCTGAATGTATTTTACTTTATCTAATGATTCCCTCAGAAGGTCAGTACCCCAAGGTCTAACTTCAAATGCATCAAACCAACCAATGGGAGACCTACACCTTCTCCCATACAGTGCCTCAAATGGGGCCATACCAATACTTGAGTGATAGCTATTATTGTATGAGAATTCTGCTAAGGGTAAGGAGTTATCCCAATGGCCACCAAATTCTATCACACATGCACGAAACATATCCTCCAACACTTGAATCGTTCGTTCAGACTGACCATCGGTCTGAGGGTGAAGTGCGGTACTAAGATCCAACCTAGTACCTAACTCAGCATGCAATGTTTTCCAAAACTTAGAAGTAAACTGCGTACCTCTATCTGATATAATGGAAACTGGAACTCCATGCAATCGAACAACTTCCGAGATGTAAAGTTTGGCTAACTTCTCTGCATTGTAAGTCACCTTGACCGGAATGAAGTGAGCAGACTTAGTTAACCTGTCAACAATTACCCAAATGGAGTCATACTTACTCATTGTCTTGGGAAGACCAACCACGAAATCCATTGCAATTCTTTCCCACTTCCATTCAGGAATGGGCATTCTCTGAAGTGTTCCTCCGGGCCTCTGGTGTTCATATTTTACTTGCTGACAATTTGGACGGCAATAAAATCAACAATGTCACGCTTCATTCTATTCCACCAAAAGTGTTGCTTTAGGTCACGGTACATCTTGGTTGCACCAGGATGTATAGAATACCTTGAACTATGAGTCTCTGTAAGAATAGTGTGAATCAAATCATCGACGCGGGGTACACATACCCTTCCCTTAATTCTAAAAACACCTTCCTCATCGATTTGTGCTTCTTTAGCCTCTCCTCGCAACACTTTATCTCGGATCCGAATCAGTTTCTCATCAGTAAACTACTTTCCCTTAATCTTGTCAAGAAAGGAAGATCTTGCCTCCACAAAGGCCAAAAATCCTCCCTTCTCATTTACTTCTAACCTCATAAGGTCATTAGCCAGAATCTGAACCTCCCTAGCCAATGGGCGTCTAGAAACTTGCAAGTGAGCTAGACTTCCCATGCTTCCTGCCTTTCTACTTAAAGCATCTGCCACAACATTAGATTTTCCCGGATGATACAAAATAGTAATATCGTAGTCCTTCAGTAGTTCCATCCATCTCCTCTGTCTCAAATTCAAATCCTTCTGAGTAAAGACATACTGTAGGCTACGATGATCCGTATAGACTTCACACTTAACCCCATAAAGATAGTGCCTCCATTGCTTTAATGCAAACACTACCGCGGCCAACTCCAAATCATGGGTCGGGTAATTACGTTCGTGCACCTTTAATTTGCCTTGAAGCATAAGCAATTACATTCTTCTCTTGCATTAGCACTGCACCCAAACCAGAATAGGATGCATCACAATAAACAATAAAATTCTTACCTTCCACTGGCAGGGTAAGAATTGGTGCAGTAGTCAACAAGGTCTTGAGCTTCTGAAAGCTTTCTTCGCACTCATCCGACCATACAAATGGGACACTCTGCTTAGTCAAATTTGTCAATTGGAAAGCAACAGAGGAAAATCCCTTGACAAATCGGCGGTAGTAGCTAGCTAAACCAACAAAGCTCCTCACCTCTGTAACATTAGTGGGTCTTGCCCAACTCTTCACTGCTTTGATCTTGGAAGGATCCACCATCACTCCATCCTTAGAAACCACATGCCCCAAGAAGGACACTGCATCTAGCCAGAACTCACACTTGGAGAATTTGGCATAAAGCTTTTTCTCCCTCAACATTTCCAATACAATTCTCAAGTGCTCCTCATGTTCTTTCTTACTCTTTGAGTATACCAGTATATCATCAATGAATACAATGACAAAGAGATCCAGATATGGCTTAAAAATCCCATTCATCAAACTCATGAAAGCGGCAGGGGCATTCGTAAGCCCAAAAGACATTACTAAGAACTCATAATGCCCATACCTGGTCTGAAAAGCAGTCTTGGGCACATCCGTTGCCCGTATTTTCAGATCTCAAATCGATTTTTGAGAAGGTACAAGCACCTTGTAACTGGTCGAACAAATCATCAATGCGAGGAAGAGGATACTTGTTCTTAACAGTTACCTTATTCATTTGCCTGTAGTCTATGCACATCCGAAAACTCCCATCCTTCTTCTTCACAAACAAAACAGGAGCACCCCAAGGGGATGCACTTGGTCTAATGAAGCCTTTTCCTAACAATTCTTGAAGTTGAGCCTTTAACTCCCTTAACTCCGCGGGAGCCATTCTATAAGGGGGTATGGAAATGGGGCGAGTACCCGGTTCAAGATCAATGCAAAAATCAATATCTCTATCCGGTGGCATACCAGGAAGGTCTACAGGAAACACATCCAGAAACTCACGGACTATCGAAACCGACTCAATTAAGGGTACTTGGGTAGAATCATCCCTGAGGTGTGCCAAGAAAGCTAAACACCCTTTACTAACCATTCTCTTAGCACGAAGAAAGGAGATGATACAAACTGGAGTGGAAGTGTAGTCACCCTCCCACACTAACGGATCTGTCCCAGGCTTGGCCAACGTTATAGTTTTTGCATAACAATCTAAGATCGCAAAATTCGGAGAAAGCCAAGTCATACCCAGAATTACATCGAAATCAACCATTTCTAAGATAACCAAGTCTACATGAGTATTGCTCCCCACAAACGTCACCAGACAAGACCTATATACCCTTTCAACTATCACAGACTCACCCACCGGAGTAGACACACGAATAGGCATGTCAAGCAATTCACAAGGTAAATTAAGACCAGTAGCAAATGAGGAAGATACATATGAAAATGTGGAGCCATGATCAAATAATACAGAAGCCATGCAATCACAAACCAAAAGATTACCTGTGATAACAGCATCAGATGTCTCCGCTTCACCGCCTGGGGACAGCGTAACAATGGGCCCTATCGCCTGTCTGCCCGTTGCCCCTACCATGTTGTGCTGTAGTGGCTCCAGTTTGCCCGTCACCCCGACCGTTTTGGTGACCACCATTACCTCGACCACCACGTCCTCCAGGATGACAGCCTCTTCCTTGACCACATCTACCTCTGACTATTGGAGGTCTGTAACTCTGTTTTGGACAATACCTCTTAATGTGTCCAGTCTCTCCACATCCATAACACTCTCTGGATTCAAGCATAGGTCTCTATGAGAATGACGAAGTCTGGGGATAACCTCCAAACTCAGAGAAATGTTGACCGGTCTGCGGCGGACCCCCAACCACAGCCTGCAGTAAAGAATGGATAGGTCGGGCTGGGTAACCTCTTGAACCCTGCCCTCTGGAGTAAGAACCATTAAACTCACCTCTCTTTCAAAACCTTTTAGATGTCGACGCCATGGTGAAGTCATCTGGCTTCACTCCTTCCACCTCCATCACGAAGTCTACCACTTCCTAAAAGGATTTTGCTGTAGCCGCTACCTGTAAGGCTGAAATCCGCAAATCTAACCTCAACCCCTTCACAAAACGGCGAATCCGTTCTTTTGGACTGAAACAAAGCTGGGTGGCATACTTGGATAATGCACGAAACTTAGCCTCATACGCGGTAACCGACATCCTGCCTTGCTCTAGGCTCAAGAACTCATCTCTCCTCCTATCCCTCAAGGTCCGAGGGATATACTTCTCCATAAATAAGCTAGAGAATGACGCCCAAGTCATAGGTGGTGCCTGTGCGGGTTGACCCTCAACATGTGACCGCCACCACATTTTGGCATTTCCCTGAAACTGATAGGTTACAAACTCAACGCGAAATCATTCCACTATGCCCATTTTATGTAGTAACTCATGGCAATCAACCAGAAAATCATAGGCATCCTCAGATTCTGCACCCTTGAAGACTGGAGGTTTCAATTTCAAGAACTTACTGAAAAGTTCATGCTGATAACTTGTCATTATAGGCCCTGTAGTCAAACGAGGAAACGTGCCTATTTCCAATGAGGCATCCATGCGGGGAGCCACAGCAGTTGCCTATTGTACTTCCGGAACCTGAGATGCCGGTGCAGAAAATACTGAAGGTGTCTGGCCTTGATCAGATAACCCGCTAAGATAAGCAAGAACCTGATTAATCATTTCTGGGGTAGGTTGGGGTGGTAATTCCTCATTCTGCACTTGCTCGTTTTCCCCTTCCTCACCCTCTCTTACTACTTCCTCAGTCAGTGGAGGAGTCACCGCCCTAGTACTAGATGGGCTAGGTGCTTGTCCTCTTCCTCTAGAGGACGTCCTCCCGCGACCTCTACCACGGCCTCTTGCCACTGCTCCTCTCCGAGCTACAGCCCCAGTGGCTGGCTCAGACGCATCTTGTCTTGCCGGTGTTGGTGTTGGCGCGGTCGTTGCTCTAGTTCTAGCCATCTGCGAAATAGAGTGAAGATGGTCAGATACCAATTTGTATCACCTACATACCAATTGGATCCAAGTAATAGCACGAAAGAAAGAAAGAATGGAATTTTCCTAAAGTCTTATAGCCTCTCAAAGAAAAGTAAAGGTGTCCCCCTACCGTTCCTTAAGACTCTACTAGACTCGTTCTTGTGTGATGAGACCAACGAACCTAATGCTCTGATACCAAGTTTGTCATGACCCAAAACGAGCCGCGAGTGGCACCCACACTTATACTACTATGTGAGCGAACCAACCAATCTAAACCCCAACATTTCAACCATAATAAACAGAATATAATGCGGAAGACTTAAAACTCATTAAGAAAAATTGATTAAATAACTTTTAAAAACTCAACACTTATTATTCCCAAAATCTGGAAGATCACCACAAGAACATCTATCCTCAAATTACTAAATCTAAGAATGTCCAAGAAGCTAAAACAAATAAACAGCTAGTCCATGCCAGAATTTCAAGGCATCAAGATGTGAAGAAGAAGATCCAGTCCAAGCTAGAAGCAATAGCTCACCCTGAAATCTGGCGTGATGAAGACTGGCTAGAGTTGCGGTTGAGTTGAAGACGATGGCACGTTTGCTGCACTCCACAATTAACAAAGAAAAACAAATACAAGTAGGGGTCAGTACAAGGCACAAGTACTGAGTAGGTATCATCGGCCAACTCAAAATAGAAAACAGTATATATCAAATAATAATATAAAATCAACTAATATTCTTAACAGGTAACAACAACAATTACCATAACCTTTGGTCACAACACCAAACACATCTATGAGGACTCAAGCCTCCACACCATACTCATTTGGGAAACAGGTTCTTTAGATTGAGTATATTAACATATTTCAAGATTCATTCTCTTTACTATCCTGGTGTCGGAATGTGACACTCCGATCCACTACTATCCTGGTGTCGGAACGTGACACTCCGATCCATATACTATCCTGGTGTCGGAACGTGACACTCCGATCCATATACTATCCTGGTGTCGGAACGTGACACTCCGATCCATCTACTATCCTGGTGTCGGAACGTGACACTCCGATCCATATACTATCCTGGTGTCGGAACGTGACACCCGATCCTCTAATTCTATCCTGGTGTCGGAACGTGACACCCGATCCTCTAATACTCATTACTTTAGTTCATCAAGCCTTCTTTTATACCAAGGCATCATCATTAACAAAGTAAATTTAGGATTTAAGATTCAACAGCCTCATCATGCTAATTCATCACAATTAGATAATCACATCATGCAAGCACACAATTAAGCATATAGAAGACTTTATAATACTACCCAATACATATCATTCGCTATTAAGAGTTTAATATGAAATAGCATAAACCATAACCTACCTCCACCGAAGAATTGTGATCAAGCAATCTACTTTCCCAAAGCTGCGTTCTTCTTCTCTCTCTCGTTCGTTCGTTTCTCCCTCTCCTTGTTCTTTCTATTTTTCTTATTCAAACCCTTTTTCTTTTACCCTAATTGTCATATAATTAAGTATAAAAGATGATAAAAATAACCCACTATTTATTTAAAGGTTATCTCCTTTAACCCCCAAGTAATTAAATTACTAACATTAATCCACTAACTTTATAATTATAAGCATGCTAGTCCAAAACGCCCCTTAAAACGTTTAATAGAAATTCGACCCAGTCAGGGTTACGCAACCTGTGACGGTCCGTCATGACTGTGACGGTCGATCCTGCAGGTCCGTCACAAAGTTCAGAGAGTTAATTCTGTTGAAAGATTTGTGACGGTCCGTCGTGCCAACGACGGTCTGTCCTGCCATTCCGTCACGAAGTTCAGAGAGTCGATCTCAGTACCTAAATTTCAGAATCCTAAGTGTTTTGGAATGAGACCCCCTCGACGGTCCGTCGTGCCCATGACGGTCCGTCGTGGGATCCGTCGACTCAGACAGTTATTACCAGAAATATTCCACTGCTCAAAACGACTAAATAGGTCGTTACAGATTGTTGGAGAGCTTAGTCCGAAGAGGTTAAAATTGGAGATAACCTTATTGTTTGTGGCATAGTGGATAAACTTCCACCTTCTTGGAAGGAATTTCAAAAAACTATGCGCCACAAACAAAAGGAAACCTCTCTTGAAAGCTTGATAATGAAAATCCGCATGGAAGAAGAAGCAAGAGGTCAAGATGCACTTTTACAAACAGAAGAGAACAACATCACATCGAAGGTAAATTTAATTACTTCGAATAATGCTAATCCTGAAACTCACAAAAATACTTCTTTAAAGCCTAAGAAGAAAAAATTCAAGAAAAATACTGGTAGACCTCCCAAGAAAAATAATGGTGAAAATCACCAAGCACAAAATCAACAAGTTCAAGAAAAGGGACCCTGCTTTGTTTGTGGCAAGAGTGGGCATATTGCTCGATTTTGCAGATTCCGGAAACGTGGTCCTAACCCTCAGGCAAACGTTACCGAAGAACCTTTTGTGGCGGTGATTACCGACATAAACATGGTTGAGAATGTTGATGAATGGTGGGCTGATTCTGGTGCAAACCGTCATGTCTGTCATGACAAAGACTGGTTTAAAAAATATACTCATTTTGAGGAGCCCAAAACTATCATGCTTGGTGATGCTCACACTACTCAAGTGCTTGGAAAGGGAGATGTTGAATTGTGTTTTACTTCTGGAAGGATATTAACATTGAAAGATGTGCTTTATACTCCTTCTATGAGAAAAAATTTGATGTCTAGTTTTCTTCTTAATAAAGCAGGCTTTAAACAGATTATTGAATCTGATCAATATGTAATAGTAAAGAAAGGTATTTTTGTGGGGAAGGGGTATGCATGTGATGGGATGTTTAAGTTAAATGTTGAAATGAATAAAACTTCTACTTCTGTTTATATGCTTTCTTCTACTAATTTTTGGCATGCTCGTTTGTGTCATATTAATGATCGTTATGTTGGAATCATGAGTAGTTTAGGATTAATCCCAATGGTTAAAAAGAATTTTGAAAAGTGTGAGGCTTGTAGTAAAGTCAAGATCACTAAAAGGCCTCATTTTCAAGTTGAAAGAAAAACTGATTTGTTAGAATTAGTTCATACTGATATTTGTGAACTTGGTGGAATTCTAACTCGTGGAGGTAATAGATATTTTATCACTTTCATTCATGATTTTTCTAAGTTTACATATGTTTACTTGATGAAAAATAAAAGTGATGCTTTTGAAAATTTCAAAACTTTTCTCAATGAGGTTGAAAATCAGTTTGGAAGAAAAATAAAAAGAACTAGAAGTGATAGAGGCCGTGAATATGAATCAAATGAGTTTAATTCTTTTGTTAGATCATTGGGAATAATTCATGAAACTACTGCTCCTTACTCTCCTTCGTCTAATGGAGTAGCAGAAAGGAAAAACAGAACTTTGGTTGAATTGACTAATGCCATGCTAATTGAGTCACATGCACCTTTAAATTTTTGGGGTGAAGCTATCTTAACTGCTTGTTATGTGTTGAATCGTGTGCCTCATAAAAAGTCTAAATTTACACCTTTTAAATTGTGGAAAGGTTACAAGCCGAGTTTGGGATATCTAAGAGTTTGGGGTTGTCTAGCCTTTGTGAGGCTAATGGATCCCAAGATTACAAAGTTGGGTAAGAAAGTTACTACTTGTGCTTTTCTTGGTTATGCTTCAAATAGTACAGCCTATAGGTTTTTTAATCTTGAAGATAATATTGTAATAGAATCTGGTGATGCTATTTGTAATGAAAATAAATTTCCTTTTGATACTAAAAATAGTGGGGGTCAAAGGATTGAACAAAATATTTTGTCACTACCTAGTTCTTCTACTTCAACTTTGAAAAATAAAGAAGTTGTTGACTTTGAGTTAAGAAGAAGTAAAAGAGCTAGAGTAGAAAAAGATTTTGGTCCTGATTTTTATGTGTTTAATATTGAAAATGACCCTCTAACTTTGAAAGAAGCATTATCTTCACATGATTCTATATTTTGGAAAGAGGCTGTAAATGATGAAATGGAATCTCTAATTTCTAATAAAACTTGGAAGTTAGTTGATTTACCACCGGGTTGTAAAACAATTGGTTGCAAATGGGTCTTAAGGAAAAAGTTGAAACCGGATGGTTCTATTGATAAATACAAGGCTAGGCTAGTTGCAAAAGGTTTTAAACAACTAGAAGACCTAGAATTTTTTGATACTTTTTCTCCGGTAACAAGAATTACATCCATTAGACTTTTAGTTGCTATGGCTGCAATTTTTGATTTGCAAATTCATCAAATGGATGTAAAAACTGCTTTTCTAAATGGAGACCTAAATGAAGAAATTTATATGGACCAACCCGAGTGTTTTGTTGTAGCAGGCCAAGAAAGCAAAGTATGTAAACTTACTAAATCCCTATATGGCTTGAAACAGGCACCAAAGCAATGGCATGAAAAGTTTGATTCCTGCATGATTGAAAATGGTTTTAAAACAAATGAGTGTGATAAGTGCATATATCATAAGTCTTGGAATAATTCACATGTGATCATTTGCCTATATGTTGATGATTTGTTGATCTTTGGCTCTAACATGAATGTTATTGATGAAGCTAAAAATGTTCTTAGAAGCCATTTTGATATGAAAGATCTTGGTGAGGCAAATTTTATTCTTGGAATAAAAATAACAAGAACATGTGAGGGGATTTTTCTTGACCAGTCACATTATGTTGAGAAAATATTGAAAAAATATAACTTTCATGATTGCAAGCATGTTGCTACTCCTTTTGATTCAAATGTTCACTTATTTCCTGTTGAAAGTGAAAATGATGTAATAAATCAAAAAGAATATGCTAGTATAATCGGAAGTTTGAGATATGTGACTGATTGCACTAGGCCTGATATTGCATATGCAGTAGGAGTACTTGGCAGGTTTACAAGCAAGCCAGGTAATGAACATTGGCATGCTATAACAAGAGTTATGAGATATTTAATTGGAACGAAAAATTGTGGTTTGTTCTACAAAAAATATCCTGCTGTACTTGAAGGCTTTTCTGATGCGGATTGGAACACTTTGTCAGGTGATTCCTGTTCAACAACTGGTTATGTCTTTACTTTAGGTGGTGGTGCTGTTTGTTGGAGATCAAAGAAGCAAACTATAATTGCTAACTCTACCATGGAGGCTGAACTAATTGCTTTAGCTTCAGCTAGTGAGGAAGCGAATTGGTTAAGAGATTTATTGTTTCAAATTCCTTATTTTGAAAAAACCAATTCCTCATATTTTAATTCATTGTGATAGCAACGCTGCAATTGGTAGAGTTCAAAACCGTTATTACAACGGTAAATCCAGACCTATAAGGAGGAAACACAGTAATGTAAGATCGTATTTGACAAATGGTACCATAAATGTTGATTATGTCAAATCTTGTGATAATCTTGCAGATCCTCTTACGAAGGCCTTAACAAGAGAAAAGGTCTGGAGCACATCGAGGGGGATGGGATTAAAGCCTACAAATCCTTGAGTCATATATGAGGAAACCCAACCTGGGGACTTGAGATCCTATAACCAGGTTCAAAGGGAAAAACTAATCATATGTTGACTTGTTGTGAAAAATGCACTATTTTTTTCCCTCCCTATGATGTGAGTGCATTATTTCCTGTAGTTTGTGAAGGTTGAGTTGATAAAACTCTTAATGAATATCTGTAGCCCGTATGGGTGGAGTGTTAATCTTACAGGAGCACTCTCGACAGATTTCACCTATGTGATGTGTGGAAGTAGGTCGCTTCCTATGAGAATGGGGCTTATTCTCAAATGCACTCATGAAACCGGGATAGCACATGGCCATAACGTGCTGGCTGTTAAAGCTCATGTCAACACCTTGATTATTATGTGTGAGCAGTGATATTTTATTTCTCTTAAGCAGTCATAGTTCAAGTCTGAGACCACTACGACTCTGGAGTAAAAGTTACTGTTTCACTAAGTGGAGGTTCAATGCAGAGCACACCTTCATTAGGCGTAGTAGTCTTCCTTCAACTGATATACTCTCTTATCTAAATATTAAAATGAGTGGGGGATTGTTAGGTTATTAGCATTTTAATATTAATATTTAACATATTAAATTGCTTTATTTTGGAGTTATAAGAATGAACATTGGAATGGATGACTTCTACATCATCCATTAGCATTGGTTGTCCATCACTTTATTTCATTCTTAATACCTCCATTACTCTTTGTAACCTATGTAACATATGTAACTCCTATTGTAACATATGTAACCTATGTAACTCCTATTGTAACCTATGTAACCTATGAAACTCCTAAGGCCATTATCTTCACTATTTACTACCTCCATTATCTTCCTATTTATTGCTAGGAAGACTTCTTGTAGTATAAATAGTGGTGGTCTTCATTTGGTTTGGTACACACAATTCATAAGAGAAAACAAAGAGTGAAATAGTTAGTCTAAAAAAGAGTTCTTATAAGTTGAAAGGAGGTGTTCTTTTTTGTGGAGCTTTGAACTCAACTCTTGTCCAGAGTTGTTGAGTTATACTTTGTGAAGGCTGTTGTATCCTGGAGGGGACAAGTCAAAGAGGACTACTGCTGGACCGGTGAAAACATTTGTTGCAGTGGGCTTGAATCTCCTTAAAGAGAGCGAGATATCCGCGCCTCAGCCTGAAGAGATTACTTTCTTCATTTTATTTTCAATTGTAATCTTGCAATTTTATTATCTTGTAAGTTTTTTCACTAACACTTTACCATTCAAATTAATTTTTTTTTCAAACTACAAATTGTATTCCGGTGATCAAAATTGTATTACTTGATTACCATATATATATATATATATACACGTATCTCAATATTTATGAATATGATTTATGAAATGGTACAAGATTTTTGGGGGAAAATAGCATACTTGGTGGAAATAATAAATTTATTGAGGAAGGATATAATATTCTGAAAAAATAAATACAAATTGACTATGAAAGAAATAAGAATACAAGATTCTGGAAAACATATAACATACATAGTAAAATAATATAATAAATATACAATATTCTAAAAAAAATACAAATTAACTGTTGAAAAATAGGATACATATATGTTTAAGAAATACAAATTCATATGAGATACCATACATAGTGAAAATGATATAATCAGAATACAATATTCTACTGTTTAAAAAAATAGGATACTTCTATTCTTAAGAAATACAAATTCATATAAGATACGTATTTGAACGACTACAAATAAAAATGAAATACAATATCCTTAATAAAAATACAAATGATGAGTAAAAGAAAAATAATTGACAAATAATAATTAATATGAATATTATTCTGATATGAATACAATTTCACAACCTTCTTCTTTGACTCTCTCTTTCTTCTTTGTCTGCTATGTTTCTTTTTCCAATTCTTTTCACCAAATTCATATCTGAATCTGTGTTTATTTGTGAATTAGTAACCCTATAAGCAAAATTCGAAATTATGAAATATGAATATATAAAAAAAAAAATCAAGCAATATATTATGTATGAATGCTTATATGGCTTACTACAAATTACAATCTACTAAATCTCAAATATGAAAATAAAATCATAAAAATAGTGTTTCAAATACTAAAATTCTGAAATGCATAAATATTTGATGAGTATGTTAACAAACTCATATAAAAATCGAAAAAATGACGAAAAATTGTAATACATACAATCCAAAATTCAACATAATTTTTATTTTGAAAATAAAATCTTATGAAATCTCGCAAAATAAAAGATGATTACGAAAATACCTTTATGTATTGAGAGATTTCTTGAATTAATCGATAGATCTGAACAAATTGATATGAACTTGAATAATTAGTTCTTCTTCAACAATGAGAGACAATAATGGTGAAAATGGTAAAAGATAAAAAAAAATTGAAAATCTTAAAAATGGAAATAAATTTAATGGTATTAAAGTCTAGAAGAAGTCTAAATGGATAGTGAATATATTTGATGTTGGACTGTTTTGAGAAATCAAAGAAAAGACAAATAATAATATTTATAAATTATTTTTAAAATATTGACATTTTGACTAAATATTTTAAAGTGTAAATATTTTTACTAATTAACTTAGGAATAATGACTACTTTACTAATATTTCCTAATTTTTATACTATGTCATTTGGGCTTATTTGGAGACTATAGTTAATTCCTAAGATCCTTAACCATTTCATTTACTCTCATTCCCTTAAAATCAAATTCTTCTCCATCAAGCTTCTCTCTAAGGCAAGAATAACAATTCCAAAACTTCGAGTCTTCTTGGGTTTCAATAAAGATACGTGGAAACTTCATCAACGAATCCTTCACCCATTAAGTTCCAAACAAATCTCAGTTTCTTATGATTCTTTCTTATGATTCTTCTCCAATTTTAGAGTTTCTTGATTTCTTATAGGTTTTCATTAAAAATTTAGTTATTTTTCATGATTGATCTTATTATACATAATTGATCTTAATTCAACGTCTTCAATGATATTTTTTTTATAAATCCATGCTATGCAAGTATTTTCTTGATCACAATTATGCTATTTTCACATGCATTATGAACTCATATTTTCATGAATTATGAATGCTTATCATGATTTAAATAATTTCTAGAGTCTGCTCTTGCCTATATTTTTTTAGGCCAATGCCTTAGGGCCTCAATTTTATGGGCCTCAACATTTTTTCTTACTATTTCTCTAATTATGCACGTCTCTATTGGGTATACTTAGTACCTAGTGCATTACAAAAGGAATCTCAATTATCAATAAAAAATTTGTTGGTAAATTAATTAAATCGGTTAACAAATTAAATTATCAATCAAATGTCAACTTATATTAATCAGTTTCTAAAAAGTTTGTCGGTAAATATTACCAATTGATTTTAATTTGTTGGTAACTTACCAACCAAAAATCAGTTGGTAAACACCCAAAAATGTTGCTACAAAATTTTGAAATATGGTGCTGAAATTTTCGTTGATAAATTTTCCAACTAATTTTTGGTTAGTATATCGTTAGTACCTTTACTAACGAATTGAAAAGGAGTTAGTGAATTTTTTTCTTCATTTTTCAATTCAACATTGTAATTGGTTGGTAATTTTAGTAACAAAAGTTTTTGTTGGTAATTTGTCAATAAATTTTAAATACTTTTTTATTTTTATTTTTGGTTTTCCATCCGGTGTTCGGTACCCACATTGGAGTCCGGCTAAATCTAAATTCACACCGGAAAGTCCCACATTGAGTGGTGAAGCACTCCCTAAGACCCTAACAATGATTATGTACCCGACGGAAATCAAACCTAAGACCTCTTGGTTAAATGTGCAAGAGTACTTACCAATACACCACAACTCTTGTTTGTAATAAATTTAAAATACTTTAGTATGATTATTTATCTTTCTAAGAAATTTACTAATTGATTGTTAGTTTATTGATAATAGGGAAAATACACAAGTACCCCCTCAACCTATGCCCGAAATCCCAGAGACACACTTATACTATACTAAGGTCCTATTACCCCCCTGAACTTATTTTATAAATAATTTTCTACCCCTTTTTAGCCTAGGTGACACTAGTTTGAGAAAAAAAAAAGTCAACCATCGTTGGGCCCACAAGATAGTGCCACGTAGGTCGAAAAGGGGTAAAAAGTTATTAATAAAATAAGTTCAGGGGGGTAATAGGACCTTAGTATAGTATAAGTGTGTCTCTGAGATTTCGGGCATAGGTTGAGGGGGTACTTCGGCATTATCCCTTGATAATATATCATTCAAGTTCAATGTTAGTAATTGATTGGCAATATATTCAAAAAATTATTAACTGAATAATTGTTCACCAGTTTAAATATTTATTAATTTATTGAATTTAAAAATCTAAGAACATGAATATAAATCCAAAAATATAATCAATTTTATAAATCATATTTGAATGAAACAATGCAAAAGCTATGATAACAAGTTAAATTAATCTCAATATGACACATATCATTATATCAAAAAAATTTAATTTGAGCACGTTTACAGAAAATATTGACCAAGTATAAATTTTTGGCCAAAAGTTAAAACGCCTAACAACACAAACTGAAAATGGAAGTCTCAAAACGTGAAATAACCATCTTGTTAGATATAAAAATGACATTTCGAAACTAATCAAACTGAAATAATTTTCATCAGAGCATATTTAGTTTAACTTTTGGCAAGTTTACCAACAAATTACATTTCGTTATTAATTTACCAACACATTTATATTTGTTTGGTAAATTTTGCAACACAATTTTTTCGTTGGTAAATGTTTAGTTAGTAAGTCATTGGTAATATATTAATAAATTATATAAACAATTTTTCGTCATATTTACCAACCAATATATACTTTGTTGGTAATATTACCAACAAAAGGTGTGCGTTAGTAATATTTCTGTTGGTAATCCATTGATAGAAGGTTGCTAAATTTGGCGTCATTTTTTTCCGCCGTATTTACCAACTAAAATAATTAGTTAGTAAGATATATGTTGGCAATCTGTTAGAATTTCGTTATTAAGTTTTAAAATATTATTCCGTTAGAAATATGTTGGTAGTTTAGTTGAATACTAACCAACTTAAGTTGTTAGTAAAATTTTGTTGGCAATTAGAGGTCTTTTGTAGTGGTGGACTTTTGGGATGGTTATTAAACCCAAGAACTACGTGCCCCCGTAGGACTTAGAGTTTGTTTGGATTGACTTTTAAAAATAGCTTTTAAATCAAAAATAAAAAGTCAAACTTAAATGATTTACAACTTAAAAAAATAAAAAGTAGGGGGAGACCTACTTTTGATTTTAACTTTTTTTTTTTATAAAAAAAATCATTTAAACTTATATTTAACCTTGTCAAACACTTCTAAAAGCTAGAAATGACTCAAAAGTGGTTTTACCCTACTTTAAAGTCAATCCAAACAGACTCTTAGTCTTTTACAAACTTTAGCTAATTGACCCACCTTAGCTTAATCTCATGTTCCTTACTTTGGCAAGTAAGACACTCTCTTTTCGGTACGGGAGCAGAACACTAAACTCCATATTGTAGCTCACATGGTTTATGTCATTTAATGAGATCTCCTACATTTGTTACGACTTTAGAATATTGCATGACCTTGTACTATATTTTCGAAACCAAATGATCAGTTTACATGCTATGTTTACTTGATCATCATTTTTGACAGATTTATCATGTTATTAATTATGTCATGCGTGTTTACGCATTTCTCCATATTCAGTGCATTTCGAATACTGACCGTTTACTTTTCTGCCTACATTGTTTCATAATATTGATTCTGATGCATATCCTTCCAATCGTGGTTAGTACATCATCCTATCAACATTACCCTACTTAAGTGATTGCTCTCATGGTTTGGGGATATGTCACTTGTGATTTCTTATATTCATTTCAGACTCTAATTTTGTTTTCAAATTGTTTGGGTTAGCTAGAAATTTGTCTTATGACTCACTTATATGAGAGGCTATTTAAAATATTGATATTCTCGTTGATGCATCATTGTATTCGGATTTCTCTCTTTATGCTATATCAGAGAATGTATTCCGCTTTTCATGATTATTTTAGTTATGTATGCTATCTTACTATCATGCTACGTCATGTGGTTAACTTGAGGCCATTTGTGATTTTACGCACAGTATCATTTTTAAAAATAGTCTTGAATTGTAACAAATATCTAATTTTTTTGTATTTTTTAAGAATATGACAAATTCTCAAATTGACCATATTTGATTAAAGCAGTACCAAAATGAATCAGGCTAAAAATCAAGCCATCCCATCCCATATCTCGACAGGTTCTATTCCACCCATCCCACTATAAGTGTAGATCCTAGATAATCAGGGCTAGAATCATTCTGAGATTGGTTCATCCCGGCTCGCCTGTCCTTACATGTGATGTGTATTTACTATACATAAATTTATTTATTTTTTAAAAAATATGATTCATTGTTATAATTAGAATTTTATGGAAATTTCATCTCTCATCTTTCTACACTCTCACTCTCGCCTCTCTCATCTTTTTCTGCAATCTGTCGCTCACCTCTATCCTCAATTTGCTCCCACGCTCTCTTGCTCTTCATCTCTCTCCTATAATATAAGTACAAATGGTAATAGTGAATGGTATAAATACGAATGATTACAATTAGTGAATAAAATACACAAGACAGTAGATGAATAAAATACAATTAGTTACCAATTATAACAATGATACAATTATATCCATAGAAAAAATTATATTAGTTAATACAATTGATTTGCATCAATAAATTGAATATTAATAGTCTTTGATACAATTATATTCATAAAATATAGTTATATTTATTGATACAAATAAATTGAATCAAACGTATTCGTGATACAATTACTAATCAGATATACAAATTAACTGTATTTCTCTCGTTGTTCTCTCTCTCCAGATGTCACTCACCTTTCTCCTCCCTCTTGTAATCTTGGTCTTCTCTTTCCTCCTTCTAGTAACTATATATTTTTGTATAGATCAATTATATTTGTAATACAATTATTGGTCAAAAAGATAAATCAATTGTATTTCTTTTTCCCTCTCAATTGTCTCTTTTCTCCTTCTAACATGTAACTATAAATCATAATTAAGCAAATTATAGCTAAAAAACCTAATTAAACTTCAAATATTAGGTACTTTTGAAACTTACTCTAGTTAAAACAAAATTTATTCTCTAGTTAAAAAGGAAACTTGTCTTAAAAAGCTAATTGTGGATGAATTTGTGATTTGGTGGAGTAAAGACATTAAGGTAGCAGCCGTTGAAAATTGACAACACAGCAAACTCTTGAAACACTAATTTTCCCCTTGTCTGAACACAGAAGAAGAAACCCCAAGAATTAGAGATGCAGATGCCCAAAACCCCTAATTTGGGGCCTCTTCAATCATCCTTGTTTTTGACTCTTTTCTTACTTCTGATTACAGGTTTGTACCCTTTTCTGCTTACCAATCTTCATTTTCATTCTTTAGGAGAAAATAAAGAAAGATCTGTGTACCCCACTTGGATTTAATGCTTAATTTCGTAAAAGTGAAATATATACACAGGAAAGTTTCAAATTTTGTGTTAGAACTGAGTTATATGGCTCATGAACTTTTTCTTAAATCGTTATAGTTTAGATTTAATTGGAATACTATTAGTTTCAATATTAAACTTTGATTTGTTGCTATGATTGTTTTGTGCGTCTACAAAGTACCAATCTTGACCTCCGAGGAAGGAAAAACTGTGTGCTTCTGTTCTGATTTGATAAATCGTACTAGGGTTATTCTTTGTTTGTTGTCTGTGCTCATAGAGGTTTAACTCTATTTTTCAAATCTAAAATGTCTATGAGAAATAGGATGGTCATGGGGTGGATTTAAGGCTATGTGGAGTGGGGCGGGTTAGTCTCTAAGCGGGTGCGGGATGGGTCAAAGCCTTAGTTTTTTAAATTATGCTCATTTCTTGTGTTCTAGTGCAAATTCTTATCATGAACTTAATTTTATACACCATCTTGGAAGAATTGTTTTTATGTAGAGCTTAATTACAAATCTTTTTTTTCTCGAATTGTAATTCCAATTTCGTTTTATTTTCCCAATCTGCTCCGACTAGGCCACTAGTAATGCCATTCTTTGACAATTTCATGTAAGAATTCGTGGTAAAACTTTTGTTGCAGTAATAAACTTCGACAATTTGCGATTCTTTGATTTTAGTTTATTCATCTTTCTAATCTAAGTAGGAAATTGGGATTAATCCACTGCGAAGTGCGAACAAGAATTTTGTGGGTTTGACTATACCTGCCCCGCCCCCACCCCGTTGCCATCCCTAATGAGAAATTATTATCTGATCTCTATTAATGGTTAACATGCTGAGTCATCCTTCGTGGTGTTTATAAAGGTTCGGCAGATTCCTCATCAACATCAAATGAAAGTAAAGGGAAAAGTCATTCATCCAGAATTTCCACCGGAGTGAGAGTAGTGATAGTGTGCCTTGGAATTTTAGCTTCTGTTGGATTTTTTTATGTCCTTTTCAAGATATGGCAGAAGAAGAAAAGGGAAGAGCAGCAAGCTCGTCTCCTAAAGCTCTTTGAAGAAGATGATGATCTTGAGGTTGAGCTTGGGATTCAGGATTGAGATTACATTTTCTCCATCTATAACACAGTGCGTTCTAGAAGAGGTGTGAGCGCTGTCATTTTACAGAAAATTGGGGTTATTTTCTTTTTAGTTTGTATCACAACAATAATTAGTCTTTGCATTGTGTATAGGTGAAGATAATTTGTAGATTATATTCTTGTTTTAGCTTGTAAGGTATTTCGTAATTGACATTAATACAATGCTAAAGACGCCTATAATCTGCAATGGTTACATGAAACTTCTGGGAAGTGTAAATGATTGCCTCTGTTCCTAGGTCAATCTCGATGGGTTTACTATGTTCTGATGGAATCAATAAATCCCGTGTGCATATATTTTCTTAATCTCCTTGGTATTTAAGATCAATTTGGTGTCCACGTATTACTCTGGCTTATCTGTCAGGGTTAAGAGGACATGCCATATCTTTGTTTAGCCAAAATGGGAGCACCTGACTATAATTCTAGTACTATGAATGTTACAACTTCTGTAGAGCCAGGTATCTCTTCATTCTTCAGCCATTTATCTTTGAGGTCGAGATCACAAGGCATTAGGGGTGCGTGTTTGAAGGAAGAGACTTGCCAATATCAAATTTAGCTTCTGTCCAGGTGCCTTTTCGTTCTCCTTTGTTGGCCTGGTATTTGTGGTTGATTCTATTTCCTTGGTGCATTTACAGGCAGGATTCGCTGTTATATGTTACTAATTGAGTAGCTAGTAGCATGACATTTCAACTATGTGAGTCGCTACTCGTTTTATAATGACTTTTGATTCTACCTATACACCTACTTGTATTCATTACTTTAATGTTGTGCTGGAGTACTTTCATGTTATATTAGAGAAAGTGATTTATCTGTTACTGCTTCTTTTATTTCCTCAAGGTCAAGCTCTAAGATTGTTTTTCTTGAATGAACTAGAGAGTATATAGGATCAGTATAAAACATATATTTGGAAGAAGCTAGTCTGGTGGTGTGGATGCATATGGTTGGTCCGAGTAGGATCCAGTAAAGTAGAATAATTTCTTGCTAGTGTAGGGGTCTCAGCTGCGTACTGCAGTAAAAGAGTGTTATTTCTTTATCTCATTGGTTTTTCTCCGCTATGAATATTTGGATTTTAGAAGCGGGAAGGTCAACTAAATCCAAAGGTTTACATGGTAACTAAAAGGCGAGTGCCATACAGTTTTCATATTAACTTTACCAATTACTCTTGATTCATTTCGTTAGATTGCTGTCAAGATAAGAATGTTGTCTGTGTGATGAGAAATATTCACCCCACCCCAAATGTATGCATTTCTTGGGTATCAAGTTTTATTCTGAGCGTTTCACACGATCATAGTATAACTTACCTAGTGAAATCCCACAAGTGGAGTCTGAGTTAGATAGATATTGATATATTATTTTCGATAGAACTGATAGTCATTTATACAAAGCAAGCAGTGGGAAGCCTCATTGAAACTCCATTTTGTAATTGATGCATTCTCCATAAAGAAGTGATTATCGTACTTGGCATCTCAATTACTTTCTGTCATTGGTGTGAGCTGCAAGTTCTTTCAAAAAAATAAATAAATATATTAATTCCACCATTGTGATGAGAGGTTGAGGCTTTGAGCCTACCTGTATATTAACAACCAGTAGGAAAATGCATGGAGGAAAGGGATTACGGGCTGACCTTCACAGGAAGACGAAGCAATCGATCTATATTTATCCCCTGCCTATACAATGTATCTATACATCAAAAGGTTTCACTAATTAACTTCATTTATCGGTTTGAGATACAAACCAGAATCCTAGAGAATACAAATCCCATGACCTGTTAGCTAATTAAGATCCTCATTGTGAGTGTCTTCAAGAGTTGTCCCTGGCACAATTTAAAATTATATGATGTATACTAAATACAAGAAAAAAGAAGCATGGACATTTTAGTTTTTTTCTTTAATCAAGTCTATTCTTTTAACCTTAGAAGATTTAGTTTAAATGATATTTGAGATTATTTGTTTATTTCACTTCATTTATTGCTTTTGTTATGTTTATTAGAAATAAACACTGATTTGTATGAAAGGACGCAAGTCAAACCCAAACTTGCGTTAGTTTGAAAACACTACTTGTTGCCACTTTTCGTATAATATCAATTTTCACTATCAATCGAGTCTTTGGTTGTACACTTGATACAAACCGTCTTTTGGATTCCTTAGTATTAGAGTTGATTCAATTAGATTAGTATATAATATGCCTTCTCGCAAATATTCAGTCTTACTCTTAATTAACATCTAGGAAACACTTCTTATCTAGAAATAGGTCATGTCACATACAAGCGGGACAGTCCAAAGCATCATTTTCGTAATTAAGGAGCGACCTTTTTGTCAAAGATTAGATACACATTTTTTTTTGTGTGAAAATTGATAATGATCCAAATTTGAACACATAACTGGTTTAGGAGTAAATAAACTTATCATATCCTGTACCCTTTCTTTCAGATCAACCAAAACCTATCAAATATTCAAATGGTTGTTTCAGCCCCATAGAATTGGTGGCGAAACATTAAGGTTACAACACATTTGAAATTTTTGGTATTACTTATGAGGATCCAAGCTAATTAGACACTCTTCACTTTGCCAATTGCATTTTGGGATACGGCCTTAATGACCTTCAAATTGTTGGACTTTGAGATGACCCCATTTGGGAAACTAATGATTTTACTTGCCCTTCAAGGAAAGGATACTAGTGATACCGTCATCAGTAACAAGGGAAGATTTTCTAAAGCTCTTAGGCTTACATGTGCTTCCATCTCTGAGGAATGTAGAAGATTAAAAAGCGAGTCTAGATTACCTCTTTAAAAAGATATGTCCATCTTAAGCAATGGCGGAGTCAGAATTTTTAACTAGAGAGTTTAAAATCTGAAGAATTAGACAAACAAAGTACCCTAAGGGGTTTGACATCTAATATATACCTAAAATTATTTTAACCATGTAAAAATAATATAATTTTTCCCGAAGGGGTTTGGATAAAACCCTAAAGATATGATGGTTCTACCACTGATCTGAACAACTTTAATGAACACGAAGAGGAGGGTCATAATTCAAAAATACACATGATGACACTTGTCTTTCCCCACTAAGACAAGTTAACTTCAACCCCATAAAAACGAAAACAGTAAAGACAAGAATGAGATAAAGTGGGAAAACTTATTCTTTTACTAAAACCTCAAATATTTGCTCTTCACATGTACAAGTCTCTATATACATAAGTGCGGAATTAAGAAATAAATACAAGTCTAAAGCTTTGTTTCTCCTCTAAAACACTGTGTAAGGAAAGGAAAAAGAGGGTCTGCGAATGATAAACAATTACCTTTTGAAGTGTTTGACGAGCCTCGAGATCAATAGAAGGAGAAAGAGATCACACGTGTCCAGACTTAAAACCTACACAGGCATAGAAGCAAGAGTGAGTACCAACAACACATTACCCAACAAGCAACCTACTAAACAAAGTAACCGACTAGAAGTCGAATACCTCTTACACTTCAATCGAACCTTCTCAAACTTAACCTGCATAAAATTCAAACCATCTTAATTAGTAATTCTACATTCCACGACTCAAAGGCCCAATATTCACAGTTCAAACTTCACAAATCAACAATCGAACAAGTCATAAATAAGTCAATCTCAATAAAAAGTAGCTCAGTCTAACCGAACAAACACATCAATTACAATTTACAAGCAAATAATGCATAAGCATAAAAAGTATCAAGTCACGATGATCGTTGTTACCCGAAGCCATTTCCCAGTGGCTTTATAACACTCGCCGACAAAGACTTCAGCATGATAGCACTCACCGACAAAGATCATGGCATAATAACACTTGTCGGGAAAGACCTCGACATGATAACACTCGCTGGCAAATAACACTTGCTAAAAAAGACATCGACATAACAACATTCGCTGGCAAAGACCTTGACATAATAACACTCGTCGGCAAAGACCTCGACATAGTAATACTCGTCGACAAAGACCTCGGCATAAATAACTCATCACATGTCTCATAACGGTGTTCTACAACTAAAACACACAAATAATATCACACCACATACGAGACAACAATTTGCATAATTCAAGTCTACATTATTGCTTTCAAACATTTCATCAATCAATAAGGATTACATTAAGGCAATTCACATCATCATGTTTAATTCATAAATTTTCTCATTTCAACTTCCTTTTATTCATTTTTATTCATTTAAATGTAGTAAGTGAATAATTTAAACCTTTCATTTTTATTTTTTTTTTAAAAAATTACCTTACATATCAATTTATAGTTGTGCCTCCCGCCATAAATTTTTTCGAGGTCGGTGGGAGTGAGTGTTAACTCCTCCTTGAGATATTTTACACATTTATTAGAAACATTAATTATACTGTAAAGGTAAATAATCATTTCATTAACCAAAATAACTGGACATCTCAAAACAAATTTACTACTCAAAGATTTTCGTTTTATTTAAAAATAATTAAATGGCCAAAAGGATAGCATAGGAAGAGAGAGAAGGTAGATATTACTGTAAAACCTCTATAACTTAATATAGTTGGTACCATGAAATTTTATTATTTTAATTTATTGTGATATTATTTAATCGATAAATTAATATATATTAATTTAAAGAAAATATTATACATAAAGTATAACAAATACATCAAAATCATTGTATGTTACTAATTTCAACCGTGTGATATTGGGATGATAAGAGTTTTCAAGATATATTATCAAACAGATTTTATCGTAGGATATTAGAAGATTATGAGGTGGGACAAACTGATACAGTAAAGATTAATGTTTTGGATGCTGACAATTTTGCAACCCCTTATTGGACAAAAAATGTTCGACAAGAAATAATAGCAAATTATTTTCGACACTGTAAAATTCGTTCAAGGGATGCAATCTCAGAGAATTGGAATGAATGAGCTTACTTGTGAAAACGTCATTAATGAACTTGAAGTCATTGATTAATGATCTCGCTTACCACAATAAAATGGATGCCAATAACCTGTTGGATTATCCGGGTGAAAGTTAAACATGTTAAAATGTCCAAAACATAGAAGAAATTGTGGATACCATCGAAAAAACAATGTTGATGATGAAGTTGAAGATGATAATGTACCTTTGGAACCAGTTACGCGTAAGAAAACATTTATCGCATCTAGAACTCTTCACAATTTTGTGGTACAATTTGAAATGACACCGGAGCTCTTAGATGCAATAAGAAAAGTTAGACATGAATTTCAACTAAATTTAAAATTTAAAAGAACACAATAGAATTATATTTACTAAATTGTCTAGATATATATGTACTTTTAAAGAATTATTAATTTATGATATTAATAGGACCATATATTTATACAAGGGTCTTATAAAAATATATTATCTTATTATTTTATCGAAATTGATGATTTTTTTCAATGGCCCAAGTTTGAATCGGAGAAAATATTATTTTGGAGAGATTATTAATTTACGGAGTATTAATTTGTAGATCTTATACCGTACTCATATAGTTGATGACCATGAGGGTTATGTTATTTTCTGGAATCCTGTAAGTATTCTTTTTGTTCAATATAGTTATCTATTATTGATTTGATACACCATTTAAAAAATACTATCTTCGTTTTAAAAAGATTGTCCTAGTTTGACTTGGAACGGGGTTTAAGAAAAAAAGAAGATTTTTTAATCTTGTGGTTCTAATTTAAAGTTATGTCAAATGTACCAAAATACCCTTTAATCTTGTGGTCTTAAACATGTCACGTGAAAAGTTAAAGTTAAAGTGTTGCCAAAATAGAAAAGGAATCATTCTTTTTTAAACAGACTAAAAAGAAAATATGATCATTCTTTTTTAAACGGAGAAAGTAATAAATAATAGAGATAATATTTTGCGTTATTGATGATAGTTCGATTCCCACTTTAAATTTCCTTTCTCTACTCCCAACTTTACAATAAAAAGAAGAACATTACTTTTTTAAAATTTTGCACGGAGTATTTGACAATCACATTGAAGCATTTGATTAAATCCGTATTCATGAAGAGAGGTCCGAAAATAAATTGCCTTTTTTCTTTATCTATGATGATTCAATTCTCTACTAACCTATCCCATTTTTTTATTATTATTATTATTTTATATAAAAAAGAAAAGAATGAAGAAACATGTTTATTGTATTTATGACCTACCGACAACCATTTCTTCACATATTATTTGCTGATTGAATTTTAACTTTTTTAGTTTTACTCTTTTAATTCCACTGCCTATAAATTACCTCCATTGGGTCACTTGTTTATTCACAACTCTAAATTGCTTTCTTTCTTATTACTTAAAAAAAAAAAAAAAGATTTCCAAACTTTTCACTCATTAAAAGGGACTATGGCTCGTTCCATTTGCTTCATGGCACTTATGGTCTTGGCAATGGTGCTCTTTGTTTCCTCTGGTTTGTCTACATCATTTGTTTCTCTTAAACCTCATAAAATAAAAAAATGTGTAGATTTACTCTATTTTTTTGGGCCAAAATACTAACTACTTTCTTTGTTTCAATTTATATGAATTAGTTTGACTTGATACAAAGTTTAAGAAAGAAAAAGGAACTTTTGAAATGAGTAATCTAAAATAAGTCATAAATATTTATGTAGATAGACATTATTTCATTAAGGATAAAGTGACTTCTATAGTTAAACTGTTACTAAATATAGAAATGTATCGTTGTTTACAGAAAAAATAAGATATAAACTCTCTTATTCTAACATTTGTAACTATTTGTGAATGATTCTAGAGGTGCAAGCTCAGCAGATGTGCAAATCAACAAGCCAAACCTTCAAAGGATTATGCTTTACCGATTCATCATGTAGAAAGGCTTGTGTCACAGAGGAGTTTACAGGTGGACATTGTAGCAAACTCCAAAGAAAGTGCCTATGTACTAAGGTTTGTGTATTTGAAAAAGATTCAAATGAAGTTAAAACAACTTTGGTTGGGGAAGCAAAAACTCTAAGTGAAACTGTGCTTGAAGAAGAGATTGTGATGGAGTAATTAATTAGTGAGATAATTAAGAATTTGAGTGTCAAAATCAAAATTAATAAAGTATTGCCTTTTAGTAAAAGGGTAGCTTCTAATGTCGTGTTATTGGGCTTTAGTAGCCATTTGATACATTAAATAAGCTTTGACATGTCATTAATCCTTTTGGATTCTTGTATCAACTTAATTAGTGTATGTTTTAATGAAAAATGATCGACTATGGTCTTTAATTTTTATGTATGGACTATATATTACGTTTATTTGATCACATTCTGTTATGATTCGAAAACTAAAATAAGCCAAGATATTTTAGTTTTGAACAAAATATAGAGTAATCAGAGGTAGGAGCTAGCCGTCGTACACACACGTACATATATATGTATAAAGTGGGTAAGTAATAAATTTTTTTTTATGGTTTGATATATACTCCTTGTTAGACACTCATACTAGGATTAAATTCATACTTAATTTGTGCGAGAAATTCCACATTAAAGAGTAAAAAACTCTCTAAGAAAGATAGTTTTACTTTTGGTGATGACGGAGGAATACAAAGAGCGCTCTACTTTGGGTGAAGCTCTAAGATTGTCTTGAACGAACTAGAGAGTAAATAGAATAAGTATAAAACATATATTTAGAAGAAGCTAGTGTTGTGACGAAAAGATGAAACCGAAAATCTAACAATAAAGAACACCAAATTTAACGTGGAAAAACCCTTCAAACTGAAGGTAACCACCATGGGATCGACAAGATCCGAATTGCTTCTCTATACTAATAAGAGAGTTACAAATATTCTTCTAATGGCTACACAACAAGTGCCAAAAGAAAACAAACAATAGCTACACCAACAAAAGATAAATAAAAAGAAACACCACCCAAATCCAACTTTTGTTCGGGACCTGTCTTGATGACCTCTGAATCCGATCTCCACCGTTCAAATTAACCACCAAAATGTCAGGAACACTCAGTACAAATTTCAGCCCGATCCATCGGTTAGTTAATAAGAAAACACGATCTAAACTTTGCTGGTCGGAGAAAAAGACTGCAGCAAAAGAACCCTTTTCTTTCTCTCTCTTTTCTCTTGTTGAAAGCTCTATCAAAACCTCTCTTATGTTCTAATGTATTACGAAGACAATACCAATGAGCAATTAATTATTCTCTCAAGACCATCCTCTATTTATAAAGTTGTGCTTTTCCTTACAAAGCCAAAACCAACTACAAATAGGATTACAATTCCAATCCTTTTCCTAATAAAATTGGAAACAAAATAAAGAGAATAATTCCAATCCTTTTTCAAGTAGGATTAGGCCATGGACCTTTGGCTGGAACATGGGCAATAGCCCAACAAACTTCCCCTCCTGCCAAGGGGCCAAATGGACTTCAAGTGGAGGATCTGTTGGCAGGCTTCATGCCTGCCTCACTTCTACAAAACTCATGCTTATCTATGATCACCACTTTCGTAAGCATATCTGAAGGATTTTCATCAGTGTGTATCTTCTCAACCTCAAATAATTTCTCTTCTAGGGCCATTCTAAACCAATGATATTTTCTACTAATATGCTTGGACTTAGAACGAAAGGTAGAGTGCTTGGTGAGATAAATAGTATTTTGATTATCACAAAATAAAACAAATCTTGATTGTTCAAAATCAAGTTCTTTGATAAACTTCTTCATCCAAAGCAATTCTTGGCACCTTCAGTAATGACAATATATTCGGCTTCTGTGGTAGATAGAGTTATGCACTTTTGAAGTCTTGATTGCCAAGAAATAGCCCCCCCTCCAAAAGTGATCAAATAGCCAGAAGTGGATTTTGAATTCTCAAGGTTTCCACCCAAATCAGAGTCCGTGTAGCATACTAGTTTAGACTTGCCACTATCAAAGCACAACTCCATATCTGACGTACCCTTCAAATATCGTAGTATCCATTTCATTGCACCCCAATGTTATTTTCCAGGATTGGAAAAAAAATCTGCTAACGGTACCAACAACATGTGCAATATCTTGTCTAATGCAAATCATAGCATACATCAAACTACCAACCGCGGAAGAATATGGAATACTCGACATCTCATTCTTCTCTATGTTAGTCGATGGACTTTGAGTCGTACTCAAATTAAAGTGTTTAGCAAGAGGTGTACTAACCACTTTTGTCTCTGTCATGTTGAACCCCTTGAGTACTTTCTCAATATACTCCTTTTGGGATGGAGATAACTTCTTCTTGTGTCTATCTCAATAGATTTGTATGCCTAACATCTTCTTTGCTGTCCCCAAGTCCTTCATCGCAAAAGAATTGCTTAACTCTTTCTTGAGGACTGCAATTCTAGATTTATTTTTGCCAACAATCAACATATCATCCACATAAAGTAATAAGATAATAAAATCATCATCAGAGAACTTTTGAAAGAATACACAATGATCTGAAGAAGTTTTCTTGTATCCCTGATTTTCAATGACATTCAAACTTTAAGTACCACTGCCTTGGAGCTTGTTTCAAGCCATACAAACTCTTTCTCAATTTGCAAACATGGTTTTCTTTCCCATTAACTACAAAACCTTCAGGTTGCTCCATGTAGATCTCCTCTTCTAAATCACCATGAAGAAAGGCAGTCTTGACATCCATATGCTCAACCTCTAAATCTAGACTTGCGGCTAAGGCTAGAACCATACGAATGGAGGACATTTTCACAACAGGAGAGAAAATTTTATCAAAGTAAATCCACTTTCTTTGACCAAAACCTTTGACGACTAACCTAGCCTTGTATCTAGGTGCAAATGTATGTTGATCTTGCTTTAATCTAAATATCCATTTATTTGTTAAAGCTTTCTTACCTTTTAGTAACTCCACTAGCTCATATGTGCCATTCTCGTGAAGTGACTTCATCTCGTCTTCCATGTTTTCTACCCACCTATATCTATGAGTATCTAGCATGACTTCATCATAACCTTCAGGTTCTCTCATGTCAGTCAAGAGGATATACTGATTAGGAGAATAACGTGTTAAGCTTCGCTTTTCTCTAGTAGATCTTCTACAAGAGGTGCTGGAGCATCCGAAAAGGTCATCCCAACATGAGTTGGTTGATTATAATCCACAACATCATCAGTAGGAACAATTATATGTTCTACGCTCTCATCATTATCTTGATCATTACCTTGGGTTCCCTCATGTGCAAAAGTTGTATCAATAATAGGAATTGGATCAACATCAACTAAGCTCTCATCAGTATGAGATCTAGTTTCTCAATCTTGTCAATATCTTCAATAGTTTGATTATCAAAGAACACAACATCACAACTTCTAATGAGTTTCTTATCAATTGGATCATAAAAGCGATATCCAAACTCATCTTGACCATAACCAATGAAGATGCATTGCTTAGTTTTAACATCCAATTTCGTCCTCTCATCTTTTGGAACATGCACACAAGCTTTACACCCGAACACTTTCAAGTGATCATAAGAAACATCCTTATCAAACCAAACTCTGTTTGGAACATCACCATCCAAAGCAACAACAGGAGACAAATTGATAACATAAGCAACAATGTTAAGTGCTTCAGCCCAAAAAGAATTTGGAAGTTTATCCTCTGAAAGCACACATCTAACTCTCTCAACTAAAGTTATGTTCATCCTCTCTGCCAAACCATTTAATTGAGGAGTCTTTGGAGGAGTCTTCTGATGACGTATTCCTTGCGATTTGCAGTAGTTATCAAAGGGACCAATATACTCACCACCATTACCAGTGCGACTACATTTTGATTTCTTTTCCGTTTGTCTCTCAGATAAGGTTTGAAACTGTTTAAACACATCAAGCACTTGACTTTAGATTTTAAAGGATATACCCAAATCTTGCGAGAATGATCATCAATGAAAGTAGCAAAGTAAAGAGCATCACCTTTTGACTTCACTTTGAAAGGACAACATAAATCTGAGTGTACTAGCTCAGACTTTCTTGAAGGAGGATGAATGTGAAAAGAAACTCTTTTCTGTTTCCCTGCTAAGCAATGAACACATCTTTTCACCTTTGTTTGTTTCATACCAGCAAGCAAATTCTTCTTAGCCAAACAGGTGATTCCCCTCTCGCGCATATGACTAAGCATCTTGTGCCACAATTCTGATAAAGTCTCGCTCTCACCAAATTTATAAAGTCACGAAGAATCGATCCTTGTGTCACGTATAAATTTGAATGTTTTCTTCCTCGAGCTAAAATCAGTTAGCCTTTAGTGAGCTTCCATTGGCCATTGCACAAGTCATTATGATAGCCATAATCATCTAGTTGTTCTACAAAGATCAAATTTAAGGGAATGTCTGGAGCATGCTTGACATTATGAAGGACCAATGTTGAATCGGTATTGGTTTTCAAACAAACAGTGCCAACACCAAACACCTTAACCTCACCAGCATTACCCATCTTTAACACCTCAGAGTTAACAGAAGTATAAGATGAAAAGAAGTCTTTTTTTGGTGTGACATGTGATGTAGCTCCAGAATCTACTGTCCAACTTGTATCTTGAGATACAAAATTGATGACATCTTTATCACAAGCGAAGAGAAGGTCATCTTGGACAACAACAACAACATTATTTTCATTGTTTTGTTCCTTCTTCCCTTCTTTAAGATCTTGCTTCAATTATTTACAAAATCTTTTAATATGTACTTTCTTTCCACAATGATAACATATAATATTTGGATTCTTGAATTTTGACTTGCTTCTACTTTTACCTCTACTCCTCGGATCTCTTGTCTTATGTCTCCCTCGATCTTCTGTATATAGAACATCTGGATGTGAAGATGTGTCTTGAGATTTTCTTCTAACCTCTTCATTCAACACACCGCTCATTTGCATATTCCATAGTCACCTTTTCACCAGTGGCAGAATTCGTTAAAGAAACACGAAGAGTTTTCCAAGAATCCGGTAGAGTATTAAAAAGCCAAAATCCTTGTATTTTATCATCAAAATTAACACCCATTCCTGATAGCTGATCAAGAATACCCTGAAAATCATTTATATGATCAAGAATAGGACTGCCCTCCTTGTATTTAAAGGTCATCAATTTCTTTAACAAGAACAACTTGTTATTGCTAGTTTTTGAAGCGTAAAGCGTCTCCAACTTTTCCCACAATGTTCTAGCATGTGTCTCATTCACAATATGGTTGCGAACATTATCTTCAACCCATTGTCTTATATATCCACATACTTGTTGGTGCTCAAATTTCTAATTTTCATCGGTCACATTCTCGGGTTTATGAATAGAAAATCGGAAGATGCATCTTCTTTACGAACAATAGATCTTTCATCTTGCTTTTCCATATATTGTAGTTTCTTCCATTTAGAAATACCATCTTGCTCATATTCCCCTCCATATAGATAACCTTATCTTTGATACCAGTTGTGTGACGAAAAGATGAAACCGAAAATCTAACAATAAAGAACACCAAGTTTAACGTGGAAAAACCCTTCAAACTGAAGGTAACCACCACGGGATAGACAAGACCCGAATTGCTTCTCTACACCAATAAGAGGGTTACAAATATTCTTCTAATGGATACACAACAAGTGTCAAAAGAGAACAAACAATATCTACACCAACAAAAGATAAATAGAAAGAAACACCACCCTAACCCAGCTTCTGTTCGGGGCCTAAAACAAGATCTTGATGACCTCCGAATCTGATCTCCACCGTTCAAATCAACCACTAATATGTCAGGAACACTCAGTCCAAATTTTAGCCCGATCCAACGGTTAGTGAATCAAGAAACACGATCTGAACATTGCTGATCGGAGAAAAAGACTGCAGCAAAAGAACCCTTTTCTTTCTCTCTTTTCTCTTGTTGAAAACTCACTCAAGAACCTCTCTTATGTTCTAATGTCTTTCAAAAACAATACCAATGAACAATTAATTATTCTCTCAAGGCCATCCTCTATTTATAGAGTTGTGCTTTTCCTTACAAAGTCAAAACCAACTACAAATAGAATTACAATTTCAATCCTTTTCCTAATAGAATTGAAAACCAAATAAAGATAATAATTCCAATTCTTTTTCAAGTAGGATTTGGCCATGGGCCTTTGGCTGGAACATGCGCAAGAGCCCAAAAGCTAGTCTGGTGAAAGGTGAGTATCATTTTGGTAATTACAATTTTCATAATAACTTTTCATTCATTTCTTTAGATTGCTGTCAAGATAAGAATGTTGTGTGTGTGATGAGAAATATTCACCCCAAATGTATGCATTTCTTGGCCATCAAGTTTTATCCAAGGTTTAAAGATGATCATAGACTTAGTGGCGGAGCCAGAAATTTTAATGAGGGGTTTAAAATCTGAGAAGTAAACATACGAACTAATGGGAGCGGGTTCAACATCTATTATACATACCTAAAAAATAATTTTAACCATATATAAACAGTAATATTTTTTCGCCGAGGGGTTCGGGTGAACCCGCTCATTATACACTACCTCTGCTCCTAATCATAGTATACAATAACATATCTAGTGAAATCCCACAAGTTGCTCCAAAAAAAAAATGACCTAGGTGGTGTCTTTCTTCAAAGAAGCTCACACCTTTCCAGCGTTTTAGAATAAATCAGAAGTCCTCCATCGTTGTTGAAATAAGAGTGTCATAATTAAGGTGGTGGGAGTCAAGATATAGAATGGTAAAGGGGAAGGGAGGTAATGGAGAGCTACCGTGTAGTGACTTTTCATCCTGCATAGCTTCACATGGGGAAGGGGGATGATCATATTATGAACATGAAATTTAATGAAAATAATTTCCCTTTCAAAATTAAGAAAAAGAGCTCTATTGTGAGTAAACATGCAAACATTGTTTAATTTAGTTGTTGCAAATATTACTTAAGAAGTGTTCTTTAGTTTTATTACTAAGGAACTTTCACATACAGCCTAATTATTCTCCATGATTATAGTATGGTAATTACAATTCGTAGCTACATGTTATAAGGAGGAGAGAGGTGAGCGAGACTGAGAAAGAGAGGAGAGAGACGAGCGAGAGAGGAAAAAGAGTGGAAGAGAGGTGAATTGTATATGTATATTATACATATGTATTTGTATATGGCAAGCGAGATTGGGAGAGGAAGGAGAGAGATGAGCGAGCTCGAGGGAGGAGAGAGGCTAGAGAGACTGGGAGACGAAGGAGAGAGGCGAGGGAGAGAGGGCAGAGAATGCGAGAGAGGTAAATTGTATATGTATTTGGTTAGATAATTATATATTATACATATGCATTTGTATATATGACAAGCGAGATAGGGAGAGGAAGGAGAGAGGCGAACGAGAGAGGGCAGAGAGTGAGACAGAGGTGAATTGTATATGTATACCTATTAAATAATTCTATATTACACATATGTACTTGTATATTCTAGCGAATTATACATATAGAAACGTGACTAATTATACAAACTCCAGTCATTCCACATAATTAATGTATAATGTTAGTTGTGAGTAGTAATTATAGCAAACTATAGCTATGATGCGTAACTAAATAGTATAAGTTTGCTTAACCGCGTAATTTCACTTTATTAAATTGTTTGTGCAATAAAAAATAGTGTGATATTTTAATTTTGTTCTTCATTTACTTTTCAAAATTAAATATTACAAAACTGCATTTTGCGAAAAATAAAAGGACATGTAATTGAATTTAGTTATCTTTTTTATTAGTGAGATCAATTTTAAATTTATGTAATTGTAGTTATCTTTTTAATTTCGAGTCATGGAAAACCGCAGTATGAATTCTTAAAATATAGATAATTGAGTAAGAATTTTCTTCTTTCTTTTTAAATCTCCATAATTCAAATTATTTGTGTTTAATTCTATTTTATTGATATTGCTATATTCCAGTACTGAATTTGTTAAATTATTCTTGTGATATCACAAATATAATTTTGTAAAATAATGTAATTCATCTTCAATATCAGTTTATTTTAAAATTAAAAAATATCATACACTTATTAAATTTTCTGACCAAATTTGATTGTGAGTAAACATGCAAACATTGTTTAATTTAGTTGTTGCAACTATTACTTAAGAAGTGTTCTTTAGTTTTAATAAATTGTTTGTGCAATAAAAAATGGTGTGATTTTTTAATTTTGTTCTTTAGAGGTGATGATGTCAGCATAAAAAATTAGTAATTTTCAAAATTAAATATTACAAAATTGTATTTTGCAAAAAATAAAAAGACATGCAATTGTATTTAATTATATTTTAATAAGTGAGATCAGTTTTAAATTTATGTAATTGTAGTTCTCCTTTTAATTTTGAGTTATGGAAAACCGCTGCATGAATTTTAATTATTTGTGTTCAATTCTATTAATTGATATTCTCTATTTCATTACTGAATTTATAAAATTATTTTTTGATATCATAAATACAACTTTATAAATAGTACAATTCATTTTCAATATCAGTTTATTTTAAAATAAAATAAAGATACTATACATTGGCCAAATTCTGATTTAACTTTTTGGCTTTTTAGCATTACGCTCAAGAAAATAAACTTCATTAAAGGCACCCATGAAAAAAATTCAAACATCCATCTTGAACTTTGAACAATTTAATTATTTTTAATAATGAAATTATCAGTTTATTTTAAAATAAAAAAGATGTTATACATTTTTTAAATTTTCTGGTCAAATTCTGGTCAAATCTTTTTGACTAGAATGATATTTTAGTTATGTTATTTTACTTTTTAAAACATTTTTATCCTTTTAACTTTTATACCTATTAACTAAAAAGGGGGAAAATATCAGTTTATTTTATAATAAAATCGATATTATAAATTTTTTTAATTTTTTGACAAAATTCTGACCAAATTTTCTTGATATTTAGCATTACTCGAAATGAAAATATCAAACTTCATTAAAGGTAACTATGGAAAAAGTTTAAACATTCTATCTTAAATTTTAAACAATTTAATTATTTTAAATAATAATAAAAATATTCTAAAAATTACAATTAATATGGAATTGAGGAAATAGTTACATAACGATTGAATTTTAATGGAAAGCTGATATATTATCTTCTTCTGTTTTCTGCAATATTTTTTAATTGGAAAAGGGTCAAAACTACCCTTAAACTATCTGAAATAACTCAGATATACCCTTAAATTATATTTTGGCTCAAAACTACCCTTCCCGTCAAACTATTGGGTCAAAAGTGCCCTTTTAATTAACAGAAATTGTTAAATGCCATGTAGATGCCACATCGCGCCCCAATAGATTTCCGGTGCCACATAGACTAAAAGGAAAAAGGGTCAAAAGTACCCTTAAACTATCCGAAATAGCTCATATTTACCCTTAAACTATATTTCGGCTCAAAACTACCCTTTCCATCAAACTATTGGGTCAAAAGTGACCTTCTTATTGGCGAAAGTTGTTAAATTTCACATTTGCCACATTGACTAGATCCCTAAATCTTAATTACTCATTTTCCCCTCATTTTATTATTTTTCAGAAACGATTTCACCCCTTCTCCCTCATTTCGCGGCTAAGGTTTCACAGTTTCTTCGTCGCTGGGTATCAAAGTGGATATTCGTGGTTATAGGTTAGTAAACTTTTCTTTATTGTGTTTACAACCACGAAAAACCACTTTGAAACTCAGCTTAGAAGAAAGTTATGAAACCTTGGCCGCGAAATGAAGGAAAAGTTGTGAAATTCTAACTATCATACATTGAAGTCGTAAACGTAATAAAATAAGAAAAATTATTTACTAACCTACAACCACGAATATCTATTTTGAAACTCAGCCCCGAAGAAATCTATGAAGCCTTAGCTGCGAAATTAGGGAAAAGTTCTGAAATCCAAACTATCATGCTTTGAAATTGTAAACATAATAATTTTTTTTAAAAAAAATATTTACTAGCCTACAAGCATGAATATCCACTTTGAAACCCATCCACGAAGAAAAGTATGAAACCCTAGCCGCAAACTGAGGGAGAAAGGGTGAATATATCATTTCTTAAATAATGAAATGAGGGGGGAGTAATTAGGACTTATGAATTTAGTCTATGTGGCAGTGGAACCTTATTGGCATGCAATGTGGCATCCACATGACATTTAACAACTTCTGTTGATAAGAAGGGTACTTTTGATTCAGTAGTTTGACAAGAAGGATAGTTTTGAGCCGAAATATAGTTTAAGGGTAAATATGAGCTATTTCGGATAGTTTAAAGGTATTCTTGACCTTTTCTATTTTTGTCTACGTGGCAGTGGAATCCTATTAGCATGCAATGTGGCATCTATATGACATCCACATGGCATTTAACAACTTTCGTTAATAAGAAGGGTATTTTTGACCCAATAGTATGACGAGAAGGGCAGTTTTGAGCCGAAATAAAGTTTAAGGGTATATATGAGCTATTTTAAATAGTTTATGGGTATTTTTGAGCCTTTTTTGTTTTTTTAATTGATAATTAGGAAAATAACTTCTTTTATTATATTCCCTTATTCCTTTTTGTATCTATTAGGTTGCGAAAACATAACATTCTTACAATTAGAGATTTAGGCCTCATTTTTTCCATTAAATAAGAGGTCTGAATCTAAATATACATCTGAATGTTAAGATTTGCATTAAGATTCAAGTGTTTTGATCTGAATACACATATGAATATTAAGATGTGGTCTCTAAATTTGAACACTAAATAGTTAATACTGTTTGTTTTCAATATCTAAATATGCATGTAAAATTAACATTAAATTAATAAGATATCATAAAAGAATTTCATATCAACAAAATATATTGCTTTTGATAAAAAAAAAGTGTTCAAAGTTTTAATAATCAAGATTTGGAAGTACAATTTTTTTCATTCAAAAACCTTGATAAACACCAATATACAAACAATGTTTTGCTATAGTCAATACAAGAAAATTATTAGTACACAAAAAAAACTTGAAAGGATTTATGAAAACTTACAAGTTCAAGAGGAAAAAAATAGTGTTTGATTGAGAAAAGAAGTAAAGAAAGTTTTCAGTTATGTGATAAAAAGGCACGCTTAAAGAAGAGAAGCGATGATTTATTATTTGATAACTTATGAAAATGAGTCTGAATGTTGTTAAGAGTCTCCTATAGATCTGATTCATTCAGACCTTTTTAGACCCATCAAGAGTTTTTTTTAAAAAAAATAAAACAAATGAATTTAATGGGCTGAATCTGAATGATTCAGATTAAGACCCAAAAACCAAACGTATTTAATAGGCTGAATTTGAATGATTAAGATTCAGACCTCCATTAAGTGCAAGCAAATGAGGCCTTATGGTAAACAAAATCATATTTAAATTTAGACAGTGAATTTGTCACGACCCAAAACCGAGCCGCGAGTGGCACCCACACTTACCCTCCTATGTGAGCGAACCAACCAATACAAAAACCCAACATTTCAATACAATATCAACAAAAAGTAATGCGGAAGACTTAATTCTCATTAATGAACATCGATTAAATAACTTCTAAAATTTAATAACTATTATTATCCCCAAAATCTGGAAGTCATCATCACAAGAACATCTATCCTCAAATTACTAAAACTAAGAGTATCTAAGAAAGCTAAAATAAGTAAAAGCTAGTCCATGCCGGAATTTCGAGGCATCAAGACATGAAGAAGAAGATCCAGTCCAAGCTAGAAGCATTAGCTCACCCTGAAATCCGGTGTAATGAAGACTGGCTAGAGTTGCGGTTGAGTTGAAGACGACGGTACGTTTGCTGCACTCCACAAATAACAAAGAAAAACAAATACAAGTAGGGGTCAGTACAAAACACAAGTACTGAGTAGGTATCATCGGCCAACTCAAAATAGAAAACAGTATATATCAGATAATATCATAAAAACTAACTACAATACTTAAAAGATAGCAACATCAAGTTCTGTAATCATAAATAAGTAACGCCAAGTACCACACATGAGGACTCAAGCCTCAATACCATACTCATTTGGGAATTAGGTTCATTAGATTGAATATATTAACATATTTCAAGATTCATTATCTTTATTCCTCTCGTGTCGGTACGTGACACTCCGCTCCATATACTATCCTGGTGTCGAAACGTGACACTCCGATCCTCATATACTATCCTGGTGTCGGAACGTGACACCCGATCCATATTCTATCCTGGTGCCGGAACGTGGCACTCCGATCCTCATTCTATCCTGGTGTCGGAACGTGACACCCGATCCATATTCTATCCTGGTACCGGAACGTGGCACCCGATCCTCTATTTCTATCCTGGTACTGGAACGTGGCACCCGATCCCCTAATTCATCAAGCCTTCTTTTATACCAAGGCATCATCAATCTCATTATGTAATTCATCAAGTCTTCTTTTATACCAAGGCATCATCATTAACAAAGTGAATTAGGGTTTCTTTCAAGATTTAGGATTCAATAGCTTCATTATATTTATTTTATCACAATCACATAATCACATTAATGCAAGCATACAATTAAGCATATAGAAGAGCTTACAATACTACCAATACATATCATTCGCTATTAAGAGTTTACTACGGATAGCATAGAAATCATAACCTACCTCCACCGAAGATCGTGATCAAGCAAGCAATTTCCCAAAGCTTTTGTGTTTCCTCTTCGTTTCTCCTCTCTTGATCGATCCTCTCTCTCTCTTTGTTCTTTTTACTTTCTTTATTCAAACCCTCTTTCTTTTACCCTAATTAACATATAATTAAGTATAAAAGATGATGAAAATAACCCACTAATTATTCCAAGGTTACCTCCTTTAACCCCAAGAATTTGAGTTATTAATATTAACCCACGAAATTTATAATTATAGCAGGAATAGTCCAAAACGCCCCTTTAAAACTTAAATAGAAATCCGACCCAGCCTGAGATTACGCAACCTGTGATGGCCCGTCGTGCCTGCGACGGTCCGTCCTACAGGTCCGTCGTAAAGTTCAGAAACCCAATTTCCTGAAAGAGTCTGTCACGGTCCGTCGTGCCTACGACAGTCTGTCCTGCACTTCCGTCACGACGTTCAGAAAATTGCTCCCAGTACCCAATTCTCAAGAGTTGAAGTGTTTTGAAACGGGGGCTCACGACGGTTCATCGTATCTGTGACGGTCCGTCCTGCAGGTCCGTCACAGAGTTCAGAGAGTCGATTTCAGCACTCAAATTTTAGAATTCTTAAGTGTTTTGGAACGAGACACCCTCGACGGTCTGTCGTGCCCATGACGGTCCGTCGTGGGATCCGTCGTCTCAGCCAGTTTTTCCAGAAATAAAATCTGCTGCTCAAAACGACTAAACAGGTCATTACAATAGATACCAATTTACCCATCGTTCGTCCTCGAACGATCAACAGAAGAAAAACAAGGACGAGAAGAAGTACCTGAATCTGTAAACAGGTGTGGGTATCTTCCTTGCATATCAGCCTCCTTCTCCCAAGTGGCCTTTTCAACTGGTCGATTCTTCCATTGAACTTTGATGGATGCAATCTCCCTCGACCTCAACTTGCGAACTTCTCTATCTAATATAGCAACAGGTTCCTCCTCATAAGATAAATTCTCATCAAGCAGAACCGAATCCCAACGAATGATGTAATTTCCATCCCCATGGTATCTTCTCAACATAGACACGTGAAATACCGGATGCACTCCTGACAGCCCTGGAGGCAAGGCTAATTCATAAGCCACCTCCCCTACTCGCTTAAGTACTTCAAATGGTCCAATATACCTTGGACTTAGCTTACCCTTTTTTCCAAACCGCATCACCCCTTTCATGGGTGAAACCTTCAGCAAGACTTGTTCACCCTCCATGAACTCCAAGTCTCTAACCTTTCGATCCGCATATTCCTTTTGCCTACTTTGAGCCGCTAAAAGCTTTTCTTGAATAGCTTTCACCTTTTCCAATGAATCCCTCAAAAGGTCAGTACCCCAAGGTCTAACCTCAAATGCATCAAACCAACCAATGGGAGACCTACATCTCCTCCCATACAATGCTTCGAATGGAGCCATGTCAATACTGGAGTGATAGCTATTATTGTATGAAAACTCCGCCAAGGGTAAGAAGTTATCCCAATGGCCACCAAATTCTATCACACATGCGCGAAGCATATCCTCCAACACTTGAATCGTTCGCTCAGACTGACCATCGGTCTAAGGGTGAAATGCAGTACTAAGGTCCAACCTAGTACCTATTTCCGCATGCAATTTTCTCCAAAACTTAGAAGTAAACTGCGTACCTCTATCTGATATGATGGAAAGTGGAACTCCATGCAATCGAACGATTTCTGAGATATAGATTTTGGCTAACTTCTCTGCATTGTAGGTCACCTTGACCGGAATGAAGTGAGTGGACTTGGTTAATTTGTCCACAATTACCCAAATAGAATCGAACTTACCCAACGTCTTTGGAAGACCAACCACGAAGTCCATAGCAATCCTCTCCCACTTCCATTCAGGAATGGGCATTCTCTGAAGTGTTCCTCCGGGCCTCTAGTGTTCATACTTTACTTGTTGACAATTTGGACATTTGGCAACAAAATCAACAATGTCTCGCTTCATTATACTCCACCAAAAGTGTTGCTTTAGGTCACGGTACATCTTGGTTGCACCAGGATGTATAGAATATCCGGAACTATGAGCCTCTGTAAGAATAGTGTGGATCAAATCATCAACACGGGGCACACATACCCTTCCCTTAATCCTCAAAACACCTTCCTCATCAATTATTGCTTCTTTAGCCTCTCCTCGCAACACCATATCCCGAATTCGGCTTAGTTTCTCATCATCAAACTGTTTTCCCTTGATCTTGTCAAGAAAAGAAGATCTCGCCTCCACACAAGCAAAAAATCCTCCCTTCTCATTTACTTCTAGCCTCATAAAATCATTAGCCAAGTTTTGGATTTCTCTAGCCAACGGGCGTCTAGAGACTTGCAAATGAGCTAGACTTCCCATGCTTCCTGCCTTTCTACTTAAGGCGTCTGCCACAACATTAGCCTTTCCCGGATGATATAGAATAGTGATATCGTAGTCCTTCAGTAGTTCCATCCATCTCCTCTGTCTCAAATTCAAATCCCTCTGAGTAAAGACATATTGTAGGCTACGATGATCCGTATCGATTTGTCAAGGGATTCTCTTCCATTGCTTCCCAATTGACGAACTTGACTAAGCAGAATGTTCCATTTGTATGGTCGGATGAATGTGAGGAAAGCTTTCAGAAGCTTAAGACCTTGTTGACTACTGCACCAATTCTTACCTTGCCTGTAGAGGGTAAGAATTTCATCGTTTATTGTGATGCATCCTATTCTGGTTTGGGTGCAGTGCTAATGCAAGAGAAGAATGTGATTGCTTATGCTTCGAGGCAATTAAAGGTGCATGAACGTAACTATCCGACCCATGATTTGGAGTTGGCCGCGGTAGTATTTGCATTAAAGCAATGGAGGCACTATTTATATGGGGTTAAGTGTGAAGTCTATACGGATCATCGTAGCCTACAGTATGTCTTTACTCAGAAAGATTTGAATTTGAGACAGAGGAGATGGATGGAACTACTGAAGGACTATGATGTTACTATCTTGTATCACCCAGGAAAGTCTAATGTTGTGGCAGACGCCTTAAGTAGAAAAGCAGGGAGCATGGGTAGTTTAGCCCACTTACAAGTTTCTAGACGCCCGTTGGCTAGAGAAATCCAAAACTTGGCTAATGACTTTATGAGGCTAGAAGTAAATGAGAAGGGAGGATTTTTGGCCCGTGTGGAGGCGAGATCTTCTTTTCTTGACAAGATCAAGGGAAAACAGTTCGATGATGAGAAACTAAGTCGAATTCGGGATATGGTGTTGCGAGGAGAGGCTAAAGAGGCCATAATGGATGAGGAAGTTGTTTTGAGGATTAAGGGAAGGGTATGTGTGCCCCGTGTTGATGATTTGATCCATACTATTCTTACAGAGGCTCATAGTTCTGGATATTCTATACATCCTGGTGCAACCAAGATGTACCGTGACCTAAAGCAACACTTTTGGTGGAGTAGAATGAAGTGCGACATTGTTGATTTTGTTTCCAAATGTCCAAATTGTCAGCAAGTAAAGTATGAACACCAGAGGCCCGGAGGAACAGTTCAGAGAATGCCCATTCCTGAATGGAAGTGGGAGAGAATTGCAATGGACCTCATGGTTGGTCTTCCAAAGACATTGGGAAAGTTTGATTCTATTTGGGTAATTGTGGACAGATTAACTAAGTCTGCTCATTTCATTCCGGTCAAGGTGACTTACAATGCAGAGAAGTTAGCCAAACTTTACATCTCGGAAGTTGTTCGATTGCATGGGGTTCCACTCTCTATCATATCAGATAGAGGTACGCAGTTTACTTCTAAGTTTTGGAAAACATTGCATGCGGAATTGGGTACTAGGTTGGACCTTAGTACCGCATTCCATCCTCAGACCGATGGCCAGTCTGAGCGAACGATTCAAGTGTTGGAGGATATGCTTCGTGCATGTGTGATAGAATTTGGTGGTTATTGGGATAACTTCTTACCCTTAGCAGAATTCTCGTACAACAACAGCTATCACTCAAGCATTGGTATGGCCCCATTTGAGGCACTGTATGGGAGGAGATGTAGGTCTCCCATTGGTTGGTTTGATGCATTTAAGGTTAGACCTTGGGGTACTGACCTTTTGAGGGATTCATTAGAGAAAGTGAAATCTATTCAAGAAAAGCTTTTAGCGGCGCAAAGTAGGCAAAAGGAATATGCAGATCGAAAGGTTAGAGACTTGGAGTTTATGGAGGGTGAGCAAGTCTTACTAAAGGTTTCGCCCATGAAAGGGGTGATGCGGTTTGGTAAAAGAGGTAAGCTAAGCCCAAGGTATATTGGACCATTTGAAGTACTTAAGCGAGTAGGGGAGGTGGCTTATGAATTAGCCTTGCCTCCAGGGCTGTCTGGAGTGCATCCGGTATTTCATGTGTCTATGTTGAAAAGATACCATGGGGATGGAAACTACATCATTCATTGGGATTAAGTTCTGCTTGATGAGAATTTGACTTATGAGGAGGAGCCTGTTGCTATTTTAGATAGAGAAGTCCGCAAGTTGAGGTCGAGGGAGATTGCATCCATCAAGGTTCAATGGAAGAATCGGCCGGTTGAAGAGTCCACTTGGGAGAAGGAGGCTGATATGCAAGAAAGATACCCACATCTGTTTACAGATTCAGGTACTCCTTTTCGCCCTTGTTTCTTTTTCGTGTGATCGTTCGAGGATGAACGATGGGTAAATTGGTATCTATTGTAACGACCTGTTTAGTCGTTTTGAGCAGCAGATTTATTTCTGGAAAAACTGGCTGAGTCGACAGATCCCACGACGGACCGTCATGGGCACGACGGACCGTCGAGGGGGTCTCGTTCCAAAACACTTAGAATTCTGAAATTTGGGTACTGAAATCGACTCTCTGAACTTCGCGACGAAATGGCAGGACGGACCGTCACAGGCATGACGGGCCGTCACAGACCCTTTGTGAAATTTAGTCTCTAAACTCCGTGATGGAAGCAGCAGGACCTGCGATGGTCCGTCACAGGCTGCGTAAACCCTGACTGGGTTGGATTTCTGTTAAATATTTTAAGGGGCGTTTTGGACTATTCCTGCTTATAATTATAAAGTTAGTGGTTTAATATTAATAATTCAATTATTTGGGGGTTAAAGGAGATAACCTTGAGTTAATTAGTGGGTTACTTTTGTCATCTTTTATACTTAATTATATGCTAATTAGGGTAAAAGAAAGGGGGTTTGAATAAGAAAAATAGAAAGAACAAGAGAGGTAGAAACGATCGAGAGAGAGAGGAACGATGAGGGAAACAACGCTTTGAGAAATTTGCTTGCTTGATCACGAATCTTCGGTGGAGGTAGGTTATGGTTTATGTTATTCGTAGTAAACTCTTAATAGCGAATGATATGTATTGGGTAGTATTGTAAACCCTTCTATATGCTTAATTGTATGTTTGCATGAATGTGATTATATAGTTGTGATAAAATAAACATGATGAGGCTATGGAATCCTAAATCTTGAAAAACCCTAATCTACTTTGTTAATGATGATGCCTTGGTATAAAAGAAGGCTTGATGAACGAAGGTAGTGAGATTAGGGGATCGGGTGTCACGTTCCGACACCAGGATAGTAATAGAGGATCGGGTGCCACGTTCCGGCACCAGGATAGAATATGGATCGGAGTGTCACGTTCCGACACCAGGATAGTATATGGATCGGGTGCCACGTTCCGGTACCAGGATAGTATATGGATCGGAGTGTCACGTTTCGACACCAGGATAGTATATGGATCGGGTGCCACGTTCCGGTACCAGGATAGTATATGGATCGGAGTGTCACGTTCCGACACCAGGATAGTAGTAGTGGAGCGGAGTGTCACGTATCGACACAAGGGGAATAAAGATAATGAAATCTTGAACTATGATAATATACTAAATCTTAAAGAACTAATTCCCAAATGAGTATGATGGGGAGGCGTGAGTCCTCATTGATGTGCTTGGTGTTGTGACCAAGGGGTATGGTAATTGTAAATGCCGCATGTTAAGAATATTAGTTGATTTTATGTTATTATCTGATATATACTGTTTTCTATTTTGAGTTGGCCGATGATACCTACTCAGTACTTGTGCCTTGTACTGACCCCTACTTGTATGTTTCTTTCTTTGTTATTTGTGGAGTGCAGCAAACGTACCGTCGTCTTCAACTCAACCGCAACTCTAGTCAGCCTTCATCAAGCCAGATTTTCAGGGTGAGCTATGGCTTTTAGCTTGGACTGGATCTTCCTCTTCATGTCTTGATGCCTTGAACTTCCGGTATGGACTAGCTTTTTATTTATTTTAGCTTCTTAGATACTCTTAGATTAGTAATTTGAGGATAGATGTTCTTGTGATGATGACTTCCAGATTTTGGGGAATAGTAAATGATGAGTTTTTAGAAGTTATTAATTGATTTTGTTAATGAGTTTTAAGTCTTCCGCATTATATTCTGTTTATTATGTTGAAATGTTGGGGTTTAGATTGGTTGGTTCGCTCACATAGTAGGATAAGTGTGGGTGCCACTCGCGGCTCGTTTTGGGTCGTGACACAAGTAGGGGTGTACATGACTGGTTGGTTCAGGTTTTTCAAATATCAAACCAAATTATTTGTGTCGAATTTTTGAATTTATAAACCAAATCATTTGTGTCAAACTCAGATTTTTCAACTTCGAGTTTTTTTGGATTTTTAGGTTTTTTGTTTTTAGTTTTTCCGGTGAAGTAGTCATATAAATATATAATTTACTTGTACTCCAAATATCTCTTTAGTCATACAAAAATGTAACTATTTAAGTTGTTTCTTAAGAAAATAACACAAAATATGATATGATTAATGACACTAGAATATCCAACAAAAAATTAATAATGAAATAGCGTAAAACAAATATTAAAAATTAAGGAGTAAATGATAATGAAATTGATCATAATTTAAAAGTACTAAATCATACTAAAATAAGTTTAATAAATACTAGTTACATGACTAAATATTAAAAGAAAGTTAAATTATATTATATATTATATTTTTTAATTGTCTAAACATATGCAAAACTAAAGAACAAATATTTAATATTATTTTCATTCTCAGTGTTAAATTGATTTTCTTTTTGCATTAGTATCAATTTGATTTTGATTTAAGCTTTATGATAATTACCAACATGTATGGACTATAATCTTTATTCGATCATTAAGAATTCTAACTTTCAAACATGAAATAAATATAATAAAAGACAAAAACTATGAAAAAGTAAAAGAAATATTTACAAAATATCAAAGTAAATATTTTTACGTATAAAATAAATTTCAAAAATTATATATTTAATGTCGGGTTGGTTTGATCTCGGGTTGATTTTTTTAGTCGAAACCAAACCAACCCAAATATAGTCGGATTTTATTTTCCAATACTAAATCAAGTCAAATGAAACTAACCGTTTTTTTTTCTTCTGTTTGACTCGATTTTTGATTTGGTTCGATTTTCGGTACAGTTTTGTTCACCCCTAACTACTGATTTCAAACATTGACCATTTTAAAGTTACAAAACTACTTTAATGTGAAAAAAAAAATATTTTTACCATTTTTAAAAAGTACAAACCATTTTAATAATGACTGATAGTAGGATTATATTAGTCAAATTGCACCTTATATTAAATTGTTCTTAAAGATTTTGCATTATCTTATCCTGACAAACAATAGGTGGAAGGACATTAAATTATTTACCTTATACTCATCTTTTTTATAATTTTTTATCCTCAATATTGAAATCTCTCCTACAAAATCTTTTGATTTACCGTTAAATGCAAGTTACAAAAAAATAAAATTTGCTTATAAGAATTTTTTTCAAAATCTCAAAAAGTGCAACAAAGAATTATTATATTGAAGGAACATACTACTATTTCGATATTATTTTATCAACTTATCAAATCCATGTCAGGTTTTGTAATTCTAACTTTATTTCAATATCAATTTATTTTAAATAAAAAACATAGTATACACTTTAAATTTTCTGATCAAATTCTAATCAATTTTTTTGGCCATTTAGCATTACGCTCAAGAAAATATCAAACTTCATTAAAGAAATCTACGAAAAAAATCTCATCTTGAACTTTGAGCAATTTAATTATATGAATTATAAAAATATCAGTTTATTTCAAAGTAAAAAATATATTTTACACTTCTTAAATTTTGTGGCCATATTTGGCCAGAAAGGTATTTTACTTTTTAAAAGATTTTTACCTTTTTAACTTAAAAATATCAATTTATTTAAAATAAAACAAATGTTATACATTTTTTAAATTTTTTGATCAAATTTTCTAATCATCTAGCACCATCCAAAAAGGAAATATCAACCTTCATTAAGACAACAATAAAAAAAATTTAAACATCTATCTTGAACTTTAAATAATTTAATTTTTTTTAAAAAAAAAAAATCTTAAAAATTTTAGTGAATAAGGAATTGAGGAAATAGTTACGGTAAGAGTGAATTTTAATGGAAAGCTGATATAGTATCTTCTCCTGTTTTCTGCAATATTTTTATTTGATAATTAGGAAAATAGCTCCTTTTATTATATACCCTTATTCCTTTTTTGTATCTATGAGGTTGGTAAAACATAACATTCTTTCTTATAATAAGAGATCTAATGGTAAAAAAATCATACTTAAATTTAGACAGTGGATTAAATTTATATATTGATTTATTTATATAAGTTTTATTATATATATCAAGGTGCTAAATGTTAATATTTTCTCACGTAAATTCTATAATAAGTTAGATTTTAAAATTGTCAATAAATCAATATTTACAATTATATTTATCACTAACGGTGTGACGCCCAAATACTTTTACTAGTAGAATTTAATAACGATAACAGCAACACAAAAAGGAAAATTATATTTTGAATTTTAATTTGGATAAATATTATTGGATAACTATTTTTAGTATACTGAATAACTATTGTTGGACGGAGACGGTCACTCACTTAGTTGACTATGTAAAATTTTACATTATTGATGAGAGTACAATTCCCACCTTAAATCCCATTTTCCTTTCTCTGCCCATAACTGAACAAAAAAAAAGAGGAACATGATTTTATTTTTTTTTTTAAAAAATTCGGATAAAGTATTTGACAATCACATTAAAATATGATTAAATTTATATCCATGAAGAGAGGCCAAAAAATAAATTGCATTTTTTCTTTATCGATGATGATTCAATTTCTTTACTAACCGTACCCATTTTATTTTTTTAAAAAGAAAATGAAAAGAATGAAGAACATGTTTATTGTATTTATGACCTACCAACAACCATTGCTTCACGTATTTTAGGCTGATTGAATTTTAACTTTTTTGGTTTTACTCTTATAATTTCACTGCCTATAAGTTACCTCCATTGTGTTGTTTATTCACAACTCTAAATTGAATTATTTCTTATTGCTAAAAAAATAAAAATTCCAATCTTTTTCACTTATCCAAAAGAGACTATGGCTCGTTCCATTTGCTTCATGGCACTTGTGGTCTTGGCAATGATGCTCTTTGTTTTCTATGGTTCGTCTTCAGCATTTATTCCACTTGAACCTCATAAAATAAAATAGTGTGTAAAATTACTCTATTTAATTTTCTCAAAATATTAGCTTCTCCCTCTGTCTCAATTTATATCCTTTAGTTTGATTTAAACTTTCTCAATTTATATCCTTTAGTTTGACTTGACAGAAAGTTTAAGAAAGAAAGAAAAACTTTTGAAACGAGTGATCTAAAATAAGTCATAAATATTTGTGTAGTTAGATATTATTTCATTAAGGGTAAAGTGGCTTATATAGCTAAATTGTTACTAAATATAGAAATATATCGTTATTTTTGAACTGTCTATACAGAAAAAATAAGATATAAACTCTCTCTTATTCTAACATTTGTAGCTATTTGTGAATGATTGTAGAGGTGCAAGCTCAGTACATGTGCAAATCAACAAGCCAAACCTTCAAAGGATTATGCTTTACCGATTCATCATGTAGAAAGGCTTGTGTCACAGAGGAGTTTACAGGTGGACATTGTAGCAAACTCCAAAGAAAGTGCCTATGCACTAAGGTTTGTGTATTTGAAAAAGATTCAAATGAAGTTAAAACAACTTTGGTTGGGGAAGCAAAAACTCTAAGTGAAACTGTGCTTGAAGAAGAGATTATGATGGAGTAATTAACTAGTGAGTTTAATTAAGAATTTGAGTGTCAAAAACAAAATTAATAAAGTGTTTCCTTTTAGTAAAAGGGTAGCTTCTAATGTTGTGTTATTGGGCTTTAGTAGACATTTGATACATTAAATAAGTTTTGACATGTCATTAATCCTTTTGGAATCATGTATCAACTTAGTGTATGTTTTAATAAAAAATGATCGATTACGGTCTTTAATTTTTATATATGAACTATGTATTCTATTTATTTGATCACATTCTTTTATGATTAATTTCTAAAACAAGTGATGTTATCTAGTTTTGAACGAAATACAAAGTAATCTGAAGCATGAGTTAGCCATCATACGCAGACATATATATGTATAAAGTAGTCACCATTTAAACTTCTTTTTATGATCTGATATATATTCTATGTTAGACACTCAGATTAGGGTTAAATTCATATATAATTTGTGCGAGAAGTTCTACATTAAAGAGTAAAAAGCTAAAAAAGAATATTTTACTTTTGGTGATGATAAGAGAGTACATAACATCTTGAATACTTGTGTTTAGATTTATATCTAATCTTATTGTCATGCAAAAAATTAGAAAAAAGAAAATGAATGATAAATAATGTCACAATCCAAAATTGGATGTGATGGCATTCGTCTTATCTTATCAACACAAGTCAGCCTAAAACACAACTAATATAATAAAATAGGAAAAATTTACTACAACTTAAATTATACCCCAAAATCTGGTTGTCACGTGTACAAGCCTCGAAAGTATTACAATTGAATTAAAAGAAAATATAAGTCTCATATGACATTGTTTCTAGAGTAGAACAAAATCATAAACAGAAGTAAGAAAGTCTGCTGAGATGACAAACAACTACCTCACAAATCTCCAAGAAGCTTCAGAAAAGAAGAGAATATATCACAAAGGTCCGGGCTAATAACCTACAAAAAAATTGTAGAAGCAAGGGATGAGTACCAAACCACACGGCACTCAACAAGTAAACCTCTAAACACAAGCTAAGGGGATGAAATACGGGTACATCTACCACCCCAACCGAACCTCCAAAACTATAACCTGCATAAAAATCAATCAAACCTAACAACTCACAATTTACGTAGCACATAGCTCAACAACAACACCTAGACAAGTTACATATCCTCAACAACGACACTTGGACAAATTATATATCCTCAACAATAACACTTTGACAAATTACATATCCTCAACAATAATTTTTTTTCAAATTACATATCCTCAACAACAACACTTTAATAAATTTTATATCCTCAACAACAAGCTCAGTATTCATCAATCACAAGTTTCACAGAAAGGCATTCACAAGATCAACAAAACACAATATCAAGTTCACTAATGATAAGCATGTGCAATGCAATGGAATGCAATGTCAAGTATAATGATGCATGTCTGACCTAGTGATATAGACCCGCTGTCTCTCATTCTGGACCCATGGGGGACATATCTGTCCGTGCATTTGTCGCGGCGCATGACACAACCCTCGATATAGTAACCATCGCAGCACGCGATACGTCTCTCAAAATATAGTATCCATCGCGGCGCGCGATACGTCCCTCGAAATGGTACATCCTCTTTAAATTCTAATTCTTTCTCGATGCACATATCACTTTTCACAACCATGTCTCAAAATAATGCAAATGACATGTTCATA